>CM076609.1:26797244-27478618 GCA_038502775.1 Hippodamia convergens
CACTTACTTTGCAATTTACTCATTGAAATCTTAGCAAAACAGTAAAAACACATTATTCCTGATCAGTGTTAAAACCTTGAAGCTTTTTTTCCATCCAAAATGCTCCAATGCTTCTGTAGCGCCTTGTATCACAAACCTCCTCCAATTCCATCCAAACTGTGTTGACGAAATGGTGAGCGCACATCAAAAATAATGAGATATTTACTCTTTTCTACCCAAACCTGAAAATGAAGTCAGTCAGAAGAAACACTGAAGTTCAAATTCAATTTAAATTCGATACAAAAAGCGCGCATGTTTATAGTCCATCCTCTATTTATCTTCTTTCTCGGTTCGAGTGAAAGGACGTGAGTATCAACACAATTTACATAACAAAGCGCTTACGCCACTCAGAACATCATCCGGGAAAATTCGTAGAGGGAGAAGTCGAGGAAAAAATTCATAATTCTCGGCGACAACTCAAAGGCTCGCGATTTCCTCCAATTCCTCAATTACGATTGTGCGAGTGCATGAAGTAGGTCGTAAAATGCACAGACCGAAATGGCGAAAATGCGAAAGTGACGACTCGGGTCGCAGGAAAATTTAATGTCCCAGTCGTAAAGAACCGTCTGGCGTCAACGTCGGTCAAGTCGTCGAGAGGGCCGGCATCGCTCTCACTTCATTCCATTTCTTGCCGGTTTTACTTGTCGCATTACACCTAGGAGGTATAAAAGATTCTTTACGACACATGTGCTCAGAGTCCTTCACGCTTTCATGTTTCAGGATGAGATCGAGCTCGATAAACTTGTTCTCATTAATTTCGTCAGGAGAAATTCGGAAGAAATAACTATATACATATTAAACGAATGTTTTAGTTCTTGAATGGAATGACTGACAATAGGGTGTAACAAGTTCGTCGGCCTATTAGGTATTTCTGGAGAACTGGACCTATTTGAAATCTGAAAATTGGGATTATATTATTGCTTGACATTATCTATCGATCTGAAATATTCTTGGAGCCTGACTACTTTCAATTATAAGGGGAGTGAAAAAAACATTTCTGTTTTTTTTTGTTTTTGAATTTGATAGAGTATGCAACTCTGAATACATTCGTAATCAAATCGTTGCATTCGTCCAAATACTTTGCAAACTATCGAGAAAAAATTGAAGAAAAAAGGGAGATAAGTATATCTGGAATTATGTTATTTTTGATGTAGATATTGTAAGCACAAATTGTTTTAACATTTTTGAAAACGAAGACGGTACAAATATTCAGAATTTTGTATAACCAGTCACAGGGTGTTCCAAATGTGTGTTCAAAAATTCGGATCAAGATTGGCTCATAACTTTCGTTTTTCAAATAAGAACCCTTCTCTTATGTTTGCGTTGGATTGTGCGAAGAAAAAGATGATAATGTCCTAACATGTGATGCTCCTAAAATTAGTAATTCTTGATTTATTCAGGATTTTCCCTTTCTATTCATGAAATCTGTTCTATATCAACAATGATGAGTGAATTCAGAAAAAAGAAGTCACTTGTGAGTTATTGAGTCATTTATCTTCTTTGACCAAGGTCATTTTTGATATGAAACAGATTCTTTGAGTTTGACGGTACGTACTACATGAAATCAGGAAATCCTGAATAATTCAAGATTTATTTATTTTAAGAGCATTAACATGTTGGAACATTATCATCATTTTTCTTCGCACCATTCAACGCAATCTTAAAAAAATACTGTTCTAATTTGAAAAACAAGACTTATGGGTCAATCCTGCTCAATTTTTGAACTAACATTTGGAACACCCTGTGACGGGTTTTTCAACCTTCTGGAAATGTACAATATTTCCACATTCTTCGCCTTCAGAAATGTGAAAACGGTTTGTGCTTACGATATCTAGGTGAGGAATAATGAAATTAATACCGAATACACTTATCCCCCTTTTTTCTTCAGTTTTTCCTAGACATTTTAGAAACAAACAGACAAAAAAAATTTGAAATTGAAATTTTTTGACCACTCCCTATTTTAGATTGGTAAATAATGTCAAACAATAACATAATCACAATTTCAGAATTCAAATACTTCTAGTTCTCCAGAAACTTCTAATAGGCCGTCGAACTTGGTACACCCTGTAGATTTCATTCAAATATAAATATTTTTTAAACGAACGCAAATCCAAACTTCAAAAATAACCTCAGGTGAAATATCAAAAACATTATAATCGATTCGACATTTTTAAACTCTCTTTCAATGTTTGTGGTGACCACAAAAGCTCAACTGCGGCATGAGTTTAAAATTTTCACTTCGAGGAATTGGCTGCACAAATTTTCAACGTTTAAGTGTAGTTTTTGAAAACTCGAATTTCGGAAAGTGCTTTCATGTTATCTTAAATCTTGACTCATCAAAAACTATCGAATACATACTTTTTTGGAAATAAAGAAATTATAACATGGATTTCAAGGTTCAAGGTACTCCCTCGGTATTTCCGGAAAGAATTAGGCTCCTATATGTACGTACATAGCTGATTATCGAAATTGATAGGTTAAAGAATTTATATCAATTGGGTCTATTTTTGAAACAATAAGGTAAATGTATTCAAAATAGAGAAATGAAGTTTCGTGAAATACGGTTCTCCCAAAATTCAAATACAAATTTAGATTTGTAATTTTTGTATCATATCTTTGTGTGAAATTTTACTTATAACGGAATCGAAATAGACTTGATCAGATAATTCATAGGATTAATTGAAAGTCGACGATAATATGTGTTTCCTGCAAATTATTTGAACATGTGACAGAACTGTTATTCATAACGAAACTTTGTTCGATAGGAACAGAACTGAAACTGAGGAATCGAATTCAATTCGACTCATTGCCTTAGTTCAAATTCAACCATAGAACAAGGAATATTTTCATTGCATAAATACAAGCATAGGATAAAGAATATAACGGAAGGAGCATTTGCATTGTTCTTGTTGACCGGAGTGGATCTATTAAACTATCAAAACGAAAAATATTTACCATATACGAATAGAACATGAATACAACCCGACGAAAATTGTTCAGAATATTACAAAAATCCTAGATTCCGAACACTTTCAACAAAAAACGCTGCAAATGGTATCAAAACACTAATTCAAATTTTAAAATAATTGTCAAATGAATGGGAATTTGTTCTGCAATATGGCCGATTCAGATTGAAAACATTTTCCTGCTTAATCTACGATATTTATGCTCCTTTCTTCATATTTTTTAATTCAACCATAAAACTATTGATATCGTATTTTCATTATCATTAATATAGGCCTTGATAAAATCACACATTGTTCGATTTATTTTGACATAGCATTTTATCATCCGTTCTTAATGAACGGATGTCCCAGTATACATACATATTTCGATGGATTATCTCAGCCACTTCTTAAGATAAAAATTTTGGGCTTTAACCACATAGACACATATTACCTCATTCAATATAAATTTTTATATAAATTCAGTTAATATATTGAAAAATATGTATTTTCAAAAAGCTATTCATTTAAACTGTATTTGTAGCAAATTTTTCGGGTATAATGGACTTTCTTCGAGATGTGTTCGAGACAAGTAGAAGGTGCAGGCTGCGTACGCCTAAATAGCTCCCAGATGTCAGAAACTTTTCCGACTCCCTTGATGACTTGTCGTTATATTATGACGAAAGTACAAACCATTAGTTATAACTTATAGAAAATGTGTTAATTTGATAGATTTGATAGATACTGTGTGGTTTCATCTGAATTTGTTGAGCAGTTTTTACGTTGAAGAGTTACAAACATCCACACAAACCATCGCATTTATGATATTAGTATGATAATGACGTTTCCCATGAATGAAAAACTACGAAAATCTGATTTCGTTGCTACGAGGAAACTTGTTGATATCATAGAGAATACACTCGAAGTAAACAGGTTCCCAACTAGAACTTCTCTGCTGTACCATTGTTTTAGACGCTTCCAGACAATACGTCAGGTTCGACGGAGCGTAACTACGGAGCGGTGGTCTCTTTACCGGATTTAACGCAATTGCTTCCTTCAGTTAATAGGTCAAATCCAAATAATGGAAAGGGGTTTTCCGCCTCGCTCAAGTGGCAATTGTACTGTGTAGTTCCTTTTCACTTCAGTCGAGAGATTTGCTGAAAGCAATCGATGCAGAAGACCGATGGTTATGACAAGAACATTTTGAACTGGCGTTGTGAATCGGTTAGATCCGTTTCAGAACATTTAATGGCTGAGAGGACTCCAGATAACATAACATAACAAACTTAATTTATATCCTGTAAGACTATAATAATGTATAGGATAGGTCAAATAAAACAAATTTAGGCATATTATGCCCACTTGCACCGTCAAGTATATGTCTGACTTACGTCCACTCAAATTTAGAGTCAGGTTTGAGACGCCGATTCTCTTGCACCGCAGTTTAAGTGCCACATAAGTGATGACTATTTTGAGCGGAGAATATTCATGGCTTAAACAAGAATTTAGCCCGTCTCAAATAATCAAACGTCAAAAAACGAATTTCAGTTTTGACGTGTTGTTTTTGATTGCGTAAATTAATAATTATTATGGATAGATTTTTATTGAATGGAATTGATGATCTATATGGGGATGATTTCGACATATTACATATCATTGATCATGGCTTTCCTAGAAGTCTAGAATTTAATAAATTCGATTACTACCATGATATGGACGAATTCGCATTTTTTCGGCGATTTTGTTCGACCAAAAAAAAAACTACTCTGCAATTGCTGAGATAAATTGAGGATGATTCAGAATTGCCAATTGATATGTAAGTACATATCTTATTATATCTTATGTATGATGATGACAAACCTCAAAGAAGGGAGTTTAAGCCTTGATGATTGTAGGAATCAGAGTGTATCACCGATGAGCCAACTCCTTACGTGCCTCCGACCTACGCATCAGCAGGATATTTATTGGCTGTAGCCGAATTGATGAAAATCCACGAATCTACAGTATCAAGAATAGTTGTTCGAGTTGCAATATTCTTAAAAATCCCTCAGACAGAAGCAGAATAACGTTACACACCTAGCCCAATTTTACCAAGATGCTGGATTTTCTCGTGTTATTGGAGCAATTGATTGTTCCCATGTAATTATTAATTCAGCAGGTACCTTTTAGTTTTGTGAATATGAAAAGTATTACTTCGATGATATTCCACAGGTGCAGAATTATGTCATTCAAGTTACGAATAAAGAATAGTTGAAATGAAATAAAATTATTTGCTTCAAATAAAAAAAAATGGTTGTACTGCGCCAGTTCGTCAGCGGCCCAAAGTATATGTCGTTCTGTGAATAAGAATACTGAAAATGAAAATGCATAGACAAATTATCTTGTTCGTCTATGAATTCGCGTGATCTTCTCACTTCGCTGTGCTCAGTGCCGATACAAAACCATATGGTCATGTCGCATTTCTATGTCAAAACAAACAAATTGCCAGATTTGGCATTGCTTAGCGCGTGCTTAACAAAGTCGTTTCTAGTAGATAGGGTAACAGGTACAGTGATCGACACCTTAAGCGCATAGAAACTTTCAATTAATGATTTCAGTTTGTAATTTTCTTACAACAAGGTGAAGACCCTGACAATATTACAGTTCACTTATGCTTCTTTGGTAAACACTCAGAACTTTTGGTATATGTTGTTTGAAAACTGAAAGAGAATGATTTGTTTTCGAAGTGTCAGATTTGATAGTGATTGACATACTTCGACAATCATTGACATAAAAAATGATAGTCATTGACATCCTTCATATCATTCACTTACACTCTTGTACATGGGGTAGAACGAACGATTAATGATAATGTTGATAATGTTATTTACTATATTCAATAATGAAGATAAAAACATAGATACACATTCACAGGGGCTGTGTATTTTCATGTTCTTTTTTCGATGTAGAACAAGTAACAATTTTTCCACTTGGGTAAATTTCCAGGTATGTTTTATCGTCGGTACAATGCAAAAGTCACGAATGTGCTTTTCGCATATGTGCACTATATCGCGATTATGGTCATGGTGTCAATGCCAAAATCGCGAAAGAGTTTGCTTATCCCCTGTCCTACTTTTAGCCTAGTAGAACGAAAAGAAATCTATGTTTATAGCACTGTCTTCAATTCTTGAAACACGTTTTTCCCGGATCATCAAAAAAGCACATTCGTGACTTCAGCATTGGACCAACAATATGGTATTCTCTTTAACATGATGATTCACATCGTTTGCAACTCTAATTTTGGTAATCTTGTTGCAGCAGATGAAGCAACATCAGGAAAATACAGAAATGTTCTCTATGAAACCATATTACTCACGATACAAATTTGCAGCAACCGATTTTTCTGTATTTTCTTCCAATTTCACTCTGGCATTTTCATAATTCTTTACACTTGCAGTATTTGTGGATGTGCTCGGTTTGATAAATCACTGATGAAATAATATTGACTTCAAAAATCGATTTATTTTCAGGTTCCTTTCTTCATCTTCCGTCAATTTTTTTAGTTTTTTCTTCTCTTCAGCGTCAGTTTTGACTTTGAGCCTTGGTCTTTTCTTCCCCTCTGCAGCTCTATATTTTTCTGTCATTTCTCTCCAGGTGGAAGATATTTCCACGAATAGCAGTTTCCTCGAACTTGTTGTTCTCTCTGGAGTCTCCGGCCATTGTAATATATTGTGGAGTAAATTGGGATCATGTTGATGATCTAGTCTAGGATATTTCTATTATCATTGTTGTTAGCCGAAGAAACAGGTAAAAAGGATCAAACGAAACAATGTGCTCAACTTCGGTTATAATATATAAAGTTATGAGAATTTAAAATATTCTCAGTTTTTCGGACGACTAAAAGAATAAAATCAATTAAATCTTCTTCTTCGTGAGGTGCCTTCTCCAGGTTGATTTGGGGCCTAGTGGTCTAGTCTTCGACCGTATACAGGATAAGAAAGTCAAACTTCAAGACATGCTGTCAAAAATGTTGCGAGTAGATAAGGAAGTCCCCCTCGCCATAGGAATGGGAGGAAGTGGGTATTGGGTTTTCTAGATGTGTTGTCTTCAACTCATAAAGGTTCCCACAGGAAAACAGGGTATGTTCAACAGCAACATCCGTGTTTCTTCACCAACAGTACAGAGGCCAGCCAAAGACTAGCGATTTTAATGTTCATTAAACAGGTGATCTCTCAAAACACCACTAACCAGTCACAGCTGTTTCCCCTCAAGGTTCAGGAGTTGTTCGACCTCAGACTCAGAGGAAAAACTCCCATGCCTTGACTGCTTAAGATCACTTCCCGTGCTCCATTCAGAGAAAAATTTTCTGTCTAGCCATCTCCTGAAAAATTCCTGAAAGTTGTACGGTAGATGTGAAGCGTCGACTCCCAACCAATCTGATTGTGTCCCTGATCATCCATACATCTGCCCTCTCATAGCCAGATCTCAACGTGAGCCGGCAACCAAATAACTTTCAGAAAGTTTCAGGAGCTCAGCTCAAATAGCGATTTCCTGCATTCTCCTAGTAAGTAGTATTTGACCTCTGTCATAGCGAGGGATTTTTAGTGTTCACTGACTGTCACAACATGAGTTTCTCGGAGTACCATCTACGGATATTTGGATATTCTCCAGCGTGCGGACAAGAACAACATACAGTTCAACCTGTACTACCGAATAGTTCTTCTCTAGTGGGATGGTCAGTTTGAAACAAGGCCCCACAATTCTGACAGCAGTCCCGTGAACCAAGTAAGGCCTTCAGGAACAAATAGCCGATTTTGACCATAGGCTTCTATCAGGAACACTCTGTGAGGTAGTTTACTAGGGATATTTAGTGATTAATACCCTTCTAGTAAATAGTTATTGACATGGTGTCAACTATTGTTTATCCGATCGGGAAGAAAGAGAACACAATAAAAAGCTAATCAGTTATATTCCAACTTTTCAAATACGCGATAAATTCGAATATCAAAATGTGATACTTTCAGACAGTGATAAACACCCTATGTCAATCACTGTTCCGATGTAATAAAAACAAGACAGTCATTGACATGCGACTTATTCTGAAAGTAAACATCAATGAAGGGTTCGTTTATTTCAATATCCAATCTTTGAAATCTTTCAAAACACTGAACAATTTCTTCCATATATCTCAGATACCCCAATCTAAAGAAATTCACCCATATGTGCAGTGACTTTTCTTAACAAAACGTCAACGATTGAACTGATTGACATTCCTACACAACTTCGAGACAAATATCTCATTGCGATCTGGGTAGGGGGCCAATTTACTTAACTAAAACATTCATCGAATGAGTGTTGGACCTTCTAGCATACGTAGGTAGAAGAAAAAAGTCGCTGGCAAATACCAATATGTTAATACGACGGATTAAGTGTGTAGAGTGGCAATCACTATCGGGGTGTCAACGACTATACCGCTTACCCTATGCGGTGCAAGATCTGATCCGTTAAGGCGGGGAAAAGCATGACTCAAATTTTAAGGGCGCCTTAGATAAGGATGCCTTAACCAGAAAACGGTGCAAGTGGGCATTAGAATTACAGTTTCATGACAATTTCTAACACTATCAATTCTAACTAAGTAATACTTAAGAATCAGAAAAATACTCTTTCACTGGGTAAAATTTATTTCGATGCTTAAAGATTGATTGAGACTTCACAGAGCATAGTAAATAATTATATAATTTTTTGCTCTGAGATAACGGAGAATATTTGAATTTATGTGTTCTATGATGCGGCACAAGAAGAATATGAGAGTTCCTTGTTACATATTCATGATTACTCATTTTAATACATTCTTGTCAGCATAAAGTGAGCATTTCGGAGTTTCAATACTTGGCAGCGAATAAAATGCAAATAAAAGTCTGCACGATGAGCCTGATGTCAAATTGAAAATTAAACTTATAATGCCTTTCCATACAGTGAACACGGTAGTGTCGTTGCCTCAGAGTTAGGCCTTGTAATCAAGGTAGCTGTAAACGAGACTATAATAGATAATATTTCAGGAAATAATAGAAGATTTCAGAAAAAAATCATGTGAAATACTCCACGGATGTCATTGAAGAATGTATACATGCATCAGTAGAAGTAGACGAAGAAGAATAGAATTAAAAATCTTACATTATTCAAATGAACATGGAGGTCGTGGATTAGGCCCATTGAGAATACCCCTTTCAAAAAAACGCACCTAGTACTCAACCTCATAGGTGTTGTGGAATAAAGTACCTCAACACTAAATACTGGTTACTTTCGTGTTCTAATGGTGGCATAATATTCACAATACATCAATTTAATTTCCTATTGATACATCGCCAACGTTCCTTATCTTATGTGATTATGTTTCAACGCTAAAATATAAGAGATCTGCATTTCACCTCGTACTTGGAATTACATGAAATTACATTTGTTTAGTCTTCTCAAAAATATGCACATTTGGTCAATGAAAAAATGATATTGATATTGAATATAGAAATCAAAATACCGATTTGGAAAAGATATAACACAAAGTACAGACAGTGGAAAACTGAAGACTGGTTAATTTGCAAAGTAGATTATAACATATATAACGCGATTCACAGTGCAGGGAAAAAAAACTTTGAGACAACATTCAATATGAGCAAATCAAAAAATCAGAGTTCGAAAAATGGATTTTCGACCAAATTTCACATAAACAGCAATACAAGAAGAAGAAAAAATAAGATCAGAAGAAGATGTGTGGGAATAATTAACAACTTCATGAGAATAAACCGAACTCCTAAAGATCCATTCGAGCACCATGATCTTACAGCTGAATTCATCAAGGAACATCCGGTAATAATAATGAAAAACTCAGATAAAGATAACACCACAGTATTAATGTATGAATATAAATATGTAACAGAGGCTAGAAACAAGTTATATGATGAAGAAACAAAAACCTTCAAGATTGCGAGATTCCTACATGAAATACTTCAATAATGTGCTGTCCACCTGAAGATTTGATGTAAAGAATTCGTTCATGTTAGTTGAAGAACTTAGATCAACAGTAGTAAGAAATATTTATGAATGAGTTTCATTGGATGTATACTTTCCATATACACGAACATACCGAAAAAATTGTTTGTCAGCAGGTTAAAAATCAATGACACTGTATAAAAAACTTTACAGATTTGAAAAAAAAAGTTTATTCATCTTGTTGATTTGTTTTTCGAAGGGGGTATTTCGCTTCTGATGGTGTTTTTCATGAACAAATCGACGGTACAGCTATGGGATGACCAACAAGCCCAACTTTTGCAAAGTCATACAAGCACTATTCAAATATCCCATTTCCACAGTCCTATTATGAGACTATATGTAGATGATACATTTCTTTGATTAACTGAAGCAAAATCGAAGAGACTCTGGATGTCTTCAATCCATTCCACCAAAAGTAAAATTCACTTTAGAAAAGAAAAAAAATAGTTTGTCCCAGTTTTAGATATTGTAGAAAGCAGTTGAAATTATAAATTGAAAACGACTTGGTACGTGAAACGAATAAACACAAGTAGATGTGTAAACTTCCATTTCAATCACAGCGTCTCCCAAAAAAAGAACATGGCAAGAAATTTGATGAATAGAGCAATTTCTTTGAGTGAATTTAGAAGAGAAAATCTGTAAAAAGTAACTGAAATCCTGGAACAGAACAATTCTCTAAATTACTACATTAGAACCTGCATAAACGTATTCAATAGAACAAAACAAAAGAACATTCTATCAGCTTGAACGTATCACCAGGGACGTGTAAACACACTGAACATAACTCAGGAATTATTAACATCACAAATCTCAACAAACCAAAAATATCTCATTATATTTCATCCGGAGTTATCCCATGAAATAAGGGACCAGACAACATAAGAATGACATTAAGAGAGTCTTCCGGGCTTATTGGCCGTGGTCTATTAGGAATTATTTCACCTAACGTTTCGCCCACAACTGCGGTAGGCATCTTCAGAGGATTCTTGGTCTTAGATTGTAACTCGACCGCTGAATTTCCGAAAGTGATGCTGGATTCGATCCGTTGGCCCCACTTATACCCTGATCATTGGCGGGAGAAGGTAGTGGGTTTACGCGCGCGATGTTGATTGTCCATTTTCTCGCTTCCACTTCGTATTGCTTGATTTTAGTCTTTTCAACACCGGCAACCATGCGCTATGTACCAAAGGAGTTTCTTCTCTTCTGTTCATATTGTTCTTATGTTTATATATCTCAATGGCTTCCATGTTCATCATGAAAAGACTAAAATCAAGCCAATACGAAGTGGAAGCGATGGACCAATCAACATCGCGCGCGTAAACCCACTACCTTCTCCCGCAATGATCAGGGTATAAGTGGGGCCAACGGATCGAATCCAGCATCACTTTCGGAAATTCAGCGGTCGAGTTACAATCTAAGACCAAGAATCCTCTGAAGATGCCTACCGCAGTTGTGGGCGAAACGTTAGGTGAAATAATTCCTAATGGACCACGGCCAATAAGCCCGGAAGACTCTCTTAATGTCAATATATCCGGTCGTGAAAGCCTGAAACAACATAAGAATGATACAGAAAAACCAAACAGGGTAAAAAAAACAGCCCTTACGGCACACACACATAAGATTCGAAGCGTTGGCGATGTATTAATGAATATATAAATTAAATTGATATATTTTGTCCGAATTCCTGTGAATAATATCCCTAGATAACACCTCAATCGTTCAAAATATCACATTCAAATTCTATGCAAGATTGTGAGGAAACGATTGGTTATACCAAAAAATAACCATGTGCCATTTATTAGAATTCCATCATCTTTCCGTTTACCCTGATGTACTCGTGTTCTTGTCGTAAGTTTGATAAGGAATTCAAGTGAATTCACATTTTAGCACTATTTTAGACTTTTACAGCGTTGCCATGTTGTCTTCGATCCGTACAATGGCTTTACCGTTCTCGATACTTCATAAAGCGTTTTCGGAAACTTACCGGGTTAGCCCGATCTCTAACCTTTGCGTTCGTTTACTTAACCCGAACATCGAACCCGTGTTCGGAAAGTACGGGGCTGTTAACTCGATCACTGACTCGGTTGATCCACCGTAACCCTACACAAGAGCAGGGTCGTTCGGTCACCGCATGCGCACTGCGGTTTAGTTTTGAATTTTAAAACGCGGGAGTAAGCTTTCTACTCTATTCTAAATAATTAATTGTACTTTTCTTAATAATTATGGAAAGCGAAAAGAATTGGGCTCAATGTGGAATATGTGGTTCTATTTGCCAAGAATCAAATGTTTGACAACACATAATGTGGCAATAAATTCAAGCAAAGCTAGAGACAATCCAAAATCTATTTGTAAATAAAATTAAGTCAGACTTTTCACGCCTTTTTTGTGAATAAGTATTCTAGTTAAACAGTTCCAATCAACATCAGTCCTATCAACCCTGTTTAACTAGGATTTTTGTAAATAAAATCATATTATCAGGGACAATCTGATATTACTAGGTTATGTTATTGTAACGACTGACATTTCCAAACCTGACATGTTCGTAAACTCAGAACCGGGTCCGTGATCCATCACGTGACCTCAATGGATCGAGTTAGTAAACCTGGGTAGGTTCCGAAAAAGCCTATATACTATTTATCTCAAGGGACGATACGTAGGATTATGCTCAACAGCTCAACGCTCGATTTTCGTGTTCTAAATATAAATTTTATATTTCAGTATTTTCGTGTATTCTCCGGAATGAAACTCCTTTGGATAATTCAATAGAAGTAAGCTATAAAACGGAAAGGGTTAGAATGTTTTCAAGTAGAATATCTCCTCTTCAACTCGAATCGTTTCAAAGTCTTACATTTTCGCAACGGATACATACACAAGAGCTGTAAAAATTTCTTTCCCGAATGGGTGATAAAAATTTGCAATTATTGTTATTGCAGCCGTTTTCATATTTCGGAACGGTAAACTATCTCCGATATTGTCTTGTTTTTATTTGCAGTAAGGGCAACTTTGCCTTTATTGTGGCAATTAATTCTGACGCTGCTCGTTCGCCGAGTTACTTCTTATTTCGGAGGGAGTTTGGCTCTGCGAAGTTATGGCGAGGAGTTAAAGAATACAATGTTCGCGACATCGTGTGAAAGCAGAGGAGCGGGTGACAGTGAAAATGTCATATCGGTTCGAGTCAGCATCTTGCGCTCTGTCCGTGGGTGGAAGAAAGAACAACTTGAAGAGGTTATAGTTTCTTCTCAAATATTATTCCGTGCGTGAACTAGACGATCTGAGGAACTCATGATAAAATTCAGTACTCTTCGTTCATGCATTATTTTCATGCATAGAGTGAGTTTTCATCGAAATGAATGGAATATTTCATTATAATCATTATCATCAATATCATTAATTTTCATTATTATTATCTTTATTATTATTCTTAATAGTTTTTTCATCAAGTATTAGTTTTTGGTTCTGAAAAATATTCTGTTTTCTTGTGTTATAACATGTTTGGTTTATCTATGGGAGATGATTGCCTTTCTTTGAGGTCCCGTAGCGGTCTTCAAACATCTGAAGTGCCGAAAAATCATCATCTGGAAGGTCGTATCCGGTTTGAAAAAACCCTCACGACCAGAGAGCAACAATTTGTGGATTTTGAATTTGAATATCGAAGGAATTTCGAAAGACAAGTGGGATTACGTCTCCAAATTAGCTGATGAACATGGTATCAAAAAGATTCTTCTGCAAGAAACCCACACGGCAACAGAAAAAAAATCCTCGTGAAAGAGGACAAGTGAAAGGTTATGTATTAATTGATTTCTTACAAGTTTAGCTTGTTATGTTGAAAAATTATCGGTTTCGTAACTTTCAACAGATTCGGAAAGGGGAAATTGATGGAGTTTTCTTTTCATTTCTTTCAATTTCGTGACATTTCTGTCATAAATATTTATAAACCTCCGAACATTATTTGGCCAAGAAATCTTAATGTTGATGTTTTTTAAAGTAGCAAATGCATTCCCAAAATGCATTTGATTTATTCTGAATAATCGGTTTCTTTTCTGCTTTTGTCTTTTTTCATTTCAGATTAAGAATTACGAGTCGTTTTGGGAAGAATCTATGTATCCGAGCCCATCGACGGATAACATGAAGATGATCACACTGATGTCTTTCAATATTTTCCTGCTATTTGATATTTTATGTTATTTTGTTTACGGGGAGGCAGGTTTTTTCGGCTGAGGTTTTTTCCTCTGGCTGTGTAGTATCGTATGATTCTATAGTATCATACAAAGAATGTTATGATACCCCGTTCTTTTTTTTACCTCAGCTTAGGTACTTCTTGTTTCAACATTTACAACATTTATTGTATTATTTTAGCTGCTCTCTTTTTCATAAGAATATATATATATATATATATATATATATATATATATATCAAGTATTTATACCCCTTCCAACAATCAATAAGGCAATTTTTTTCGACAAATATTCGAAAGCATACCAAGTTTTATTTTATAAATGAAATTTACTGTTTTATCAACAATTTTCTGCAGCACACTCCTCAAATTCAGGCATCAGACGTCAATCCGATGGGCGTTCTTCTAAACAGGATTCCCGGATTCACATTTTTTTTCAAACTATTAAGCTCATTCAACGACGAATTTAACATGAGTGTTCAACAGTTATCCAAATTTGGCAATACGATTGAATGAATTAACGGAAAAATAAGTGTTGATATCATTGTTACAACTGTATTTTTTCAACCGTCTTTCCTATGATATAAGCAGAGTGCAATTAAAAATTTAGGTGTTCATCCATGAAAACTCCTAATTATTAAAAAAACATTGGACTGGTTACGTTCTCTGGATGTGGAGCTCTGTATGCTAAAAAATCTGATATTCATATCATGAAATCACAAAACATGCAAGTTACTTGATCTTCATCTTCGCCTTCTGGACATCGAAACACAACATCTAAAAAGCCATGTATATAATTCACGTCGGAGTTCAGACATTCGCCAATTTCGAAAATTAAATCACATCTGAAGACCACAGCAGGACATAACACTCGCTGAATAATTCATGCTTTATAAATCCCAAAATGGCGGATTACAGGAGCAAAATGCCCCGAAAACTGTATGGAACACCAAACTGGAAAGGTTCCAAACAAACCGCCGACCTTGTCTTGCACCGAGCCAGATAACGAAACCGTCATTGGAAAGCTATAGAATGACAAATGCATCACGTTTATTCGCCCATTATACGCCCCGGCCAACTTATTCCATCTATATCCGAATAAAAGCAGGCTTTTGTTTAATCCCACTAACAATGTTTTTTATGCCTTTGGTACTTTTCCAGCTACAACTTTTATTCGCATAATAGTTGTCGGGAAAAAAACGTTTTTCGGATTTAATTTTTCGTGTTCGGCCGTTCCAGATATCCGTCCGGCATCGATTCGCAAATTCCGGCGTAGAAAATATTCAGAGATGAGAATGCGCCCCGCTTCCATTGTTTTTTCAGATTTTATTTCGAGCGGGATCAGCTAGACGGTCGATGAATATATTTTTGGAGAGAGGGATTGATTTTTGCCATATCTCGGCGTGCATATATAAATATTATTTCACTGTCCAATTTTGTTTTTCGATTACGTCATTTAACGGCAGGAAAGCGGCGGGATTGTTCCGAGGGCTCTGATTTATTCCAATCAATTATTTCTATTGCATAGAGAAAGTTTTTGTTGTTTCAGAGGATCGTTTTTCACCGGAAATAATGACAATGGTTGTCACTATTATTGATAATAATGTTCTGAATACGGGTCCCCAATTATCATCTATCACGAACGGGTAATCGGTTTTGCAGCTGAACAACGAAATTTTTCGCATCTATATATTATTCGGAATTTGCAGCGGCAAATAATGATCGTGGATAGTATATTCTTTTGTTCAAAAACAGTTAGTCTATCAGAGAATAAACTGGTTATTTCTTTGACCATTCTTTTAGTGGCTTCGAGCTTAGCCTAAGGCAGTTCTTGAAGGTGCTTGTCACTGTTGGATTTTAACCAACTGAAACCTAACCAATTCTTTCACACTTGTACACAAACAAGTGAATAATATCCGATTGAACCTAAATTAATATACCGATAGAAGAAAAACCATCGAAGATTCTAATCATAAATAACTATCGCCGACAGCTCGTAAAATTTGGCCACTCACTCCAGTCAAGATTAGCGTTACGAATAACTGAATTATCTGAATTGAAAGTGAATTTCACTTCTGAACTATTATACAGGGCTGGGATAAAGTATGGAACCAAGTGCTAGCAATTGCTAAACTGGTGACCCTTGTTTCAGATGCCATAGATAAGAACATCCCCATCATAGGAATATTTATAGACCTAAAGAAAACCTTCGACACGGTGGATCATGGGATATTGATGAGGACGTTGGAGGATAGTGGCTGCAGGGGACTATCTTACGACTTGATGTTGAGTTATCTAACAGGAAGACAACAGTGTGTGAGGGTTGGAGAGATTACTAGCAATTTCAGAACCATTACAAGCGGAGTCCCTCAGGGAACGGTCCTTGGACCCGTGCTGTTTTTGGTATATGTGAATGGGATGTTCAATATCGAATCACAGGCAGATATAATTAGCTTTGCCGACGACACGGTTTTACTATTCACGGGAGAAACATCAGAGTCAGTTAGGAAGAAGGCAGAGCATGGGTTTGCTCAGGTGTCGAATTTATTTTGTGAGAGGAAACTTACAGTGAATATGGAGAAGACCAGGTTCATGTACTATACCAGTGATACCAGAAGAACTCCAACGTTTAATAGGCTTTCAGCAGGAAATGAACCCTACATAGAGAGAACTGACTCAATAAAATATCTGGGAGTCCATATAGATAGCCACTTGAGATGGCAGGAGCATGCCAATCTAGTTGTGAAAAAGCTCCGACCAATGCTGAGCAAATTTAAATACTTAAGAAATATATGTGATGATAGAGATATCAAAACTGTCTATCATGCATTGGTTGAATCACATTTAAACTACGGCATACTAGGTTGGGGTGGAATGGCCAAATGCCACTACGAAAAAATAGAAAAAATGCAGAAATGGATTTTGAAGATAATTTATAAAAAACCAAAAACTTATCCAACAGAAGATCTATTCAAAACTGCAAAAGTTCTCACCACCAGACAACTCTACGCGAGGGCGCTCCTGATCTACCAACATAATGCCATCAAACCAGTGACTGTGAAAGATATGGTATTGAGGAATAATTATATAAATCTACCTAAATTAAATAAAACCGGTACACTGAGAACCTTCACATACCTCGCTCCACTCCTCTATAACAGGCTTCCAGAACACCTGAAAAACATTCGGTCGCATTCCATCTTCAGCAAACAAATAAGACACTGGATAGAACGCCAGAACTGGAACTTCTGGATTGCTTTCTGGAATAGAAGTAATTTTATTTAATAATGACTTTTGAACTTGTTGTGCGAATACTTACTTGGTCTCAACTCTAAAATTGGATTAATATCAGATGAATATACTCACCACCATTTATGTATATATCAATGTATAGAAAAATGTTTTTTTTTTACCACAGACAAGTGCTTAGCACTTTTGTGGTCTTAAATGTTTGTTAACGAAAATTCTTCAATCAATTTATATTTCGTATTTGCATTTGTATTTAAGTAAATATCTTTTAAACGAAAAAAACGTTATTTATGAAAATTTTCAGGTAAGTACAATGGAACAAAATGCATCTGATGTACATTTTTTTGATAAAAATAGACTCCCGGTTTCACCATCAACTTCTTTAATTTAAATGATTCATCCTATATTATATGTTCAGATTTTGAAAGAGCTTGTTATTTTGAATTCATACAAACTGGGTTTAGTGTAAAAAAATTTGTAAAAAGGAAATAACTCACTGTTAATAGTACAATAGATGTACATTTCATTATTTTAGAATAATGAGAAACAAAATTACTTCAAATGTTCAAAATGCTCGCCGTTTACTTACTGACAATATGCCATCCTATTAACAAATTCTTGAGTCACTCTTTCCAAGACTTCTCCACGTATTAGTTCACATTCATCAATAATTCTTTGTCTCAATTCCTGTGAGGTTGTTGTCGTCTAACGTAAACACGTGATTTCAGATAACCCCAAAGAAAAAAATCTAACGGGGGAAAGATCCGAAGAACGAGCAGGCCTCTCTATGAATCCTCTACGTCCAATCCATCGATTTGGAAAATTCGCATCCAGAAAATCCCTAACCCGTCTATCATATTGGGGAGGTGCTCCATCTTGTTGAAACCAAATATTTTGTGGTAATTGCCCATTCTGTTGAAGTGCAGGAATAATTTCGTTATTTAGTAGATCCAAATACTTGTCACCATTCAAGTTTCCTTCGATAAAAAATGGGCCTATAAGCTTATTATCGACAATTCCCATCCAAATATTTAACTTCTGTGGATGTTGGGTATGTGCTTCATGAATCCAATGAGGATTCTCATTTGACCAATAGCTTGAGTGGCGATTAACTGTTCCATTTAAACAAAAAGTTGCCTCATCGGAAAAAACTATGCTAGAAGCAAAATTTTCGTCGACATTACAGATGTCCATTAGCCGTTCGCAAAATTCCAGCCGTCGGTCAAAATCATCGTATGACAATTCTTGAACCAACTGTACCTTATACGTATGATACTTTTCACTTTTAATATCTTTCTTACAGAACGTCGACTGATACCATGGTTTAGTGCCAAATTTGTGGTGGAAGTTTGAGGTGATTCTTCTAAATCGATTGCAATATTTTGTTTAACACTTTCGTTTGTCGCAGTCCGCGGTCTTCCAGGTTTTAGCAAATTTTTAAGCATCCCAGTAGTATTGAAACGTTGAAATGTTTTATAGTTACTGTTGAGCGTAATATAGGATTTCTCTCCGGATGCAAATTATCAAAAATATGACACACTTCTTAGTGAGTTCTAACACGATCACCATAACCGATCATCATTAAAATTTCAATACGCTCTTTTTCACTTAATTGAACCATTCTAAATTGTTCAATTTATTTCCGTCAATTAGAATTTAACACTTGAAGAACAAAAGACGTACTAAACAGTACTTTTTTATTATTACTATGCATACAAACAACATCAATTAGTTTATCTAAATAGTTTTTTGCTCTAATGCAAAAAACTTAAAGGAGGTTGGTTAAAGTGCTATATTCCCCGTTTTTACAAATTTTTTACACTAAACTCAGTATGTATGAATTCATAGTAACAAGCTCTTTCAAAATCTGTAAAAATATATAGGATGTCCCATTTAAATTGAAGAAGTTGATGACATTTCCGGTTAAACTGGAAGAATATTATTATCAAAAAAATGTACATAAGATGCGTTTTGTTTCATTGCACGTACCTGCAAATTTTCATAAATATCGTTCTTTTCGTTTAAAAGATATTTACTTGGTTCCATACTTTATCCCAACCCAGTACTTATATGGGTCTTTACGCTACTGAAAACGAAATGTTCTGCTTTTTGAGTTTTTTATCGATAGGCTCGAGTACAAATATTAATAGTAAAGCGCGCCGCGTCTTTTAAAAAAAAAGCCTCCTTTGACTGAATTGAAAAGAAACTTGACTGAATCTGAGGCAGGTTATTATTCTTAATTAACCCAATTTGATGATAGTCATAATAGAAGGATGTTCCAAGTAATTCGAAAGTCTAGTCCGGTGAATTTATTTTGCTCACAGATGGAATATCGTTATTCCGATAGAGGGATCTCAAGCAATTTCGCCCGAATGTGCCCATCAGATTTTGGGCCCGAAAAAACCTCATACGAGATATGGGACCCAACTTTGAAATGCAAATACATCTTTTTCAGTGCAGATTCAGATTAAGCGGGGAATTTTTCATACCAATTGGTGAGAACTAAAAATTGTCTCGTTCACATTTGGGATCTACGTGAAATTTTTTGTTCAGACATTCGGGCCGTTCATTCAGATCAGGATGCAGGAATTCATATTCTGATACTGCGGTTCTTGGTAATTTGAATTTTTGCATCCTGGTCGGAATGAATGCCGCGGATATTTGAACAAAATAATGCTGTATAGGCTAAAATGTGGGCAAAAAAATGTTTGGTTCAACCAATACTGATGTAATATTTCCGGCTTATTCTGAATCTGCAATAAAAAAGATGGCTCTGCATTTTAAATTTCAATGTGATAATTAGATCATTCTGGTCCCAAAATATAATGAGCTCATTCGATTCCTCTGCGAAATAACTTAAAACCGATTTTTCACCTCTGCTCGAAATAAATTCACCGTTTCAAGACCGTTATAATAATTATTATTATAAGAGAAAGGTGAGTTCTCGATATTCATAATGATTTCTTACATTAGCTTGATCAAATGTTTGAGTACAAGAACATAGGCACCGAACTGGAAGAAAATGTTATGAGGTCTAATATTAGATGCCAAAATAAATAGTCAAGAAGTATTTAACATATCATCTGCATAAAATTGTCTTGAATTTTTCTCACATATTGGTGAGATATCGTCAGCAAATATTACTGCCACATTCTAAGCTATATCTTTGGTGTACACTATATACACAGAAGTTGTCCTTAAATAGAACCTTGCTTGACATCATTCTTTATTTAGTTGGTTATCCTAAGAACAAGGATCTCACGATACACACTAGTCAAGCTCACGGACCACGACAATGTGATGACCAATCTTGCGAGTTCTATGACTAGTCTGAAAAATGACAACACACAAATAGGTAGATATGCCCTACTTCTGTGTCCCATTCCATCTTTATATAGCAGCTTGTCATATTCATTAAGTTTTCAAATTATCCTTGAACTCAATAATATATAATCAATTCAATAGTTCGAGTGGAACCAGTGACAATAATATGAAATGTTTCAAATGTTGATATGCATTGAATATTTTTTCAGGACACATCAAACTGATTTCATTTCCTTTATCAGAAGTTGGTATTCAATGAATTAATTGAACAAATAATGAATAAACATAATCTTCTTTCGTGTGCACTGATCTCACGAAGGAATGATTTTTCGAAGGAATGACCTTTCGGTATAATAATTCAAATTAGTCATGAAGTGAACAAACTCACAATTGACGATTCTTCAATTATTTTGTAACAGCTTATGTAATGGACTCAATAACTGCTACAAATTAATGAGTACTCCTATGCAATGGTTTCTGAGAAGAAGGCCGTTTGTAATAATAATAATTTTATTTTGACGATGTTCGTAGTAGAAAACTGCTATGTGGGTGAACATAAAACATATTCGTCATTTTTAATTTTATAAAGTTTCCTTTCTAACGAAGTGTATTTCACATTGCCTTCTGTTACTCATCGTCCTGTAGAATCTTCTCAATTCTCTTTGTCTGTCTCTTTGTCTTTAACCAATGTTTCACGTTCTCCCCTGTGTCCACTGTACTTTAGTATTGTCTATCTATCATAAAACAGCAGTTACTTTTTCTGGTCTCTGTAGACTCTATATCATTTCCGTGTGCGTCGACGCTGACAAATTATCTTTGTTAACTCGTGAAATTTGAGCTTCATGATTTTCGATATCTTCATTTTTATGTTCCCTTTTTGTTCACATGTTCAATACTTAGTCTATAGGCTAACAGAATATTTTTTGCATGCTAAAACTTCTTCAAGTTAGAATTACGAAATGAGTTTCCAGCAATCCCAACCTCTGTCTGTAATCGAATAACTCTGAATGTTTTTTCTGTGATCAATATAAAATTGTTCATAAACTGACATTCTGCGTCAAAAAATCCTTTGAATAATTTTAAGAAGAACGTCAAAATTCGAAGCGCTATATGACCTAACACTTCCAATTCAAAATGTCTGTTGATATCGATTCTAAACCGAAAAAGGCGAAGTCATGTGTTCCCATCTCAATTCTGAAAGAAAGATTGCAGAAGAAAATTCTTCGTGACAAGAAAATTCTAGCAGAACGACAAAGTCTGGATTCTTTGTTTTCATTGAACTCTAATATTTATGACTTGTTGGATGCTCCTCAATATAATCCTTCTTATGATGCGAAAAGAATATGTCATTTATCGGAGAAAGTGACGAAAAACTTATTGAGATTGCAAGATTCAACCGAAGGAAACTTTATCAGAAGAGAAAAAGATAAACAACACGGGGACAGTGGAAATATGAAAACCAGAGAAAAATTGAATAAAGAAGATATGCATTTCAAGAAGCAGAAAGAAGAAAAATCCAAGAAAACTGTTAAACATGTAAGAATCGATAAAACACAAGAAAAAATCATAAGGGATAGTTCTATTTGGTTAGGTTTTCACAGGGCAGCTGGTGAGAACTTCCTTCCGTTATTCGATTTTCTATGTAAAGGAATTTTGTTTCTACTCATGATATTATATATAACAAATCATATTCCATGTCCAACATGTAACTCTGGATACTGATAGTCCATACACTCGAATGATTTTTCTTCGCCGAATGAATTTATCTATAGAAACACTTTATTCTTCTTCATTGTGAAATACTTATGTCGAATTCTTATGAAATCTTATTGATTAAAGATGAGATCTCATCATAATTTTCAGTATTTTCATCTGTTCATAACTAGTATTTCAAGTTTATTCTTGCATTCATTTTCAAGATGAATTCGAGAAGCAGATCCACTAGGTTCCCCATATATGAATGGTTTCGGCGATGATTTGGAGTCACTTTTTCTTCACCTCTCATTATACTTATTAATCGGAATTGACGAAGCCAATATTAACCACCAAGCGATATTTTCAGTTTATAGTTGGTGGAGAGTTTTGAAGCATATGAAGGAAATCTGCATTCATGTTTATGTTGAGAGGGTTGCTTTTATAAGGTATTAGCTATATCTTCAATGAGTCTCATCAAGCTGTTACTCTACTCCATCGTTTTTGAATTTATTAGTAGAAAGAGGTGTGATAAGCCTTATTCTCACCAAGTTGAATTTGCATTTAATTGTTATTTATGATACTTGAATCTTAACGTTTTGTCGTATCAATCATCATTTGAGATTTTTCTGTGTCAAATTGATATAGATAGAGAAAGAAGAGAAGAATAACTCTGCTGACCATCCACAATTTGGTTCTGAATCTTTATGAGATCATGATACCAAAACTTTAAAAATTTATCACGAGAAAAATGTAATGAAGAAGCTGTCAGAAATACATACACAATGCTTCCAATACAACAAATTGAGAGCTCATAACAAGAAATCAGGTAGTAACGCTCTGGTAAAGTTCTTCAAAAACCACACCAAGACCGGTTGTTGTACTAGATACCGCATTTATTCCATTTTGAGGTTGTCTTCAACGATATTCATACAGAATATCCCATAATAAGAACCGAAAACTTCTACTGGATGATCTAGACATTATTCGTGACACTTCGGATACGAATCATCTGAAAAAACGGCCCCACCTCAAGTGTTTAAACTTTCACACATTGGCTAATATCAGAAATACGCATAAGAAAGTTCAAGTGCATATTTTTCCTATCAATTAAAAGCCTTTCATCGTGCCTTGAGAGGGTGAGGGGTATATTCAGTGAAAACTTTTTACCTTTCCTAATTTCACAAATTTCACATCAAATTCATACCCTTTGATATATATTTTTGAATGATGGTGCTCTTGTGACTCAGTTGCAGCGATTTTGGGAATGATCGATCCGAAATTTCATCTTCGTTCACTACTCAATGTAAGAATCATCAAATATCAATTTTATGTGCTTGATTTCAATAATATAATGAAAGCTTCGCTTATCAAAGACTTCATCAGTTAATCAATGAGATAATTTCCGAAGGCTCTAGCTCTTTAACGAAGTATTTTTGCATTGTATGATTTCGGTCGAAAGTGTCCTAAATAATATCTAGAACATCAATAGATGTTTGTCGTCCTAACTTTGCGACACCCAGTATATTTGTCTTTCTGAATAGCCTAGATTCAGTTATGATTTTTAATATGATAAAGCCTGTATTATCTCAACAGCTGAGTTGAGCAGGCATATCAATGAATACTGCTATTGACGACATATCGCTCTATAATGTCCATTTGGAAATTTTGTTTCAACTGTTTTTGAATTTGAGATGACATTGAAATTTCGATAGCATCAATAGAAAGTACTGACAAAACTGCCTCAAGAATGTTTTCATTCAGAAAACGTCGTCATCATACTGCGAAAGTTATAACGACTTATAATAATTGGTAAAATGAAAAAAATTTTCTGCAGCACGAAAATTAGACGCTGCAGCGACTTGAGGTATTCAGCAATTCATCTTTTTCAAAAAACGAAAACATGACAGTTATATCACTATTTTGCATGTCTATCAATTCAAAAGATGTAGTGCTAAATAATCGGAATCTGACCACCCTCAACTATTTCCTAATTTTTTGTTTTTAAGAAAAACATCCTAGGTTTTCTCGATGGCTTATAAGTCACTGGCCTTGGAAAAATAATAACGATCTTGTTCGTTAAAAAAACTCACGAAGGGCATGCCAAGCACGGAGACGGCCGAAGGTGCCAAAAAATATTCCAAATTCAAATATGTGCATGCTAAAAACTTGGACCGTTTCACCGCGAAATTTGCCTCACTTCTTGCAGCACACTCCGGAAAACGGCGGGCGTTCGGACCGTCGAATCTAATATACATTTGGATTTCCGCCCGGCTCGGAAAAATTGAATTTGGCAGTGGTCACCGGATTTTGCGGAATATTCATCCTTTCGTGCGCTGACCGGGACAATGCAGACTATCTTTGTTCGATTTGTTGCTTCGGACGATGTTAATCATTTCCCCTGAAAAACGGGTCTTTTGAGCGAGCCCACATACATGAAATGTATAACGAAACATGTGGCGTACTTTTTTGGTTTTGTTGCACGTTCGTATCTTTTGTTAGGTCGGTCTTTTTTCGATATTTATGGATTCATAACGGGATGCTCGAATATGATAAATTCCCCATTGGGAAAAATCTGTGAATCGGATCGTGTCCTGGAACCGCTCCGATTCACATTTTTTTTTTATTGGGACGTGTTGTTGAATTTTCAGGGTTCTCCGGAATGTTTCATACATGAAAAAAGGACAGTCACCTAAGTTCTTGAGGTAGTGTAACCTATTGTTTATGTTAACAAGTCCACAAAAACTATATATTCAGGGCTGTCGATAGGGGGAAGGCAAGGTGGAAGTTCGCGTAAGGAGCCAAGTTTAAGGGGCATCAATTGACGCTAGGTCAAAATTTTCTTTGGAGCAAAAAATCTAACTACTCTTCGAGAATGCTGAATAAAACAAATTTCAAAAGCCATATTTGATCAGAAGTAACTCATCATACTCATGAATATCCCGATTGATGCAGTTTCCTTTCACAGTAATGACCACTTGCCGTTTTCAACAAGTTTATTGACCCTACAAAAAATCTGTCTCGGCTTTTTAATTTTCATTTTATTTTTCAAATGAAATTTTGATTGCCTACCTCAATCAGGGAGTAGTCAAAATTTGACAATTGGTGGCAACCCTGATGTTGGAAATGAGTAGATAGGATTTTATTTCATTTCAACATTCTTTTTCTTGAATAGTGTCGGGTTAAATTTTTTTCAATAACCTCAAATTTTGAGAAAGCCCTCGCAAATATCTGTCTCCTAGGTATAAATTTTTTTTCAGTACCAGATGATTCATTTTCATCAAGATCAAAACTTCGTCCCACTCTGTGAAATCTCAACCATGTTATCAGAAAAGTATGGGATGAGTTAATGAAAATCTTGGGCCTCTAGGGTTCAACTCGGGCTAGCCTATAATATTTTATAATCAGGGAAAACTATACACGGAATTTGATATAATACTGTGAGAAACTTTTCGACATAAGCCGCAAACAAAAAAACAAAAAAAAGCTGTGAAAGAAATGGACAATCGTAAAGAAAACGCAAACATGAACCCACCACAGCCTAATTGAGCTGGTTGTCTAACTACAAGGAACTAAGAAGTGACATTACGAGCATTATATAAAGAAGGTACATTTTATCTTTATTCAGTGTCACAAAAAACTACCGGTCCTATAGGTCGTGGTTTTTAAGAATTCTTTCACCCATAATATACCAATGTTCTGCATACATCTGCGGTTTAAGAGGATTCTTGTTCTAGAATGGTAACTCAATCGTAGTTACCCGGGGTAACTCTCTGGATTCCGAATTTAGCGTAGTGCCAAGCGGACTCAAACGTTATAATTGACTTATGAACATGCGCATTTGTCACTTTTCAGCGTTAGCTTAACGGGCGACGTAAACTAGCGTCCTCTCACGTATAACTTAATCGCCAACTTACGTTACTCGAACGTTAAACGAATAAGCCGGATGAGTTGCAGACGTTTGAATTTTGACATAACTTTCTCCTGACGTTGAAAATAATCCAGTAAGCTTTGCTAGTTAGTAGCCCAGCGCATACATGCAGAACTTCAACCCTCTTCTCAATGCAGTACGTAAATGTTTCAACTGATATTATTTCTCACGTGAAGTTCAGGTTTGTTCTTGCGTGTACTGCACAATGGTGTCCGGCACAGGCGGGGATCCTCGGCAACGAGAAGGCAGATGTACTGGCCAAGCAAGGAGCACGATCACATTTTGTTGGTCCAGAGCTGTTGCTCCCCATCTGCCGAACTACAGTCAGACATTTCTTTAAGAGATGTCTAGACGGTGCATTTACCACTGAATGGATCACAGGAAGTGGTCTTAGGCAGTCGAGGCTTCTCATTGAGAGGCCTTCCTCTGCAACTGAGGTCAAAAAGTTCCTGGCCCTTGGGAGGAAACAACTAAGTCTGGTAGTTGGCGCTCTGACCGGCCACCTGTTTAACAAACATCTTAATAGGATGAGACTAACTGACTGCTCAAGGTGCCGCTGGTGCAAGAGCACAGATGAAACCGTTGAACAAATGCCTTTCAACTTCATCAACCTTTATGAGTTAAAGTCAACACACCTAGGAAACTCTACACCCAACATTTCCATGGTGAGAGTAACCCCTCCCTCTCGACTCGCAACATTTCTGTTGACTTGTCTAAGGAACTGAGTCTCTTGTTCTACAGGCGGAGGAACAATGGGCCATCAGGCCTCGGTTCTGCCAGGTTAGGCACCACAAATGAAGAAGTAGTGCACAATTCAACTCTATAATAGAGAATCTCTATAACTTGAGAATATAACGTTCACGAGATGCAGTGAAAATAGAGTAAAAGTGCTGCCATGTAAAAGCTACGCTACTAACAAGCAAAGTTAACCAGGTTGTCTTCAAGGTAAGGAGGAAGTAATGTCAAAATTCAAACGTTCGATTTTACAGGGAGATTCGAATACGTGAGAGGAAGCTAGTTTACGTCGGCCGTTAAGCTGACTAACCTTGACATTAGAAACTGACGAATGCGCATGTGTATATGTCAATTATTACGTCTACGTCTACGTTCGTGGAAGCACTTAATCAATGTAATATAAACGTGTCAACCGAGAATTGAGACTCAACGTTCCTTTCAAGACAAGTTTCTATATGCCAAAATAGTTCTTCAAGCTGAGGTTGACTCTTTATTTTCAGTTTACACGTTTGTAATACCGGCCCTTAAGTTACCCGGTATAACTCCGATCTAATTACAATCTCAAACTAAGAATACCGCAAAGGTAATCAAAACGTTCGGTTAAATAACTCACAACAGACCACGGCCAATGGGCTTGGACTCTTGTTGAAGTCATTTTATGCGGTCGCCCAAGCCTTATCCTATTTCTTCGAGGAGTGATTTTTTTTTTGAGGATTAAACCAATAAATCATATCTTCACTCGCAGTCTCTGAGACAAATATATATAATATAAGAAACGCCCCAGCGTAAAACTTGTGCACTTTTTTTTCAGGGGCCAAATCCTTTCGAAAAACTGTTGCCCTACATTGATAAAAAAAATCAACATTTCAATATTTCAATAGGAAGTTACCTTCCTAAAATGATGTATGACTTGGAAGATGAATGAATTTAGTCATCTCACATAGTATCTTCTTGATGTTTCTCCTGTATTAATTTTCACCTTCTTTCTCGGAGATTAGGTATACGTATATTCATGAGTAGATATGAAGAAATCTCCGATTTTGAAAGTCTCAATGCTTCTTACCAATGAGGAAGTCATTCTGAGTGCCCTAATTCTCAATCAGAAATGCCTTCACCATAAGAGCAGGAGCGAGGACGCTGTAAAACGACGAAAAGAGCAGTCCACTCCGAGAATATATAGGTCCAACGTTAAATTTTCATAAGAGTCGCGATATCTCCATTACCAACAGAAAGCAAATACATCCCACAGGAGCCGTATTGCTTCCACATATGTGTAAGCTGCTCATTCGCGATATCACGGCAGATATTTCCTGCATGAGTTCGGCCTTTTAGTTTCATATTTATCCAAGGTGGGGTAGTGAGCACGCCATACCTAATTAGGACCCGCGAATATCAGCAGATTCCGCCCGACGACCATAATAAATACACAGATAGAATGGGATACTGTTTTATGCTCCTGCTGCAGCAGCCATCCCGTCCTGCTGATTATAGTTATCGAGGAAGCCGGTTCCGGATTATCCGTCCTTTGTTTCCTGCGCCGCCAGTCCTGATGGTAATAGAAACGGTAATGGAGGATTATTCTAGTAGCAGAGGGTCCAGAGCACCCGCCTCTATTTTACCATGCGAGGTTATCAGAGATTATGACCTTTGAAGATTGAAAATTGAATCGTTTTCCTAGACGTTATTTTTTTGTCCCTCTCAGTCTTTTGTCTTTTATGTGTTTTGGAGATGTTAATCTCGCTCTTCACATTGTCGTTGAGAGGATTGTGATTTTAATTATTCGACATCATATTTTCATTGAAGTTTGGATCGAGTGAGTTAGCATAAGTAATTGATGAAAGAGATGTGTCATTTCAAATGACAGATTGATAGTGCATTTTTATATACAATAATGATCTTTGAAAAGAAAGGTAGGAAGGGAAATAAGTACGTCTACCAAGTCAATCCAGTTTCATTCGTTAGACTTTCCAAATTGAATATCTCTTGTGAAATCTTTGTTGACAGTTTGAAATCGATCATGAAGTATGACAGCCCAAGCGCGGATTTCGAGATTCACTCGGGCGCTGCGGATTAATATACAGAAGGATTCCTTGTACCCCGTTGAGTACCTTCAACAAATGAGCGCCCTATATACAACACCCAGTACAGAATAAAGGATCAGATTAGTCGAAATATTGATCATCGGACATTCTCCAGCTCGACAGATTGATATAGAGTGCTTTGAAAACATGCTGAGAATTATATTAACCTCTGATCTGACTATTTGAGAGTGACGTAAAGATAGGGGAGGGCTCTAGATTTGTGAAAAAATCGTCCTGTTAACATTCTCGAGCGTGGCCAGTTTTTTTATATTGTGAACGAAATAGTTCAAGTGTTGCAGAAAAAATATCCAAACAATTCCCTCAAGCCAAAGTTACAGAAATTTTTCGAGAAAGTTCAAAGAGTGCATCTGCATAATGTCATTTTGACAATTTTCGAAATATATTGTAGTTTTGGTTTCCTACAAATATTCAAATTATTTCCTTTTTTTATATGATGTTTCGTTTATCGATGGGAGATGGTTTCATTTCATAAGAAACCTGTAGCGCTCTTCAGATATCTGAAGTTTCAGAAAATCGAATTGGAGGTTTGAAAAGCATTCACAATCATAGAGCCAGAATTCAAGAATTTATATCTGGCTATTGAAGGAAACGGGTGATTACGTTTCAAAATTAGCCAATGAACATGTGAGTCTCATCCAAAATACGCACATGGCAACAGGGAGAAGTCTTCGTGAAAGATAAGCATTATTGAGGAATTATGCATAACCATAGTTGTCGAGACCATCCCTATATTTATATATCTTCTTGTGAAGCTCCAGAATATGTCATAACGATTTTTTTTCACCTTCAAAACATCACCGCGGTGTTGCGTCGCATCCAAATCGTGAGATTATCAAACGAGAGATATTTTTCAGGTCCAATTGAGATTCCCTTAGGAAATCTGACGCTCTCTAGAAAATCCTTTTTTTTTATTTTTAACACGCCCAACCGCACCGGTCAAATGATCAGATTGAGCAATATTCATCATATGACGCGCTTGGGTTGTCTATGTAACAGTTTTTTTACACTTTTGAAAGGCTATGGTCGGGTTTCACAAATTTTGTGCAATCAAAAAACCTTACGTGAATTCGAACCAATGCAATCACTCGTTTTGAAATTTCATAGAATCGGGGTGGCTCCAATTGATTCAACGGTACAAACAAAGTTTTGTGAAATTTTAAGTTGGTCCTCACCAATTTAAAGGTATACATTATAGACCATCTAATCCTATGACGCTCGAGTTGATTCAAATTTAGAATCGCGGGCTTCCCAACTATAAGGAGTGGTATCTCGGCAAAATTAGAATCACAAAGATCATATTCATCCGATGAGAATAAAAGAAAAAAAATTCACAAACAAGAGATATAATTAAGTACCTGTCGGTATCACATTATGATATTTTCTAAAAATTACAATTATGATGTTAAATTGAATTTGAATACCTACTGAATGAAATCATCATTTTTGGGACAGAGACTCAGAATCGAGAATTTGATCATGGATTATTTGTTTGGAGAGTATCGAACCTTCATAGATCTCTCATGTATTGGCGTAACTGCAGTTGAGTCAAATGGGGGGCTAACCCCTACCGGTCAGTAAAATCTTTCAATTTTATTTTTTCTAATTTTTGAAATCTTCTGATCAATCTGATATTACTTCACCAAAAACCCTCCCTTCGCTTTGATATGTATAGCCCCGATATTAAACGGATCTTTCAGCTGAAATTTCAGCGTATGGTCTTATCTTGAGAGGATCCTCGTTAGGCAGAGAAGCGCCTACAATGTGTGGCCAAGAATTCAATTCTACTAACAAATAAGTATCAGTTTGCTAACTTACAGAAAGAGTTTGATCCTAGCAAAGTCTTCCTCTGCTCTCGATTATTGTTTCACAGGAGACCTTCATCTAAAGCATCGAGCACTATTCCTGTTCAGTGGCGGCTTTAGGGGGTGGCGAACGGGGCTATCGCCCGGGCGTCGCTCTTGGTGGGGCCTCGCGCCCCAACTCGAAAAAAGTTAGTTAATCAATACATTCAATCAGAACAAAATTAAAGAAACCATTTTGTAGTTTTTGAATATTGCGCTTTGTTGGAACGTCCGAATGGGTAATTGAGGCACTAGATGTCCGATCCACCAGATGAGTAGATAAAAAAGAATTATTCACAATTAGGGTGAAAATTATCTAAGTATTTAGGTACAATGTTTACATATCCCAGATGTTGGAACCTCATAAAATATTTATAGCCCTGTTGACCGTTCTTAGGCGGTCCCTTTGAAATATTCGTTGAATTATCGTCTTATGAATGAATTCATTCCATTGTAGAGAATTACGAAAGGAGGAGAGCGAAATCTGTTTTTTTTTTCAAACTTACTGGTTAGAAATAAGATATTGGGTTCAGTTTTGTTATATTCTATTTATTGTGATGGGAAGCCTCCATTGTTTTAAGTCAACTTAACTTGAATTTTTTTTTGTCATTAAATTGAGAAATTAATTCAATTCGTTAGTTTCTCAAGCCGTTCTTTTCAGTGTGGCTCTTGTAAGTATAAATTTGAATACCAACTATCCAATGAATTTATCCAATACATAATACTTCATTCAGTATATCGGAAACTCAAAAGTATCCAAGTTGCACAACACTACCACGAACTGCTCTGAGCTTTAGGACTCAACTGGGACTTCACGTTCACGTTCACGTCCTCAATCAAACTCATGATTAGTGGCTCCTCTATCGCTGGGACAATCCCATGAAAAGTCATATATGGTGGAAAAATTTTCGATAAAAATATCGTAAAGAACCACTGTTTCCAATAGAAATATGCATACAAGATGGCGCCATTTCTCAAGAAACTTTCTATTCTGCTCAACTGGATCATAAAAAAAACAGTTTCATTTTTATGGTCTTCTCTTCGAAACCCAGAATTTCTATTCGCAATACCTAATAGTACTTCCATCATTTATTATCAGCATCTGTGGGAATTTTACTACCCGTCTCTTTTTCAACCCCCGCTGTAGATCCAAAGTCTAAGACTTGTGGTTCAATTGGGTTGGTTCATCAGAATGGAATGAATAAACGTGTCATTTTTATAGTAAAGAACTGAAAAAGTGTGAAAAAACTGTGTGTTACTCGATAGTATATTCTGAAACAAGTTGCAGAATGAGCTCCTATTCCAACACGAATGCGAAGTTCGAAAACGAGCGACGAAGGAGCGAGTTTTCGATAGCATGAGTGTTGGAGTTGCCTTCTGCAACGAGTATTAGACGATATTGTCTCTATTTCAGTAAAGTTTTGTGGAACACTCGCGAAATTCAAATAAAAATTCAGATCAGTGACTTTTGTATTGTATCTTGGCAGTTGGTGTTACTAACGAAATTTGACAGATCGCGGAATTAGAATTGATTTGATTCGAAAATTGAGTGGATCGGAGGTCAGTACTGACAACCACAAAACGAAAAATATAACTGAAAACAATGCTGTAATGAGTTTCATTACAGCACTACTTTTAGTACTGTAATGAACTCATTACGATACTGAAATAGAGAAAAATTATTTCCGACACTCTGAGCGAAATTCAACAAGATTTCCGAAATGAGTTCGAGTGATCGAGATGCCGGTAGAAAATTCGAGTCGAGTAGTTCAAAAAAGAAACGAGCAATCACAAGAAAGCTTGACAGGCGCTGGATGATTTATTCAAAAACAAAGTTTTTCTAGACCTAAAATCATAAGAACATATTCAAGAAATTCGATGACACAAGATCGGCTTTCAGCCCTTGCTATTCTATCAATAGAAAATGACGTAGCTAATTCGATCGATTATGTTACTTCATTTGAAGATTTTAGAGCTAGGAAAAGCCGCAAACATGAATTTTAAAATTATCATTTCTGAATTTGTTAATTCTGCAAATCTTCCAAAGTTATATTATATTTATATGTTATATCATATTTTAATTAAAACTCAAATTTCATATCTTTATGAAATATGACAATAACTTATACAGAACAACCGACTTACTTTCGCATCAAATACTTTTCACGAAGGAAAAAGGGCCTCGCGAAGACTTCCCGCCCGGGGCCTCGCAATGGTTGAGGCCGTCCCTGTTCCTGTTTTCATAGAAAACAACGGAATACAAAAATTTTTTTGCCTGCCTCATTGGGTCAACGTCAAAATCATAGTTTCATTTTCACAAGTCCACTTTTATTGACACTTTTCAAAGAGTCCTTCATCACACTATACCTTTCGGACCATTTTTTTTCCTTCACAGAAACATTTTTCTTTTAAAATTTCTGTACCAGAGGCAAAGAGAAAAGTGCAAGTTTCAGAAAATGCAAGATCATCCCAGTTGCAAATTCGAAGGATTTATCTCCAATTATTTCAATTCCATAAACAAGCTGCAAGCTTTTAGAACTAAACCAGAAAGGATGAAAATTAGAAGTTGGAGTACTCTCTCATGCTAAGCGCTCGTTTTTCATTTAATCACTGGCAACTCCATCCGGTCCATGTGTCCGATAGCCCACCCGAAAAAATCCGGTAGGTGCGGCCGTGCATCCCATACTTCAACCTCAAGTTATTACCGCAATAAAACGCCGCGAAATATGTGTCCACTCAGCATCATATTTTCAAATCTGTACCGGATGCGATGCTGAGGATTGTTGTTTATTTACGGTCGGGTGCGTAGGTATGCTCAGGCGGCGTTGGCCGGCATCAGATGACGTATGGAGCCGCCATGTTGATAACAAGTGGCATTTGCTCGCACCTCGGCTTCCGCCCTTTTGTGGAGCGCTCCACATAAGAATGGCCCCCATAAATCGACGGTGTGGACAGGGCGGGGTGACGTCCAATGTCCATTCCGGTGCCGGAATAAATCAAGCGGGCATCGCGGCTTCGGGACCGGAAACTGAAAGAAGCAATAAGGTTATCATTTTCCGGTGTTTTAGTGGAGTAGACGCTTCGTTGTCGTCGCTGCAACTGTTGGAGGTCGCTGTGTTGCTTGGGGATGCTGCATCCCTTTTGACGCTGTCTTGATATTACTGTGTGGCTAGACAGTGAGGAATTGTGTCCTGGGAAACGGGAACCCTGAACCTCGAATATGAATCGGCAAATTTTTTTTCCTGGTCTTATCAAATGGCCAGAAAGCATCGTGGTGTTTTTTTAATAGATACGCATGAAGTTATTTTCTCAGATAAGTCTCCCTGAAAAACGTTCTCAAGTCTAGAATGCTATGAGACAAACATGGGCGCCGCAGAATTTTTTCTCAGTGGGGGGCAAAAAAAATTGTCGAAAAACGATAAGGCGCATGCGACATCAGTATTCCATTTCTTTCTATTTCGTTTTTTATATTCATGCATGAGCGCCCGCAGAATTTGTTAAAAATGATTAAGTTTTCCACCCCAACATTTTTTTTAACATCAACAATATAAGGCGATATGTATAAAATAATACGGTTACTGTTTTCTAAACAAATCACAATCCATGAAAGAATATTAACAGGAAACTGAAATATAAATAATATGAAGAAACGAATGAAATAAATTGTATGATTGCTAATAACTACAGATACATCAACCAGTAATAACGAAATTAAAACAAATATACATATACGCTCGATAAAATGATATTTATAAAAACCATACATGAATAAAAATGAAATATGAAAGATAAATTAAATGAAACAAACCATAAATTCAAAACTAGCAACTCAGAGATTATTCGAAATAACACAAAATAAATATATTATCAAAATGAATTAATTATAAAAAAAATAAAAAAGACATAACACACACAAAAATAATAATAATAATTCTGAAAATAAAATACCGGAATCGTAATACCACGCATATTTTATTCTGAACTAAAAACCAGCCTTCTGTTAGTCTCAAGAAATTCAATAGAAATTCATAAGTAAAATGACTCCCAAGAAACAAGAAAAAAACAGTCTTATGGGACTGCCGATATAAGTGAAATCTGAGCAACTTGTAAACTGTATCGTCGAACTATTTGGTTATCATTTTTGAAGTAATTTTGGTTTACAAAGGAGTGTTTATGATCAGAGATCAGGGAAGTTCGAACTGATCATTAATACTACCTTAAAAATCAAAAATTATTCGCAAATAATAATCTTATTGGTCGACGCTCTATGATACAATTCACGTGTTACTTTGTTTTCACTTCTATCCGCAGACCCCAAAGGCTGCCACATTTCGAATTTTTTACAGTTCTCATCAATAATCTACAATAATTATAATAGTTGAAATTTCACATTGAGAGGCGCCGAACGAAAAAATCATCTACGTAAAAAATGATCAAAGAAGTTACCCTCGATAACACAATTTGGAGTCAGAGACACTAAAAACGAAGAATACTCTCTGAATAGGATTGTTTCGAATTCGAATACATCTTTCTCTAGAATGAAAATACCAATGAAAAGATTCTATATTTCCGCCTTCTCGGAAAAAAATATTCTGATTGGAGAATGGACAATAATTATTGAAATATGAGAGTAGTCCCACTAGTCGCATGAAGAATCCCCCATCAAAGAAGCCGCCTAAAAAGACCGGTCATAAAACGAACATCTGGCAGCGATTGAAGAGAATGCCGATAAGCATGGGGTAGTTTATGAATTTATTACTTCGGTTTAGGTAAACAAAAACATGAAATTCATCGTCTTCGAAAACTTTCCATGATTTTTTTCACCCAAAAAGGGCTCAACACGCCTCAGGGAGTTATCAATTCGATAGAGGATCAAAATCTCAGAGGGGGCCCCCTGGACCCCCCCTGCGGGCGCCCATGAAGACAAATATCTACCGATAACTGTCGTGCATTTGTAACGAAGCGAACTTCGTCAGCAAGAACAATCTGTATATTTTTCAGCTATTTCTAAATTCAAACACGAAGTATTCCTACTTTCGTACTGTGACGAGGTGAACTTCGTTACCATAATCATCCAGTATATTTTCCAAAAATTTTTAATTCAAGCATTAAAATATTGCGAGATTTGTATCGTGAAAATCTAAGAAACCGATTTCTAATTCCTGTCTATGTAGAAAAACTTATGTTCGCCGTGGTCAGCGACGTTATCTATCCCATATGTGTTTTTTCTCGCAGACGGCAATTGATTTGACGATATTCGAGACTCGTGATATTCACTCTCCAGCTGAGCCTATAAATTCGACGGTTTCAATCGGAGCGTAGTTTCGAAGAGTTTTTCGAGTATTTGTAGTCTCCGAAGCCTTTCCGATTTTTCGAGTTTTCCGAGTTTCTTAGTTCTCCGATAGTTTCAGGATTCGACTCAGAGTTTCGTTCTGTTTTAATTCCTCGTATGCCGAACGTGAAATTCTTATCACCGGCACGCGCTAGAATTCGCATTCTTCCTTGTTCAGACGTCAATTTCGGTGTTTCCGACGAGTGAAATTAGACTCAAGCGTTGTGTTAGGACAAGAAATATACAGGATTGGTAAGACCCATTTTATTCACCTATCTACGTGGCCGGCAAGTTTTCCTGTACTGTTCGATGAGGGGGCGAGATCCATAATTTATACTCCTCATCATTGTTTTTTTTTTTATTTTTTTTCACGTAGTCTACGCCTAGGCCCCGGTGGTAGAGGTATCATTGAAGTGATACTCATCCATCCCTCAGGTAGAGTCGGTCTCAGGGCCTATGCTTGTGGTTTCACCTTCGCTGGACCTCTGAATAGACCCTCCAATTTTGAGAAAAGAGCGAATAGTGCCTTACAATTTTGAGGTAGGCAGGAAGATATCGCTTTAGTGATATGCTCACCTATTGCACACTGAAGTAAATTATGTAGCACTATGATATGGCAATAAAGTATTATTATAATTATTAATTTCCGGGTAAGGTTACCGTCTTGCCAGATATACACAACTTCTGTTCCCCAACTCATTTTGGTGGGTGCGCTTATAGGATTTAAACAAAGGTTACTGTTACTCAGAATTTCTTCGTGTAGTCTACGTCTATGTGGTTTCACATTGCGCAAGACAGAAGAGCATGGAGGAACATGAAAGAGGCATACATCCAGGAGTGGATAAAGGAGGGCTGACGAAAAGAGTCTACGTTTACCTCTACCTGGTGGTAGAGGTATCATGGTGTTAATACTCTTCCATCCCTCAACAGAGTCGGTCTCAGGTTCCTTGCTTGTGGTTTCACCGCACGTAAAATCATCTTTTTTTTGCTCTGGTTCGAACACGTCAGTGTTAGATTTTCAGCTTTCAAGGTATAACCTTAGACCGAGAATCCTCTGAAGATGTCTACCGAAGTTGTAGGCGAAATTATTCCTAACGGATCACGGCCAATAAGCCCGGAAGACTTTTTTCAAACCAGTAAATCCGTCATGAAAGCCTCTAACTATTTATTGAAAGCGATGTGTTTACTCAGATCATAGGTTTACTGAAATATTCACAAATTCACAAATTCTTAGTAATATATTTGAGTATGGAGAACTTTATTGGTGAAAATAAAGTGTGCCCCCCAAAAAAAACAGGAACTTTCTTTCAGAGGTCTGAGATCTGCAATGATAACCGATTTACCTGATCAGACGTACCATCTCAATCAACTCATCGGATTCATTGAAAGTCAGGTCCTGAAATGTTTGAGATTTCTCGCATGAAAACAGAAGAAAAGAAAAATACTCAGTGATTTTCAGAAATACCCTGTAACTTGACATAGGATCGGTAAACTCATACCAGTTCCACCGGAGAGATTCGAAGTCCTTAAAAATGTTTTCCTACAATTCAGTTTCGAATGTAGTTTGCTTGTCTACCTTTACACAAATAAACGTTATTATTATTAGTATTATTAATCATAATTCTCGACATGCTCAAAGTGAACATTTAATTTGGGACACCCTATATATTCTGTCTGATTTGTCAATAATCCCATATACTAAGCATAGAACTGCAAATAAAAATCATATACAACTATTTCCAAGGGCTCTTCTCATATGCTATCATAATACAATTTGTACTTGTTAAAAACATGAGATTGAAGAAGAGGACATATAACTGCCTAAATTCATTAAAATTAGTTTTCATAGAAACCTTCACAGTAAGTCATATTTCTTCCAATCAGATTCATCCAAAGCATCTTAGGAATATTCAGTCTCATCGAACTTCATCAACCATAATCAACTGCATGAAACGACATTACTGAACCTCTTGGGTTGTTTTCTGGAATTAGAAAAATTTTCAATTTTAATTTCATTCGATACAGTAGTCAGTACAAGGTATCCCAAATTGCTTGATTTTGGCTGTTTCTGGTACTTCTAGACTAGTAAGGTAAAAACGTTTTTCTATTTCAGTATCGTAATGAGTTCATTAGAGTACTGAAAGAAGTGCAGTAATGAAAATCATTACAGTATTGTTTTCAGTTATATCTTTCGTTTTGTGGTTGTCAGTACTGACCTCCGGTCTTCTCAATTTCCAAATCAAATTAATTCAAATTCAGGAATCTGTCGAATTTCATAAGTCACACGAACTGCCAAGATATAATACAAAAGTCACTAATCTGAATTTTTATTTGAATTTCGAGAGTATTTCACAAAACTTGACTGAAATAGAGAAAATATCGTCTAATACTCGTTGCAGAAGTCAATTCCAACATTACTGCTATCAAAAACTCGCTCCTTCGTCGCTCGTTTTCGAACTTCGCATTCGTGTTAGAGAATAGAAGCTCATTCTGCAACTTGTTTTAGAATATACTATCCCCTATTTCAGTATCGTAATCAGTTCATTACAGTACTAAAAGTAGTGCTGTAATGAAACTGATTACAGCATTGTTTTCAGTTATATTTTGCGTTTTAAGGTTGTCATTATTAACCTCCGATCCACTCGATTTTCGAATCAAATCAATTCAAATTCCGCAATCTGTCAAATTTCGTTAGTGACACCAACTGCCAAGAAACAATACAAAAGTCTCTAATCTGAATTTTATTTTGAATTTCGAGAGTTTTCCACAAAACTTTCTGAAATAGAGAAAATATCGTCTAATACTCGTTGCAGAAGGCAATTCCAACACTCATGCTTTTGAAAACTCGCTCCTTCGTCGCTCTCTTTCGAATTTCGCATTCGTGTTGGAATAGGAGCTCATTCTGCCACTTGTTTTAGAATATATTATTGAAGGAGTCCTGGGCTCGATTTCCGTGAAGATATAACAACATTTTGAAATTTTCTCGGTTCAGATGTGCCTTAACTTTTCCATTTCCGAAAATATCTGAAAAGGATGAAAACTTTCAATAAGCACTTCATCACTGGAAATTAGACATTATTTCAAAATTTTTTCAACTCTAAATTTTTTTTTGTGAAATAAAGTTAAAACAAATGTGTTCGTATTTCATATAGAAAAGTGCTTTTTTTCACGAGAAAAAAAATTTAATATGGTTTCTTATTTCCGGGAAAAAAGCGCTTCTAGTTTTAATCGTTTTTAGATATTTTCGTAAATGAAGAAGTTATGGTCCATTTTCGAAATCGAGATTAAAAAAAATGAAGATATCGTGAAACGGTTTTCACTAGTGGTGTTTTCACAAAAATCGAGCCCAGAACACCTTACGAAGTTTTTACCTATCTAGTCCAAATTACCTAAAACAGTCGAAATCAAACAATTTGGGGTACCCTGTAAAATCTATAAGAAACACGAATATAATTGTTGAGAATTTGCAAAGACAGATCTACCTATGCAATTTGAACGTTTTGTGCATTTCATTTGTTGTCCATTTTTAATTAGATTTCACATTAAAATTTTATATATGTATAATTATAATAACGTAGTACATGTAGATGTATATTTAATAAAATTCTTACCGCACTTTTGTGATCTACAAATTTTATTTGACTTTCATGAATTGGTTGATTTCTTGGCTTCGTTTTTATTGGTGAACTTACATTATTATCAAATTTTTCACTAACATTTTATCGGAGCAAATCAGAAACTTTGAATATTCGAATCGAGATCTGAGTGAAAAGGCGAATGAGCTAAATTTCCGCTTGTCTTATTGTATTCTTCTTGTATCTGAGTAATGAATTATGTACATGTAACTGTTCGACGTTTAAACGTAGACTAGAACTAGAGTGTATAAGGATCAATCAAATAGGTTATATTTACATAGTATCATGAAATATATGAAAACTAAGATTATTCGTCACAAATACTTGCGATTGGAATTTTTCATAGGCTTTATCTCAGAAACAAATGAAGAGATATAGTCGAAACAAATATCAGTTTCTAAACATAAAATTTTGAAAATGAATTCCAGATTAACTTGAGGTGTCTATCCAAATCAATACTTCATTTCAACCACCCCTCTGACTTAGACCCAATCTGATTTTGTCATTTTTGATAGGGCTTTATCAATCTCTGGAGACTCATTTCATTGATGTTCGAATTCTCTGTAGAAACAGCGCACTCGTAGTCAGGACGACTGTACCGGAAATAAAGAGCCAATTATCAAAAAGCGAAGAGGTACATCAACATCGATCCATTTGCCTCCGAACTGAACCAGAATTAATGCTTCTTAAATATCAGGCACTCCCCATTAAATACGACAAGCAATGAATCTCCAAGCAGAACACAGAGTCGGAAATGGAGTGGTCTGGCAGAACTCCGCGAGCCGGAAGTATTACCAGAAGCGCAATTGTTTTTATGGGACAGTTTAAGCAGCGTCGCGACGCGCCAGACGCGGTCCTCAAGGTATCGTCACGAGGACGACTTCGTCCTCAACGGATGTCAAACGAACGAAGTCTTATCGTATCCATTTGGCGGTAAATCTGGCCATTTTTGTTGCCGTCTTAATGGAGTCCCGGCAGCCATATCATCATTTTGAGATTCAAATACATATTAAATATTCTCAAAGGGACGCATCTTTTATTTATTGGCATGCTATCAGAGCCGCTTTTTAAGAGTTTCAAAGGGACTGTTGTGAAAGAATATCGTGTTCCGAAGCCGAAACATTCCATATTCATCATATTTTCACAACTCCTTGTGAAAGATGCTGACTGAGGTGAAACATACTATAGGTTGTTGCACTACTCTTCTACATTAAAACGCAAGCCAAAATGACGAATCTGGTATTGGCTCGTACTCATGGTGTCCACGTTGAAAAGGACATTTACAAAATATAAATAGGCCAAGCCAATTAGATTAAAAAAATGTTGTGCCTGGAAACAATTGTTGGAGTTCAGGAACTGTTTTAATCATTCTTCTAGGTCTCTAATAAGAGAAGTTTGAGCTTTGCCCCAATTTCCCAGTGGAGCGTATGTCGTCACGTTCGAAAAACCTCGAAATTTTCGGACTATTATTTTGGATTTTCCTAAACTAAGCACTTTTTCAAAAACTGTGTGATATTCAAAAGTGTTTCGCATTGAATTCTGTTTCTGAAAAGTACTACGACATTGTATTTGAACAAGTAGTTTTATGAAAATAATTCATCTGAATACGGCAAATTTTACCACTTTTCGAAAAAACATATTTTTCACTATGAAACTTAAAATATCCATGAAACTGCAAACCAAATGTCATTGGATAAGAGTTAAAGACCATCATATTGTGATAAAAACGTAACCTCCACTCCTCCAAATCACAATGTTAAATCGCGCAGTAGCTCATCCTTGCTGAGGATGGTGATCATTTAATCGTAACTGGTGCTGTTGAATTGTCTCAGCAGTCTCATGAGTGTGTGGATAATGTTGGGGGAGGATAAACCTGTTAAAAGCAGTAGAATTATTTTGCAAATCTAATGCTTTTGCGATAAGGTCGACGAGGCAGGAAAGAAATGCATGGTAGCCCTTTATAAAAATGATTTCAAGCAATTAAATGTATTGGGGTATGAGATGTTTGAAAAATTGTTAACCTAGACCTCATTTAATCTTGCCTCCCTCCAACTGAAGCAGCACCTCGACAACACTAGCTAGGGACGTATTTACAGGTAATAAAATATTTAATATATTCTTAGTAAAAGTTGTATTGTTGGTTACTAGTTTATGAGTTCCAGGTTTGTTATTATAATTGATTTTCAATGTCTTCAGGAATTTCAGTTGTCCTTTACCAAGCCACTAAAACATCAAGGAATAATATGTTGTTTTTTGAAACAGAGAAGAACTTGTAGTGCAAGGAAGAAGAGACAATTTATCGTCTTGCTTGCCTTTGCCAGGCTTTAGAAAAAAAATGTGGTGCAAATTGGAGCTTGAACAGTCAAAATAACAAAGTCAGTGTCCCCGCCAACAATAATCACACTCTCATGGGAGTGCTGAGCAACTTCAACAGTACTACGTGCTACGATTAAATGATCAGCATCCTCAGTAGGATGATCTAAGGCGCGATTTTAAATTGTGGATGTGAAGGGGCGGGTTACGTTTTTATTACGATTTGATGGTCTACAACTCTCATTCTATAACATAGACTATGTTCTATAACATTTCGTTCTAGAGCTCGTAGTTCCGAAGATATAGGTATGATAAAAAATGTGTTTTTTCAAAAAGTGTAAAAATTTGCCATATTTCGACGTATGATTTCTATAAAACTACTCGTTCAAAATATAATATCGTAAGATCTGTTAGAAGCAGAATTTGATGCTGAACACTTTTGAATGAAACGATGTTATTTATTAAGTGCTTAGTTGAGGAGCTATTCGAGAAAAACCTAAAATATTCCGAAAATATCGAGGTTTTTTGAACGTCACGACATACGCTCCACTGAGCTATTGGGCTAAACTCAAACTACTCTTATTAAAAGCCTAAATAAATGATTGAAACTGTTCCCAGGCTCCATCAATTATTTTCAGGCAAAAGTATAATTTACTTGGCCTAAAACTGACAAATTCTTGATTGAAACTCCGGTATTGCAAATGCGACAGCCTGCAACTTTCTGTATTTTTCGCTTCATATATTATCACAGGTTCTTGATGAATAAATCTTTCATTTCATGAGTAACATTTTCAACAAAATATCACTCAATATTGTATGAATATTGCGTGTATATATTTCTGTAATTTCTATATGCGAATGATCAAATATTGTATTTGTAATTTATAAATTGAAGTTGGAATTCATATTTTTTCTGTCCCTATACAACAAATATTAAAGACAATGGCACTCTGAAATACAAAGAGTGGGCCATTCATTGCTCTACTACCCGAATTTTTAGCTTCGGGATGGAATTACGACGGAAAAATGCTCTGACAGGTCAAATTTTTTTGCTGTGGAAAAAAGAAGGGTGTTCGAATGAGTTTGATATCGCTACCCCTCTAGACGCAACCTCTAACAGCTTTCATTTTTGAATAGGGAAAAGGAGTCGGGCAGCACTTTGTTGAAAAGGAAATTAAGTTTTCTGCGTGCTTGTATTTTTTTTCATCGCTTTTTCATAACAAAGTACTCAGTATTTCATCAATAACTTTGACATGCCGATTTCGACCTCTGAGATGGAAAAAAAACGCTCGGACCGATCAAACAATTACTTTGATATCACTACCCTTTTAGCCGCTACCCTAACAACAAGTGATTTCGAATTCATTTTCTGACCTGTCCGAGCGTTTTTTCCATCTGAAAGATCCAAATTCGGTATGTGAAGGTTATTGCTGGAATACCGAGTCACTTTGTATAAAATTAAAGCTATGAAAATGGAAAAACACTCATGCAGGAAATTGAATTGCCTTCCAACAAGGTGCTATTCGATTCCTTCTCCCTATTCAGGAATGAGAGCTGTCAGGGGTTGCGGCTAGAGGAGTAAAGATATAAAACTCTTTTGAACACCCTCATTTTTCGCCCTCTCAACAAAATTGGACCTGTCTGAACGTTTTTTCGTTATTCCACCCGAAAGCTCAAAATTCGAGGTGGAGGGTTATAGATGGCGCGCCCTGTATAATTCAACATTTGATTGCATATATTCAACAAATAACTAATTATACATTGAATCTTATGCTTGTTATTTTCAAATAATGTAGGTACTCAATTGCTTATGTAACTTGAAATCTTATTTTGATTCCATGTCTGACCAAATTATGAAAACACCAAAGATGCTGTGTAAAATTGCCAGATATTTTAGAATTTTTGGCTTCGATTGGAAGAGATTGTTGAGAATTTGTGTTTTTTGTGTTCTTTTGCTATCGCTCAATTCTGTTAATAGGTAAGAGAAGAAATGGGGGTTTGTGATTTCTTGACATCTCAATCATTCAAAACCTCCGAGTAGTTTTAGTAATTGGGTTGCTCTGAAAAGTGAAACATTTTGTTCCACTATACACATGTAACACTGTAACCTGAAGCTCTCTGAAATCCTTCTTTTTTTAACATCTATCGAAATACTTCATGGGAGGTATCTACAAGTTTTCAAATAACCTTCTTCCAGTCGCTGGAACAAATGTTCAAATTTATATTCCTTTTGCAAAATTTTTGAAACATAGATGAATTCAAAATAGTAATCATCGAAATGAATACCATTTTCAATTCCCAGCCTCAGAGATCTTTCATCATGAGGTTGGAGAAATGATATTAGATTTTGTCACTGAGATGGGAGATATACCGGTTTCGGCCTTGTTGGGCCTTATCAGTATCCCGCACATCTCAGGACAAAATCTTCATAAAAAACTTCAGAATTTGAAGCAATTGGTTGTAAAGTAATGAGTAAAATATCACAAAGTACTAAGATGGTGACATCCAATTGCGTCAAAATGAAGTTTCACATCTCCAATCAAATGCAAAAAAAAAAATCTGTACTTCCTCTTTCACTGAATGAGAAATTAGCAGTGGCTCTATTCAGGGCTTGCTTGCTAGTTTCTAAAAGTGATGGAAATGCCCAATTCTTTTCGTGACTGTGAAGCCTGATGTTTTTAAGAAAAAGAAAATTCTTTTCCTTTACAGTCACAAAAAGAATTGGGCGTTTCCATCACTTTGAGAAACTAGCAAGCGGGCCCTGGATAGAACCACTGCTAAAATCTCATTCAGTGAAAGAGGAAGTACAGATTTCTTTTCTTGCATTTGATTGGAGATGTGAAACTTCATTTTGACGCAATTGGATGTCACCATCTTAGTACTTTGTAATATTTTACTCATTACTTCACAGCCAATTGCTTCAAATTCTGAAGTTTTTTATGATTTTGTCCTGTGTGCGGGATACTGATGAGGCCCAACAAGGCCGAAACCGGTATATCTTTCATCTCAGTGACAAAATCTAATATCATTTCTCCAACCTCATGATAAAAGATCTCTGAGCCTGGGAATTGAAAATGGTATTCATTTCGATGAATCTTCTTCTTCTTCTTCTTCTTTTTCAGCTGTTTGCCATCCACTCCTGAATGAAAGCCTCTTCCATACTCTTCCACATTCGTCTATCTCTGGCTTGACTCAGCCAGTTCCTACCCGCTATCTCTCGAATGTCGTCGACCCATCTTCTCTGTGGTCTGCCTCTACTTCTCTTGGTCTCTCGAGGTCTCCACTCTAGTGTTCTTAGTGGCCATCTGCTGCTGTCCTGTCTGGCTATGTGACCAGCCCATCTCCACTTCTTGACCGCTATTTCCTCCATGACATCCCTGACCTTGGTTCTCTCTCTGATTTCCTTGTTCCTGATTTTATCTCTCAATGATATGTTGAGCATAGCACGTTCCATTGCCCTCTGTGCTACTCTCAGTTTATTAGAACTTTTAACTGTGAGGGTAACGGTCTCCATCCCGTATGTGGCAACAGGCAGGATACAGGAGTCAAAAACTTTACGTTTGAGATTTATAGGGATGTCAGTATTTTTTAAAATATGTGATAGCTTTCCAAAAGCTGCCCACATGAGCGATACTCTCCTAGTGACCTCCGCTCGCTGATTTTCCTTTCCCAAAGTGATACTATGTCCCAAATATATATATTGAGAAACATTCTGTATTTGTTGATGGTCTATAGTGATGGCAATATTTTCCCCGCTCATAATTTTGGTCTTTTTGATGTTCATCCTCAGACCAACTTGTTTTGATGCATGACTCAATTCATTTATCATGTCCTCCAATTCACGAATATCACTGGAAAACAAGACAATGTCATCAGCGAACCGCAGGTGGCTGAGAAATGAGCCGTCAACTTTGATGCCTTTTCCTTGCCAATTAAGTTTTTTGAATATATCTTCAAGTACCAATGTGAATAGTTTTGGCGAGATAGTGTCGCCCTGTCTCACTCCTCTTTTAACATTTATGGTGTTGGTTTTCAGGTTCTCGTTGAATTTAACCTGCATTTTGGCATTTTCGTATATGTACTTGATAATCTGTGTATACCTGCTGTCAATTCTTGCATTGTCCATTGAGTCTAGGATGTAGCGGGTTTCTATGGAATCGAAAGCTTTGTGAAAATCGATGAAGGCTAGGTGAATAGGCACATTATATTCTGTTGTTTTCTCAATTATTGTACGAAGGGTCTGAAGATGGTCGATGGTGCTGTAGCCTGCCCGAAAGCCTGCCTGTTCAACAGGTTGATAAAAATCAAATTTTTGGTTTAGGCGGTTAGTGAGAATTTTCGTGAACAGTTTGTATAGTACAGACAGCAGGCTTATAGGTCGATAATTCTCGATATTACATATATCACCTTTTTTGAAGAGGATCACCACTTCGGAGCTGTGCCATTTATCGGGTATTCTGCCCTCGTGCAAACACCTGTTTAAAAGCACCTGCAGGGCTCTTTCCAAAATGCCGCCTCCATGTTTCAACATCTCTGATGTAACGCAATCTTCTCCAGGACATTTTCCATTCTTCATCTTCCCAAGAGCCGCTCTGATTTCTTCAGTAGATATTTCAGGAATCTCTTCAGATCCTGCGTTGATAAGAGTTGCTCGAGTTCTTGAAGCCAATTTCGGTTCGTTAGATGTGTACAACTCCGAGTAGAAGTCTTCGATAACTTTGGTTATTTCCTCTGAACTTGCAACCTCTATATTATGGCTATTTTTTAATTTTGTCAATCTCTGTTTTCCCTTGGACAATTTGGATCTCAACACTTTCATGTTTGCATTCCTTTCTATGGTATTCAGGATCGTTTCAGTTTTATGTGTTCTCAAGTCCCTTCGAATTTCTCTTTTTACTTGTCTGTTCTTCTCTCTGTATTCGTCTGTTTCCCTCTTCAATGTTCTCCTTTCTTTCATGAGCTGGACTGTACTCGAAGTGATTTTATCGTTGCCCATTTTCCTCTTTTTGAAACATATTTTCTTCGATGAAATTTGGATGCTGGACGTTATTTTTTCATTAAGTTGGTTAATCTCCATGTTTTCAAGTTCTTGTGTGTCAAGTCTGCTATTTATTTCTTTCTGATATTGGTCTTCATTTTCTGCTAGCTGCTGGTTTGTGGGGTAATGATGTGGTTTTATTAGTTTGTTCCGTTCTAGCTTCGTGTTGATTTTTATATGTGCTCTGACCAGTCGATGATCGCTGCCTGTATGGAATCTGTTAATTACCGAGACGTCTTTACATATCTTCCTACTATTTCCGATTATGAAATCTATTTCGTTTTTTACTGTTTTATCTGGGCTTATCCAGGTCCATTTCCTCTGTGGCGGCTTCTTGTAAAAAGTGTTTAGACAATACAAGCATTCAGCGTTTAAGAAGCTTGCAAGCATTTCACCTCTGCTGTTTCTTACGCCCAGGCCATGATTTCCTATGTACTCAGTGTCGTTGTACGTCTTTCTGCCGATTTTAGCATTGAAGTCTCCGGTAACAAGAAGGAAATGTGCGTCCTCTTTTTGTCTCGCTGCCCTTATATCTTCGTAAAGCTGTTCCACCTCTTCGTCGTCAGCGGCGTTTGTTGGGGCATATACATGTATAAGTTGAAGTTTATAACGCGCATTCAACCTTACTACTACGTATATTACTCGATCCGATACTGACTGGAATTTCACTACACGATGCTTGATATTCTTGTTAATGATGAACCCTACGCCTCCTAAGTGGTCCTCCGTGTTTGAGTTTTTATGATATAGTACATGACCACTCTTTAGATCTATGGTTCTTTCGCCTGGTAGGCGTGTCTCTGATAGGCCGACGATGTCCCATTTTATTGCTGAGAGTTCTTTTTGTAGTTCCTCGAGGTGTTCCTCCGATCTCATAGTTCTTATATTATACGTTGCAATGAATAAGCTCTTAGAAAAACACTTGGTCTCCATACTCGAATTTTTGTCCCCCCCAGAATCCTTGGGACAGACTGACGAATCAGTGTGAGATTCTGAGTTTTTAACTCTACTCACCTGGGGTAATCCGAAAGAAGTTTTGTAATTCGACATATGGCTGATTTGGAAGGTTGTGGCATTAAAACGCCTCGCTTGCCCTGCGTGTTGGCGAGTTTTGGGATTGATTTGGGGTTTGTGATAGGATTGAACTGGAAATCTGGGGTTGGACAATGGTTTCCCCTGTATGGTCTTAGGAGATAAACCAAGGCTCGCGTGGGCAGGGGCGCGTCCCTGAAGTAGATCTATCATCTATCGGGATCATAGATGAGTATCTACCCGCTACCGTTTTCGATGAATACTATTTTGAATTCATCTATGTTTCAAAAATGTTCTCGATGTGCCTTCGTAAAGGCAAAGAATTTTCTTTTTCCTTTTGCAAAATTGTTGCTCAATATTGAGAAAAGCAATAACACTCAGAACTTTTAATCTTTGTGTTGTTTTGGAGTCTGCCTGGACTATATATTTTCAAATTCATGAAACTTTCCGGAATCTTGAGAATTTTTTATTGCTCACTTGAGCTTCATCACATGATAACCATTCATATTAACAACTATGATGATGACATTGTCAGTCCCCCTTTCGAAAGTTCTTAAAGTTAGTTCTTTCCTCAACACATAAATTCAAATATCATTCCTTCTGAACATTTGGCAATATTATTTGTTTCATCTAACAAATTATGAGCCGGTTCCTTGATTTATCTTTCATAACTATCAGGTTTGAAATACAATATCCCCTGTTTGTAGAGAAACTCATACAAAAAAAATCAATACCCTCAGAAAAAAAAGTGTTTGATTGAATAACAAAAGATATAGATATTAGTAGATTGGAGATCATGTTTTGTGTTTTCCAATGCCGGTTATCACATGAGGGATTGGAATAAGACGAAAATTATAATGACGGAAACTCAAACTTATGTTTGTTGGACGAATAAACTATAAAATTCTGACCAACTGTTCGGATTATTCGAAGACTTTCAACGTATAGAATGGTGTAATTTATGAATGAATTGATCTACTACTACTAAACACAAAATAAAAGTCACTCCTTCTCACTGTATTATTGGAAAATCGATTTTAACTATTTACCTAACCATTTTCCCCTGCGTCTCTCGATTATGAAACATTGTTATTTCTTCCTGAATTACATTGGTCAAAAATGCACTCCATTTCAGTCACATTCGGGAACATGCCCTCTATTGTCGCAGAATTTATCATACTACCAAAACCAGAGCAACCAGAGCACTGTCTGAATAGATCTATCGAGTGATCTTCGGTATTGGAACATCATAGCCTCCTTCAATTAACAAGCCGCGAATAGCTGAGATGTGGCAACGCAGCGGAAGGCCGAGAAGTTTCTGACGCCATTTGTGGACGCCTTGTTGTTGTTGTTGTTGTGTTTGTGAATTAATGGTGACCGTTCGTACTGATTTTACCAGAATAGTATTGAATTTCGGGCATGAGTCCTGGTTAGTCATCAAACAAAACCAGTTCACGAAATGTGGAAATACATTTTCTATTGCAAAAGTGGAAAAAGCGACATTGGAACCCACATAAAAACAGTTGAACACAAACGAGCAGTGTCAGCAGCAAGTTCGAATATTTCAAGAAATAAGAATTTGGAGACTTGATGGCATTTGTCCTGGTTCCAGATTGGTCACATTATATGTGAAGTGAATTGTGCCCAAAAGAATCTTTCATCTGGTGTCTGGTGAAAGAAACTTCTCCTATTTCGAATCATGCCAAATAAATGTTGTGTACCCGGCTGCAAGAGCAATTACAAGACTTCAGGAAACAATTATGTTAGTGTCGTTTCGTTTCCAAAAATGAAGAACTGTATAAATATCGTGAATTAGGCAATTCCAAGAGAAAATCACGTTTCCGATAAATTTAGTTTGGTTTCCGAAATTCATTTCCATGGAAACGATATCTTGAAATTTTTGTAAACTTTTATTAGCTGATGGAACCAATGGGACGTCAACAACTCAAGGAAAAATCAGTTCCTTTATTTTTTTCCAAATTTACCGTTTTATTTATCTACAAAAATTCTCAAACAGAGAACTAATCCCCAGTTTAAAAAACATGGAACGATTAACTGAAACAATAATGATATAAATGTTTTTTTCAATTCGGATTTGATTAAAGATACTGATGACCTAAAAAATAACTCGACAACAAAATCTACTTTTTTATTACATTTTGGAGAGACTTCAACAGTAAATGTTTTAATAGCGAGTGAGACCCTTCAGGTAAAAAATTTCATTAAAGATTCTGAATTATCATCTGAAGATTTGAAATGGATCCTACCTTATATCTCAAGATTTCAAGGTGGTCCCAACTTACAAATGAACTTTCTCGGTATAAATAAATATTATGTAGATGAACGAGGTTTGGAAGGTCCGGTGGCGGATCAAATGTGACAAATTATAAGTAAAAAACCGAAATATTCATCATGTATCATAGTTACATAGTTTTGACATTTATTCTATATTCACAATCTCCCCTAATTATTTATGTTTATTTCTTCAGCTATAGTTATTAAGTTCAGAGATTTTATTTAAGTTCTGTTATTAAATTTTGTACATGAAGTTATTAAAATGATTTGGATCTCAAGTTTTTCTCAGATTTACCTATTATGTTGATTACATTGATTCAAATACAAAATTTTGTGGCATGAGATGACCCTACACCTTCTCTTTGGTTCTTGCTGAACAACAAATTGGATATGAAATGTGCTGTATTGTCAAAATACATTGATAATCATTAAGTTCTTGTGCTTCTATACAGATCAAATAATTTTGTTCAATTGATATCCACCGATTATAATAAAAATGATGAATCAAACCAATTCATTGGTCGAGTAGGATTTAGTATTGTTGCTTCTAGGTATTTGATAGAATTTAAAATATTCCATATCGACTTTTCGACAATTAATTGAAATATATTTGAAAATCGCGCTCCTATTATAACGAATTTACTGCGGCCGTCCGAAGTCCCAGTCGGCCTTCCGGATCGTTCATTTGCGGCGTTGCCACATTTTGTTCACGGCTATGTGTTTAAGATGGCTGTGTGGAACATTCACGATCCGCAGTGAGCGATATACTAATAAATATCTCTTTCTCATGTTGTTACTATTAGACTTCAACTATGTCCTCTATCTGGGTTGCTCGAGATATACCGAGAAAATTCCATCTTGCCCCAATTGTCAAATTTCAAACTTTGGAGTCCAGCGGGTCCACTCGCAGATAACTGCCTGAAACAGCGTGTTAAGACCTTACGCAGTAACAGGAAGCCCATATACTGAATAATCTCTCTTGGGGATTGCGAAATGTGAACAACCCCATCTTAAGATAGAACTCCAGAACTCGCATCAATCATGTGTAGATAAATGACCGCGTTTCGGTCTAATCTGTTCTGATAAATGAGAATGAATTGTTCGAGCTGCTCCACAATAGGTGCTTCCTCCTCACGCAACGTGTATTAAGATCGTTAAGTAGATTAAAGTCGGAATAAATGGTGCCATACTGCTTACAATCGAGATCGCAACAATGAAGAGAATTTTTATTACATGCAAGAAGAATTCGAATAACGCTATTCTCACGCACGACGATTTTAATATGATGTGAACATTTTATATGGTAATTTATGGCTTTAATTTAAGATGAATTCCATTCCTAAAATGATTTTAAGCTTTTTTAGGATCGATAAGCTGTCGATGTTCAAACAGAAACAACAATGAGTGAAGAGTCAAGACAAATTAGATAAAAAATTTAAATATCTTAATCAGTTCGTGGAACCAAGATGAACACTCTTTAACCTTTCGCAAATTTCATTTCTTTAATTCGGCGAAAATCTGGTACATCTTGAAGAACTAAATTGTAATGGAATATCATAGATTCAAAAGGTTTTCATTGATATTTATTTATCAATCTTTATATGTTGGCATAATCCTGTAACGAATATATTTGTTATGTTTGAAATATATCAAAATACAAACAGAAAATAGTTTCATGTTGGAATTATCTTCTGCCACGAGTATAGAGCAAAACACAACTCTGTGCGACACCGCCGGCGTTAGCTGGAACTAAGCCCGAAACGAGTATCGTTTTGACAGTTAGTACGTGAAAGGTGGATTTATTTGTTTATTTTTACGTTTTTATTGCGATAAAAAGATATGCCTAAGGAAAAAACCGTGAAAAACACTAATTGTTGTGTTTATGGATGTAATTCTAAAAAATCTAGGAATCCTGGAGCCCATTTTCGTGGTGAAAATCAAAATGTTTACTTTACCAATAATCTAGAAATCGTAGAGAAAATTAAAAGACGCAAATCGTGGGAGCATGTTTCGATAATGGAAAAACTTGTATCTAAACATATTAGAGTATGCTTACAGCATTTCCGACCAGAAAATTGTGAAATCAAAACAAGCAAGAGTGGAAACTGATGTCAATTGAAAACAATGCTTCATATGTTTTGAATTATTTCAGAAACTCTCACTATGAAAACATTTCTGTTACTGGAGACGAAAGCTGTACCTTCACTAAACCTACCACAGAAAGCAGTTCAAGTCAAGTCATTTTAAATTTTTGTTCATATCGTTCTTGTACAAAATTTTCATTCTTATCAAAATGAATTACTTTGAGTCTACTTGATATTTTTGAATATATAGAAGTTTCAACAATTCAAGAAGCCTAGTTGAAAGTGCTGAATTCAATCCATATGATAATGTGTGAGTTTAAGTGATTCTCTCGATGGTTGCAAAATTGAACTTATGTTCAGCAGTGATCAAATCTACATGTGGAATTTCCAATAAATTCCGAGAATTGGCAATTTTGAACAATATATCATACATATATGTATCAATTTAATATTAATATTAAAAATAGCTTGATAATATTGACGTTCATTTAGCAATAGAAAAGGTGCAATCAATCGATAGATGAGCTGAATTATTTTATTTTATTATAACTGCAGACTGAGACACAAGTGAGATGCAATAAAGGAATAATACATTAAAATCTAGCGTAATGAATTCTTCAACATGATTAATCAAGGATCACGTCATGTTCTGCATACATGCAGTTCTCTGATGAATGTCCATTTTTATTCAAAATTTATGACCCATTTTCTATTCATAGATTTTTTTCCCTTCCTAAAAAGAAAAAAAAATTAGTAGCTTTTATTAAATGAATATATTTTTCATGCTGATGTTCATTTACATTACAATTTTACCTTCAAAATCAGTAGAATTGTCAAAATATTTTGTAGTACGTACAACCTTGTAGAATAGCAGGGCTAAAATATGCTTGCAAATTCCAAACAATCTTGCTTAGTATCTGTATATAATCTTGTCAACCTTCACTCCATCATTTTTATAAGACATCATTTCCTCAATATGATGGGATTGTCCTTCTAGAATTCCAATGTTTTGATTTGAAATAATTTTTTCCCACATAGAATCAACACTTGCTCACCCTCTACACAGCATCTGTGAAATATTGGAAAATTTCCTATAACTAGAGGAACTTTTGGTAAACATCTTGCCAGATGAACTGAAAAGCATTCAAAATTGAATAGAGCTCTCCTCAACATTTTACATAAAATATAACAAAAAGCACAATATTAAATATACATGCACTTACAATATAATCCACAGGATCCACAATCAAGGAAACAACTTCGATCACTGATAGCCAATAAACGTTTGAACTAAAAAATCCCATAAATACAAATAGAAATCTAATGTAAACACGAAACAATACTCGTTTCGGTAAACAGCTGATCGGCGAATGCAGCGACACCATCGGTAATTATTTTGTCCAATAAGACGATATTTTCTCTTTTTCAGTAAAATCTTCTCGAAATTCAAATCGATTTTCAGATTCTACATACTCAACTCACACATCCAATTTGCAGTGAAAATGAAAAAAATCTGAACTGGTTGCGAGTTAGTACTCGGACCATAGTCTCTCAACAGCACACAAGTCAAAACAGAAACTTCATCTGATGTTTACTCCAGAGATGTCATCAGAGAGTTATGGAACTTCTGATGAAACCTCCCAGAGTTCCTCTCAGGAGATGAAACCGCAGTCGTCTGAATGAATACGAGTATAACTCTGGATGAGAGGAATTCATCAAAACAAACTTCAAATGCCGGCGTTCGTCCCATGCTCTGGTTTTACGTTTAGTATTTCCAATAAACTAGACGAGGACACAGAAAAGTCTTCCTGTGGGACACCTCAACCGAATGCTGATTCCACATGGGTACACACACATTCGTACTTTATTCGAGTGGATGAGATTATGAAAGTTTCACTTTCTTTCATATAAACCAAATCAGAATATAATCTGTCAGCTTTGAATTCATGAGTTTCATAATTAATAAGTTATTGTAGCCTATTATTATAAGGTCAATTGTATTCTTTGAATTCGGAATCTTGGAAAACATCCTCGTCATGATATAGGGAGTTTTCCGCTACACGATAAGCATTGTCGAATAGTTTTTCTCTACAAAGGTTGGGAGAATATCTCATTCTACTATATATTTTATCTATTTAGAATGCTCATTTTCAAATTTATACTATCCAAATCCCTTCACCCTCGAATATTTTTCATTGCAAAAATCGCTTTCTCTATTTCAGGATCGTAATGAGTTCATTACAGTACTAAAAGTAGTGCTGTAATGAAACTCATCACAGCATTGTTTTCAGTGATATTTTTCGTTTTGTGGTTGTCAGTACTGACGCCAGATCCTCTCAATTTTCAAATCAAAGCAATTCAAATTCCGTAATCCGTCAAATTTCGTAAGTCACACCAACTGACAAGGTGAAATATAAAAGTCACTAACCTAAATTTTTATTTGAATTTCGAAAGTATTTCATGAAACTTGACTGAAATAGAGAAAATATCGTCTAATACTCGTTGCAGAAGGCAATTCCAACACTCATGCTATCGAACTTCGCATTCGTGTTGGAATAGGAGCTCATTCTGCACCTTGTTTTAGAATATACTATTCTCTATTTCGGTATCGTAATGAGTTCATTACAGTTTTAAAAGTAGTGCTGTAATGAAAATCATTACTGCAATGTTTTCACTAAAATTTTTCCTTCTGTAGTTGTCAGTACTGACCTTAGATCCTCTCAATTTTCAAATCAAATTATTACAAATTCCGTTATCTGTCGAATTTTGTTAGTCACACCAACTGCCAAGATGAAATTTAAGTCACTGATCTGAATTTCTATTTGAATTTCACGAAACTTGACTGAAATAGAGAAAATATCGTTTAAAACTCGCTCCTTCGTCGCCAGTTTTCGAATTTCGCATTCGTATTGGAGATAGAGCTCATTTTGCAACTTGTTTCAAAATATACAATTATGATATTTATGGAAAAGTTTCATTCATTTCGATGAGAATTTTGCGAAAATGATTAGTTCATTAAAAACCAACCACTTTGAGGAATATCATATTCAACATGATTAGGTGGCTCCAAAACACAACAATTGTTTCTCAGAAATTACTTAGATTACTATTTGAAAAATCTTTTCGATAAAATATCGAATATTTCATTATATCTTCAAAACAAATGCAGATATTGTGAAAAGGTTTCAACTAATGGTGATTTAATGAAATTCGATATTAGAAGTCCTTTCTACGAGTTTACCCATCAAGTCTAGAAAACCAGAATCAAGCAATTTGGGATACCCTATATATTGATAAACCGAGAGAGGACGTCATTACCCGAAATTGATGCGTATTAATGTGTAGTCTAGATGGACCGTTAGCCAGTAATGAGAAGAAGAACCAATACACGACTTATATGTAACCGCTAAACATTTACGCATGTTGTGATTGGATATTGGATGATGGCACTAGGTATGCTGAACCTGAAGGAGTTGAATGGCTTTGCTATTCAGTGGCGTAGAGTGAAACTAATTGTGATGAAAATTCGAGTACAGCACAGACATACAAACAGAGCTTTAGTGAGCTTTTTAAATTCATTTACAAAGCGGTTAAACAGCAAAGCTGGAACGTGAATTCAAATAGATGAATCACATCATTTCATAGAATCAGTACTTTCAAAGAATCAGAATGTAGGCACAATATCAAGAAAAAAAGAAAATAGCTCTAGGTCTAGTTATACGAATCATCTATTCCTTAATTTGTTTATTCAGTTATTAATCAGGACACATACAGGTTATTGAATATCCTTAATTTGTCACATTTTAGATAAATTGAAGTACCCTCAAAAATGCTAAATATTATATATACAGGTTCAATATGGAAAGAAAAAAACCTGACTGTATCATTAAGTTCGCATTTGCGCTTTTCTACATGAAACACTTTAATAGGACAAAACTCAATTCATCTCTTCTCTCAGAAACATAATTTGATCCAATTTCTCAAAACTCGTGAAAAAAGATCTGTGGAGATGGTAACTATTCTTCTCGATGATTACTTCATTGACTTTATCTATTCTTCAAAAATATCGTTTACTGTCGAAATAAAAATAATATGAATCAAAAGAAGGGAAATACGAATTTAAATACTTCCATGCTAGACGATTGAAAACTTCATCGATGTTCTGAAATTATCAAAAATTCATTTTTGTGTTGAAAAAACTCGGCGTCTTTTCCTCAATTTCCACAATAATTGCCAAGATTGTAGCAAAAGATCTCGTGTATTGCGACATATGACGAACTTCTATACCTCTCACTTCACTTCTTAGTTCTCGAAAATATTGTAGCTTTTCTTGATAAGGTTTGTGTGAATCGAGAGTTATTTATAGTAAGTCCAACGTGCTAGGGGGATTAATGCTATTGACCATTGAATAGAATGATTTACTATCGCAGTGAAATCTGTGTGGCATTTCATTATGATTGAAGGAAGATTTATGCTATAATTACTATGGGACTATTTCATGAAAAATCTCATCAATAGATGGCTACCTCACTGTTTAATACCAGTGGGATTTGCCCATACCACTTGAGATAGGGAAAACCTTTGGTCAACAAAAAAACCTTTACCGTTACATGCCTAGTTAAGTCCGCTAAAGCCAAGTGATGGCTCTCAGGATTCATCACAAGTACTTGAGCTCACCCAACACCTCTATTATTTCAAAATTTTTCCGAACCTTACAAATCTTTTGATCCCCTTGGAAAAAAAGTAAACTACAGAGATAAAATCATTTCAATATGCAATCCTGTCCATGATGATTACTTGATTCACTATGACCGAGTAGGGATTTTCGTCTTTGTACGTTCATGTTATCGAAACGATTGTTCAGATAATATAGAGAATGGCACATCTGAGTAATTAGGGTCTTATAACTGATCTTTCAAAATTTTTAAATTTTCTACTTCATTCTACCTTGTTGATCTTTTCATTTTTTCAAACCCGTAATGAATTCTACGAATATCTGACCCGAATCTAACTCCGACATGTACATAATTACTTACTTGTCCCCATTCAGGCGAACGAACCCCCTCTGGCGACAGCACTGGCAACCCTTTTCTCCCTCACCATCCCTCCGAGGCTCTTAATTAAACACGGCGCACTCTGTGCCGGGTCTTTACCCCCATTCGATTCAATATAGACGGGGCCCTGCCAATGATGTTGTTTCTGTTCTATCGGACGTAGCGGCGCCCTGTTATAATGTTGTCATACTTTTATTAAACGTCAGTTTCAAATGCTCTGATTTATGAATATTTCCACTCGATCCTCATCGAATATAACAGGAATAACATACTCGAAAAAAGCACATGGAGATGGCAACAAAAAATCATTTCGAAGAACTCTAGGACATATCAATTTTTTCCTGCATTTTACCTGTTACTTATCTCAGGTTTCAGATTGAAAACACTGTATTCAGAAAACATTCTACTGAAGCATTTTTTTGGTGTTTTCATTCAAATTTTTTTTTTGTCGCCTTCCTTATCAATAACATATCTTTATTCCCTGATACGGTAGAAATATGTACTCCATTTCATGATTAGTCATCAGAGCAAGTCATGGAATTCCAGTCCGGACTCAACTTCTGATCACAAGAATTTCTGTGTCTTCATCATGAATTGAAATATATTTCGCGTAATAATTAAATAAAAGGAAATATTTTCAAACATTTTTGGTGGTTTTCAACAAACTATATCTGAGTGAAAAAATTGTCTTATTCGGCAGAAAAACTTCCATTTGAAGGTTGAAGACTCTGCTTCCTTAATGAAATTCTCCCAAATTGACCATAGGCAAACAAATGCTCGGATGAGTCAGGAAGAAAAAAGGTTTTTGAATCATTATTTGGGCTTGGAAATTTTTTAGAGTCAGACCGACGCAAAAGTCGCATAGCCTGATTATTCAGCTCTAATATGACCATTTGTCTTCGAGAAATCTAATGCAAAAACAAGTTTTTTCACTCAATTCCTGATATCTGCGGAAATACTAGTTACTGCAAAAATCTGATGCTCAATTGGAAATTTTTTTTTCGCCTTCAACGTTAACGTGCATAAACAGCAAAAAATTCTGAACGACAGAATAGTTCCATTTCGGTAAAGACACCGACTTAAAAATATTAGTTAAGGAAGCAAAATCCTTGTTCTCTCAATTTTTTCAAAATCTCAATCGGTCCAACAAAACCGCTGAAGCGATGGATCTACCGATTCAGGAGGGGATTTCGGTTAACATGAGGCTGTGAATTTTATTTTCAACCTAAGCTTCTCATACAATAATGACGGTGATACAGTCCAATAAAAAATTACAAAACTGCATTTTTCACGTATACGTTGAAAGCTTGAGAATCTTTTTTTAACTAACCATCATAAATTCTTTTAGGTAATTCTCTGCAGAAAAAGAAAGTGCGTGACTGCTCGCTAGACGGTTCAAAAATTAGATATCTCGAAGACAAATGATCATATCCGAGAGTGTTTAAAAGCGGAGCAGGGTCAAATAAACAGAACATACGACTTATTGCATCAGTACAGCTTGAAAAATTCGTGAAAGCACCGATAACCTGCCTTAAGTTGAAGTTGGGCGAGCCATTCAGAACTATTCAGATCCAACACTTCTCTCTCGATTTAATCAAGACCTTACATATACAGAAATAAATTCGAAATATATGTGAAACTGTTAGTGATCTAACCCGCACCTCAAAAGTTACTAATGTGATGTTATCAATATCATTTCGATATTGCACAGCCGCCCAGGATCTCAATAATTCGGAAACATACTATATGAATTGTATTATTGTGATTCTCCATGGATACCGAAATACCCCTCAGAAGCTATAATATGACACCTTGTGCGAGTTCGGAGAAAGAGTCATATTACGCCACTGGAATGCTTTGAAAAAAATGTTTATAGAATGTGAAGGAATCCACTTGATGGCATCATCAGCTTTATGGAAAAGACGACCATAATGTGCCATTAATTTTCCTCTACCTCGTTGTATTGAAAAGTTTTCCAGGTATCAACAATTTTGCCCACTTTGTGCGCTGTACCTATTGCAATGACCCGTTTCAGTTTTCTGTACAATGTTACGGGCCATAATAGTATATTCTAAAACAAGTTGCAGAATGAGCTCCTATTCCAACACGAATGCGAAATTCGAAAACGAGCGACGAAGGAGCGAGTTTTCGAAAGCATGAGTGTTGGAATTGCCTTCTGCAACGAGTATTAGACGATATTTTCTCTATTTCAGTAAAGTTTTGTGGAAAACTCTCGAAATTCAAATAAAAATTCAGATTAGTGACTTTTGAATTGCATCTTGGCAGTTGTTGTCACCAACGAAATTTGACAGATTGCGAAATTTGAATTGATTTGATTCGAAAATTGAGTGGATCGAAGGTGAGTACTGACAACCACAAAACGAAAAATATAACTGGAAACAATGCTGTAATGAGTTTCATTACAGCACTACTTTTAGTACTGTAATGAACTCATTACGATACTGAAATAGAGAAAATTTATTTCTTGATCTTGGTGAAAAAGTGCTTTTTGCAATGATCGATTTCGATATCTGCAACTAAATTAAATGATGGAGTAGACTACTTCTCATTTTTGAAATGGCCCATTCGCCATTTTGCATCTTTCATTGCAAAACTATGTAATCTCACCTTGTTTTTTTGAAGTGCGCATTTGAGTTCAGATATTTATATTTTTTTTTTGTTACAGGTGAGTTTCTACTGTTCCTTAGTAGCTACCGTAAGTTTATATATTATTTCCACTGTTTATTCTTAATGGAAGCTGTTTTTTCTGCTGCAGAACAAAGCGAAACAACGAATGCCTAATCGATTCACAACGGCATATTACTGTAACACTATTGGCGTACCAGGGTGTTTCTCTTACAGCATATTTAATTTCTGAGGAATTTTGGTTCAGATAAGTTAGCAAATACTCTTTTTCATGTAAAGGGTATGCATCTAGAAGAATGAGATAACATCTCTCCTTTTTTCGCCACTGTAATGTGAATAAGAATACCGACCATCCCACTGATTTCTAGATTTTAAATTATGATTATGAACATTTTCAATAATGCTGAATTAAGGATGGTAGCATTCCACAAGCATTTTTCAATTATAATGTAATATGATGGGTGAAACCATTCTTGAACTATCAGAAAGATTCCTGATTTTCGAAATGTAGCCATTCACACTTATATTTCCACGATTTTTTTTTCTGCTTTCTGTTTCACCAATAAATACAAAGTAGGTAGGCGTTACCATAGCGACTGTTGCATTCATGTTTCGTGATCCAAATGACTGATTATCAATCAACTCATTTTTCCGTACAGCTATTATTCCGCCGTGAAAATATTCCACCTAATTCAATATTGAAAGTCAATTAGGTATAGTTAGAAAAATTCGTTGCAAAATTTCATGATTGGTAAGTATAAGTAATACATAAGTCGAATATTCATATCTTCCTTAGAAAATGAGGAAAACCTGTGAAAAAATCACTTTGATACTTCAAAATGTATCAGAAACTCAGCGATAGAGGTATAATTTCAGACCACGAATCCTCTGAAAATGCCCACCGGAGTTGTAGGCGAAACGTTAGGTGAAATTATTCGTGATGGCCCACGGCCAATAAGCCCGGAAAACTCTGTTAGTACCGGTCGTGAAAGCCTTGAGTTATTTATTAAAGTTATGTACAGGCTATCCCAAATTGCTTGATTTTGACTGTTTCAGGTACTTCTGGACTAGATAGGTAGCAACTTCGTAAGGTGTCCTGGGCTCGATTTTTGTGAAAATACCACAAGTGAAAACTGTTTCACGATATCTTCATTTTTTTTCAATTCCGATTTCGAAAATATGCCATAACTTTTCCATTTACGAAAATATCTGAATATGATTGAAACTTTCTAGAAGCGCTTTTTTCCCGGAAATTAAAAGAGTATATTAAATTTTTTTTCGTGAAAAAAAAAACACTTTGTGACACAGTGAAAAAGTGCTTGTTGAAAGTTTTTATCTTTCCGAAAATGAAAAAGTTGTCTTCCGAATCGAAAAAATTCCAAAATGTTGTTATATCTTCGCAATAAATGAAGATATTGTGAAACGGTTTTCACAATTGGAGTTTTCGAGAAAATCGAGCCCAGGACTCCTTTCAACGTTTTTACCTATCAACCTAGTTTAGAAGTACCAGAAACAGCCAGAATCAAGCAATTTGGGATACCCTGTATTGTTCAAAATTTAAGAATGTGACTAACACTACACCGGACAAGTTGCTTTTTTCGGTTTCTTTGGATGTCTCAATGGGAGAGAGATGGATGAGATGGATAATAGAGAGATTGGAGCTGTAGGCGAAATTCATTGTTAAGAAAACCATTTTGACGTAGAAATCATGACTATCTATCAAGAATTAAAAAAAAAATAATGATGATTAGGAAGATTTTGTTAATTACAGGTATGAAAAGAAATCTCAGGAACGTAAGTCTGTGAGTGATTTCAAATTTAAAATAATTTAAGTAGAATAGCGTAAGCTAAACTTCGCCTCAAAGTTGTATTTTATTAAATACAAATAAAGGCCCTTTATTATTATTATTATTATAATAAAAAAATTACAGCAGCGTTTTTTCGAACTCAATGTAAAATTCAAATGTGACAAATTTTCAATTTTACACACCTCATTTCATCAACATGAACATCTAGATAGCCCATTTCGATTTATTATTATCTTCAGATTAATATGTGAAATTTCATTTTACGATATACAAGCAACATCTGTGCCGAATTTTCATTATTTCAAAAGAAACAGATGGAATCCTTGAATGCTGAAGCAATTGGTTTTTTTCTATCAGTGCATGCGAGAACTGAATTTAATTTGTCATCAAATATCATCATTTCCGATATCGAAATTTACGATGTTGTTTTTGTTATAGCCTTTCGAGTCATATTATACATCCTATAAAAATTCGATTTTTTCCCAATGAGTTTTCATTTTCATAACATTGGACATCGTCACTGGACAGGAAATAGAGGTTTCGGAAGTTTTCCATGTTCTTATACCGTTTCGTCATCTGAAACTTCATTCTGTAGCCCCGAGATTAATTATGCCTTCATTGTTCAGTGAATACACATACCCAGCCTGACAGAGGATTTTCATCCATGTAGCCTTAATATGCCACACAATGAGAAAATCAATTAAACAACCCTTCAGAATAGTCTTTTTCTCACTCAATGTTCCTGTTAATGTCGTTTCCACTTCTGTTACTCCTCGAATCCATCTCTGCCTCACCCATGTTTTTTGTCAACTAATGGAACGTTTGCTATCTGGTAAAAACTCCACATGACTTCATTGTTGGTTGGGGAATTTATTTTGGTAAATGTAACGTTCTATTCTACCCCACTGTACCCCGCAGAAGCTGAGGTCTATTAAGCGGAACAAAAGTATGTAAATGACGTTATTAGCTATCTCCAGCAGAGGACCATTGTTCTACTGAAAATGTCAACTCGGAAACTGAATTAAGCAAGATTAGCACGCACGATTTCAAATATAGATCTGGAAATTCAAGTGGTCCCCATTCAACTCAAGGTTGCAATTATCCCACTGTTCATTAGGGGGATTGATCAGGGCAGTTGTATTCGATGAACAAAGGGGGGCCGATAAAAGCCGCCCACGCTTTCCCCGTCAGGCTCTGGAGCACATCGATTTTTCCTTGTAGTATTTGGCCACATGTCTTCTTGAAATTATAGGAAAACTCGAGCCCGACTCAGGATTATCGGATGAGATCGTTCCAATTCAGCGAAGATAAGGAGTATAGTCAGGTGCTGTAGCTCTTGCGTGCTCGATAAATTTTTTCATCAAGTAGTGAGCTTGCATAACTGGAAAAATTTGATGACGATTTTGGTGAAGAATTTACTGGGTGTGACATGTTCTTTCGAGCATTTAGGTCGTCGTCGTAGATTAGTTCTCGACGTTTCGCCAGTTCGAGTGTCTGACATCTTCAGGAGTTATATTTCAGGAGATGTTCTCACTGGACTGAACTGCCTTAGTGTGACGGGGACGCAGATTGTACTTCCTTATATAACCTCGGTCGGGGGGCACGGCTGCGCTTGACCGGTCTCGTCCCGATAGCGAACGCGCGCCGGTGTCCGACCGGTTCACAACCGGTTCCCGATCTTCATTCACTTCATGAACCCGGTTATTATTATAAGGAAATGGTTTTGTGTTTTTGAGTACTGGCACCCATGTTCTATTGATTTTCAAAGATTCCTCCGATTTATTGAAATTCGTTGGTTGTTTATGAATTTCGATTGCTCCCCTGTAAAGCCTGGGGTAGTATGCGGTAGTGGTGCACAACACTTGGGTTTTGTCGAATTCTATTGCATGATTCGTGTTGTTCAGTGTGTGCTCTGCGACGGCGGATTTCTCTGAATGACCCAGTCTACAATTGGCCTTGTGTTCCTTGATCCTCGTATTGATGGATCGCTTCGTTGTACCGATGTATACACTTCCACAGCTGCATGGAATTCGGTATACACCTGGTGTACTGAGTGTATTCCTTCTGCCCTTGGGGGAGTTGAGATGGTCCTTGATCTTCTTCGACGGTTTGAATATTGTCTTAATGTTATGTTTCCCCAGAATTCGTCCGATTCTATCTGTCACCCGTGGGATAAACGGCAAGAATGCTTTTGTTTCCGATTCTTGGCGACGTGATACATTGTCGTTGTTGTGTTCAGGCTTTTGTTTGATGTATCTATCGATGTCATTTTTCGTGTAGCCGTTAGCCATGAGAGCGCGCTTTAAGTGTTCTAACTCGGTTGCTAGTTGTTCTGGCTCACAAATTCTTCTCGCTCTGTCGACTAGCGCTTTGATTATCCCCTTACGTTGGCATGGATGATGATTTGAGGTGTTGTGTAGATATCTGTCCGTGTGTGTAGGTTTTCGGTATACAGTGTGTCCTAGAGTAGTTTCCTTCCGTGTGACAAGTACATCAAGGAAAGCCAAATTTCTGTTTTGGTCTTCTAATTCCATTGTGAACTGTATACTTGGGTGCATGTTATTTATGTGTGTCAGAAATTCATTGAGCTTTTTTCTTCCATGACTCCTTATGACGAATGTGTGATCTACATATCGAAACCATCCTTTCGGTTTGAGAGGTGCGGTATTCAGAGTTTTCTCTTCTAATTTCTCCATGAAGTAGTTCGCTACCACTGGGGCCAGTGGATTACCCATTGATATTCCAACGATTTGTTCGTATATTTCCTGGTTGATGGTGAAATAGGATGATGTAAGGCATATTTTGAACAGCTCGCTGATGTCCCTTGGAAATTTCTGTTCTATCTCTACCACTGCTTCATTCAGTGGGACTATTGTGAAGAAAGAAACCACATCGAAACTGACCAGAATATCATTGGTGTCGACTTCGATAAATTTGATCTTCTCTATGAAGTGAGCGGAGTCTCTTATGTACGTGGTTGTTTTTCGGACGTGTGGCTGTAGGATTGTGTTTTGTTGTTTTGCTAGGTTGTATGTTGGAGAACCTATTGTGCTGACAATTGGATGGAGAGGTATGTCTTTTTTGTGGATTTTAGGTAATCCATAAAATCTTGGAAGCGAGGCCTCGCTTCGGCACAATCTTTTCTGTAGTGATTCCTCCAACGAAGATGCTTTTATCAGTTTGTTGACTTTTCTGATGGTTGCTTGTGTTGAATCTTTTTTGAGCTTTCTGTAAATTGGTGGTTCTAAGAGCTCACTGATCTTTTTGTTGTAGTCGCTCTTGTTCATGACTACCGTGACGTTCCCTTTGTCGGCACCCAATATCAGTATGCTATCGTCCTTGTTGAGTTCTTTGATAGCAAGTGCCTCGTTAGTTGAGATGTTTGGCTTCGGTGGTTTTGCCTTTCTCAAGATTTGGGAACAATCCGTTCGTATTTCTTCGGCTACATGTTCGCGCAAACCCCTGATGGCCGACTCAAGATTTGTTATTATTTCTTCTTTTGGAATTACTCTTGGAGCTATGGCAAAGTTTCCTTCCTTAGAAATAGAAATTGAATACGAGGATCAAGGAACACAAGGCAAATTGTAGACTGGGTCATTCAGAGAAATCCGCCGTCGCAGAGCACACACTGAACAACACGAATCATGCAATAGAATTCGACAAAACCCAAGTGTTGTGCACCACTACCGCATACTACCCTAGGCTCTGCAGGGAAGCAATCGAAATTCATAAACACCCAACGAATTTCAATAAATCGGAGGAATCTTTGAAAATCAATAGAACATGGGTGCCAGTACTCAAAAACACAAAACCACTTCCCCATAATAATAACCGGGTTCATGAAGTGAATGAAGATCGGAAACCGGTTGTGAACCGGTCGGACACCGGCGCGCGTTCGTTGTCGGGACGAGACCGGTCAAGCGCAGCCACGCCCCCCGACCGAGGTTATATAAGGAAGTACAATCTGCGTCCCCGTCACACTCAGGCAGTTCAGTCCAGTGAGAACATCTCCTGAAATATAACTCCTGAAGATGCCAGACACTCAAACTGGCGAAACGTCGAGAACTAATCTACGACGACGACCTAAATGCTCGAAAGAACATGTCACATTGAACGATGGCCGCGAAAGCCTCAACCAATTCATTAATTTACTGGGTGTCCCAGTATAACTTTTCCAATGGATTATCTCAGCCATTTGAAAATTTCATCAACAAAAACTGAAAATCACTCTCGACTTTGACAATTTCTCATTTTTTTCGTAGTCGTCCAAAATTTATATTTATGTTTCGCGGTTAAGCTTCTAGGTTATTATGAACATTTTTTTTCAAGAGTGTTTATTGATGTTCTTACCTTTTCAACTGAAAATATACATTGAATCAGAAACTCTAGCTGTCTATATTTGCGCTCAATGGAATCTCCGCTGACATGGAAATAGCGTATCACCATAAGGCAACTGTTCAAAAGCAATAAAGTGGCTATACTTTGAATGTCGGGGATATTTGTTGAAACCCTCGGATTATCATGTGATAACATACGTTCTTTCAATAAATATGAAAGAATTCACAAAAAACCTCAACTGCAGGGAGGCAATTACATAAAATTGTACTCTATAACGCAGATGCATATAAGTCTGAAGCGACTTGGGACATTATTAAGAATACAACTGGTAGGAAATTTGAGAAAGATAAACTCAAAATAGTTATCAATGATAAGCTGATGAATGACACAAAAACAATTCGAATCACTTCAATGAATACTGATCAATTTGCCACGTGAAATATGCAAAAGTATGTCGAATATTTCCGAGAACGAGGTGCCAAATAAAAAAAGTTAATATTCCCTGTAGTATGTTTATTCGCCCAGTTTGTAACACAATAAATGATCTGAAAAGTAGAAAACTACATGAATACGACGCTGTCTCTACAGATTTGCTTGAGGAATATTGCACAATTCATCCTGCGTCCTTTGTCGGTACAGATAAATTAAATATTGTTGATGGGAGAATTGCCCGACTTAATTGGAATCGCTTGAGTAAAAATGCTCTATAAAAAAGCAGGTCCAACCAAGACCAGTATTTATCGTCCAATTTCATTACTTCCGACCATTGCAAAAGCGAATGATTTCATATCTGGACAAGTATTTTGACGAGCAGACAATTTGGGTTTAGGAAGAATCAATCGTAGCAATCCGCCATTTCGAGCTTCATAACTCATGTATACGAAAATATGAATACTCACAAGAAAATTGAGTTGTATTCATGGATTTCAGCGGAGCCTTTGATCTCATTTCACAAAGCATAAATTCAACTTATTTGGATTCAGGGGATTGATCAATAAATTGATTGCATCCTATTTATCGGATAGATCACAAGTTGTGGAAATAAATGGAGTAAAATCAACACAATTGGGTTTAAAATATGATATAGGGGTCGGCCCTTGAACTAATATCGTTTTTAATTTCTGGTATGACCTTCCCGATATGTTGGCGGATCCGGACCATCTGGTGATGTTCACTGACGATACCACAGTATCGTCTTAAACCAGATGATGGCAAAGCGGGAAACACAAATTCTTTATCATCTTGATTCGAAAGAAATCTTCCATTTTCGAATGTCGATAAAACTTTATTCCTCAAATTCCATCTTCACAACACGTCAACAGATGTGGATAGAAGTCTGTTGAAAAGAAGTAAGGTTAAAACAATACAGCAGGTAACACATATAAAATTTTTGGTTGTCATCGTCGATGATCAGTTGAGTGTTTTGTTGTATTTTATATTGTGTATTTTATATTTGACTAATAGGTGTTACTGAGTTTATAGTTTGTAATACTTTGTGAAATATACTTACTCACCTACGAGTTGGTGTCAGCACGTTGATTATCTATGTAATTCGCTCTCATCTATGTGCTTTGTGTTGTAACAACTAAAGATGGTTGCAAACCTAGAGATATGTTCATGATATGATATTACAATGCCTGTTTCAGATCACGTATCCATACTAATCCATACTTATATATAAAGGTGAATGTCCGTGTGATTGTTTGTGTGTTTGTTTGTACTCTATTGAATCAGGAACCAGATGACCGATTTTGATGAAACTTTCACTATATTGTAGAGAATTTTTTTTTGGAGGTTTTCATGTACGGTTCACCCATTTATAACGAAGAAATGAGAAAAAATATCGATTTTATATGAAAAAGTCGGTTATTAACACGGTACTTTCAGGCTTTTACGGGCGACGCTGCGTAAACGATAAGAGATAGAGGAACATTGTGAAAGACCATTTTGTAGTGCTCAAAAAGTTCTATGAAAAAGTCCGCGACGGCATATGTCTAACTGCCAAAGACAACCCACGATAATCATTTTTAACATTTTCAATTCAATCCAAAATAATGGTCAATTTGAAGAGGGATGTTGACTGGCATGGAACGAATTCATATAAAAATGAATGTGGCTGTTATCTGCGGCATTTATTCCTGATGAAAAATGCTTTCTATAGAATAGTTTTCTAATAGATACTTCAGAAGTTACAGCAGGTTGATCGAGTGTAAATTTGAGCACAAGATTATTAAATTGAAGCGCGATGGCTTTGTGATGAATATCACGTGACTACATTATCGCGATGAACTACAATCATTTGGATTTGGACTAGGATCTTGAGAATGTCGCGTCGCATATATGTGTAAGCTGAATAGGGACAATTTATTTTTTTTCGAAAAGGTTTCGCGAATATTTTTATAACTTGAGTTCGTTTTCAGTTTTTCTTATCGAGAGGAGATATATTTATTATTTTTTGTTTGTTTAATATTGTTGAATATTCATCGTAATAGCTTTTTCATTTTATTCTAGGTGATATTTTTTTTTTATTTTCTATTTTCCTCCAATATTTCTTTTTAAATCTTCATTATTCTTCTAGAATGCTTCCTAAACCTACGTCGGATTTTGAAAGATAATCATCACAAGCACGAAGGAGATGATTTGGTCGATCCCAAGAATCTCTGGAAGAACTAGAATCTAGAAGGCAGGAACAAGCTCAGCGTCAAGCAAATCTAAGAGCTTCCGAATCGTCAATTGAAACAATACGTAGATTAGAAGAACGGGAAGCGAACTGGTTATTCTTCCTTCTTCTTATATTGATAGTCCACGATATCTTCACGAGTATACACAAGACGCATTTGCTCATGTACGCAATTTCGGCAGACCTGATATTTTTGTCACCTCTACCTGTAACCCCTCTTGGGAAGAAATCACTTATCACTTAATGCCTGGCCAGAAGGCTACAGATAGACATTATTCAGTGGCCAGAGTGTTTCGTTTGAAAGTTCAAAAATTAATGAATGTTATCACGAAGGGAAAGATTTTCGGAGAAAATCAATGTGCAATAATTGAGGACAAAGTATCAGTATAGTCGGGAAAAAACTTGATGATTTTGGTATGGTGAGCCCTCCTCGAACGAACACTTATAATAATAATAATCTTCATTTTCCTCAGCGACAATTTTACAATTATTGTATCAGAATATAATAATAATAATAATGATGATGATAATAAGTTTATTTGTCTCCCAGTATACAAAATAGAATGTCATCTTGAAATAGCAACTTTTTTTTTCAAACAGTATCAAGTAGGTACACTAAGAAAACAGAATAAACCAAAAAAATATACACAAGTATACCCATAAAACTCAGCGCTGTCTATGGGAATTGAAATAATTTTTAACATACAACAAACATCTTTTCATAGATACAGTTTTAGACACGCAGCACACTACTTCATATCCTGTAGAGTTCCTGAGTTCTTTTGAATTGTCTGGTGTGCCATCACATCAGATGATACAACTCAGGTTGGGGGTGCCAGTTATGCTAATGCGTAATTTATTGACACCTAGGCTATGCAATGGGACCAGGTTGAGAGTGACACAGCTAGATCGAAATATTATTGGTGCTACTATTTTAACAAGAGTTGGCAAGGGTGACAAGGTACTTATCCCTCGCATTCTGATTATACTTACCGATCTCCCGTTCCAGTTCAAGAGACTGCAATTTCCTATCAAAGTCAGTTTTGGCATGACTATGAATGAAGTGCAAGGACAAACATTGAAAGTAGCTGGGGTACATTTGGAAAAACCGTGTTTTCCTCACGGTCAGCTTTATGTTGCTTGCTCACGGGTATCTGATGCACAGAATTTGCATATTTTGGCACCGAAGAGAAAAACGCATAATATAGTGTACGGTACCGTTTTAAAGTGAAATGATACGCGAGCGGAGCCGCGGGTTTAAGCTAGTAACCTATAGAGTTGTGTTTCGAGGATGTTGTTGTCGCATAAAAAGGGTATTTGTGATACGGAAGCGAGCAATTCGTATTATTGTAAGAGTGAGTAGAACTACGTCGTGTAGATCACTCTTCAAAAAATAAAAAAATTCTACCACTAGCATGCAATTATATATTGGAGATAGTCGGCTATGTGAAGTTCAATTCACCTCCATTTTGAGAAAAATAGCTACCACGACTTCAAGACTGCGTGGCCTGCCTGAGCTCATGACACCATACCACACATTCTACAAATATGAGCGAAGTCCAAGATATATTGGAATCAAAATCTATAATAAATTACTGTCCTACCCCAAGTAAATACGCAATATATCGGTTTTAAAAAACCTACTAAAGATTTCAAATTATCAGAATATTTTTATAATGTTGAAGAATTACGTTTGTTTGGGAATAGATCGTGATGTTGCTATTGGGATTGTACTAATTGGATTGATGTGATGATAGTCGGTATTATATAATAGACGTTTAAGTTTGACATGTCCAATACCTACGTGTATACACTCATGTTTGTATTTGGTTTAAGGACAATATATTCTCATTATTATTAAGTCTAGTCAATGACGAATTTCCTGGAAGGCTGAACGTAGCCCCAACGACCCCTGTTCAGAATGAATAATGATGATATCAATAATAATATGGGCGAAAACAGGTAAATTTTCAAAATGTTGAGGTTTTTCGGCCCTTCTTAAGTTAGCACAAGGTCGTCATGTTGGACACACCCTAGAGCAAATACTAATATCTTGAGGAAGTTTTATTTAAATTTCACCAGACCCCACTCATTTTGGTCTGCATACTGAACTCACTGACGAGACAACCAGTCTGGAATTGCGGTTCTCTGAAATGCGATGAAAGCGAAAAACTATAATCGCTCACAAACAGGGAATCCCCCGCAGAGATCTATCCAATTTCCTGAGGTACTTCCGCATATCTTTCAGAGTCCTTTTCCAGAACACATCCGTTTGATCAATGCGCCATCGGGAGAACTCTCACTAATAATGCCGACTTCTTCATCCTGTTCGCAATATTAAATACCCTGGGGAAAGGATGGGAATTTTCTTCCGGAAGGAGTTGCACAGGTAATGCGAATCAAAAATCGCGACTCGTCGCCTCGCTTCCTGCAGACTTTTCTCTCAAAGCGAACGGAAATATGTCCTGCTTTTCTATTAAAACTGGATGGAAATTGCATCAGAGACTTCTTTCATCCTCATGTCGTAGCTTTTTCACGAAATGTAAACATTTTCCTCGCATAAAAGGAGCAATGAGGAAGTATATTCAGCGAATTTCTGAATAATTGAACGGGGAAATCCAATGGAAGCATGTTGTTTTTCGAGATACTGTTAGGCCAGGATGCTGATTTCCGTTATTCCTTTGTGATCTTCTTCAAGAATCACAAAAACGGAAAAATCAGCAGTTGAATGCAGACGAAATTGATCAAACTCTTTTCATTACCGCGCTTGTTTGAATCCAAAGCTATACGGGATTAATCTTTGAGTAATACAATACATACATATATTTCTGAGCGCGACCCCTGATAAAAAAAAACACATTCTTCTCTACAAGGAGTTATCCATAATAATACAGGGTGTTTCAAAAAGAAGTGATTCCGTCTATAAGATAGATAGAAAATTGAAAAATAATTAGGGTTGAAATTTTGCCTAAATTACTGTCATCGTTGTGAAGAAATTGTCAAAGTTTATGTTGTGGTGAAATCTAATTGGTCTTATATTCTTATGTTTTTGCTTTCATATCTGACTCTCATAGAGGGCGCTAGTTACATGGTGCGTACCAAGTTGTATAATTGATCATAACTTTTTCAATAAAAAAAAAATTTCTGCCCTTACGGAGGCTACATCGAGAATATTTTTGAAACATAGATGAATTCAGAATAGTAATCATCGAAATGAATACCATCCTCAGAGATCTTTCATCATGAGGTTGGAGAAATGATGTATGGGATACTGATTAGGCCGAAAAGGCCGAAACCGGTTTATCTCTCATCTCAGTGACAGAATCTAATATCATTATTCAACCTTATGATAAAAGATCTCTGAGCTTGGGAATTGAAAATGGTATTCATTTCGATGATTACTATTTTGAATTCATCTATGTTTCAAAAATAACTTTTTTAAAATTAGACTTCAATTTTTCACCAAAAAAATACTTATTCTCGATAGAACTAGTTGTATGTACCATTTTCGGAATATCTCGATTTGAAAATTATGGAGTACAAACCGATACTGGTATTGAGTATTGACAGTTATTACTTATCATCATTGGTTGAGTAAAAATTTTTCGAATTAACTACATAACTGGTAGAGGTGCAGAAGCTCCGATTCATTGGCCTGATCGGTCATGCGATTAGACTACTTTGGATTACACAGTTTGGTCCAATGTTGAAAAAATAGTGTAGCATACAGGAAAATTCACTTCCTGTAGAGTTCAGCGTCACTTTGATGAACCCAAATAGCCGACTCCAACCTGTTTTGAAGATTAATAGATGCTCTAGAAGAAAAGGTAGACTTGTGTATCAGTGAAAACGGATGACATTTCAAAAAACCTACTCTAATTGAATTCAATTTTATGTTATTGCTATTTTTATTCTGTGATTCGTCATACTGAAAGTTTCATTAGGGGTTTCTCTTCGAATCTCTAAACAATAATTTTTAAATAATAGAAGAAAGGCCCCTGAGTGAAACTCTGGTACTTATTGGTTGGGGTCTGTTTGAAAAATTTCTGTCTAACAATGAAAGAAAAAAAAAACCCTTCGAACTGTAAAGCGAAATGTCCCAGAGTCTGAATCAGACTCCTTAGTCAGGCAATTTCTATATTTTATTCAATTTATCAGAATCGTCAGAATACTTTGATTTCTCAATCAATACAATCATCATTATTTCATACCAGCATTGGTTATTACTTCATAATTACTTCACAAATTACGGAATTTAAATTGATTCTATTTGAGGATGAATAGGATCGGAGGTCAGTACTAACAATCAGAAAACGCAAAATATAATTGAAAGCAATACTGTAATTGTGTAATTAATTCATTACAGCACTACTTTTAGTACTGTCTGCAATGAACTCATTGAGATACTGAAATAGAGAAAAATTTAAACCCTGATAACTTACGCCCTCTACGAGTATCAGATATAAAACCAAATTCATTAGATGTATCAGCTTCAAAAACATTAAAAAAAATACTTCCAATGTTGCGACTAGTTCCGGAAATATAATATGGAATGTGTTAAATTCTTTTTCTTCTACTCTATCTTGAAAATAAGGCGCTATGAATTGTTTTTTCAAGACGAATCTCAATTATTTTTGAGTTTTCCATCTGCCCCAGAGACAGGATATTCTTTTCAATACTCTATACAGGGTGGCCATTTGAAAACGAAACAGACGAGATTACAGACGAAATATATTTTTCCGATAGAACTTAAGATATAGGTTACGGACGCATAGCGCTTCAACCCTTGTTATTACAACCCTCACCCCCAATTTTTGAAATGGGAAGATAGGGTGAGTGATACCTCATTTTAAATTTATTTTTATACTGATTTCTGCACGGTTATTGTTTTTTTCATTTTATGCATTATTTCTCGAGATACAGGGTGGCCAATTGAAAACGAAACAGACGAGATTACAGACGAAATAAATTTTTTCGATAGAAATGCTCGGACAGCATAGCGCTTCAACCCTTGCTACTACAACCCTCACCCATAATTTCTGAATAGGGAAGATGATGTGAGTGATACCTCAATTGAAAGGTTTTTCACAAAAAACCCTACAAGTGCCATGAAAACACAACTTCATTTTCAAATGCTTAGTTAAGAATATTTCGAGAACTAATGCATAAAATGAAAAAACAAGTACTGTGCTGAAATCAGTATGAAAATACCTTTCGAATGAGGTATCACTCACCCCATCTTCCCTATTCAAAAATTAGGCCTACATCTTAAGTTGTCCCCCTCGAAACAGAAATCGACCTGTCCGAGTATTTCTATCGAGAAAATTTATTTCGTCTGTAATCTCGTCTGTTTCGTTTTCAAATGGCCATCCTGTATTTCGAGAACTAATGCATAAAATGAAAAAACAATTACTGTGCTGAAATCAGTATAAAAATACCTTTCAAATGAGGTATCACTCACCCCATCTTCCCTATTCAAAAATTGGGGGTAGTAGCAAGGGTTGAAGCGCTATGCGTCCGTAACCTACATCTTAAGTTGTCCCCCTCGAAACAGAAATCGACTTGTCCGAGCATTTCTATCGAAAAAATTTAATTCGTCTGTTTCGTTTTCAAAAGGCTACCCTGTATATAAATCAGAAGAAACTTATGTTGATAAGTTTTCTTGTTCTCACAGGACTCAGGAACCAGATGTTCCTGAGAACATTGAAAGAAGAAAAATATTCAAGATTCTAACATTGGGAAGATCTGAAAATACGCTTAAACAAACATGATAATGTGAATCGACCAAACCTTCATGAATGAACGTACATTCTTCACACAACAGGGTGGATCTGACACGCTGGTGTTATCTGATGGGATTGTTTCCAATGTCAAGGAACGGAAAAACGCAACCGGATTTAACCTGACACTTTCGCCGAGATGGCGGGTATAACATAACAATAACGGCTTGGAAATCAAAGCAGGCCGTTTTCCCCCTACACGCCCTCGAACGTTGTTGGATGTATCTCGGAGGATTTTCTAATATTTAGGGTGCTTCTCTGAAAGGTCTTTGGGAACTCATCGTAACCGTAATGGCATGAATGTTTACGGCTTTCGTGCGAAATTATCAAAGTGAATGGTGAACTTCGGGATATTTCTTGGAGTGCCTTAACGTTTTTGCGAGTCGTTTACGGTTTGTAGTTCGGCGAATGACTCTGAATAACTTTCGCGTAAAGGGTGGTTCGCCATTTCTCGACGTTGTCGAATAGTGCAACGTCATTATCGCCGTCTTAGAACGGCTCACATCGTTTTCAGTGTGTTGTGTAAAGGAGATACGGATTGTTGGAAACAGAGAATGAGGATTTCCCAAGAAACTGTGGCGTGGGGTTTGCTATCTCTTAGAAAAAACTCTGATTATGCAGAAGTAATCAAGATTGTATGATATCAAAAAATTCTATCAGTTTCCATTTCAGGTGATTAAGAATCTGAAGATTATAGGAAAGAGGGAATTTGCAAGATTCAAAAAATAATTTTAATCTTCATAAATTGAAATTCGAATGACGATTGAATGTTTAGAAGAGTATATATTCTTCTTATTAATATGGGGAACACTTATACTCTGAGATCTGGAGCTGAGTCAACCTTCACCGCATATTAAGAAATATATTTGATATAGGTTCTCTAAAAAAAAAACCAAATTTGGTAAACAGTGTCCAGGAATAAGATGAAAATTCGGATCATAAAAGGAATTTGCATGATGAGAAAATAATTAAAATCTTCATAAAATAGTAATCGAATGACAAATACAAATTTTGAAAAGTATAACATGATTAAAATATTCTTCTCATTAATCTGGAGAGCACTCATACTTTGAGATCTGAACCTGAATCAATCTTCACCTACACTCCCCGTCAATAAATTCCGGACAGGCAAAATTTTTGTCAAATTGAACACCCTGTATCTTTTTTCGTGGTTTTCCGGGTATAAAACAAGGTTTTGTTTCACCCTGTATAACGGATGAACTCTAAGTATTTTCGCAAAGTAAATTCCAGGTAAATATACCAATACTATACGTGGTGAAAATTCTAACAAAATCCGAGAACCACGACAAAAGATATAGGGTGTTGAATTTGACAAAAATTTTGCCTGTCCAAAATTTATTGACGGGAAGTATATATTAAAAAATATACATAATATAACTATAACTCCTGAAGATGCCAGACACTCGAACTGGCGAAACGTCGAGAATTATTCAACGATGACGGCCGAAATGCTCGAAAGAAGAGGTTACACTGTTGGAAGAGTTTTTGCTGCTCCAAGGGTGTTATATCCGCATAAATCTTTCAACTATCATGCTCTCTGTACATTCCATAAAATAATTGTGAAGAGAAGACCACCTCATCTTTACAATAAGTTGTTATTTAAAGCTGATGTCTACAATGTTAAAATAAGATATAAAGAACTACTTTAATGCTTTCACTATAGAAACCAAACTTTTTAGAGAGGTTTCAGATACAACATATGTAAATTGTACATTGTGGTCCCTGATGAAATAAAATACATCAGAGATTTAGGAATGAAATGATAAAATTTTGCCTCAATTCTCTTCAACAAGATTTCAATTAAAGCCTCCCAAGATAAATATCAAAAATAACTCTGTGGGAATAAGACAAATAATGTCTTTTTCCCACAAATTCATTCTTAATAATATCTTCAACATTCTTCATTCTCCGAGTCTAATTTCTATACTTGGTTATTATCTTGGAGAGATTACCCACTGCACTAATAGGTAAATTTTCTTTTGAGATTTCTGTTCAAGAAAAGAATACAAGTCTTCTGGGCACCTATATATTTTGTTTGAATAAAGGTTGACGCTCAGTAAGTTTATTGAAATTATAAGAAAATAATAGTCGTAACAGTCAACATTAAAATTGCACAATTCATGTACGTATGAAGTTTTATTAAAAACATTCTTTCTTTCTCAACCTTCACATTCCGACTCTTTCTTTATACGTTCTTTATTTTTCATATTTGACAATCAAAAAGTTATTAATGAGAAATTTTGCTGAAACCAAACATTTTTGTAGTCAATGAAAATGAATTTTGGCAAGTTTCTGTAATGAGTTTCTTCATACAGAAATTGGGGAATTTGAAAGATATAGTTGAAAATATCGGAATTTGATTTTTGTTCTTCATATACAAACATATATATCTTTTTCATTATCTGAAATTTACAGAATCTATTTTCATACATATCGGATTCTCTTCTAATTAAAATAATAATTGAATGTGGCCAATGTAGAAAAAAATGGCGAAAAGTGAAATAAGGTGAAAAATATCTCAATAACCAATAGAACTCAAATATGTCGTAAGCAATAAATATGGCTCAAACTACAGCAAATGAGTCATACTAGTACGTCATCCAAGATTCACGTCTTATTCGGAAACACTCTTTATGGGTTGCCTGTATAAATAAATGATTGAATATATATTATAAAGTATAACAACGAACCTTAAATCTATCTCCTCTAATATGAAAACGTTCTCTCCTTGGAAATTGCAACAATCATAATTCCTAATCAAGTATGAAAGTCCAAGGGAACAAAAGGAGAACTTTCCATTGCTGAAACCCCATATTTTGGGCTGATCTCTGCTCTTTCAAGGACGTAACATTGAAAAATGACCCGACTCAGCCATTACCCCAGCAGACGTAACACATTGATCAGATTGCAAGACATAATTCGCTATTAGACCCCCCAAATTTCCCTCTTACGTCGTGTGCGGTCATGGAAACCTGAGAAACACATTAATCACGAGAGGTACATCGCCGAAATGGAAATTACATTTCCCACCTCTCATTGTTCGGATCTGGTCGGGTTTGAACCGGAACAGCCCACGGAGCATATCGCTTCGAGATCGTTCTGAACCGTTCTATCATCTGAATGAGTAGAGATGATGTGACTAATGTGGTCGTTTATCAGGAAGTGAAGCGCATGTTGATATTCGGGCATTCTCCCGGAAAACCCTTCACTCTGTTCGCAATATAGAATGCTTGCATTTACTGTGGTTAAAGTATAAAGGACGGGTACATCTCAGAATGATAATAATATGTTTGAAACTTGTTTCAAGGCAAACAGAGGGTTGAAGTGTAAGAATAGCGTAAGCTAAACTTTCGCCCAATAAAGACGATTATTATTATGTGTTTGTTTTTTCTCAGCCTTCGACAGGCATTATTATTATTAAATCAATCACTTCAGTATGAAATTTTTTTATTATGTTAAAAACCAAGCGCTTTCGGTCTATATGAAGACCATCATCAGGATTTTTTCTGGAAGGGTGAATGAGGTTATTACATGGGTAACGAATAAACAAAAATAGAGTAATTACCTGTCCAGGAAACCATCACAAATGCTTGAGAATAAGGGCATCGCAGTAATTAACAATTAGGTGTAAATAAAGACTTACATAAACAAGTACATCAAAGCTTCCTTCATAGACGTGATTGAAGGGATCATAATCAAGTAAAATAATGTCAAATATTATGATCTCGAGAAACCCCGACTTGTCACGTCTATGAAGGAAGCTTCGATGTACTTGTTTATGTAAGTCTTTATTTACATCTAATTTTTAATTACTGCGATGCCCTTATTCTCGAGCATTTGTGATGGTTTCCTGGACCAGTATTCACTCTATTTTTGTTCATTCGTTACCCATGTAATAACCTCATTTACCCTTCCAGAAAAACCCTGATGATGGTCTTCATATAGACCGAAAGAGCTTGGTTTTTAACATAATAAAAAAATTTCACACTGGAGTACCTATCGATTGATTGATTTATCATTCTCTGGTGTGCACAACGATCCTTTTTAACATTATTATTATTATTTTAATTTTTTTTTTCACGATTCATTTGAAGATTGAAGATGATACAAACCGGGGTGTTGAACACACCAAAGATTTCATCTCTAGCCATTATTGGTCTAATCATTGAGATAGTAGATAGAATCACTGCTTTTCGCATGAGGCTGATTATTTTCAGGTGTTCCATGACTCCTACCATTTTCAGAGCCCTGGGCAATTCTTTATCTATGAGGCCGTTAGCAGATACAATTACTGCTACAATATTCACCCTTGCGAGACTATGGATTTTTTTTTCATCTGCCAAATAGAGGTATTTGCTCATCTTTTCCTGTCTTGCCTTTCTCACATACTCGTCGAGGGGTATAGAGACGTTTAATGAGAGCTGTGTTCTCCTTCTTATTCAGGACCAAAATGTCAGGCTTATTATGTCTGATTTCTCTGTCAGTTATTATTCCCATATCCCAGTAAACCTTGGCTCTCTCGTTTTCTAGACAATCTACTGCTTTGTACCTGTAGAATGGTTCAATTTCTTTCAAAGATTCTTCGTTCTTGCAATTTTTATTTTTGACATCATTTGTTGTTTGTTATATTGGGATATTTTCATTCGTTTGTTCCGTCAGTGGTTATTATATTTTGTACTTTCAGTCTCTTTTATATCAGTTTTGGAAAATTACGTTTTTAAGTTTATCTGACGTGAATGACGCGATCTGATTTGATGGTTCTTGATGTTCATTACTAAGATAAATACTTAAGGAAAAGTGGTTGAAATACCTAGATGAAAGAACAAAAAATATCTTGATAACATAAAGTAGATTCCGATATAGATATAACTAGAAAGAAATCTATGTCACAAACAACTTGAAATATTATTCAACACAAATTCTTGTTCAATGCTCAGTAGGCCCAAGTAAGTTTGATAGACGTGTTTGCGACATTGAATTCATTAGATAATTTGTGATTTTCTTAAGCTTGGAAAAGATCTCTCCGCACTGGAATATTTAAAAAAAAATTTAGAGCTATGAGTGTTTCCTGCTGAATAATCGACTGTGACTCAGAAATAAGCCCATTAAAATATGGGAAATCCTTTCGTTGGCCACAAAATGATTTGTTTTATCTCTCTGGAGTTTTCTTATTCGAGCTCCACTGAAATATTTTTTTTTCTTTTCTGAAATATCTGAAAATGATTTAATATTACAACTGCAACAAAGGAACTGAAACAGTAAACAGTTACTATGATATCGAACACTTGTTCCTTTTACTAGACTGGAAATGAAAATGAATAAATGAAAAAATTCAGAAACAATCATCTGGCCACGTTCAAAAAGAATGCCGAAAAGCTGGACGGTATATAAAAGACTCTTGAAGAAAGAGTTGCACAGAGAGTGATATATGTCTAACGGAATTAGTTATATGTTTAATAAAATTTAGGAATATTTGCCAATTTTCCGGAATGATTATCGAACCTTCATTGTTCAGGTTTTATTCATATATCATTAAAAAAAATAGCGAATCAGAAGGTTCGATAGTTATTGGGGCCTCATTCAGAGCTTTTCGATTGGCTTGGGGGCCCCTTTAGTACCGCTCGCCGCAGGGTCTGCGTTTTACGTAAAAACATCGGAAAAAAAATATGTGCGACCACTTACTTTCATAAATCATTCTCTAGGAAAAAATTTACAACACTATTCGTTGAAAAAATCAACTTTTTTCATCAATGTTTCAATCCATCAAAAGCTGTGATTCAATTTTTATCTCAGACTTGAAAATTGGAGGAATATCATGTAATAGTATATTCTAAAACAAGTTGCAGAATGAGCTCCTATTCCAACACGAATGCGGAATTCGAAAACGAGCGACGTAGGAGCGAGTTTTCGAAAGCATGAGTGTTGGAATTGCCTTCTGCAACGAGTATTAGACGATATTTTCTCTATTTCACTAAAGGTTTGAGGAAAATTCTCGAAATCCAAATAAAAATTCAGATTAGTGACTTTTGCATTGTATCTTGGCAGTTGGTGTCACTAACGAAATTTGACAGATTGCGGAATTTGAATTGATTTGATTCGAAAAATGAGTGGATCGGAGGTCAGTACTGACAACCACAAAACGAAAAATATAACTGAAAACAAGGCTGTAATGATTTTTATTACAGCACTACTTTTAGTACTGTAATGAAATCATTACGATACTGAAATAGAGAAAAGGTTTTACCACTCTATTTCTCTCCTCTCAAATGTTATGAGCTTGACTTCATTGTGAACTACCCTGTATTAATAATTAAAGGCAGATGTTTACAATATACTTAAGCACGTTCAATAAACTTATCAACTCTTAGCAACTGCTCACTTATGTCACAAACAAACGCTCATCACCCGACTAAACATGAAAACTAAATGCTAGGTTTCAAGGCGTCGGCCTCGACCCTGTATCTTTTTTCATGGTTCTCCGATTTCGTTGAAATTTTCACCAGGTATAGTGTTATGTCTTGTTATATCAACCTGAAATTTACTTTTACTATCATTCAGTTTTAATTTGAAACCTGACCCTTCCTTAACAAAATATTTTTTGTTTTTCGTCAGTATCTGCTTTGGAAAAAAAGATACACATTTTCGAAGAAAGTGTTGCTTTTTTCAATTTTTATAACAATATAAAACGTAATAATACCTCATAAACTAGTAAACATCTGAAAATTAATAGCGTGTACTTCCACCTCGCTTTCTCATCACTTCTTTCATACGACGTGGCATACTTTCAATGCATTTCCGAATTGCTTCTAGGGAAATATATTCCCGTTCTCCAAGAAGGGTTGTTCGTAAATCGGACAAGGTGTTGGGATGCCGATTTCGAACATGTCTATCTAGCATATCCCATAAATGTTCAATTGGATTTGAGTCCGGCCTTCTGGCTGGCCACACAAATCGTTGAATATTCGCCTCTTCAAAGTATTCTGTTACAACGCGTGCAACGTGAGGCCTAGCATTGTTCTGCATCAACAGAAATTGTTGGTTTCCCCAGAAGCAATTCGTAAATGCATTGAAAGTATGCCACGACGTATGGTAGAAGTGATGAGAAAGCGAGGCGGAAATACACGCTATTTATTTTCAGATGTTTGTTTATGTTCACTAGTCGATAAGGTATTGTAATGTTCGCAAATGGAATTTCAGATAAATATAACGAGACCCAATACCTACTATACTTGGTGAAAATTGCAAAAAAATCGGAGAATCACGAAAAAAGATACAGGGTGTTGAATTTGAAAAAAAAATCTGCCAGTCCGGAATTTATTGACGGGAAGTATATTATAGCCCTGTTTCGATGTTAACTTATGGTTTTTTACCCTACTGCTATAGATTCCGATTTTTCAAATTCCCTCATAGTTGCATTAGTCCCAAGGAAGGGTTTTTGATCGTTCACTATATCGGAGTAATCAATTGAACGCTGGAAACTTTTCGGAATAATTTTTGAAAAGAAGCTTTTATGTTATATTCGGCATATTATTATTATTATTAATTTATAAATCTCATACCATTCGAGGATAATAACGAAAGTATGATAGTTACATAATATGTATGAAGCCACATCAATTTGATATTCAGATATACTCAAATATCGGAAATATTAAAACTGCCAACACGAGCATCCTCAACGATGAGACTGGTTCTTAACATGCTGTGAGAAATGGTGGACTACTGCGAAGTGCAATAGAAATTACTAGAACAATTCGAAAGACGATAATTAAGAATGTTTTTTAATTGAAAGATTTGAACTTCAACAATTTTGTTAGAAAATTTGGGTTGTAATCGAAGGATAACTAGTTTATGATTACCATCTGGAAATGATTAGCCATGAGGCCAACTGTATCAATGGGAAAAAACATGATTTTACAATATTCTCTACTGTATTTTCATTCTCCTCATATCGACTCAAATATTTCAATGAAAAACATTCGAAATTTGTCGTGATTGACATCTCGGTTTTTTTTTTAAATCCTCGAAAACATTAGACAACTGGATCAAAACATCAGTGTCTGAATCTGTCATTCGAAATCGAATCAAACGACACCAAGCTCTTCTAACCTGCGTTATCCCGATCAGAAAACATAAATCTCACCCCTCTCTCGTCTCAGAAAATATCACAGCGATAAAATGAGTCGATCCCGCCCTACGATTATCGCCTCCATCAACAAGTGTCGTGCCGATTCGAACCGGAACGATAAAATGAAGCCAAACATTGAAAATTGAAACACTCACTCAACCTGCCACTAGCGTGTTATTAATTATTAAAATATCAAATTGTTGTTTTAATGGCGTGCTGAAACGTTCTGGAATTGCTATCTGAACGTGTCGTTATGCGCTGAAATATGTAATTGCCAGTTACGGAAATGTCACGTCGACAGGTGCGTTATCGACCGAGAGCGTTTCCTGCGCCGGCGGAGCCATCTCTGGACGGGATCTCCAATGATGCTCATCTCGGTTAGTTCAGCATCCAGGAGCCGTGTGGCGGTAAAGACCAGTCTGCATCGCTGTCGTCACTTTGAAAAGGTGAATTTTTCGTTTAATTTTCACTCGAATGATGACATTGTTATATTTGACCCTTTTTGTGGAATTCAAATCTCTAAACGAATATTTAATAACCCAATGAAGAAGTAAGAATATATATCGATACTGAAAGCATCTCGTTTTCTATTACGACGGTTCAGTTAAAATGAACATAGGTCATGTGAAAGTGAAGGAGAATTTACGGATGAAACATGAAGCTCAAGTCTTTCGGAAATTACTTTATTAATGCCGAATAAACTTTCGAATAATGATGTCGTCTAGAAACAGCTGTTATATTGTTGAATGATGCCAAGAAGTGTTTAGAATCTTTTCCTATATCAGAAACTGATAGGCGTAAGGGATCTGGTGGTGGGACCAATTGTGGCAATTGGCAATTATATAAGCTTTTAGCTGACCCGGCGAAACTTTTTTCCGCCTTGCAGATGAATGAAAGTGTACTCACTATTGGTTTTTTCAATAGGAAAATTTAATAATAATAATAATAATAACTTTTATTAATCCTTTTAGACATTACAGAGTATGCATAGGATAAGTCAAGAAAAAAAACCAACAAATTATAGTGTATCGAGAAAGTAATCCTTCACGCTATAATAGCACTTATACAATGAAAATTCCTTAACTAACTTCTTAAATCTATATAAGTTTACCGATTTAACAGGACCAGGAAGATGATTATACAATTTAATACTTTGATAAATAGGAGATAATTCAAATTTAGCAGTTTTATGTTTTGGAAATGCTAATATTTCTTTATTTCTAGTACTATAGTCATGAAAACTAGACAATTTCAACAATTGATTTTCATTTTCTTTTGCATAAATTAAACCCCTAAAAATAAAAATTGAGGCAAGTGTCAAAATCCCATATTCCAGAAATATAGGCCTACATGAAGACCGGGGAGCAATATTGAAAATCATGCGCACGATCCTCTTTTGAAGGATGAATACTCGACCTGCATCTGAGGAGTTTCCCCAGAGCAGTATATTATATGATAGGTGGCTGAAGACCAAACTATAATAGATGTTCAACAAGGATTCTAAAGTAAGACATTTTTTCACCCTACTAATTGCATAATATGACCTATTCAGTTGCTTACAAATAGCATCGATAAGGGTACTCCATTTCAAATTGCGGTCTATATGAACTCCAAGAAATTTTGAACTTTCCTTGGATGTAATGATGTCATTTGAATAGTGAACAATCAGCTTTCTACTATTAACATTACCAATTGAAAAATGAACACACTCCGTTTTACCGATGTTCATTATTAGCGAATTTTCTTGGCACCACTTCACAAAGCTTTGTACCAGAATCACGCACAACTCTTGAAGCTCTTCAAAGCTTTGAGCCTTAATCGCAACTGAAGTATCATCAGCAAACAGGGTTATCATACATTTTTTCACAAATATAGAAAGATGATGTGGAACATTATCCGCCTTAGCTATCAAATTCGAGGGGAGATCGTTAATAAATAATAAAAACATGTATCTATTGCATAGATACTAAACAAAAAAATACAAAAGTACAAAATACAGAAAAACTTCAATTGCATTGGAATAGGTATGTACTCAGTGGGCAAAATTGGTGATACCTGAAGTACAACTTTTTAACCATGAGAGATGGAGTAGAATAAATGACACACGGCTTTTTTTGAGAAACTGATAATGCCATCATCATTCCTTCTTCTTCTGTTTTCGAGTTATAGGCCAAAATTGTAATTTGCCCGATTTCATCTTCAGCCATCATCTTCGTTTTCCATATCAATCCAGAGCTATAACAAAGCTGTGATTTTTTCTTTGGAAATTATAGTATGATCATGAAAAATATAATTTGTATTTGAAATTTGAATTATTGAATATTAAGTAATCTGAATCGAAGTATAATATGTTTCTGTGCATGGTGTCTTTATTATTATGCCATTGACATATTTTTCTGTGATTCAGTCTACTCAATACTCAATAATTAAAATTTCAAATGCAAACTGAATTTTTCAAAACTAAATTAATCTGAGCATGATGTATGATCTATTTTCAAAACGGGAAAAATGGCTATTTTTTCTGAGCCATTTCAAACTATTGTTTTCATAAGAAAAAACACAACTTCTTGTTATAGTCCTTGGGAAAAACAAAGTACGCTACTGGATTGCTAAGATAATTTGCCTGTATAATATTTTCATCTCAACATCCTAGCACAAACACAAACGGAGATAATGACAAAGTTGAGATCGCCGAAATTTCAATTTAGGCCTATAACTCGAAAACAAAAGAAGATAGAGGAATGCAGTTGATGGCATTATTAGTTTCCCTATAAAAGACCAACGTAACGTGTCATTCTCTTTCCACTATCTCTCACTGCTAAAAAGTTGTAGTTCAGGAATCACCAATTTTGCCCACCCTGTACATTGTTATTCATTTTTGAAAAATGAAAATTACCGACTACAGTTTTTCAAAGACAACGCGCTGGAATGCAGAATTTTCAGGTCACGAGTGTAATTCGGGGGAATATTTTCCGAAATTACTATGGATACGAGCAGTGCAATTATCGCAGGGATCTTCCGCTCTCTACAGTGCAATTATCGGAAGTAATTGCACAAGTGCATCAAAATTACCGATAATTTTGCATGACAGCGTGTTGTCTAAAAACTGCATGAGTTCATTTTCATTTTTGGAGAAAGAGCCCGACACCGAAGGTGGAGGGCTCTTTCTCCAAAAATGAAAATGACCGAATGCAGTTTTTCAAAGACAACACGCTGGAATGCAGAATTATCAGGTCATTTTGATGCACGAGTGTAATTCAGGGGAATATTTCCCGACATTGCTATGGATACGAGCAGTGCAATTATCGCAGGGATCTTTCGCTCTCTACAATGCAATTATCGCTGTAATTTTCGATAAGTGCATTCTTTCAACATGAAGTTTTTGACAGGAGGGAAATATTCGCTGTAATTTTCGATAATTGCATTCTATCAACATGAAGTTTTTGACAGGAGGGAAATATTCGCTGTAATTTTCGATAATTGCATTCTATCAACATGAAGTTTTTGACAGGAAGGTAATATTCGCTGTGACTCTCGATAATTGCATTCTATTTACATGAAGTTTTTGACAGGAGGGAAATATTCGGTACAAGTGCATCAAAATTACCGATAGTTTTGCATGACAGCGTGTTGTCTAAAAACTGCATGAGTTCATTTTCATTTTTGGAGAAAGAGCCCGACACCGAATACAGTTTTTCAAAGATAACACGCTGGAATGCAGAATTATCGGGTCATTTTGCTGCAAGAATGTATTTCGGGTGAATATTTCCCGAAATTGCTATGAATACGAGCAGTGCAATTATCGGAGGGATCTTTTGCTCTTTACAATGGAATTATCGCTGTAATTTTCGATAATCGCATGAAGTTTCTGACAGGAGGGAAATATTCTGTTGAATTTTGTCAATCACCTCAACAGCCAAAATGCAATAAAGAGTCATTAGGACATAGAATCTGAATTAGATAGTATTTCTTAAAACTTACCTGAAATCGAGAAATTATCGTCTTGTACTCGTGGCAGATGTCAATTTCAACAAAAATATGTAATTCAAAAAGAAGCGACGATAAAATTTGTTGGAAAAGGAGCCCATACTGCTACTTGTTTCAGAATTTACTCTATCACAAAAATCTAAAACAACACATCAAAATTCAACTACGTTCCTCACGTTATGAATATTGAAGACCATAGATTACTATTTATGTATGCTTAAGACGGGCTCAAGTCGTGCTTAAGATTCGATAATTGACGGGTTATAGAGTAGGCAAATCTGATAAGACAGTCAAACTGTGGTGCAAGAAAAGGGCGTCTCAAACCTAACATCAAATCTCAGTTGGACTTAAGACAAGCCGAGATTTGATGGTGCAAGTGGGCATTACAAATCTATCATAACTCCTGAAGTATTTGAACTCATTTGAATACGGCCACTGTTTCAGCGGCGACGCTTTCAGATTGCCGTCATCATAAAAATATTTCGGGAAAAAGTTAGGCAATCCAATATTCATCGCGAGAATTTCCAGAAAATACACTGGAACTCAATTATTCCAACCAGTCCCCGAAACTTCACTCCACCGCCTTTAATATCTCAGATTTTCCGGCGTCGACATCCCCAATCGATATCGCGAAGCCCCGCAATCCTATCGGGGAGACTTTTTGCATCATTGCGGAACGAGGTATGTCAGCGGGAGCGGGACCTTGTGCCTGACAAGATTAAACTCATTAGTTGGCTCGTAATTAAAAACTGGAAAGACAACCGAGAACAGCGCCTTCGGCGAAACGGACCAGTGTTCGCGTCCTTCGTCGGGGATGTACAAAAGCGGACGGAACGTAGTTAAGAAAGGGCTCAGGGCTTTTTAGGAACTGGCTGTTCGCGAGGGTGCCGTCCCCGTTTTCGATTGAAACGGGGGGGTGAGATTGAAAGGTTTTGGAAGTGTGTATTGTTAGTGCTATACTCGCCTTCGGCGACTTTATCTACTTCGAACTCATATACTAATTAGTTTTTAAGGAATCTCTGAAATAATCATACTCTCATGAAATTGTATCTGCATTCAAATAGTAAAAATTATGCATTATTTTTTTTTTTGAAAATTGATGTTTTTTCCATGGTCTTGGAAGTCCTACGCGCGAGTACTAGGGTAAAGTTACTCTCAAAGGATCCAGCTAGTTGAAGAGAATGAAACCGCTTTCCGTGTGTATACTGCTCCACGAGAGGATACCGTATTCAATCGTTTTTTAAAGTATGTAATTTTCGAGATAATCGCTGTACGATCAATAACAACTTGAATCGATCCAATAAAAATCAGTTCCGTCAATCTGGTCGCCTTTTTCCTGAAGTTTGATTCTTTGCATATTCTTCATGAATGTTCTAAATGGAGTAAGTTTATAAACGGCTTCGATTTGAAACGAGTTGTCTGAAAATGACAAGACGTAAATTAACAAACGCTGAGGCTAATAGGGCTGTCGGAATACTACAAGGGAGCCTATTATTATTACTATTATCCTGAACAGGGGTCGTTGTGGCTTCGTTCAGCCTTCCAGGAACTTCGACCGCAAGGATCTTTTGTTCTTTACCCAACTCGTTCATTTAAATCCCAAGGAGGCCATCAATGGCATTGATGAATTCAACGACATCCTTAGAAGCCTTAGCTGTTACTTCATGTGGATCCAAAACAGACTTCCCCATGTGAATGGTTCCTAATTCCGCCAGTACTGGACACTTGCCTACCATGAGTTCAGTCGTTTCTTTCTCTGATCCACATAGCCTGCAGGTTTCATCTGCTGACTTTCCCATGCGATACAAATGATGTTTATATCGACAGTGTCCCGTCAGCAGACCCACCATTACTCAAAGCTCTGCTCGTGGCAGCTTTATGAGCTTCCTGGTGTAGGTCAGCAAAAATTCCACAAATCTCTAGGCTTGCGCAAGTCTAAGAGTATTTCTCCAAAGCCTAACTCAGGTTGTTGTAGCGGAAAGGCTCCGAGTCAGCTGAAGTGTGATATCTCGACTCAGGGATAGTTTTAGGGAGGGTTTATTGTTAGAAAAACCAAGGCTTTATGAACGACGAAAAAAAACACCTGCTCAGGATCGTTTCGGCGTGAAGAAAGTCTACATATACATGTAGAATAGTACGGAATACTCTTCAAAATGCAAATGAGGTCCAAGTTTCCACTGAAGCCATAAGACGACGTTTGAGAGAGGTGAATCTAGGTTCTAGGCGTCCATTAAGAGGAATTTCAGAGACTGGAATGGGCAAGGTAACATATCAATTGGAACGATCAATGGGGTAGTAGCTCTTTCAGTGACGAATCCAGATATGGACGATTTCCAGATTTTTTAAGAATAAGGGTATATCCCAGTTGATGGCATTATCAGTTTTCTCTAAAAAAGACCACCGCAACGTGTCATTCATTTTCCTCTATCTCTCACTGCTTAAATGTTGTAGTTGTAGTCTGTACAGGGTGAATCACTTATCTTGGAAATCTCAATTTTCTCGAAAACGACCAAATATTTTTTCATTCCGTGAATGGAGTTTTGAACAAGCCAATTTGAGATGTGCATAAAAATCTGCGGAATAAATAAAGACGCCAGGCGTCGCGGCGCTGTCAAAAATTTTTTCACCAGGAACATACTTTTTTTATCATTTCATTCGAAAGATGATTTGATCCTGAACTTTTTTCGAATACAATTTTTATCCACTTCTAACCGTCAGCGATCTGCAGCTTGTTTTATGTTAATTCTTTTCCATTTATTTTATTCTGTATTGTGGTAGTATGCCTTTATTTGGAGACATAAATATAATTTTGTGGCTTGAATTCAAGAAGGCTAGTTTTATAGTCAATATTTTTCTTCAAATGAGATGAAATATGTCTCTACAGCAAGATAGGACTTATTCGAAAATAAATGTATAGGAACCAATCAGGTATCGCCAGACTTGAATCTCATGGATGACTTTCTGAGGGGTACTCTGAAAAATATGGAATACCAAACTGAATTCTAATAACTTGGAATATTTGAAAATAAAGACAAGAAACGCATGTGCTAAAGTGGACCCGTTTGTTTTGACCCAAGTAACTTCTAATGGAATGGGGCAAGGATATAACTTCTCATAATGGCCGGAATATAGAACATGATGATTCGAAATGTTTGGTTTATAATTAAAAAAATGTTTATTGTTATAAGATATAACATTTAATGAATATAATAAAAAAAAATAGTTTGTTACAAATCCTCCGTCATTTTACGAAACAAAATCATATCTAAGTTATCTAGCCATTATGATCAAAATATAAGTTACATCATTTCCCCATATTATCTTAAGTTACTCTGGCCAAAATATAAGTTTCCATTTATTTTCGAATTCTTGGTCTAAATATCTCTCAACAATGACAGCGTTGTGACATGGAGTCTCATCTTGCTGTATCCAAACATTTAATCTCATTTGAGGAGGCAGATTTTTCAGAAAACTAGACCTCTTGATTTTAAGGCACAAAATCATATCTATTTCTCCGAATAAAGGCATACTACCACAATACAGAAAGAAATAAATGAAATCGAATTAACATAAAACACGCTGCAGATCGCTGACGGTTGATAATGGATGAAAATTGTATTCGACAAAAAGTTTCCGAATAAAATCATCTTTAGAATGACATAATAAAAAAGGTATGTCCCTGGAAAAAAAGTTTTGATAGCGCAGCGACGCCTAGCACCTTAATTTATTCCGCATATTTTCATGTGCATCTCAAGTCGGAATTGACTTGTTCAAAACGCCATTCCCCGAATGAAAAAATATTCGGACGTTTGGGACGGTTGGGGTTACCAAGATAAGTGAATCACCCTGTACATTGTTATTGATACATCAAAAAACTTATCTTTATCTGAGAGTTTAAGAGCCCCTTTTTTCATATTTTACAATTCCTTCATTATGGTACCTTGTAATGAACAACTTTTTTAGTTTTCTTTTCCGGCTGCGAGAATTGTCTATTGTGAATCGGCACCTACTTTTCTTTAAACACCTTAGATTTCCAAGACGTTTAGGCAACTCAAAATACATGGTAATTGTTTACTAATGGCGAGTAGAATTGAAATTTCTTCAAAACGTTTCGTCATGAAATTTTCCGGAGTGTTCTGAAGAAATATGGGTGTAATAACCCATGATGTCAATATTATCAGAAAATGTTGTTCATCGAATTATTATCAAATATACTACTTCCACGAAAACGCAATTAACCGTAGTGGCATCCACTGGCGATATCCGCAAGAAAGAAAGTTATTCCTTATTTTTATTTCATAATATTTTCAGAGTTTGAACTAATTTTATGTTAACCCGGTCGTAGAAGAATCCAACTAAAAATCTCTCATAACAAAAAGTTCATCCAATCTTGAGATATAAATGGTGCAACCAACAACATGGATGATTTAGTCTTATATATTAAAATTATTCAAAAAATTATTTGTCCTACAAAATCTATGGATTGATAAAAGAGTTCGCTCCTGTCAACAGGTATCGCAAAATCATTGAGAGAGGTGAATCTAGGTTCTAGGCGTCCATTAAGAGGAGTTCCATAGAGAAGTGATCATAAACGTCAAAGACTGGAATGGGCAAAGCAACAAATCAATTGGAAAGATCCAGATATGGACGATTTTCAGTTTTTTTAAGGATAAGGGTATGGACGATCCCACGCATATCCCTCAATCGTCGCTATGTCCAAGAAGTCTATCCATTCTGAGGGGGTAGTGTTATGGGTTTGAGCCGGGATATGTTTCCACGTGCGCACGAATCTACACATTCGTCCTTTAAATATCCCACCTCACACTATTCAGGGAGCTTGCATTGACACTGTTTTGTCAAATTTTCAGGCTGCTATTGGTAGTTGTTGTGATTGTTACAAAATTGACAGAATAAGAATTTCTTGTTGGGAAGATTGTCTTTTAAAAATTTTCAGAGGAGAACAACATCGTCATGTCACTCCAAAGTAGTGAGGATATTCTGAACGAATAGTAAAAATGTATAGTCCAAAGATGCAGAGCTCTTCCTGAATAAAAAAAAAAATCGAAACTCGTACTCAATTTCTTCCATATTATTGTTCAAATGGTTCAACTGAATGAATTAAAGCAGATACCAACTGAATAAAAATACGAAACATAGGAAGGCAAAACTGAGAATTGACATGAAATTCACATAGAATTTCCGAAATGATTTCCTCTGAGCATTGGAGTATTTTCATTCATATAAACTTTTGTTTTTAGATTTCTCCGCACTGAAAACTCATGGAAAATTCATGGAAAGATACAGTCATATTGTTCTACACTGAAAATTCCATCGAAATTGATATATCCATATCAGAGTTATAAATTAATGAAAAATCGGAACAATCGCACAAATCACCCTGTAGAGCATGAATTAAGGCCCCAACCATGAACCGAAACTGTCTTTAGTTCGAAATTGAATCTAACTGTCTCCTCTGGAATCACCCTGTATATTTCGAAGGCAATGGTTCATTGAAAACTTAATTCTCTTCCCAACCTTTTCCCCATGTTGTCTGGAACAATTTTATTACTTCATGCGTTCCCACATCATCTCAGCTAACATGCATCATGGCTTGTATCGGGTTGTTGAAGATACTGGTGTATTCTTGAGATCATCACATTAAGTGACTACATACTTAGTTCCTACAGCAGTTTCGGGATTTGTTTAAGTTTTATTGGGGGTGTTAAGACGATAAGTTTCCTGAGGGAGGGATCTGCAACTCGGCTCATACTCTTCAAGTAATTAGGATGAAATAGCTTGAGGGTGACAGGATTCGAACGGAATCTATTGCTACTAAACTAAGCTTTATTGAACATCCGTCATTGAAAGTTTGGGGGAATAGGGAAGCATCAGTTTCAGATTCTTCAAGGAACTGTACACAATCTGTGATGGCGTTCATTCTCATTTAAAATCTGCTTCGAACAGTAAGATATATGTTCGAAAATCTGACAAACCCTTTTTGCTTCAAAGAACTACGAATTGAAGGTCCACTCTGACAGTTGAGGTTTCCTCCAATGAACAGAAATATTCCACCTATGTTAGTTTATGGATCAATTGAATTCGCATCATCAGGTGTATTGTATTTGTATTTTTTATCGTATTTTGTTTGGTATGCAGAGAGAGTCAATCGGAAAATCTGACTCATCTCATTGATCTATTCGTCATGAATGGCTTATTCCCGAGTTTACTGCGATAGTTGTACCCAACCCATCAAATAATAATGATGCAATATTTCAAAATACCGGCCTATGCTGAGTGTTATCTCCAAGCAAGATAGTGGAGAATATTATTCTTAAAAGATATACTCAGTTTTTGAGTAAATACTCTCAGCATTGTTTTAGTTCTGGTCGGTTAAGTTCACTGAATTCAGGGTAATTTTTTACCTTTCCTGTGCATTTGATATTCTTCCGTTCAAGTTTCTGAAGGACAAATGTTATCAATTAGGTTTTAAAGGTGTATTTTTCGACTCGTTGTGCAGTTTCATTTCTAGTTCGTCTATGCGAGTTAAAGTTGAGAATATTTTCAGTAAAATGTATGAAATCACTTCTGGAGTGCCTCCAGGTTCTGTCCTGGGTTCACTCGTATTCTTACTCTTTATCAATGATCTACCCGAATACATGAAATTTTCTGTTGCTGTCACTGCCTCGAGTGTTGTCGAACCTATTAACATATAAAGGTCTAATTCAGAGTCTTATCGATTGATGTCGGAAAAATGCACTTTTATTCAATATTAGAAAAACTAAATATATTTAGTTCGGAAACAAAAATATTCTGCATGATCTTTTAATGTTCACTGGTTCAGATGCTGCGATAAAGTCTGATAAATGCATGGAATGCATGAAAAATACAAAATACAGAAATGTTTTGAGTTTATAGGTATACATGGTGATGAATACCTTCGATGGTGTGACCTCATAAACATGCTAAGTAAGAAATTGAATTAATCTTGTTGTTGTTCTACGGAACAATGTCAGAGCAGTTGAAGAAAGTTCAATTAGTGGGGTTGAAGTACATACTTCCAAGAGAGTTGTGAAATATGAAAATCTTCGAATTGAAATAACAAATTTGCAAGAAGGGGTTGTCCCGGAAAAATTTATGAAATATGATTTGTTCAAAATTATTATATCGGAAGATAACTGAACGAGTTAAAATGTACACATTTGAGTAATTATGCGATGGAAAAATCCAGTTTAGTTCAATATTATGAATAAGCTAAAAGCAGAAATTTACTTTGAGCAACCTTTGTCAACCCGAATGAGACTATAATCGTAGAAGTACCTAAGCAAACTTCAGCAATTGAGATCTAAAAATTAGTCAGCATATCATATATCGAGAGCACTCATCCAGTGAAGGGAAGGAGCGCTTTAGAATTTAGCAAAAAATCGTTCCAACACATTATTTATTAATGAATGCCTAACTTTTCCAGTCTTGAATGCCATTAATGACTTCCGAAAGTTATAAAAGCGTTTAAGTTAATTACGTTCATTTCATTTATAAGATATTAAACTTCATGTAAACGCTGAATGCAGATCGTCAATTTGAATATTGCATCACGATGTTATCCGTCGTCCTCAAAATCTAAATTTCATTTCAGTAACTGAATACAATGAGGAATTTCACCTAATATATTTTTTTTAATGGAATACACCATAAATTTTTTTCAGGAACGCTCGTTTCTTCGCCGAATTTGGATCTTTGAGATGGAAAAAACCCTCGGACGGGTCAAAGAATGAATTCGATATTACTTGCTGTTAGGGTAGCGGCTAGAGGGGTAGTGATATCAAATTCATTTTTGACCCGTCCGAGTGTTTTTTTTATCTCAAACATCGAACTTCGGCGTGTGATAGTTAATCATGGAATACTGAGTCACTACACAAAAATGAAAGCTGTTAGGGGTTGGGGCTTGAGGGGTAGTGTTATCAAACTCATTTTATTACCCTTATTTGTCTCCCTTCTTTATTGCATCCTGTATACATATAGAGAATATTCGAGAATCACGAATTCGAAATTATTGTATGGCATTTTCAAAGTGAATCTCGTTACGGAGGTACATTTTTTTCAGGTTTTCGATACTCATCGGGGGTCCTTACACCCACTGATTCAAAATGCAAAGTTTTCGATATAAAGCAAAATAAATAATTCTCCATCATAAATCATTTTAATTCTTTTTTCAAGTGTACGATGAAGTCTATCCTCACCTTGTTCAAGGAAAAGTGAGGTCACTTCGTTGTAGAACTGGGATTAATTTTCGTGAAAAGCGTTTACTGCTTCCGAACGGCAACTCAATTACATCCCATTAAGAGCTTGGAAATAAATTAATGAATATATCCTGGTCGAGAAGAAAGTTTGTTTAGGAGTTCCAATTGCTTCTGTAACTAAGTTTACGTTTGTGCAGTAGTTCCAGCAACCTGCAAGACACACTACTTTCGACGGAATTGATGAATTTAGTGTGTCTATTTGCTTCCCACTATTTAATATTAAACACGGTATAACTGAATAGTTTCATTCCTGACACTTCTCCTGCAACGAATAATTTCCTCGTGCTTGAGTCTGCGAAATGTTTCCAGTTATATTCCTATTTGTGGCGACTCTTTGATTAATATCAGGAAACTTTATCGCTATAACTTATATAGTTGGTGAGATTTATAGCGCTAAATCTTTGGGAGAAGTAATAATAAGAAAGTATAGTGGAACCCTGAAGATATAAATATCATTTATTATACATGGGCTCAATTTGCTTCACGTTGGATGAAAAGGAAACTTATTGTGAATTTCAAACATCTGACATGAATAATTGTTTTTCTGAGATGATTATAAAAGTTTCCAACTTCAAATTCAAAATGAGAAAAGGCTCCTTCAAAATGGTGAAACTCCCCAACGATGGTAGTTGGACGTTGTACTATCCCATTCAAAATGGGACTCAACAAACTACAAGTTTGCTACTTCGGAAATAATGTCAAATACAAAAGGCATTTTGTGTGTTTTGTATTTAACTAGGTCAGGTTTCATTGAAGAAGGAAATGTCAGAAAGCAGATTTGTGTCATATATTCAATAATAATGGAGATTGAAGAGAATTTGCCAATAAACAATATAGATACCCAAGCCACGTAAAATTAAGTTGTGAACTAAAAATAAATGGAAAATACAACTCAATTTGTGGTTGGAAATATCAAGGAGCTTGAACTATAATTCCGATCAGAGCAAAACATGTTTTCTGAAAATTTGCAGAAATATTTGGATGAAGAATGAACAGAGCTGAAACAATATTAAATAGAAAAGAACGTACAACAGCTTTAAAGTCATAAATCATTCAATTCACCAATTATATTTTTTGATGAAATAAATTTGAATCTTTTTTTCCTCTCCTCTTATAACAAGAGACGAAATACACTCCCTATCAATAAATTCCGGACAGGCAAACTTTTTGTCGAATTCAACACCCTGTATCTTTTTTTTCGTGGTTCTCCGATTTTGTTGAAAATTTCACGTGGGTCTTGTTCTATTAAGCTGAAATTTATTCTGCGGAAATACCTGTAGTTCATCCGTTATACAGGATGAAACAAAACTTTGTTTTATACCCTCCATTTCTGAACACCCTGTGGTGAATTTGAGGCGGAAAATTTGATATCATTCAGTTTTGATTTGAAGTGAGACTCATTCTTCACAAAATGTTTTTCGATTTACGTCAGTATCTGCTTAGAAAAAAGATACACATTTTCAAAGAAAGTGTGAACATAAACAAACATCTGAAAATTGTGTATTTCCACCTCGCTTTCTCATCACTTCTACTATACGACGTGGCATACTCTCAATGCATTTCCGAATTGCTCCTGGGGGAATATTTTCTCGTTTTTCAAGAAGGGCAAAATGTTGAGCTGCCGATTTCGAAGATGTCTACCTAGCGTATCCTATACATGTTCAATTGAATTTAAATCCGGCTTTCTGGCTGGCCACACAAATCGTTGAATATTCGCCTCTTCAAAGTATTCTGTTACAACCCGTGCAACGTGAGGCCTAGCATTGTTCTGCATTAACAGAAATTGTTGCTTCCCTCAGAAGCAACTCGTAAATGCAGATGTTTGTTTATGTTTATTAGTCGATAAGGTATTGCAATTTTTCAAATTGTTATAAAAATTGAAAACATGCAACACTTTCTTTGAAACTGTGTACAGTAGAATGCGATGAGGTTTGATACCATACGAGACGTCATGCTTTTTAGTATAATCCAGATCCTTGAAGAGATTATTGGTGTTTTGTGGACAATATGACATCCATTGAAGCCAATTCTAAGTTGTACAATAGTGTAAGAAGCTATTATTTCAAGTTGAAAAAAAAACAAACGCAAACTAATATTTCAGACTATTTTTCTAAAAAATGAAAAAGTTCTTTATATTTAATTTTTTTTTCATAAAAGAAGCTATTTTTTATCTGAATTTCACGTTCTTTTCTCAAGTTTGCTGAAATTCCGCTTTATGTGACTTCCGGCTATTATGACGTATTTTTCATTTCTCCTCGATGTCATTATAAGCGGATTCTACTGTATCTTTTTTATGCAGAAACTGACGTGAATCAAAAAATATTTTGTTGAGAAAGGGTCACACTTCAAATTAAAACTGAATGATATCAAATTTTCCGCTCCAAATTCACCACAGGGTGTTTAGAAACGAATGGTATAAAATAAGGTTTTGTTTCGCCCTGTATAACGGATGAACTGCAGGTATTTTCGCAAAGTAAATTTCAGGTTAGTAAAACAAGACCCAATACTATACCTGGTGAACAAAATCGGAGAACCACGAAAAAAGATACAGGGTGTTGAATTCGACAAAAATTTGGCCTGTCCGGAATTTATTGACGGGGAGTATAGTCACCAACTATTCAATAAACTGCCTTTAAGCTTTGTGCAACTTAAAACTGTGCGATTCACTCTAACCATGAACAGAAAGCGCGCTCGACAGCCAAATCCGTGTGATCTGTAGAGTGTATCGTAGGACGGTAGTGTATTTATTGAAATATTTATTATTTCTCGGAACGAAGCCCTCAACTTCATAAGATTTTTTTTAGTAGTTCGAAATGATCGTCAAGTTTCGAAGAGAGTTGAAATATTACAACATACTTTCTCATGTCTCAAGCTGATTGTTTTTCGAATCAAAATCTGAATCGAAATAGATTAGAATTTCTTCTGAAGGTAATCGTACCTTAATCTTTCTGAAATAGAATAAAATCAAGTGAGTTCGATAGTTTTTTCAACAATTAATAATTTTTGCAGCTTACAATGCTTCCATAGAAGAATTCAAATTCGTAATCATCGGAATTTGAGCCTGGGAGTTTAAACTAGCAATCATTCCGATGGTAACCAATTTGTTGTCTTTTATGTTCCGAAAATGTTCTCGGCATAGAATATAGAATATTAAAAAAGCAGCATTTGTATTATTTTCGTTGTCCGGAATGGTTTTTGCAAATGTTGGCCGAATTGATCAGAAGCGTAACTCGGAGTGGGTAGCTTCAGAACTTCGAAAAGATGAGTTTCAATCTCGGTTTCGATACAAAATAGGAAAAGAGCATTTGACTTTGCATTGTTTTTTTCCAATTTTCTTTTTCACAGGAAGAATTCGATACCTGAATGGTGTTTGTACAGTACTATATTTCATGAATAAGAGATCATGCTGCAAAACATTATAAAAGTTTTAATTTGACAACAACTGTCAAGTTTGGCAGCGGGTAAAAAACTGCTAACATGCAGTTTTTTGCGCTTTCCTGATCGGTGAAAATCAAAACGGATGATATAGTCGACTAAAATCATCCCGGATTAATATTGTGAGTATTCAAATCCCGATAATTTCATCCATTTAATCCTAATAGAGCGATGAAATAATTTCGACATCGAATACGTTCCGACGAAGACAGCAACGTACAATTGGGCAGAACTATCCAATGACCTCATGGCGGGCGGTTCTTATTCCAAACGATGTTCAACCGTGACCTGGGTGAATATTGACCTGTTGCCAGCTGAGGCGGAGCCAGCTCGGAAAATCTAATTACCAACTGGACTGTTTTTGATTTCCCGCGATAATAAGCACATTTGCATTCCCAAAACTAGTTATAAGTTGATTCGTGTTCGACAAGGGGATTTCGAAAAGCTTTTCCAGGAATTTGCACATTCGTTTGCAGAATATGAGGATAAATTGTTAAATGATTCAATAAATTCCTACCCATATTTTTTTTCTATCAGAGTTTTTTTTTGCTGAAAGTATCCCATGATTTATGATTATGAGCTTTTCTAATTTTCCCCTTTTTTTTGTTATATTTTTGAGTTGTTCTTCCCGTGGGTCTCATTGCGAAATAAGGACTTGTGCAGATGATGGGTGTAGAGTTAGCAGCTTGGCTCTACATGAGATCGGATAACTTTTTGAAAATGTTAGAAATACAGCTCTATTTCAGTATCGTAATAAGTTCATTATAGTACTAAAAGTTGTGATATATATTCTTTCGAATATTATTATTATGACAAATGTCATAATAAAGTTAGTGTCACGAAAGTTGTGATGTAATGAATTCATTACAGCATTGTTTTCAGATTTCTTTTTCGATTTCTAGTTATAAGTCGCATTCGTGTTGTAAATGGACCTCATTCAGCAACTCGTTTTAGAATGTACCATTACTTACCTATGGGTTCAAGCTGCGATAGTGATGTATTTGAGAGCTTCATCACAACTATTGTATGAGGGATCTTGTCATTATAAATGGATTACAACAGAACAGGAAATGTAAACAATGGACACTGTAGTGGAGGTTATTACAGGGAAAATGTATTTGGTGTAAATACACATAAGACGTTTTACGATCGCTTTATCTAATCTTCCCTGAAAATTTTTGAATGTTTTTTTTTCATTCATAACAAGCAGTCCTGCATATATATTAATTTTTAGACCACTAGAATCAGGAGTCTCATACAAAGTAAAACATACCCTGGTTCTGAGTGTTGTGGAGTGAAAGTTTCGAGTTTGAGAGTTTTATTTGTTTCTCATCTCTAAACGTTACTTTTCAAAAACACAATCTTAATCAAGAAAGTTTATTTTATCAAGTCACTTATTGTAAAAGTGACAGTTAACTTGCAAAATTTCCAGTTAGTAGTATTATTCACATTATTAAATTTTGTTTTATCGTCATATATGTTGAAAATCATGGTACAATTGTTATTTCTCTTAACACAGATTTTTGATGATGAAAGAGTTGATACTGATGATGATGAACCATCTGTTGACTCAGAAACTGCTGAACTCGAGGACTGCAGAACATTTGTACTCCCTTTACTACCAAATAATCCGCTGGACATTTCTATTTTTTCGTTGACCCAATCATCGAAATAACTCATCGCAATTTCGTGCTCTTCCATTCTCCTGCACGCTTTATTGCTAAAATAACTCCACCCGAATCCGCAACCATAGTGACTGCAGTTCTGCGAGAAGAGTGGCCGTTGTATAACTCTGAGTCTTTCAAACCTAAATATTTCGCTATTTGCTTTAGGACACCACCAATAGTGTGCTGGCCAGCATCAAGGAAAATGCACTTCCCATGTCGGTTCGTCACAAAAATCTTAGGCTTTCTGCTCCAGGAGGCCGAAGATTTACATATTTCCTGTATAAATTGCAGGGCTTGCAGCTGCAGCCATTATCGGTTATGGTGAATCTCCTTGTTGTTAAATTTTTCATTTGTTGCAATGTCATAATAACGTAACATCATTCATGTTCAAGGAAAGAATTTCGTCACATCCACAACATCTAGAAATTCCAAATATTGTTACCATTTTCGCCACCTTCCATAGCTTACGACATTTGCGACAAATAATTGAGATTTTTTTGGAATTTATACAACCTTTTTACAAATGAGAAACAAATAATATAAAAAACAATACACGCAAGGTAACGGGTTTTACTGGCTCAAGGAGGTAACTGACGAGCCGCAGGCGAGTCAGTTATATCCTCCATTCGCCAGTAAAAACCCTCTTACCTTGCTAGTAATGTTATATACTATTTCCGTTGTTTGTGCTCAGATACCATTTTTCAACTTCATAGGACATCGGGAAGTAGCCTAACAGTTTTCATGATCATCAATGGGTAAGTGACGAAATCGGGGGGTTTCCAAACCCAAGTTATGAGGGTTCAAAGAATACGACGAAACACTTCGAGAAAAGATAGGTAGTGTCCAGGCGCGGTGCTTCCCTCAGCTCGTCTCTCGTCTTGGCGCAGGCACTACTGCGCATCCAGACATATTCTCAAAATGCGGTCGTAGAAAAAATAATTTTCCCAATTCATGGGTGAAGTGTGTTTGTCGACCTGATGTTTGCCCGAACTCCGCACCATTTTTCAACACACCAATACAGAATAAGTGTTCTTGAACAATATAATGAATTAAGTACTCCATAATTGCGCAATACTGTTAAGGGTAGTGATGCTTATCTCTTCTCTCCATAGCTTATTCACCCAGCATTCAGGATCCTGTGATTATTACACGGTACCTATAACTATACCTCTCTGTCACTCATTTAGACAAGTGTCGAAATTTCAATCTTTAAAATTTGTTAACCTCTATGAGGACCAAATTTTTTGCAGACAGTTCTTTATCAACTTGTTGAAGATAAAACAGCGCTAATCCTGATATATCAAGAATGAAAGTATTTGATATCAACATACCTTTCACAACTGCCAACCAAGTAGTTCGTTCAGGTAAATAATACACAACCCTATGTCTGCACGTTCTACATATTTCAAACTTTGAGTTCAGTAGGAAATTCTATTATTATCATGACGGAAAATTATTTTCCAAAATGTTCTCTCCGACAACACCTTTTCAATATATTTTCTGATAATATACGAAATATATCGATAGAATTAATGCCATAATCAGCTCGGTGAAGATAGATGTCATCTTCTACTCCGCATATCAGCCAGAGCTGATCACTTTGAATATTTCATTTGTTTACGAATAGGTAGCAAGAAATAAATTATCTCGACAGTCAGAAGTTCTTTCGTTGCAATCGATGAATATTGTATTATATTATATTTCCCCTTTTATCGTTTATATTTTACATTTGTTATATCATATTTGATTTATATAATGTTTTTCAAATTTTTGCAATATTTTCCCACTTGTTCTCTGAGAATGTCAAAGTGGCATCTGTTGGATGAATTCATGATACAAACAAATTCTAGTCTCAACACGATTCAGGCATATAGGTAATCTATTGATGAATATATTGAGATTTTTTAAGTCGGAGAAGTTAGAAAACGACTAGGGAATCCATTAACGTGCAAATGAAATGTTGAATTCTAGAAAAAGGACCCTCCTGACCAAGATTCGAACCGCGTTAACTAAATTGGCTGTGGATTATGTTTCTCAAATTTTTTGTTTCCTTCATTTTTCTGATGAGTTCATTTGGTATTAGGGTAGAACTACAAACAGCAGTTAACTGTATGTCGAGAAGACAGGGCGTTACAAAAATATGGCATCTTCCCAAAGGTCTCATAGTAAAGATAAATTCAAGGAACCCCTGTGGTAATTGTACTCCGCTCATGAAAACTTTTCATAATATTTTGTGTGACCTCCGTGAATCCAGGATTTTTCTCTCGAAATCCTTCGAACCATCGAATAAAAACAAAACCTTGTTCATCAAAAATGAATATAGGTTTCCGAAATAAATATCCTTAGTGTAAAATATGAATATCGAAAAATGTTTCTCACACAATTACTTCAGATGCCTTTTATCTCGTCTGAAATTTCTGACTGATTCTATTCTAGTCAATTTTCTTATTTGAAAAACATACATTTGCGGTTTCTCAGTAGGGTGGAATCGAAACAGAAAAGTTTTCATGAAGCACCCACCTGTTTCTTCAAAAGAAATCATAACATTGAATTCTTTAACATCTCGTACATTTACAAATATCCGACGAATATTCTTTGATGGAATTGTAGCGGTAATCTATTTCAGAGGCTGTGGACGTACAGCTCTCCAGGGTCCTGTCGAATCTTCACCTCTATGTAATAGGATTAGATGAACCTACACCGGAGAATTGTTAAGAGCTTAGACTTGTTACCGGAATGAGTTGGATGCTAACCGGTGGCTCAAGCTGCCCCTTCGGTACATTAATCCTGTCAAAGGAAGATTAATTTATCACCGAAGGATAACGCGGTGACAAAAAACAACCACGAAAGAATTCTTTCATTCCTATGCATCAAGGAAAAGTGGAGTAAAAATGGTATTTAATTTTCGACTGAAGCTTGGTGATATCTAGGATATATACCTAGAGATATGTCTTCTTCACATTGTCAATATTGTTATGTATTTCTCCAGAATACCTAAGTATTATAGGATAGTTATTCATGTTATTAGTTGTAATGGTTGAGACTGAAACTTTTCAGGTTTTGGGGTATTTGAATTTCTCAAAGACACTCCAATATGGAACCCAGACACACAACGTAGGTACCTATTATTTCAAGATCCCAGAACTGTAAAACGTAACTTACTTTCACATAGCTCCTTTTCATATAAAAAGTTTTGTGAAATATTATTTCTAAAATCCATACTTCCATATTTTCATATTTCATACTATATTATAAATGTGAATGTACATGTGTTCAATAATATAATAATATATAATAATAATAAGGGGTTCTTTATTGTCATCTTTCCACTACAACAGTAACAAATTGAAAAATAAAACAATTCAAATGCTTCAATAACGATATAGAACAAAGAGAAAAGAAATCGTTGAAGGCTATATGCCTTTGTCCTTTTTGGACTCAAGAACCAGATGATCGATTTGGATGAAACTTTCACTATATTGTAGAGAATTTTCGTGGGAGGTTTCTTTGTGCGGTTCATGCCTATATAACAAAGAAGTCAGAAAAAATATCTATATTTCATGAAAAATCCCAGTACTTTCCGGCTTTTACTGGCGACGCTGCGTAAACTATAAGAGATGATGAAACATAGTCAGAGACAATTTTGTAGTGCTTGAAGTGTTCTTTAAAAAATTCTCTGACAACCCACAATAGCCATTTTTAACATTTTCAATTCAATCCAGAATAATGGTCAATTTGAAGAGGGCTTTTGACTGGCATGGAATGAAGCAATATAAAAATGAATGTGACTGTTATCTGCGGCATTTATTTCTGATGAAAAATGCTTTTTACAGCATAGTTTTCTAATGGATACTTTGAAAGTTACAGTAGGTTGAAGGAATGTGAATTTGAGCAAGAAATTATTGAATTTCTACGTTACATCGTTTTGTCTTTCCTTCGATACGAGTTTATGAATATGTGGTTGCGGACCTATCAGTACCGTTTTGAATTGAAATATAACTGGAGCGGAGCCGCGGGTATGAGCTTGTAGTATCATTTCGGATTCTGAAATATGTTATAGATTTCATGATTTGAAAATAAGTTTTGTTAAAAAGTGTGAAAATTTGAAATTTTTTGACGCATGGGCTACCGCAGGGGGTGTCCAGTGGGGGACCGTGCCCCACCCTGAGATTTTTATCCGCTCTTTGTTTTTGAGCAACACTGAATACTGATTTGGCCTGCCCCTCATCAAATCGACGTATGATTTCTATGAATCTACTTGTTCGGAATATAATATCGTACTAGTTTTCAGAATCAAGATTTAATGATAAAACTTTTTCGAATACAACAATGTTCATGATTAAGTGCTTACTTTGAGAGTTATTCGAGAAAAATACAGTGCGAAAATAGATGAACAATTAATAGTATATTATTCAACGAGCGGAATGTCATAACTCACGCAGATGAAGTTTGCAGCGCAAGCCGCAATCGGGTGCTGTGCTTTATCAATTGAGTTATGACCGTTACAGCAAGTAAAATAGTATATCTTTCCACGACTATAAAAATATGGGATTAAAAATTTTCCAATACAAGTTGAGAAGGTATCAACTCAATTTGAAAACGTCAAAATTATTCAAGCGACTTCTATGATACTCGGTTCCTCACTTATTCTATGTACCTTTCCTGACTAATCTTGGTGAGTAATAACAGTGAGTCATTGTAACACAGTTTTTTCGTTTACAAAATATATTAATCGACCACATGCAGTTGAATAATGAAAACATCATCGAACAGGATTAGATGAACCAACAATTTTTTCTGGGGAAAATCTCATTCGCTTAGAAGTTTGATTTTGTTGTTCGCGTCTGTGGTCATGGGTCCGGTGAACAGTCACAGTTCAGATATTAATTTTTTCGAACTGTGACAGTAGTTGTTAAAAATTTAGCCCTCTCAGACGTCATCCTCAACTACGCCTATGGTTCGAACGCACCGAAACGTCAACTCGATCTCTTCAACTCTATCAACAGCTGATTGACGTCAAAACTGACCTACCTCTATGAACTAACCTGCTGACAGATCAACTCATGCTCATTATTAATTGTATCAATTAATCTAACTCCTTTCTGTATCCAGTCTCACTGAAGAAAAGACCATCTCGTGTGCTCCTCTTGTAAAATTAGAATTTTCTTAAAGTCACCTCCCAAATTAATTGATCATCTCGTTCATTTTCTGAAGCAATCAATTAAATATCCCTCATTATTACATATTTCATGTTATTGCTTTTATAAAGTTTGAAAATGTGTCCACGTTTCAGATCATGAAAATCTTTCAAAATATTGGTAATCCTCTCTCAAGTTATTCTCATGAAGTCTTTATTGCATTAAACTAATGTATGTGACTCCTCTAAGATATATATTTTGATATATTTTTGCAGTTTTCATAGATTTTTCAGATATCTCTAGCCTCATCACATGTAAGTAATTGATTGCTCCAAAAATGAACATTATTTTTGGTAATGAATTCTGATTTATTATATTCTCATATGTACCTTATTATCTCAATGTATTCATCTCATTTCTCAACTATTCACTTCTCATTACACTTGCTAATTATTGTTCTCGAGTTTCAGATTAATGAAAGTTCTCAAAAGTAGAGGTGAATCATGGAATCAGTCTTCTCTCTCAATAAGATCAAGTGAACTTCTCTGAAGTATTTGAACGATCAAGTAACTCATATATTGAACCTGATTGACAGTTTCAATCCCTGCTTCACCTTGAGCGGTCCCCTCAACTTTTGATCACATGATTAAATTGGTATGATTTCCTCATTATAACTAAGAAATTCTCAAGTTCATTCATCGGAAGCACTTAGCAAGTGTGGGACCTCAAGCCTTCAGCTTCAAAGGGTTAGTGTTTTTTGCACTCATACAACGTAGTCTCATATTGTCATTCTCATAATTATCAATTGTAGGTAGCTTTTATTTTTTTGATGAACACTAACCCTGCTTACTTAAAGTAGTTTGTCACTGTAAATGTTGTCTCAATTGATTAATTAGCCTTCTCTTTACAGAACCACGTTATAGATCATAATTATTGATTTCTCAATCCTGATATTCTCAAATTGTCATGATCTCAATTAAGACCAGACTTAAACTACTAAGCTCTCGAAACATGTATCTCCTCTAAGGCCTGATCTCACTTTTATTACAACTCAGTCTACTCTAACAATTCATTATTCAACCTTTTGTTTTTCTGATGAAATGAAGAGGCTCTCGCAATAAATTTCATTTGCATCATCACTGTAAACTCTGTGTTTAATTTTGAATTAATGGAACTCTCACAAAGTCTAAGTCTCACTACATCTGACCTCTCATTTTGAACTCTAGATTACCTCTGTTTTTAGTTGAATAATCACTCTGAGTTTATAGATGACTTTAATATTGTATTTTTTTACTGTATTAACTTCATGCGGATGACTTATTCATTTTATGATTGTGAATGATGTCAATAAATGTTTTCTACAATACCATCTCTAACTCCCAACGACGGACTCCTTAACAGTTTTTTTCCAAAAACAGAACAACCCCGATTTTGAACAGTAGTTATGTGTTAAATTTTTGGTTATCCGAAATTTATTTCTGCTGGGGCTTCAGAAAGTGAAATCTTCTTCTTCTTCTTCTTCTTCTTCTTCAGCCACTAGCTGTCCACTCTTGGACATAGGCCTCCCCAAGTTCCCTCCATCTGTCTCGATTCCTCGCTGCCAAATACCAGTTAACTCCGGCTATGCTTTTAATATCGTCCATCCAACGTTTGGGGGGTCTACCGACACTCCTCTTCTGCATTCGTGGTCGCCATTGTGTTATACGCCACGTCCATCTTGTCTCTTCTTGTCTGGCTATATGTCCTGCCCATGACTATTTTGATATTGCTGTCCGTTGGATGAAGTCATCGACTTTTGTTCGCCGTCTCAGATCTTCGTTGCGGACCTGATCTCGAAGGCTTACCCCCACCATCAATCTCTCAACTGCTCGCTGAGTTGTTCTTAACTTGTTCGCTGCTTGAGTCGTCAGTGTTGTTGTTTCTAGTCTATATGTTAAGGCCGGGAGGACACAAGTATTGAAGACCTTGGTTTTAAGATTAATGGGAATATCTTTGTTTTTCAGTATATTCCCTAGTTTGCCTACAGCAGCCCAGGCCATTCTTATTCTCCTGTTGATCTCTGCTTGTTGATTTTCTTTTCCTAATTTTATGAGATGTCCAAGGTATACATATTCACTCACTGAATCGATACAAGTACCGGCTATATTTATTGGAGTTGTGCTTTTTGTGAGTATTTTGGTCTTAGAGGTGTTCATGGTGAGCCCAACCCCCTCCGATACTATTCTTAAGTCGAGGATCATTTCCTTCAGTTCTTCCAGGTCGCTACTGACAAGAACGATATCGTCAGCAAAACGGAGGTGGTTCAAATAGCGACCGTCAATGTTTATTCCTTTGCGATCCCAATGAAGTTGTTTTAACACGTCCTCTAACGCCAAGGTAAACAGCTTTGGTGAATTTGTGTCTCCTTGCCTGACACCCCTTTGTAGCTTAGTGAAATACCAACACAATTTTTAAATAAATATCATTCAAATAACAAGATTGATGGAAATTAACAAAGGTTTGCTTCATGTAATTTCGATTATGGTCGGGAAGATTGAAGTCATTTGATGTAATCAAAAGAGATTCACGGAAGTTTACAACTCGAAGAAACACAGGAAGAATAAAATCCGGAAGTGAGGCTTGAGATAAAAGAGTGCCCGCAACACAACGATAACGCAATCATCCGAAATTACCCCGGTCCTAAGCCCCGGATCTTGAATGCAAAACCAGAAATTAAGAGCATTCCGCCCCCACGTCCCTCCCCCATAAATCTCAATCATGTCGACGCAATCATCCGTGAACAATTTGCCGATATAATTCGGCCGCAGAAGAGAAACGATATCAAATTAGATCCGGGCGCAGAAATTAACGGGAATAAATCAGGCGAAAGACTCGGAAAGCCTCCGGTGTCTTAGTGCGGGGATTCGGGGCGACATTTCGGAATACTAACGGCTCCGGACCACGGGCCGTACGGCGGTCGCAGCCGACGCCCGCGTCCGTCGAATTAATCAGGCGACCGCAAATCTGAACCGCCTACATAAAGGCGATCCTCCGGAGGAATGAGATTCGTAGAAGCGCTGTCCGGGCAGCAATGGCCCGGACGATGCGGGGGCAATGGCATGTGTAATGCATACATTTTCGGGCCCCCTCGAACGATCAATCAGCCGGAACGTTATTGCAGCGCTGTGCATATCCGGTTTGTGCCAACTATCGGACCGCGGTCGAGTCCGTCGTTATATTTTCGACATGCCCCGATTGTCCCAGGAGTTGAGGCGCGCGGTCGCTGGGAATCGGGGATGTGTGGAAAAGGAAAACGCGGAAAATCGGTATTCCTCGCTGGTTACGCACTCGGATTACCCAAAGGTGCATTGAGGTGACTCCTTTTGAAATATGAAATCCCTTCTGTCTTTTAGTTTGTTTGATAGCTAAATAGTTTGAGGCTTTCATGAACAAAGGTGGGGAGAAAAGTTTCCAGCCTGACCAATAACAAACGATAATTTCAATTTTTTTTCTTCATTTTGCGACATTATTCCCATCAACTCTGAAACATTCCTCATAACCATCTTTCAATGAAGTATATATATATATATATACAGGGTGTACCAAGTGCGACGGCCTATTAGGCGTTTCTGGAGAACTGGATCTATTTAAAATCTGAAAATTGGGATTCTATTATGTTTGACATTATCTACCGATCTAAAATATTCATGGAGCCTGACCACTTTCAGTTATACAGGGAGTGAAAAAAAATTTTCAAAAACTTTCTTTTCTGATTTTTTGTTTTCGAATTTGATAGAGTATGCTATTCTGAATACATTCGTACTAAAATCGTTGCATTCGTCAAAATACTTTCCGAAATATCGAGAAAAAACTGAAGAAAAAAGGGAGATAAGTGTATTCGGTATTATATTTGTTATTCCTAACCTAGATATCGTAAGCACAAACTGTTTTCACATTTTTGAAGGCGAAGACTGTGGAAATATTGTATAATTTAAGAATTTTGAAAAACCCGTCACAGGGTGTTCCAAATGTTGGTTCAAAAATTGGGAGCAAGATTGAACCATAACTTTCGTTTTTCAAATTAGAACCCTATTTTTTTATGATTGCGTTGGATTTTGCGAAGAAAAATGATGATAATGTTTAAACATGTTAATGCTCCTAAAATTAATAATTCTTGAATTATTCAGGATTTCCTGATTTCATGTCGTACGTACCTTCAAATTCATAGAATCTGTTTCATATCAACAATGACCTTGGTCATAGAAGATAAATTACTCAAATAACTCACTAGTGAGTGAATTCATTTATCATTGTTGATGTAAAACAGATTTCATGAATAGAAACAGAAAATCCTAAATAAATCAAGAATTAGCAATTTTAGGAGCATCAACATGTTGGAACATTATCATCATTTTTCTTCGCAGAATCCAACGCAATCATAAAAAAATAAGGTTCTAATTTGAAAAATGAAAGTTATGAGCCAATTTTGAACCCAATTTTTTAACCAACATTTGGAACACCCTGTGACGGATTATTCAAAATTCTGAAATTATACAATATTTCCACAGTCTTCGCCTTCAAAAATGTGAAAACAGTTTGTGCTTACGATATCTAGGTTAGGAAAAACAAACATAATACCAAATACACTTATCTCCCTTTTTTATTCAGTTTTTTCTCGATATTTTGGAAAGTATTTTGACGAATGCAACGATTTGAGTACGAATGTATTCAGAATTGCATACTCTATCAAATTCGAAAACAAAAAAATAGAAAAAAAAATTTTGAAAATTTTTTTTTCACTCCCTGTATAACTGAAAGTGGTCAGGCTCCAAAAATATTTTAGATCGGTAGATAATGTCAAACAATAATATAATTCGAATTTTCAGATTTCAAATAGGTCCAGTTCTCCAGAAACGCCTAATAGGCCGTCGAACTTGGTACACCCTGTATATATACAGGGTGTACCAAGTACGACAGCCTATTAGACGTTTCTGGAGAACTGGATCTATTTGAAATCTGAAAATTGGGATTATATTATTGTTTGACATTTTCTACCGATCTAAAATATTCTTGGTGCCTGACCACTTTCAGGGAGTGAAAAAAAATTTTCAAAAACTTTCTTTTCTGATTTTTTGTTCTCGAGTTTGATAGAGTATGCAATTCTGAATACATTCGTATTAAAATCATTGCATTGTCGAAATACTTTCCAAAATATCGAGATAAAACTGAAGAAAAAAGGGAGATAAGTGTATTGGGTATTATGCTTGTTATTCCTAACCTAGATATCGTAAGGAAAAATGTTTTCACATTTTTGAAGGCAAAGACTGTGGAAATATTGTACAATTTTAGAATTTTGAGTAATTCGTCACAGGGTGTTCCAAAATTGGCTAATAACTTTCGTTTTTCAAATTAGAACCCTATTTTTTTATGATCACGTTGGATTCTGCGGAGAAAAATGATGATAATGTCCCAACATGTTGATGCTCCTAAAATTACAAATTCTTGAGTTATATGTGAGTGATATGTAAGTACATATATTATATATGATGATGTCAAACCTCAAACAAGGGAGTTTAAGCCTTGATGATTGTAGGAATCAGAGTGTATCACCGATGAGTCAACTCCTTACGTGCCTCCGATTCTACGCATCAGCAGGACATTTATTGGCGATTTGATGAAAATCCACGAATCTACAGTATCAAGAATAGTTGTTCGAGTGTCAGTATTCATGAAAATGCCTCAGAGAGAAGCAGAATTCCGTTCCACCCTAACCCAATTTTACCAAATTGCTGGATTTCCTCGTGTTATTGAAGCAATTGATTATTATTATTAATTCTGCGGGTACTATTTACCCTTGTGAATATGAAAAGTATTACTTCGATGATATTCCACAGGTGCAGAATTAAGTCATTCAAGTTACGAATAGAGAATTGATGAAATCAAATGAAATCATTTGCTGCAAATAAAAAAAATTGGTTGTACCATGCCATTTCGTCAGCGGCCCAAAGTAAATGTCGTTCTGTGAAAAAGAATGCTGACAAGGAAAATGCAAAATTATCTTGTTCGTCTATGAATTCGAGTGTTCTTCTTACTTCGCTGTGCTCAGTGCCGACACAAAACCATATGATCATGTCTCATTTCTATGTCAAAACAAACAAATTCACTGATTTATACAGTGTTGCCAGATTTGGCATTACTTAGCGCGTGCTTAACAAAGTCGTTTCTATTAGATATGCGGTGCAAGATCTGATCTGTTAAGGCAGGGAAAAGCATGACTTGAAATTTAAGGGCGCCTTAGATAAGGGTGCCTTAACCAGAAAAACGGTGGGCATTATTCGTCCATACCACTGTTGTGTTGGACCTATTAAATACCAGACTTCTAGAAAAGCCATAGTCAATGATATCTAATTTGTCGAAATCATCCTCATATAGATCATCAATTTCATTCAATAAAAATCTATCCATAATAGTTATTAAATTCACGCAATCAAAAACAGCACATCAAATCTTAAGTTCATTTCTGACGTTTAAGCCATGAATATTCGCGGCTCAAAATAGTCATAACTATAACTGCTCTTAAACCGCATTTAAACTGCGGTGCAAGAGAATCAGCGTCTCAAACCCAACTTAAAATTTAAGTTGAATGTAAGTAATTTATTTTTCACTGTGCAAGTGGGCATTTGATCATTTTCATGGAACTTTACTCGATTTCAGAATTTTTGAATTCGTTCTGTATGAATTCTGGAAGCTGTTTTCTCATTTCGTTATAAGTCTGTAACGAGGACTATGACAATGCAGATATTGTTATTGTTACTGAAACTATTGTTTTGACTGCTTTTTATACTCAGGAATGTAGTGATGACTCTAAATTTCATCAACACTTATGTTCAATGTTCAACAAACTATGATAATGTTTTCAAACTCAACTTAATTTCACTTTGAAATCGATCAAGTGGAGACAGGATACAATGATTTTTAGAAATCGTGAAAACTAATGGCGGTATTCTGCTATCATCTGTAAGCGAATCTGTAACTTTTCATAAGTTAACAGGACAATTACGATTCTCAACGGTTTCTATAAATTAGCTTACAGGTGATCGGAAATATATCGAAAGGTATATTGTGAGGTTATGTTGAATGATTTGTTTCAGTCACAGAATATAAAATACTTCACTGAACTCAACTACTTTTGTAATTCATCTTCGTACTTCGGTGGTTAATTTCTCTTTCTCGTTGTAACGAACACGAATTGAACATAAATATATCCAATAATCAATACTTACGATCCAAAATTATTGGAAAATAAATTATATTCTATGATCTGATCACGAAGTAGTTACGCTCTCATTACGAAGTAGTTCAAAATTGACACTTCTAATACGAGAGTTACAGAAAAACTTCCAGAATGTCATACTTTTCGAATCTGTAAGTCAGCCACATACAGATTCATAGATTGTGACGGCGTTTTTCTTCTGGTTGCGACTTACACCTACCACTACCTTTCCAAGCTTACTCGGGCGCCAATTGCGATGGGTTTTATAAGGTCGCAATTCCTTACGTCGCTCACAGTTGTCCACCTGGGTAGCTTTTCTACAGTTGGAGACAAGGTTCGATTCAATCTGGGGTGGTAGCGATTGATATGATTTTATTTCTTCCACTGAAGAGGAGCGACTTTGAACTAAATAAATAAAACTCACTTCGACGAGACACAATATATTACTAAATACAAATACTTTGAAACCACACGCAATGCTGTAATTTATTGATGGTGCTACAATGAAATGAAAGAGGTGAGAAGCAGCAAAATTTACAATATACACCAACAAGTTACAAAAGAAATTCAACAGAAATGATGGACGGAATAAAATGAAGCGAGGTGAGCGGGCGGCGTATGTGAAGCGGTTAAAATGCGTGGTGTGAAAACAGTTTAATAAGAGAGCGACAGCCAGTAACCTTATTATCTTGATTACCAATGAAAAGCATACAATGTAGCGGGTGAAAGGCGGTACAACCTGTCTACCTGTCAACGAGCTGTCCTGTCCTGCGTGCGCACGCGATCTACTGTCCCCTCCCCCTTGACTCGAGAAGTTCGGTCCAATATCCCCCCCCAGACAGGCGCAAAGAAAACTCAGGACTGCGCATGCGGCGCGCCTGCCAAAATGGAGTTTGAACGAACGTTGCGAAATTCGCTGGCCAGATGACAGCTGTAGTGGGGAAATATAGGACAATTTACCCCTTTCCTCAGGGTTGAAGAGTCTGTTAGTGTTCCCGCGAAGGAGAGCCACAAGCAAGGAACCCTAGACCGACTCTACCTGAGGGGTGAAAGAGTATCAACTCAATGATACCTCTACCACCGGGGCCTAAACGTAGACCACGCGAATAAATACTGAGTAACAGTAACCTAGGTTTAGATCGTATTGGCGCACCCGCCAAAACGAGTTGGGGAACAGAAGATGCGTATATCTGGCAAGAAAGTAACCGAACCCGGAAATGAGGACACCGGCCCCTTTTCCTCAAGATCGAAGAGTCTGTTCAGAGTTCCCGCGAAGGAGAGCCACAAGCAAGGAACCCTAGACCGACTCTACCTGAGGGGTGAGAGAGTACCAACTCAATGATACCTCTACCACCGGGGCACAAACGTAGGCCACGCGAAGAAATGCTAAAAACACAATAATGATGAGTATAAATTCCGGATGTCGCCCCCCCGTCGAATAGTACAGGAAAACTTGCCGGCCACGTAGACAGGTGAATAAAATGGGTCTTACCAATCCTGCGGATTTCTGGTTTCTACACAACACTTGAGTCCTATCTCGTTCGTTGGAAACACCGAATATAAGGAGCTAGAACCAGCACAAAACTCTTCGGTACTACCGACTCGAAAACTTTCGGAACTGAAATCCCGTCGTCGGAAAACTAAAAAAACTCGGGAAGCTGAAAACTTAAAACTCGCCTATCGGAAAATTCGAAACTCTAACAGAAGTGAGAACTGACTCGGTGAATTCAATACTCAAGGAACTAGATATCGGAAAATTCGGAAAACTATCGGAGAACTCGAAGAACTCGCTATCGGAAAATTCGAAAAACTATCGGAGAACTCGAAGAACTAACTGTCCGCCTGAAAACTGCCGAATTCATAAGGTCGGTTGGAGGGGGAATATTTCGAGTCTCGGATATCGTGAAAACAATTGCCGCTCCGCACAAAAAACACATATGGTACAGATAACGTCGCCGACTACGGCGAACGTAAGTTTTTTTCTACATAGGCAGGAATCTGAAATTGGCTTCTTAGATTTTCACGATATGAAACTCGAAATAATTCTATGTTTGAATTCAAAATTGTTGAAAATTATACAGGTTGATTACGGTAACGAAGTTCACCTCGTCACAATACGATAAAACGAATACTTTCGTTTTTGAATTAAGAAATGTTTGGAAAATATATAGACTGTTCTCAGTGACGAAGTTCGCTTCGTTACAAGATAAATTACAGATCGTACGCTAAAGATTCGTAGCTTATAGAGAAAAAGCAGAATACCGCCATAAATCAATTTTACGATAATGGAAGCAGTGAAAAGGCACATATGTTAATCTTTCGCATTGAACCTAAAGATGCATACTGACCGGTGAAAATAAAAGCATGTGCACAATAATTGTATCAACCTTAGGAGAGGCGAGGGGTGACAAGATTCACAGCTGGTATTAATATTTTCCACCGATAATAAATGAATGGAACGAATTCTCGGAAATTCGAACCTATAAATGAAAATATTACTTGAAATGTACCATTAAATTTGAGAACGTTCATTTTGCGTGAACACGCCCATACAGCGCCAAATTGTTAGAGGAATGGTTTTTCGAAAAAGTTTTTAGTCGAGCATTAGCAAACGCGGCGCCCACCTTGCAAACAGCTTTTTCATGCGCAAATAATTGTGCAAAATATTCCGCGTTCGTTCAGATATTATACTACAGGTCTCAGCTCTCTTATAATTCAATCTGCAGTCTTCCAACACCATTTGATGGATTTTCACAATTTTTTCTGGAGTTGTGACCTCAACGGGCCGCCCTCAGCACTCATTCATGGTTGAATATGACGAGGAGAAGCTTCCTAGTATTGATGTCCTCTCAAATACACGCTAACGTAGAGATTAGTCTTAAATTTTTCAAACAAGCTACATAGGAACACGATCAAGAAAAATTTTGTTGTGCTTCTATAAAAAAGTCAGCAATGGCATACCTATGTCTCAATTCCAAGGATAACCCATGATAACCTATTTCAATATTTTTTTCAATTAATTCAAAAATCATTATCCATTTGAAGAATGGATAGGTGTTTAACGAGATGAGCCTCTAATTCGAGACGAGGTTATTTGGGGGTGCAATCGACCTAGGATCATTCAGATTTGGAATTCGATGGTGGGAGTAACTGACATGAGACAATAAAGAATTGTATGGTTTTTTCAGGAATATTACGAAAATTTTTATTTAACTTGAGTTTGTTCTCTGTACTCTTGATAATGAGATTTTCAAAAACGTGTGTATTGATTTCATTATTTCGGTTATTATTGCTTAATATTGATTGTATTTAATTTTATTATCATTTTTCGTGGTGATGCTTTTTGATTATGTGATCTCACTGTTATCTGATGAATGAAATTTGCATCATATGCAGAACTGTACCGAGCAATCATTTGACACCTGAACTGTGTCACTTATAGGTACAGCTATTAGGTTAGCATGAGCAACAAGAAGCTCCTGCCATTTATCAGACTTGACATCACACCAAAACTAACCTTTATGGTTTCATAGTCTGAGGACCCTCATTTATAACGACTCGTGACACTCAATTATTGCTACACCAAATTTTCGAGACAAGGGTGTTAGCGTCGCAGATAATAAAATAGCTGGATTAGATAAGTCCCATTCCCTTCTGGCCAACTGATGAATAGCACATCGCATAAATAACGATGCTCATGAAAAAAATAGATTTCATGGAGAATAATCCCTTCAAACCAACTCAGAGTCTTTTATAGGCGACAGGAAAGTGATGAATATACTTAGAGTAGATTTCGTTAACTGAATGCAGGTTAATTGAAAGGGGCAAAAAGGAAATAAATATTATGAAAAGTTGATGCAACAAATTTTGATATAAAATCAATTCAAATAAAAATCTAGATTGAATCATTTTTCGAATGGTTAATCGGGCAGAATTATCAGGAAAGTTTGGAAGAAACAATTATGTTGAATATTCATATTTTTCTGTTGCAGCTCTCAAAACGGCGTGGAAGCACATAAGATATATTTTGATTATATTTGATAATATAAATATTTGAAATTATTTGAGGTTAGGTTTCACGGATGCATAGTGGTCCATTCGACCATGTGCACCAAGTAATCGCTGTTTGAAATGAAAATAGGTAAACGAGCCAACAGTCAACACCAGCAGTTTATACGTATACTCTGATTCAAAATTATTGTCGTCTAAGCAAGCCATGGAAATCGAGTCAGGACTCTATTTCAAGTTACAAAAAAATTCTAAGAATTTCTGTTTTCATCATAGATTTAAATATTCCAATATGGACTATTAAATTATTGAAGGCTAATTAATTCGAAATTGCAGCCTAAGATATATTATCATTGCTGAAGAAATCTTTGTGCAATGAAATCATTTTGGTCATTGCTTCAATAGCAGAGGAACATAGAGCAAAGATGACTGTAGATATAGCATTGAATTTCAGTATTGATAATAAGAATCGCTTAGAATGTTTCAATAGAAAATCATTCAATCTTTCGAGGAACTCCAATGTAGAGATATTTCTGAGAATGTATGGAAGATCACTAAACATTTACAGCGTTAACCTTTGTCTTATTTATCATCACTTGCTACATACGCATCATCTGGGCGAATTCATTCTCCTCGAGGCTTTTGGACCCTAGAATTCATTTAATGTGAAAAGCCTTGAAGGAGAAATGAATATCTATGCTTCGAGTACCACGTAGGATGGAGTTCGGACTAGCATTACTACGTTGCGCTCACAGTGTCATCAATTGACTTCCAAATCCAAAAATAATTTGTCGATTTGATCTGAAACACACGCATACAGAAACATATTCGAAATATATTTCGTAGGTTAACTCAAACCTGAAAAGTGTTTGTCATCAATCTAAAACCTGCAACTCTAAAGATGATGGGATGTTACCAACATAACTTCCCGATTCGACAGCTTCATAAGTCTATAATTTTGAAAATGAATTCAACGGACTAGGTATACAAGGTGAGTCTTTGACTTGTACATATATTCAAACCATAGATTGTTGAGGTCAAAAGAAATACTTATTTTGTATACCATTTTTTCTGATTCAGCCTTGATAAAAAGATATAGCCATCTTACTTTCATAATGAGCTATACCACCCTGGAAATTTGATACTTGAATTTTTTCGAGCATTAGATCTACTACCTGAACCTTCGGGAAAATGTAGCAGAAATTTATTTCTGCAGATCTTCTGAATAGAATTATATTCAGCCAAAGTAAACAATCTTTTTAAATTTCGCTGATATAGAATCTTTTAAATGATTAGTCATTACTCGAAGAGTGCGCAATTCACGAGATTTCACGAGAAATACTTTTGTGTTCCAAAATGGCTAAATATTCATTAAGTGGCATTCAACTCACTTCCAAGGGTTGGGATCATAGAATTTCTGCTATAATCATGGAATATATATTCTCATGGAATGAAATGGTATGTTGGTCATAACGAAAAAAAAATGAAATATGTTAGTTGAATTTTGTATTCGTAAAAGATTTGCCACATTAATGAGAACCTTTATTCTGAAAATCATTTCATTCGATGAAATCGTTCACGAGATATATTCGAAAATTAAATTTTCTTATCTTTCTAACCTGGCCGCATCGGAAGAAATGGCAGAGATAAAAAATGTTTGTTTTGACCTAGGGAATGTCTCGTTAAAATATATGTTCAAGTGGAAGACTCACCCTGTATATGGTAAAATCCATCGAATCGATGCATTTAATGAATCATCCATGCGCTTAATTAAAGGTTGTTATTTACCTTGATAAATTTTTCATTTTCCTAATAACAAGCAGTTGAAAGTTCAATTCATTTTCAAGTTGAGTGTCCGAGGAGAGATAACGTTTTGATTGCCTTTGATTAAATAAAAAAGTCAAGAAACCAACACCAGCATTTTAATTTATGTATTTTCAAATGGATACATGAAATTTGGTCTTTCGAGCCGGATATGAATGCAGAAATTCTCGAATACCTAATGAAAATGGTCCAACCTGAATTTTTGCTGTAATTTATCAGCAGCAATTAGATTGGCAGAAATTTATTCGTAATTGTAGTGTGGGTATTGAATTTTCCGGACAATCGGACAAAGGCAATAATCTGGATTCGGTTAAAATGTTCTGAATTCTGAACATTTATTTCAGAATCGTATTTTCGGATGTTAATCTCAACGTTATTTTTCATTCCGAGTAGCTTCTTGCATCAAATATTCTCCCCCTAATCCAGGAAAAAACTGGAGCGAACCCGTTGTATGTCGTCGGAGGAGCCGTTCTCTGATTGAGCCTCCTAAAGATTTACACGGAAAAGGGACCACTGCGCTGGATTTCGAAAGAACCTAATCAATCTAATCTTCCGGTGGCGGATTTCGACGATGTCGTATGAAAGAGTGGCCGTCCGAACAAAGGAGCTTTTATGTCCGCAACTTTAATGCGAATCAAATCCGCTTATACTTCCCTTTGTGCGGCACTGTCGCCATATTTGCTTCGGATCTGTCTAGGCCTTCTCTATATTTGACCGTCAAAATGTTAATGGGTTGCCTCATTTCTAATTAATTAACCTATGCGATTTTTTCACTGTGGGATGAGCGCAAAATTACGCGGAAATTCTATTTTGCGAGCTTTTATGCACATTAGATAACTAATTATTTTACTTTGTACCGGCAATTCAATCAGTTTGCATTGTACATGCCTACTTTGTAGAGCCCTTTCATCCTTACGCTTCTCCGAATTGGATAAAATGCATATAAGGCTAAGTTCACATGGTCACGCGACAACGCACGTTTCTAGCTCTTTAACTCTTTGAAGCACACGAAATATCCATTGTAATATACCCTAGAAGCACCGTGATTTTTTTTTTCTAATTTCTACCGTTTTTTACGGGATTCTTGGCTATGGGACAATAAAAGGAAATATCATATCATAAAAAAATTTTTTTTTCATGAAAGTACAATTTTCGTGGTGGTATACCTTATATACCACCATGCCACTAAGAGACTAACAAAAATACTGAAAGTTTCGAATTCAATAATTTATTTGCAGATTATTCATGAAAACTGCTTTCAGGTTCAGATAGAATGGGGTTATCATATCGAGTCAGTGCGTATTTGTTTTATTTTCGTACAAAAATAATTGTAGCATTTAACGTGTAAGAATTATATTTGTTTTTTATTTTTCGATGAATGATAGGTACATGTTAGTTTATTTGTACAGATTCTTTCCGTTGTTTGTTTTATATGTTTTTTTATAAAGTCATCCTTGTCCTAATCGTTCACTTTGGAGTTCTACAAGTTCCGGAGTTCGTCCATTATTTCATCTACGTCATCGTCATCAGCAACCCCATCAACGGAATCAATACCAGATTCATCTCCCGAAAGTATATCTGCTATATGCATATAATTCAGCATGAAAAACTTCTTCAGACATACCCACTAATCTAAATGACAATTTTTCATTCATATTGACGCTAAAACGAAATATGACCTAGTTGCACGGTGGTACAAATTTTGAATGCACATAAATTCATTCATCCTGAGAATTCAGTGAAAACAATCCAAATGAATGAAATAGAATGAATAACTTACTTAAATATTCCAAGAAGAAAATAATGTAAGAAATGAGCTGGTTATTTCAATAAACACTATGCACTGAGTAAAAGAAAATCGGTACCGCCGTTTACCGATAACGAGATCAACAAGTTACTGAAAGTCGGTTTTAGAACCAACTGACCTAAAATTTGCCTTTGTTCATATCAACCTTATGCCTCGACGTATTTAAGGAAAGCGTGGTTCATGAAATAAACCCCCATGCACCTCTTGGAATGAAGATCAAATAGGTGGTCTATTTTATCCACCATTGTGCATCAAGGGTCTAGAAATATGTGGTACCTACCGAATACCACCATGCTTGAAAGAGTTCGCGCGTTGGTGTATTCAGATGGTCGACCGTTGATAGCGCAGCAGCCCGCATCTACTGTCATTTTTTGATCCCGAGAAAAGAAAGAGTCACTGAATTCTCTGTCCATAATTCAGCTATGTACGTCTGATCGCGCGAATCATCTATGCCTGACAGATGTACTTTAATAAGCGCGACTTGTCTGTGAAGTTACAACTTACTCTTTCGAAAAGGAAAAATATTTGCTCTATTTCTGTATCGTAATGAGTTCATTACAATACTCAAAGTGATGCTGTAAAGGATTCATTACAGCATTGTTTTTAGTAATATTTGTTGTTGTTTCGATGTCGCGAATGATGAACGCATACCCAAATGTCTTCATAAGAAAATTCGTACTGCAAAAATTAAAAAATATCATTTTCGAATAACTATTGGCAAAGTGTCCACAGAATGTAACTATCATTCTCGAGTAAGAATTAAAAAAAGCAAGTGATTCAGTATCATTGAATGTGGCTAATTCTCAAGTTTTGTTCATCAATCTATTCGAATCCTTCAATACCATGGGAGTGTCTCGACATATAGAATTGAATTTTGCCATATTTCATAAAAATCGTCCAATATTTTGCAGAATTCAATTTTCTTTCATTTGATGATCCCGAAATACTGTTTTTAATGGGATGTAGGAACAAAATTTCAGTTATACGACGGCATGGTCTGGTTCTAGCTCCAATAGGTTCTTGCATGTACGGGCGCAGCGATTAATTTACAATTCAATTAACTAATCTTTCTGTACCTATCTTGGTTACAGAGTGGAATAATGTCGTTTTCCCGTATATATTCCGATGCTGCTACGTAACGTCATTCTGTTTAGGTACGACTGCGTGAGTAATTTCGTTACTAATTAATAATTAATGCTCCAGCACTCGGATTTGATTAACATTGACTAAACCTATGATTATCCATTTGACCAATCGGATATGTCATTAGCCAAATCACATAACGCTTAATGCATCCGCAAGAACGAACAAATAAACTTGTTAATTAACGTGTCATTTTTTCGCACCCGGGTCCAGGAATAAATAATTGCTTACAGAGGATAAATTATCGACGATTATTGAGAACTCCACAATTTTTAAATGTTATTCAAAGAATATTTTATAATCTACCCACATTGAAAATTATAAATTTTGAAAAATTAACATTTTCTAGTGGGACTGAACTCAGGACGCTAAACGGTTTTTTTTAACGAGAAATAATGAGTTTTATATCTTATTCGTTATTGTTCAGTGGAGCAATACCGAACAATAACGAATAAGATATAAAACCCTGAGTTATTTTCAAAATGAGGATAAGAAATTTTAACTTTAGTTAAAGCGAGAGAAATCTGATAATTTTCTAGTGTGAAATACACAATTTTTTTCTGTGACTGGTCAGAAAATTATCGATGACCAAAGAAGAGATTCTCAAGAAAGGGAAAATCACATTTGATACCTGCCACCTCATACATATCAAGCTCGGAGCTGACAGTTATTTCTGAAAATCTCGAAATTGATACATTTTAGATATCGGGCACCCTCAAAAGATTCAACTCATATTCTCCCCATTATTTGATATGTGAGTGAACTTCGACTCTCTCGAATTATCTCTCATAAATTAAACTCTTTTTTTTCTCTACGGTGTGACTTTGAATATATATTTTCGGTGACCCATCTCAAAAATCAGATCTGAGATTATGCGTTGCACTTTAATTGAAGTCTCAGAGGTCCTTCCCAGTATATCAAACCGTTATTTTCTCTGCAGAGATATGTTGAATGTCTTGTCAGTAACCCATTTCGAAAAACAGATCTGAAATTGTGTGTTGCGCTTTTATTGAATTCTCAGTGTTCTACAAGCCTCAATATGTCTTTTTTCTTAAAAAAAAACAGTGAATAACTAGAAACCGGCTCTCAATGGCTACCTATAGAAGATGATATATAAAATAATTGTTTATTTCGAAGAACTATCCGAAATACACATAATATACAGGGTGTACCATTCGAAATCAACAAGTTCATTCCATTTCCAGTGAAAGTGGAAGTCATTGATAATGAAAAGTAAATCATAAATGAAGGTTCACTTGGCTCATATTATCACAAAAAATTTGGGAAAAAATCGTGGGGAAAAAAATTATTTAAAAAAGTGATATTTTGTAACATGTCAAATTTGTTTCCCGTCACAAAAAAATTAAGTTCTTTCATCAATATTTTGTGAGATATATTCAATTTGATAATAAATCATTTTTAATTTGATAAATATGCCAAGTGTCTACTGTCTATGGCATATGGGTTATTTCTACAAGTTCCTTGGACAAATTTCAATCGATTAATCTAAAAGTGTTCACGATTCTGAGGAAATCATCAGAATGCAAGTATGTAATGTTGGTTTGAAGAGTAAGTACGATATAATATAGACCACGACAAATGTTACAAAGTTTGATAGTTCAAAGTGTTATTGCTTGTTTCATTGGTGAGCTACAATTTTGCTTGAAAAATTTGATTCCTGACTTGGCCTTTGCATATGTTCCTTTGATTCATATTGCAATGATAAAGAGAGAAAATCCTGAAAATTTTCAGAAGAACAAAACAAGGATACAAATATGCAGAAAATTGGGAACAGATCCTGCTATAATGCTATTTTTTATCTTGTATAATTCGATTCAAGAATATGGAATAGAATAAAAAAATTCAATTAAAAATTTCCAGGCTCACTCTTAATCTTTGTTGCGAGTTCATAAATATTGAAGATTTTGATTAATGAATTTTACAAGTTTAATGATTGAAAAGTCTTCAAAAATAATTTTACTATTAATATTGTTAAGTCTTTTTGGTTTATTGGTCATAGAATCATTTCACAAACGTTTTGCATACATCTTCTGTGAATTCTTGGTCTGAGATTGAAACTCGACCCCTGAATTTACGAGAGTGATATGCTTTGGTCGATCTGGATTATTACTCATACCCCAATTAATGCCCAGAGAAGGTAGTGGGTTTACAGGCGCGATACTGATTGGCCTATCGCTTCCACTCCGTATTGGCCTGATCTTGTTATTTTCAAATATCGTTATGTATCAAATGATTTTTTCAATTCCGTTTATGTTGTCTTTATGTTTATCAATCTCAATGGTTTCGATTGTCATCCTAGGATTCAGTTTTGACATTTGAAATAACCTCCACTATTGTGTCATCTCTTCGAGAATGTTCCATTGTGCGGAATTTTCTGTGTGATTGAGTCTCCAGCATCGTTCGTGCTTTTCAATTCTTCCTCCTAAAAATGTATGTAGAATTCGCCGCGAAATTTCCTGGAAACACCGATTCGTGAAAGTGGGATCTTACTATTGAATGTGTGTCTGAAATATACAGGGTATACCAAGTTCGACGGCCTATTGGGCGCTTCTGGACAACTAGACCTATTTGAAATCTAAAAATTGGGGTTATGTTATTGTTTGACATTATATTCCGATCTAAAATATTATAAGAGCCTGGCCACTTTCAGTTATACCGTTTGTTTTCGAATTTGATAGGGTATGCAATTCTGAATATATTCGTGCTCAAATCGTTGCATTCGTCAAAATACTTTCGAAAATATCAAGAAAAAAACTGAAGAAAAAAGGGAGAAAAGAGTATTCGGTATAATGTTAGTAATTTCTAACCTAAATATCGTAAGCATAAACCATTTTCACATTTCTCAAGGCGAAGAATGTGGAAATATTGTACATTTTCAGAATTTTGAAAAACCTGTCACACTGTGTTACAAAAGTTGGTTCAAAAATTTGGATCAAGATTGACCGATAACTTTCGTTTTTCAAATTAGAATCTTATTTTTTTTATGATGGCGCTGGATTTCGAGAAGAAAAATAATGATAATGTTTGAACATGTAAATGCTCCTAAAATTAATAATTCTTGAGTTATTCAGGATTTCCTGATTTCATGTCGTACGTACCGTCAAATTCATAGAATCTGTTTCATATCAACAATGACCTTAGTCCTAGACGATAAATTATTCAAATAACTCACTAGTGACTTCCTCTTTTCTGAATACAATTATCATTGTTTATATAAAACAGAGTTCATGGATAGAATCAGAAAATCCTTAATAACTCAAGAATTAGGTAATTTTAGGAGCATTAACATGTTTTAACATTCTCATAATCTTTCTTCGAAGAATCAAACGCAACCATAAAAAAAAAGAGTTCTATTTTGAATAACGAAAGTTATGAGCCAATCTTGATCCCAATTTCTGAACCAACATTTGCAACACCCTGTGACAGGTTATTCAAAATTCTGAAATTGTACAATATTTCTACAGTCTTCGCTTCCAAAAATGTGAAAGCAGTTTGTGCTCACGATATCTAGATTAGGAATAACAATCTTTATACCGAATAATCTTATCTCTCTTTTTTCTTCAGTTTTTTCTCGCTATTTTGGAAAATATTTTGACGAATGCAATGATTCGAGTACGAATTTATTCAGAATTGCATACTCTATCAAATTCGAGAAAAAAAAACAGAAGAAAAATTTCAATTTTTTTTTCACTCCCTGTATTACTGAAAGTGGTTAGGAGCCAAGAATGTTTCAGATCGATAGATAATGTCAAACAATATTATATTCCCAATTTTTAGATTTCAAATAGGTAGAGTTCTCCAGAAATGCCTAATAGGCCGTCGAACTTGGTACACCCTGTATATCACCATATTCAAATATTCTTCATCCAAATGAAAACAACAAAAATAGTTCAAACTATTCGAATAAAACCCAATGGGCATTATCTTATGGGAGTAGAGAGAAAAGAAATTCTGTGCGCTCGAATTCATGAACTGAATCTCGGGACTTCACACTAGATTTATCGTTCGGAGGAAAAGATCAAAAACAACTCATTGATCTCTCAGGATCTGACAGCGTCACCAGAACTTTGTGTATGCGCACACGGCAGATAGCACTATCAATTTAGGAAAATTCTAGGTCACGAAGGTCGATTATTCCAGGCCTTCATTACAATCCGCTGTCCCCTAATATATGACTTCACAAATACTTTTGACCCGATTCGCGTCCAGGGTAGACGTTTGTTGGCAAGATAGAGCACAGCGGCATTAAGTTAAGCCTACGAAAGTCTCGGACGGCTTTCCTTGTCACTTTTGTGATGGAGTTCGAAACTTCGCTATTATTGCTTTCAACCAGATCATTCATGTGCTCGGAGCCTCTTCCCGGAATCGATACTCTCGGTATTATGCCGTGATTTAGCGCTCTTTTGCGGCGAACAATGTTCACGTAACCGTGATTTTGGCCTAGGACGATACATTCTATCTGGAAGGATAATTTCTGTTTAAACCCTCTTGTAATTAAGATATCAGATATCCGAAAGCAAGTCTTGCATCTTTTCAGTACTAAAGAAGAACCGGTATATCAAAATTGACGATTTTAGAGAAATGTCTTTTTGAACATTGACAACCAGGTGTCATTCGGATTGTATTCCAAATAGCTGAAGTCCGAGTCCGGTAGAGTATTCAATACTTGAAGCATAATGAAAATAAAATATATCGGCTGTCGAAAAATAAGGTTTCAACATTTTGGTAGTTAATTATAGAAGTTATTAAATATGGATTAGCAAATGAACTGATGATGAAGAAATTTTTCATTTTCAAAATACCTAAAAAAATTGAGGAAACACAAACATTTTCGAGATTTTCTCTGATTTTCATCAACAAATGAAGCATTGAGGCTTAAAATCTCTAGTGTTCCTTGGATAAAACACATATTTTTTTCTGCTCTACGGGCATGAGAAAATTTTCTGAGATTAAACAATGCAAAGCTTCTTTATTGAGCTTAACTTTTTTCTGTACGAGACGCAGATACTACTATTTGAATTTTGAAGGTCGGCCAACAAGCTGTTTTTATGCAGAAAAGTTTCCACGTATTCTTTCATGATTAATTAAAGAGAGACCAAAACTTAAACCTTTAACGTTAACTTGGAACAGGCCACAAAAAAAATCATATTTTCTTTTTTTTTTCTGCTACCCCGAATATATATTCCTCAATATTTTGTAAGAAATGAGGGAACCAGGTTTTTGTTCCGGAAACTGGACCTGATATTCTTGAAAATCATTATTTTAATTTCTTAATTTCGTCATTTTTCAAGATAAATCATGAAATTGCAAGGAACTATTTCGCAAATTTTTTTTCAAATTCTCCAAATTTTTGAAGAATGTTTTTTGCAGTTCTTATGATGTTTTAGAAACACAGGAAGAAAAAAAACAAAAATATTGAATTTTAGGAAAGATTTGTTCGAAATTGAGGAAGAAAAATCTTGTCCTGTCAATTTAATCAAAATTTCAATGAATTGGTCCAGTAAAACCACTAAACCGATCGATTTAAACTCTTAGCGGTTGGTACATGAGACTGTAAAAATTCCTTCTTGACAAAGGTATAGTTGATCAAACCAAAAAAAATGTTTTTTCTGTTTTTTTTTTTTAAATAACTACAACTGATTTTGCAGGAAATTTCTTGCAGAAGAACGACGCCTGTCGCCTAGCAAGACGATCAGTAGTTTCAAAAATATCTGCAGTTTAGAGAAAAAGAATCCTTTTGCATTCAAATTCGATATCGCAAAAACACATCGTGGTATCCGAGTCCTGTACGAAGCAAATAAGAGCTGAATGAACAGGCTTTCGTCTATTTTAATGCAGGAAGTACATAATCATAAAGATCTACGTAGTCTTGTCATGGGTGTCTGAATACAAACATCCAAAGGATTTAAAGCGGAAGATCTGACGGGCCAAGGCACTGGGCTTCCTCTTCTTACCCATCGTCTGTGAATTGCTTCATCCAGAAATGCTTAGGCGGCAGTTGCAAAAATATTTGGTTCGACATGGTAAAAATTCACACGGAGATTGATATTATGACGTCGACCTTATTAGTGAACCTGCCAAATCCATTCTAAATCAATGGACTAAGCAGGTTAACGAATTAGGCCGACGATAAGACGAATGTATAATTCCCATTCAGAATAACTATTTGACCTTGAAATAACATAGAATTCTAACGCCATGGTCAGATTGAAGTTCTGTAGTGATTATCGCCGACCAAGTTATTTTCTGATCGAGTTTATTCCTAAGTAATTATTTCGTTGTTTCTTTCAGAATGGGTCATGCTGTAAATGAAGTAGTATCAAATAGTTCAAATATTTTCCAAACAATGCAATTCTAACGAAATTTTGTATAAAACATAGTTAAAGCTACCATTCTCGAATAATCTAAAAGTTCCCAGAAAATCTAACAAAACCATTCATTCAGAAGAATGCTTCTTCAGTTAGTCCAATCTCATGAACAGCATAAACAGGCTTCATACATTTTAACAGCGAACACTAAACGTAGAATCTTGAGAACCCAACTTCCACACAAATTCGAAAATTTAATATGTTCTGAGAACGTTTTTTATTTTTTCGTGCTCTTGGAAACTTTTGGACAGAAACCTTCGTGTTGATATTCAACAGCATTTGTGAGTTATTTAAAAATATATTTCTCGAAAAAATTATTTTCACTGGTTATGATACTGAAGATTATTTTTCAAAAGCTGCAGCCTTCTGAATTGAATTCGCGGCATCTGTATCGAATTATATTATATTTAATAGAAGCAAGAAGACGATATGAAATCAATTTATTGAAATTAATTTTTCAATAAACTGTGACTTAGGTACATTTCAAACCTTTTTTTTTTAAATTACTTCATATTGATTTCATTTTTTTTCTAGGTGAGTAAACTGAGCATAGTTGTCACTTCTGTTGGTGAGTAGCAATAGTAGTCATTTGATGTATAGCTCAAGGTCGATAATATTTTAAACCCGGAAAAAATAATAGAAACATTGAAGCATGTGGAAGGAAAAGAACGAAAAAAATTATGGGTTATTTCAGGTCGAGAAGAAAGGGAATCAGATTTCAAGCGTTAAAACAGTTTATATGTTTTTTCTTCGAAACTACAATTGCTATGAACAAAAGTTGCATCTAATCAACAGATTCATAGCTTTTGTATTAAAATGTTTTTTCCGTATACTCAAAATTCATCTACCTAATGGAAGGTTTTAAATTTGTTTTTTGGAAACATTCATTGAAAACTCTGCTTTTATTCGTTGAAATATGTTCTTTCTGATTGCATCAGAAAGATAAACATTTCTACCGTAAATACTCTCAGAAAATGCAAATGAAATCGTCTTCAAATCTTCAGTATTTAGAACAACTTGTTCTGTATGTTTTGTCTATTCTTTATGTTTAATTTTATCTTACATTTTTTCAGTAGTTTATAAATGGGAATTTTGTTTACCATGTTTTCGGTAGCAACATTTTAAAATATTATATCTAGTTTAACAGCTACAGAGAGCAATTACCATGGTATGATATATTTTTTATAAATCAAAGAAGAAAGGATCCAACATTTTCATATAAAATGTTGTGAATACGATTACGTATTCCTCACATTACTATATGAACTATGGTATTACGGAGATGTTATGAACAGCGAACGAATTTTTACATTAAGCTCTCGTGAGAAAATGGTCACGTCACTTATTTTGACCATGTTGTACGGTTTGTGAAGAGTGTAGAGTTACCATCTTAGCCCTACATGAAATTTTATAACTTTTCAACAATGTAAGAAATGTGGTATTGTCTCCGCGACATTTGACATGAAAATGTATTATATTGGATTTAATTTATTCTTGTACGTTTCTCTCAACATAATCATTTTGTTTTTTTTTATTTTTTCTTCAGAAATGATTAAATAAAGTCAAAGTTATACTTCGAGTGGAACTAATTTACAATCCATATACCTTTACCTACCCAGGATCCGTACGGTATATCTATGATTTAGCTTCTTTATTCACTTAGTTGTTTATCGACCTAAATCCTTTGTTTTCTATGTTTTAAATGATCAGATAACTACCTCTAATACCCACCGCTTCAAGTGTGCCAAATAAAAACTCATGCGAGTAATAAAAAAAAGCTTTTGCCTAATCAAGAAATACCGTCATACTGTTCTTATTCCTGTTTATACCCTCAACAAGGAATGGATGAAATTGTTCGAATGCATTTTGAGTGCAATTGCTGAAACCGAATGGGTTCGAACCTAGTACATTGAAATGTTCAAGGTACTGTGCAATTCGGGCTCTTCTCAAATATTTTGGCGAAGTGTTTGATTGGTAAATTTGGTTCATTTATTTTTTGGAAGTGTAATTTAGTTCTTTATTGAAAGAATTGCGGAAATGAATTCATAACTTCTTCATGTCGGGTTTCACTTCTGGAATTTAGAGTTTCATTAAATAACAGTGCCAAGATCGTGATGAGAATTCATAAATTGCGATAAGTGGTGATGAGGTTATGTTGATTTTTTCAAGAAGCCGTATAAATAAAAACAAACGATGCCGTGAGTAGCTTGCCTTGACATAACGAGGAAAAATGGGAACGATGCCGATCCATGACCTGGATGTACGCTGCAACGGAGCTGAGATGGGAAATCTCTCCTGGAAATGCATTATTACAGCAATATCTCGGCCACCTCCTCTATGCGAGCCATCTGTTTTAATAAAAATTTCATATTTGTAGAAGAAACTTTCGAACCCAACATCAGTTCTCACAATAGGAGTATATTTAATTTATATAACAAAGGGAGAATTGAATGTGGATAAAAGTTGAAAGTGAAAACAATAAATATAATTTGGGAAATGAAAACAATTCAGGATATCGAGAATTCATTCACAATTTACGTCATCAAAAACGGTTACAAATTTCGCAGTAACCCTGAATTCTTTCGTGTCATTCATATGAATATTCAATTTATTTCTCAGATTTCAAGAAATATCCTTTCAACGAATAGCAAATATACTGCTAAAAAGGTTAACTATTTGTGTCCACATAACAATACGAGTATATTGAGAGAAATGAAGAAAACGTTATATACAATTATGTACCTCCTGATGTAATAAAGTGAGTGTTGATGTGGATTTTAAGCCATATTCTAACCTGGTGGTGCCTGTAGGCTTAAAAATATTCTTTGTGTAACGAACACCTTGAAATCAGCTCTTATTTTAGGATTGTGCCACCTCCAATTCTATGTAGTGCCTCAATAAAATCGATGAAAGTTGAGGAACAATGTCTGAATTATCAGTCAAAGCATCCGAGAGGTCTTGTTACGTGTGCTGTGATACAATTAAGATGAAATCTCTATTTCTATATGTGCGCGTCCATCTTTCACAATTGTTAGATTCGATCGCCCAAGTTACTATGATTGTTTTATTCTGTTGCTTCACTTTTACTTTACTGTTTCTAAATCATCCGCAATTTGTGACATGTTCTTTCGAGCATTTAGGCCGTCGTCGTAGATTAGTTCTCGACGTTTCGCCAGTTCGAGTGTCTGGCATCTTCAGGAGTTATATTTCAGGAGATGTTCTCACTGGACTGAACTGCCTGAGTGTGACGGGGACGCAGATTGTACTTCCTTATATAACCTCGTTCGGGGGCGTGGCTGCGCTTGACCGGTCTCGTCCCGATAACGAACGCGCGCCGGTGTCCGACCGGTTCACAACCGATTCCCGATCTTCATTCACTTCATGAACCCGGTTATTATTATAGGGAAGTGGTTTTGTGTTTTTGAGTACTGGCACCCATGTTCTATTGATTTTCAAAGATTCCTCCGATTTATTGAAATTCGTTGGGTGTTTATGAATTTCGATTGCTTCCCTGTAGAGCCTGGGGTAGTATGCGGTAGTGGTGCACAACACTTGGGTTTTGTCGAATTCTATTGCATGATTCGTGTTGTTCAGTGTGTGCTCTGCGACGGCGGATTTCTCTGAATGACCCAGTCTACAATTGGCCTTGTGTTCCTTGATCCTCGTATTGATGGATCGCTTCGTTGTACCGATGTATACACTTCCACAGCAGCACGGAATTCGGTATACACTCCGTGCAGCTGTGGAAGTGTATACATCGGTACAACGAAGCGATCCATCAATACGAGGATCAAGGAATACAAGGCCAATTGTAGACTGGGTCATTCAGAGAAATCCGCCGTCGCAGAGCACACACTGAACAACACGAATCATGCAATAGAATTCGACAAAACCCAAGTGTTGTGCACCACTACCGCATACTACCCCAGGCTCTACAGGGAAGCAATCGAAATTCATAAACACCCAACGAATTTCAATAAATCGGAGGAATCTTTGAAAATCAATAGAACATGGGTGCCAGTACTCAAAAACACAAAACCACTTCCCTATAATAATAACCGGGTTCATGAAGTGAATGAAGATCGGGAACCGGTTGTGAACCGGTCGGACACCGGCGCGCGTTCGTTATCGGGACGAGACCGGTCAAGCGCAGCCACGCCCACCGACCGAGGTTATATAAGAAAGTACAATCTGCGTCCCCGTCACACTTAGGCAGTTCAGTCCAGTGAGAACATCTCCTGAAATATAACTCCTGAAGATGCCAGACACTCGAACTGGCGAAACGTCGAGAATTAATCTACGACGACGGCCTAAATGCTCGAAAGAACATGTCACATTGAACGATGGCCGCGAAAGCCTCAACCAATTCATCATCCGCAATTTATTGCTTCATTGTTCTTTTATTTGTATTCACTTCTTGAAGAACTTGCTCAACGAAAGTTTGGTAAACTGTTTTTTTTCCTTATTTTAGGATAAACTATTCAGATTTCTCGAGTGGGTTGAAATACCCCAAGGTTCTATTCTCGGACCACTTAAGTTTCTTTTGTTCGTTAACTATCTTTCATCAAATTTGAAAATTAATATCTTGTACCTCGCTTTATGTGAATTGTTATACGTCAAAGTCCCTTATCTTTTACTATTCATTGCCATTTTGTTCGTACTCCGATACCTTATGTATGAAAAGAAAACTAAGACGGTATTGTGAAACTTTGCCCCATATGAAAAATGAGGATGAATTATGTTTTCTTGAACATAATATAAAATTGATTTCACTTATATTTGTCGTTTTCTGATTGTCACTACACACCTCTGTTCCTATTAATTTTCAAATTAAATCATTTCAAATTCCGGAATTCGTCAAAATTTCGTTAGTTACACCAAGACACAACACAAAAGTCACTAGGATGTGAAATCTGACTGTTTATTTGAAATACCAGAGTTTTTCATAGAACTTGATTAAAATAGAGAGAATATCGTCTGACTCTCTAACACTCAAGCATTTCTGTGGGAATAGCAGTTTCAACCTATTTTAGAAAATACGTTCATGCTATATTTTCGAAGGTTCATTTCTATATTTGTAAAAGTTTACTGTAGTTATTACTGACACATAAAATATCATGTTTCGAATGATAATACTTTCATTTTAGTTGTTATTATTATTTTTGGTAAGAAAAGAAAGTGAGACGATAACCAACATAACTATCTTGTAACTTGACTGGAGAAGTGTGTTAAGAAATTTGATACCCGATGACATAATTTATCTGAAAAAGTGCAAATAAACAGAATGTGCAAGATATTCGTAGAGCTCGCAAGCTCTTTTTTCTCAAGCTTCTAGTATATGTAACGATGCAATCCCAATGCTCGGTTCTATTGCATAATCCTCATACTATACGAAGAGGTACCTAATAATAATTCAAATTCCTGCCAACGTTATTCGATTAGATGTACCTGCATATTGCGAAAGAGCCAAGACAACATCGAACGCATTTGTGAGATTGGATATCGATTTGTTTACGTAAATAAAACGGTCTTGGTTGACATAAAAGAAGTGGAAAGCTGCGGAGGCAGTTCATTACTTCGAATGATACCTGGATATTTACTTTGTATCCATCAAGGTGACGACCATTTCCGTATGTAAGGGAAATATGAAGTACGGTTACAAGGGGGAAGAAACGCAAACAATCAAGAGTTCAGCCTTTCGACAACCTCGTTCGACTATAGTTGGACGCAATTCTGCGTTTATCAGGACTAGGAAATATCATCATTAGAAAGCGAATATCATGAATCACTCGCATTGTTTTACTAAATTTACCTTGTGGTGAAGCGGATGAAGAGAGCAAAAATTTATATTAAGGTTTGAGCTAGCGGGGTTCTACTGGGTGTCCGGGGAATACACTTTTACCAAAGATAGAGTTGAACTTGGTGATTACTGATTGACTTTGAAAAATTAATATCTAGATTTCCTAGAAAGTGACAGGGTAATTCTTCCACTTCATGGAAATACTTAGACCATCATAAAATCCAAACTTATTGACGGATATTATTGAAACTTGGGAGGTTATTGGAACATGCTGAGGTCGAGCCAGAAAGATATCGATTATTTCATTATTCAAGGGCAGGACTTATTAATCTTCATTTAAAGGGTCCAGGGTAAATTAAACACCTTGTATTTCGAATTAAAAACAATTGATTCGCTTTTCAGAAAGAAGCTTAATGATGCTTCAATTTGTGATATAGCTGATGTCACATCAACAATTATTTTTTTATGAATTTTTCTATCGGGATATAGTTCAAAAAATTGAATTTTTAACCATGAATAGAACTGAAAATCTTATGTTTGAATATAAAATGGAAAGTGATGGTAGAACATTTTCAAAAATTTTCAAAAAAGTTCGGAGCTTTAATAAGCATACTCCATAACGAAACAATAACTAATGAAAGAAACTAAATAACTAATCAACAGACAATTTCATAGTCATCACTCTGATTTTTTTCTTATAGCATGCTTCTCTATAGTTCCATACCAATCTGACCTTAAAGAGGTAATACTGCTTTTCTGTAATTTGCCTCTGAATACTGTCAATGTTTTCTGGGAGAATGTGTTTACTAACTACCTTTTTGATTTGAAACTTCGAATTGAATGTTGAATTCGAATCAGTAACGTGAAACATAAGGATCGCTCTCAACTAATCCGGGACAGAATGTCACCAACATTGTTGAAAATAATTTCACGTGGGCGTTGCTCAGTGTGGATCCAGAACACCAATGGGTTTTCATTATGAGGTGATTGCTTTCATGTGGTAGTTGCTATGACAGAATCGCCACTGTATGACGCAATTACTCGTGAGTTACATGTAGAACGCAAGTATTCGACAGCAAATATGTTGGTGCTGGTTAACACCAGGTCGATTCGGATGCTCGCACAAGCAAATGGCCGGGAATACATCAAAATCGTAAAATCATGATGATATAAGGTCGTTCGAGAGTAGTTTACAATTAAACAAATATTCTGGGCACGGGAATAGTTCAAACTCTATGAACTCAAACTTTCGTTCGACGAGTGGTCTTTTTCATACGCTAATTATGTAGGTACATATACAAGTTTCTGTTGTAATTGGGGAAGCCAACTATGAGCTATTGAAATAAAGCACATCAACACACCAGAGAGGTAATAGAATTGATGACCTCAGTTTTTGGAAGCAAGTAGATGTTATTTCTCTGAGAGTAAACATACACAAAAAATATAAGAAAGAATTAAGCAAACACTAAAAATTAACAATTCAATTATCAAAGTACACATTTTAACTCCAAACTGAAATGAACAATTCTTGATATTGGCCAAAAAACAATAAGAAATTATATGCATTCAGCTAATTCTTCAATAATCTTTAAAATGTAAAGACATGGTTTTGAAATAAAGGACTGTTTTTTGAAATGAAGGACTGTTGGCAACCCTAGTTAAAATCGTAGAAATGCTTTATGGAGCATTGTGTTGTGAATCATTAGAAAATTAATTTGAATGATATTGTCTTTGATGCCACAATTTTTATGCAAGAAGGTCGCGAAAGTCACAAATAAATCAAATTCAGACAAATTACATTCGATGAAATAAAAAAAAATTATAATTTACTTTTTTCAGAAACAGATTCACTAAATATTTGATAAAATATCGAATGAATGAAGTAAAACTCAGCTGGGAACAAAATCTAGGATTATACCTTATGAATAACAAGTTGCAGAATGGGCACCTATTCCAACACTAATGCGAAAGCATGAATTGCCTTCCGTCACGAGTATAAGACAATAGTTTCTCTATTTCAGTTTTGTGAAATTCTCTCGAAATTCGGATAAAAATTCAGATTACTGACTTTTGCATTGTATCTCAGCATTTGGTATGACAGAAAAATTGGCATTGATTTGCTTTGAAAATCGATAGAATCGGATTTCAATACTGCCACCCCTGGAAATATGACACTAAAATTTTTCCGAACATTAGATCTACTACCTGAACCTTCAAGAAAATGTAGTAGAAATTTAATTCTGCGAATCTTCTGAACAGAATTATATCCAGCCAAAGTAACCAACTTTTTTAATTTCGCTTATATAGATTTTTTCAAATCATTAATTACTCGAAGAGTGAGCATTTCACGAGATTCCACGAGAAATACTTTTGCTTTCCAAAATGGCCAAATATTCATTAAATGACAATACATTCAATTCACTGCCAAGGGTCGGAATCATAGAATTTCTGCTATAATTATGGAATGGAATGGTATATATTGGTCATAACGAAAAAAGAAAAACATGTGAGTAAAATTTTGTATTCGTAAAAGATTTGCCACATTAATGAGAACCTATATTCTGAAAATTATTTCATTCGATGAAATCGTTCACGAGATATATTCAAAAATTAATTTTTTTTATGGATTTTCAACAGCCTGTAACTTTCTAACCGAGCCGAATCGAAAGAAATGGTAGAGACAAAAAGTATTTCTCCTGACCTCGGGAATGTCCCGTTAAAATATATGTACAAGTCAAAGACTCACCCTGTATAGAAAAAATATTTGCCGATTGGTGCTTTCATCATACTCACATGATTCGTAGTGTATAGTGTATTGCTGCAATTCGGTAATACGACGTAATTACGAAATGAAGAGTGATGAAGAAACTAGGTCGTGCATCGGCCCTGCTTGTGGAAATTCCATTCAACTGGTTCCTAGATGTTGAATGTAATTGAACAATGTTGAAAGTAGTTTTTTTTGTCATCGTTTTCTGAAACAGGTTCATAGTTTTTTCATGTTTCTCCCACAGAGAATGTGCGATGTGCAACAATATTTTTTTTCTCATTTTCTTATTCAGATAACTTCTTTCCTCTATTATGAAGGATGTTCTCTTGGAAAATATGATATTTTTGAAACGAATAATCACTCTAATAAATTGTTATAACAAAGATGATTTTAGCAGAAGGTTCGATTATTGTAACATGCGAATATTAACAACCAAAATATGTTTTATCGAAACAGAACCGAAACTGAAGAATATAATTTGACGTATTGTCTGAATTTGAATTCAGCCATTTAGCAGAAAAGCAGAAAGCACAAAGCGCTACTGCTACCTATCAGTATTAGAAGCGGTCGGGAACATATTTCAAGTTCGCTGCCAACCGCTTTTCATTATATTATGTCAATTAGTATTTTGCAGGGAAAGAAAAGTCATTCTCATCCACAAGTAAAACTGACTCATTTTTCTTTAGAGTTTGAACAACCTTTTTTCTGGTATTTACACCTCAAATTTCCTCCCAGTTCCGCTACCGCTACCTATATGGATAGCGCTCCAAAAAATGGCGACCGCCTCAGAACGTATTGTAGCGCATGTGGCACCGGACGATTCAGTTACAGTTGGACAAAGGTTTCGTTCGCTGAATACGACCATTATCACTAGGTCTGTGATGAAAACAAACATTGTTTGATGAATTTTAACATGAACGTATACTTTCGTAGCAACGTGTTGTGCACGAGAATTGACTCAATTCGATTTCATTGTTCATCGTTCATCGAACGAGTGTTCTCGAGAATTGACACCCAGGCCTGCTCCCAAATTCTCCAAGATTCTCTTTTTATCAACCAACGTTAAAAACATCCCACTCCCAAAAATCGCATTCAAACAAGGCGTCCGAAACTCCACAGACGATTACCTACCAGCCGAAGCGCACGCTAAGCAATCAATTGAAGATTGGAGATACAAAGAATTTCCCGGGCTTTCATTCAAAGTCTGTTAAATTCGGTAACTTTGCCGTAGCCGCCCCCCCGTGAGATCCGAAGTGAACGATACTTGAAAGCGGCGTCGATACTTATTCATTGCCGGGCTTCCCCAACCGTACGGCGTTATTACCAGGTAAATGAAATTGAATTCGGCCCGCCGAATGGCAATATACGGATTCGCAACTTTTTGATAGAGAGCGACAAGCGCCCCTCGCCGCCCCCGTTCGCCGCCCGCCTCCCCCGATATTAGCCGGAAAACCTTGTTTCACGGAGCATCCATTTAGAAACTGCTTTATTCTCCGTCAGTCAAATAAATGTCAATTTCGGATATCTATTCAGGAATGAATATGGGTGGCCTTTATGTGAGGACAAATTTATTTGTAGACGATGTTTTCAAAGGGGGACTTTCTGTTGGAATTTCTCTTTTAATTTCCATGGAGCCCCGTTGCGTGGGCCGTGCATTCAGGGTTTTGACGGTCTATTTCTCGTCGTTTTTATCTAGCAACGGTCGTTCGTTTGACGAGCAGAATCTACGTTTGCGAAGGCTTTCATTCTTTATGTGGAGTCGAATTTTTATCTTCAATGCTCTCCCCTGTTGAAAAACCTCTAGGATTCCTAATGAATTATACCATGACGCTTCCATGTCGAACATGAAAGGATTAAAACTATGCAGAATAATAATCAAATAATCAACTTCAATAGAAATGGGTGTACAGGGTGATTCATTTATCTTCGTAATCCCAATTTTCTCGAAAACGTCTTAATATTATTTCATTCTGTGAATGGCGTTTTGAACAAGTCAATGTCAACTTGAGATGCGCATAAAAATCTGCGGAATAAATAAAAACGCCAGGCGCCGCGGCGCTATCAAAATTTTTTTCCCCAGGGATATACCATTTTTATCATGTCATTCGAAATATAATTTCATTCTGAACTTTTCTTTCGAATACAATTTTTGTTAATTTCTAACCGTCAGCGATCTGCTGTGTGTTTTATGTTGATTCTATTCCATTCATTTCTTTTTCTGTATTGTGGTAGTATGTCTTCATTTGGAGACATAGATATGATTTTGTGCCTTAAATTCAAGAAGGCTAGTTTGTTAAACAATTTGCCTCTTCAAATAAGATCAAATATGTGGATACAGCAAGATGGGTCTCCATGTCACAACGCTGCCATTGTGAAGAGATATTGAGATTAAGAATTCGACCCTTATATTTTGACCAGAGTGACAAATAATGAAATAGGGAGATGATATAACTTGTGTATGGATCATAATGTCTAGATGACCTAGATTTGATTTTGTTTCGTAAAATGACGGAGGCCCTGTAACAAACTATTTTTCTATCATTTTATTCATTAAATATTATATCTTATATCAATAAACATTTTATTTAATAACAAACGAAACATTTCGAGTCATATGTCCTATATACCGGCCATTATGATCCATACATAAGTTATATCATTCCCATTATAAGTTACTTTGGTCAAATTATAAGAGTCTACTTAGGCACATGCGTTTCTCATCTTCATTTTCAAATAGTCCAAGTTATTACAATCAGTTTGGTATACCATATATTTAAGGGGACCCCTCAGAAAGTAATCCATGAGCGTTAGGTCTGGCGATATCTGATGGGTCCATTGGTTTCAATCCATTTATTTTCGAATTCTTGATCTAAATATCTCTTGACAATGGCAGCGTTGTGGCATGAAGCCCCATCTTGCAGTAGCCACATATTTAATCTCATTTGAAGGGGCACATTGACGTGAAAACTAATCTTCTTGAATTTAAATCAAAGAATCATATCTATGTCTCCAAATAAAGGCATACTACCACAATACAGAAAAAAATAAATGGAATAGAATCAACATAAAACACACTGCAGATGGCTAACGGTTGGAAATAGATAAAAATTGTATTTGAAAAAAAATTCAGAATGAAATTTTCTAAAAAAGGTATGTCCCTGGAGAAAAAAAAATCGATAGCGCTGCGACGCCTGGCGTCTTCATTTATTCCGCAGATTTTTATGCGCATCTCAAGTCGACATTGACTTGTTCAAAACGCCATTCACAGAATGAAAAAATATTCGGACGTTTTCGAGAAAATTGAGGTTACCGAAATAAGTGAATCACCCTGTACGGTTATTAAGAAACAAACATTGTAGCCCTGGGTTATTTATAATGAACTTTAAATTTTGAAGTATCAGTCCTTTTTGAGTAATATAAGAAAAACCATCGCAATAATTATCGTATACTTCATTTATTCAGCTTCAATTCACCTTTTTATAGATCTTGATACCTCCACTCACTTCTCATGAAGATATCGGCCTTCAAATGATCCTTTCGATCCGTTTGTTTTTGACTGTCTATAACTCAGCAATCAATGATCACATGGAAAATTAACGGTGATTTTCGAGGTCCTTGATGAACTTTTTTTTTTTGAAACATGAGTTGAAGATTTTAATCATCTAAAAGAATACCATTTTCAATTTCCTAGGCTTAGAGATCTTTCATCATGAAGTTGGAAAAATTTTATTAGATTTTTTCACTTAGAAAGAGATATACAATTTTCAGCCTTGTCTGCAATCATCACTATCCCATACACCTCAGGGATAAAAAATTCATGAAAAATATTGATATTCAAAGCATTAAATCTTACCTGATTGCCTTGAGTATCGAAGGGATACAAGGATGTCATGACAAAATCTTCATGAACAACTTCGATATTTGAAGCAGAACATCACACCAAATTCCTCTAAATATCAAAGTTTTCCATGAAGATTTTATTTCTGACATCCCTGAATAGCATACTGATGATGCCAAATGAGGCTGAAACCGGTATATCTCTCATCGTATCATATAATATAATTTCCCCAAACTCATGATGAAAGATCTCTGGTATTCATTTCGATGATCGGGAACTATTTTGGATTTATCTATGTTTCAGGAATGTTTTCGTGAAAGCAAAGAATTTTTTTGTTTTCCGTTTTTTCCTCAATGAATTTTTTCGCAAATGAAGTTTTTTTTTTGTTGCATGTATGAAAGGAGATTCCTGGAGTTTATTTGGATATCGAGGGTTAGTTCGAACATACTCAGAAAACCAATAATAAAAACTGATTTTTACAGTTCAATTAATAACGTTAACTTCTAGGAGGGGACAAATCAATCCCGCCAGTCGTTTTTTACTTTACTCGATCAAATCTATGAAAAACTTGAAGTATCAGGTTTGTTGCTCTGAAAATCTTCTCGGATAGTGTTTTTCTATACTTTCTGAGAATACATAGGAAATCGCTTGATTAAATGGTTTTTTTAAGCTTGAGGCTTTAAACGAATGAGAACAAACACAGGAACCAAACGTTGAAATTCCGAAGTTATGTCGGTTGAGAAATCTCAGTTTGGTGAAATGAATTCTAAAAATGACTTTGCATGAGTTTTTTTTTTAGCAAAAAAAGATATAATTTTTTTGGGGATTTTTCATCCGCTGCCTACCGAAAATGATGAAAAACAATAGTTTGAAATGGCTCAGTAAAAATCGCTATTTTTTTCTGTTTCAGAAATATATCATACAACAGACATCGCCCTCAGCATTGTTGAGTATTGAAGTTAGTCTAAGATCCGAACCTACCTCGACCTTCACCAAGCTGATAATAGAATAGAACCTATTTCATAATAAACTTCAGATGTTAGATAATATAAAAAAAATAGGTTGCCTAAAAAAATCCTGGACAGAGTATTTTTAATTATTTTTTCAAAGGTATGTCGAAATGAGATAATTTCACCGGTGTGATAATAGGAAAAAAATTATATCAGCATAAGCGCTGTTTTATTGTGAACACGTTGATATAGGGTTGCCTGCAAAAAAATTGGACCTAATAGGGGTTGCCGAGGTTTGAAGGTTGCATTGTTGACGCGCCGGGTAATAATAAAGGACCGAACATCGCAGTCCTATCTGAATGTAAGACAGTGCAAATGCTCGGTACTTTTACTCAAAGAGTTACCCCTACTACATAGGTACCTTCTATAGGCTATATTGAGAACAATACGGCGATATTCTGTAGCAACTGACATTTGAATTTAAAACAAAAGTCCAATGTATTCAATACCATAATATAATATTAACTTATGGGTATAATGTGGACTGCCGAAAATTCGGGTAAGGCGATAACAAGAAAATATCAGAAGATCTTGTATTACATTAATAAATTTTGTTACAGAGTAGCAAAAAAACAAAAAATAATATCAATGAAATAAAACGATCAATATCTTCTATTTCATATCTGAATCTTCTGAACTTGAATGGACAGTCTCAAATTTATCGGTCTCATCAAGTTCATCCCTATTATTTTTCATTTTAATTATATCTCGTATTTTTGAAGGAGTTTGATCTCCTATAAAACCAGTTTATTTCAAATAACTATTCAAATACCAACCGTAATTTATAGGGTTCAACTCTGCACATACAGATTCTGTTGCATTAAGCCACATGGAATTTACATATATTGTTCGTAAAACTTTTTGTTGTAGGAAAATACACCATGGCGGTATAGAGTTGCAGTCAAAGCTTTTAATTTTGTTTGAAAATTTTTCGTTATCTTTTTTTGCGCCGTACTTTTTCATGAAAATACAAATTCTCGCATCGTTTACTGTCATACATTTGTGCTGTGAACTCTTCAACAGTATTAATTTTTTGGGTCCCAACTTTGAAGCTAAATTGATGCAATCAAATTGGTTCGATTGCTTCTTAGTCGTTGACCGCACCGTGCAGTCATAGTTGGGAATGCGCGCGAGGAGATTGGTATTCCAAATTTACCAATACCTTTGCGCCCATCACATTTGAATTGCATAGAACATTGGTAACATTGATAATGCCGTACTGTTTCCAATATGGTCTATGGAGGGTAGTAGGGATACCTCTTCTCTCCATAGTAGGTATACATACGTACCGAGCATTTGCACTGGTTTACATTCAGATACCTTTATTATTACCTAGCGCGACAACAATCTAACCTTCAAACCTCGGCAACCCCTATTAGGTCCATGTTTTTTGCAGGCAACCCTATATCAACGTGTTCACAATAAAACAGCACTTATGGTGATATAATTTTTTTCCTATTATCACACCGGTGAAATTATCTCATTTTTTCATACCTTTGAAATAATAATTAAAAATACTCTGTCCAGGATTTTTTTAGGCAACCTATTTTTTATATATTATCTAACATCTGAAGTTTATTATGAAATAGGTTCTTTTCTATTATCAGCTCGGTGAAGGTCGAGGTAGGTTCGGATCTTCTACTAAGTAGGCTGAATCACAGAATATGTATGGGATCATTATTATTTTGCCATTGAATACTTGATTCAATTCTCCTTGGTTTGATCTCTGTTCAGAATAACTGTCACTTCATTATTGCCACTAAAATAAAAAATTTCAATAGATCATCATAAAACTCGTAGTTTTCGAACATTTCCATCCTGCTGGCAACAATGACTCCTAATTCCAAGAACTGACAGTTGTTCTCAAAAGAGATCAAACAACAGAAAATTGAGTCAAGTATTCGAGGACGAAATAAGAATGACAATAAGCATATAATTCTGTAATTCAGCCTACTTAATACTCAATTATTCGAATTTCAATTACAAACTATATTTTTCATGATATCTGAAAGAATCTGAGCGCACTGTATGATATCTGATATATTTCTGAAACGGGGAAGAATGGCATTTTATTCTGAGCCCACTCAAACTATTGTTTACATAGGAAGAAATATAACTTTATGTTATAGCTCTTGGGGAAAACATTTTGGGAAAAAAGTAATTAACTACTGTACTATTGCTATGAAAAAAGTGCCTTTATAATATATTAATATTTTTATTTCAACATCCTATCACAGAGAGAAAAGGAGATAATGGTCAAAGTTGAAATCACCTTAATTTCAATTTTGGCCTTTAACTCGAGAACAAAAGAAGATAAAGGAAAGCAGTTAATGGTATAATCAGTTTCTCTGAAAAAGACCACCGTAACGTGGTATATCTCACGGTTCAAAAGTTGTAGTTCAGGTATCACCAATTTTGCCCAATCTGTAAATATGTACAATGAAAAGCAGAAGAGTTCACTCAACACTCAACTCAACATTATTGGTTTTCTCAATATGTTACGAGATCACTATATCATTACAAAGTATGTTCAAGCAACCTGACAGTTTGTTTCAAGGGAACATAAGAATAAGTTGATACTAACATAGTCGGGATGTGATAGTTGCATTCGACTTGAGCCCATAAATGAGAATCTTGAAAAATTTGTGAAATTTGATCTCATAGAAACATCAGATTGTCAGAAAATTATTTCGACCTATATCAATCAGAGGATATCGAATCAAATGATGACGAAATGAGAAAATCAATCAGGGATGCAGCATCCAAAACGAACATCGAACTTACGGCATTTGTTGAATAGCGAATGCGTTAAGCAGAAAGTTTAGTCACGTTTTATCCGAGTAACATATTGAAACCAAAAGATGAATCTAGAGGAAGCTAACTATTTCACCAAATCAAGCACAGATGATGAGGTAATCAACTTTGAATTACGGAAAGTTGATGACTACAGCAGAAATTCCAGGAGAAAATTTTTCAATCTGCCCAATTAGCCGAATATTTGCTTGGATTGCCCGGGCCCGTTCAACTCGAGGGCCTAAAATTCTCGACGTAATATCGTCGGGGGGATTATTTCTACCACGCAATTAGCCCAGAAGAGCACAGACAGGATAGGGCAGAAGTAGCGGCTCAAATACTTCACTCATAATTGACTCTCATTGTTTCGATAAGTACCTATTGAGATGAAAGCAAAACATTATTTTCCCGGTTCCCTCTTCTCTTGGCTCCAGGAAAAAGGAAACATATTAACGAATGAAATTTAACAACCTCCTCCTAGATATATACGCTCGGGAAATAAAGCTTTGTCAAGGATTTCATGGGGGAGAAGTATTCGTAATATGATTTTTGCTGACGCTCATCTCTTTTTCCAGTCGACACGAGTCGTTTATGCCCCCTCAGTTGGGCTGGAGCATTGTAATCCGGTCTACAGAATTGCGCAGTTTCTTTTTTGATCAAATATTGAAGAGGTGGGACTCTGGATATATGAGACATTATTTAGTATTATGGAACTTCTTCTTTTCACTAAAACTTCATTCGAACTTTCTTCCCACTTCACGAAATTTTTTCTGACGTTCGTCAGAGAAAACGATGTGCGACGAACATCCTAGAATAGGACTCAAGTTACATTAAATAAAAATTGAAATATAATATGGGAGGTCTCTGTATTTCTCTTAAAATTTTTTCAGGGTTTTCTTTTCTCAGCCTCAAGAACGATAATCAATAAGGAAATTTTTCAGAATAGCTAAAAAAAAAGGTTTCTCGGAAGAGTTGAGCAAAAATTCGTCAGCGACCAAATCCTTTTTTAAATTGTTGCCTGGAACAAAAAAAAAATAACTTTTCGAACTTTCAAACTGAAGAATGTTCTTATTGTTCTGACTTAAGAACATTTTTATTTTAAAGGGTAAAATTTGTCTTTTTTTATTTGACATCTGTAGAAACGATTTTATGAAAGCACCAATAATAAATCTCAATCGGAATCGGAACGAAGTTGGCTCAGTTCGCTTTCGAAATTTTGTTGTTGTACTGAATTAAACTGGATTTTTGCTTCTTTGTACATTTAATTTTGTTCTTAATTCCATTTGGATCTTGAGATATCTCAAAACCCAGCATTCTTCGAAAAATAAGATTCCAATGACTGAAGAAAATTTTGCTACACATGCACTGAGTTGTACCGTTCGGATATCTGCCCAGTTTCCCGAAAACTCGAAACTGGAAAAAAAGCTCACCACTTTTCTGCTAACAAATGAATGAAAAAATTTGTGCTCTATTGTGCTGTATAGCCTGTTAATATTCTTTCAAAAAATTTTTGGATTTTTCTGCAAATTAGAGAAAATAGAAAGAGGTCAGTCCTGCACTTGTCATCACGGTTTTTTTTTTAGGGAAATTGAAAATGCCATCAACTTGATTTTTCTTTTTTCTTTTGTTTTTGGTCATAGGCCAAAATTGAAATTTGGGCGATTTCAACTTTGCTAATTATGGCCGTTTCAATTTGTGCTAGGATGATGAAATGAAAACTATATACTGACACTTTTTCATAACAAGTCAGTAGCCTACTATGTGTTTTCCCAAGAGCTTTCCTTGCTGAGCTATAATATGAAATTGTATTTTTATGGAAATATAGTGAAACAGTAGGTATACAGGTGGCCCACGTAAGGAAGGATCTACTGATCAATGTTTTCGTGAGATAGTTCCAGAAAAGTTAACTTTTTGACGCCTTCTCACTGCGAATTCAGGGGTCTTTGATCATAGCCCTAATCTGGGAGGCAGAGCCCTTAAACCTTAACTGGTATGACATGGTCAAAATTGACCCTACTGGAATAAAATTGTACAATAGCCACAGGTCCTCCCCCATTTCTGCTATTCTCCTAGCTAGTAATTTTTTGTTAGCGTCTGGCACAAAACCGGGTCAAATTCGATCCTGCCATATAGTAAATATACACAAGGTCAAAAATGACCCTACCATACCCTGAAAGTTAATTTGAAGCACCACACCAGTTGAGGGTTAGGACTCAAAACACTATTGGGTTCGACTGAAAGATCTTTGCGAAGGTTTTGCAATGAATATTCATGGATATTTCTGAAGATTTCTCAGTCATAATCAACTATTGCAACTACAAAGTAAAGCTCAGCTAGGAAACCCTTTTGAAAAACAATATACTGCGCTACTGGATTGTAATGTCTTTGTAATGTTTTTATTTCAACGTCCTATCACAAACAAGAACGGAAATATTGAATATATTGAATCGCCGAAATTTAAAAGGAATACAGCTGATGGCATAATCCGTTTCTCTTAAAACCACGACTGTATTGTGCCATTGAGTATCACCAATTTTGCTCACTCTGTACTCATGCATTCTCGATTTTTCGAAGTTTCGTAACTTCAGATGAACTGACGCCTCTCATTGTAATAATTTTTTGCTGAAATTCTTCTCCAAACGGTTCAAATTCCTATTCGATAGAGTAGATGCGGTTTTTGGTTCATATTCCATTCGAGAAAGGAAAACGACCACACGTTTGGTTTCAATATAGTTTTCCACATTTGCTGTTATGTAAGGATATATTCAATGTTCCCCTGTCACCTTTGCGATGCGAGAAACACAAAGAATGAAAAATATGATTCAGGTCGGTATGAAGAGAACTTTTCACCATGACGACGAAAGAATTTCGCTATTGACAGGATCCACGTCTCGTGAAAAGTAATACGTTGTGACGACGAAACAGTTCAGCAACTCACAACCCCTGGCTCTGCATTCCGATGTTTAACACTTTCAAAGAGAAGTTGTTGCGAAAAAATGCGACGGAATTGAAAATACGTCAATCATCCGTGTGTTTTCGAATAGCCGCTGTGAAAGTGTAGAAAATAGAAGTTATGACACGTGCCTTTATACAAAATGTGTCGCCTGCAGATCTTGCACCCGTCGAGCGTGAAAATGTTCCTGCCCTGCCAAGTCGGGACGGCCACCACTGATCTTATTTCTCCGGCAAAAGCTTCCTTAACATGAAAGAGCGTGCACAATTTCCCTCGTCCTTATGTACTCGAATCATTCGTTGGCATTCAAATCACTCCCGAAATTTAGAGATTGCTTCCGTTCTCCCCTATCCGATCTTTTGTATCGAAACGGTCTGAGATGTGTCGACAAATATTTCCACTGTGAAATTTGAAATGCCTGAATAATTCTCGCATTCCGTTGTAGGCGTTAAGAGGTGCCGGCTACAGAATTCATCTGAAAATTTCCCTTTCGGTAGTTGCATACTGGGAGAGGTATAGAAGATCGCTTCATTGACATTTCATGTAATTTTCCAGTTTCCGTAGATCTGCTCCTAAATTTTGTTGATGCATACTCATATAAACTGCTTTGATCGAATGTTTACTAGTCCAGGCACGTTAAACCTTCCGTACGAGTATGCTTGTTGTACTCGTTTAAATGAATTTTTGACGCTACTGATCAGCGAGGGACGGTTCACCGCGTTTGAGCCTGAAGGTTTTTTTTGTATTTATTCAAAGTATATGGAAATATGATTTTTACTGGGACTATGGAAATAACAAGGCACCTGGTAATTCAATGGAATGTTAAATGAATAGGTGAAAGAACACTGACAACAGATCACTCTGAGTTTCAGTCGCACTTTAATGAATATTTTTGTGTAATGCATTAATCTCAACTTTTCGGACTAGTGTTCGTCTAATCACTTGATCGAAAATTTCATTTAATCCGTCCTTCCGAACCCCGTCTAATCAATTGATAACGTTCTGGCCGTCTACAGTCCCGTTCTCTCATCGAATCCTCATATTTTGAGGGTACTCCTTTATTTCTCAATCTCTTTTCCCCACTAGACCTAAGAAGACCCAAGTTTTTGCATTTTCATGAATCTCGAATTTTCCAATCGACACCTGCTAACACTCAAGAAATCTCGCATTTAGCGTCAAGTGCCTCGAACTGCCTGATAAACCCAATATAGTAGAAGATCCGAACCTACCTCGACCTTCACCGAGCTGATAATAGAATAGAACCTATTTCATAATGAACTTCAGATGTCAGATAATATATAAAAAATAGGTTGCCTAAAAAAATCCTGGACAAAGTATTTTTAATTATTTTTTCAAAGGTAAGTCAAAATGAGATAATTTCACCGGTGTGTTAATAAAAAATTTTTTTTATCCGCATAAGCGCTGTTTTATTGTGAACACGTTGATATAGGGTTGCCTGCAAAAAACTTGGACCTAATAGGGGTTGCCGAGGTTTGAAGGTTGGATTGTTGTCGCGCTAGGTAATAATAAAGGACCGAACATCGCAGTCGTATCTGAATGTAAACCAGTGCGAATGCTCGGTACGTATGTATACCTACTATGGAAAGAAGAGGTATCCCTACTACCCTCCATAGACCATATTGAAAACAGTACAACTCTATACCGCCATGGTTCATTTTCCTACAACAAAAAGTTTTACGAACAATATATGTAAATTCCATGAGGCTTAATGCAACAGAATCTGTATGTGCAGAGTTGAACCCTATAAATTACGGTTGGTATTTGAATAGTTATTTGAAATAAACTGGTTTTACAGGAGATCACTCCTTTGAAAATACGAGATATAATTAAAATGAAAAATAATAAGGATGAACTTGATGAGACCGATAAATTTGAGAGTGTCCATTCAAGTTCAGATGATTCAGATATGAAATAGAAGAAATTGATAGTTTTTTTTCATTGATATTATTTTTTGTTTTTTTGCTACTCTGTAACAAATTTATTAATGTAATACAAGATCTTCTGATATTTTTCTGGATATCGCCTTACCCGAATATTCGGCAGTCCACATTATAACCATAAGTTAATATTATATTATGGTATTGAATACATTGGACTTCTGTTTGAAATTCAAATGTCAGTTGCTCCAGAATATCGCCGTATTGTTCTCAATATAGCATATAGAAAGTACCTATGTAGTAGGGGTAACTCTTTGAGTAAAAGTACTGAGCATTTGCACTGTCTTACATTCAGATAAGACTGCGATGTTCGGTCCTTTATTATTACCTGGCGCGTCAACAATGCAACCTTCAAACCTCGGCAACAAATTTTTTTGCAGGCAACCCTATATCAACGTGTTCACAATAAAACAGCGCTTATGCTGGTATAATTTTTTTCCTATTATCACACCGGTGAAATTAACTCATTTCGATATACCTTTGAAAAAATAATTAAAAATACTCTGTCCAGGATTTTTTTAAGCAACCTATTTTTTATATATTATCCAACATCTGAAGTTTATTATGAAATAGGTTCTATTCTATTATCAGCTCGGTGAAGGTCGAGGTAGGTTCGGATCTTAGACGTAATACAGTTGAGTCGAGTGCTGTAGACATTAATTTACAAGAGTTAAGGATATCGTATTCGATCGTTTTGAAAAGTATGTAATCTTTGAGAAAATCGCTGTAAAATTATTTCAAGATGATCCAAGTTCAATAATAACTTGGATCTGAACCATGTTATTTTTAGTTATATGGAGTACAGGCCAATTTTTGTTCAATGCAAGAAACTGGTAAGCCGTGCTTGGGGTACAATGAATATTCACCTGGGTTCTTCTTTGAATGCTGTCTCCTACGTGGGTTGAATATCATCATTTCAGAATTCAGAAACTGTCAATTTCATTTCCGATGAGTCACTTAAATTTCAGAAACCGTCAGTTGAATTTCAGATTAGTCAATCGAAAAACACATCAAATGTAATTCGGATTAATCAATTTAATTTCAGAATATGTCATTTGAAATTCAGATAAGTCGATTAAATTACTGAAATCTTCATTTTTAATTTAGAAAGTTCGATTATTATCTGAACTCAAATCCGAGTTTGACTCATGATTTACTCATTTTCATAGTGGTTATCATATCATCAATCATTCAATCAGGGATGTTTCATGTATGAATAAAACTAATGAAATCTGGATAAAAATATTCAATTGATTCTTCTCCTAACATCGTAGCTTCAGTAAGCACATACCCATCAATGAAAATTAGTCGAATTGAGTACATATTTAATTTGTCAGTGTCTGCAGCTGGTGTATTTTCCATTGAGAGGAGACAAAGTTCATTCACAGTGCTTTCAGCAAATGAATGGGTTGAGGGTTTGCTGCAACATTGGCAAGATATGAGGGACCAGTTATCAGATTCAGTGATCGTCTGTGATAATGCTCCATGCCATTAGGGATTGGAGACAGATATCAACCATATACCAGCAATACTGCTGCTGAAATTTTATGGTAGATGATGAAAACTTATGTAAGAACAAACCTGTTATGCCAGACATGCCTTTTTATCTTCAATATTTTTTCTGTTAAAGGTTGAATGATTCACGTGAAAGTATATTATATTTCTGAATCACCTTCAATTAATATTTTCTGGAAGTAATCTGGTATCGATGTACGTATGAAATAAATTCAAAATTGACATTTCTGGAATATAATTGACCATTTCTCGAATACAATTGAGTGTGTTATCTGAATTATATTTATTTCGGAAATTCAAATGACCAATCTGAAATACATTAGATGATTTCTGAAACACAATCGACTAATCTGAAATACAAGTGATGTTTCCGAATGCCAATTGACGATTTCTGAATTGGTGTATATAAAGATTATTCGCTGCGGTTCTGGAAAACTCTATTGAGACAATCCCTCAAGATTCTCAGACATCAAATTCTCCTTGTGACAATGCCTGTGCCTCCCAGTATCCTTCCTTGCCTAATTAGTTGAAGCAATGCGTTCTCCTCTCATTATATGTCCTAGGTCCTAGATATTGTAATTTTCTTGCTTTTATGGTGTTAATCATTAAGAACTCTTTACTCATCTCTCGAAGTACAGGGTGATTGTTCATATTTTACTCAATAGCTATCTCCATTAATATTGGTCGTACAAAAACGTTTGAATAAGCAAATTTGAAGTATTTTTGATGGGCATTCAGAATTCAGTACTAGAAAATGCATAAAAGCATCGTTAAAATGAAAATTTCATGTAAACTGTTGTTTTCTTTAAAAGCACTCCCTATTATTCATTTTTCTAATCGATAAAGCTCGTGTTTCTGATTTCGAATATGTTATTTTTATTAAGGTTATCTCTGGCAGTTTTCTGAAAATATCGATTTTTCTTCTTAATCTAAGGCGGCTGTGGAATGCCACACGAGAACGATGCGATTCTTTTTATCAAAGGGACCGTAGACAATGAAATGACATTTGTTTCATTTTTGATTAACTGAAAGTTAAAAACAGTGTTCAAAATTTACCTCTTCACACAGTTGATAGTTTTTGATTAAGTTCATCAGGGTTTTACTCATAATTTCTGGATTATTATTTATGTCTTCCTCTATCCTGATTTTGATGTCTTCAATATTATTCAACCGGGTCATATTCACTCTAGATAGACATAGCGAGGTGAAGTGATGGCCTCTAGTGGCTCACCCGTCGGCTCAAGGCTACATTGTCGAACGAGTTTTTGATACTTACCATCAAGGTTCAGGTTATCGGTCACGTACGTAAAACGTTTTGAAAAATCCTTCAAATGTTCTCCTGACCAAAAATAATAAAACTCCATAATAAAAGCTTCAATTTTATTATAACTGACGTTTCGCCCTAATATTTTGGGCTTCTTCAAAGATTAAAAAATTAAAGAACGCAATTTCACAAGAATACAACAACAGGGAACATCAGTGAGGTTACATCAATATGTGCTAGTATTTCTTCTTCTTCTTTCTAAACAATTAGTTTCAACAAGGACAGGCAACAAACAACACTAGAAAATCGACACCATTAGGTGTGTACATAAATCCACATTTATTTCCTTTTAATTTTTTATTGTATTGTGGGAATATATTCATGTAACTATTCGAGATGGTTGTAAAATCTGTTCTTATGTTTACATTTTTGTCGGATAAGGAAATGTAGATGACACAAATCTGTCTAGATGCTTTAAACATCGATGAACTCTTGGAAACCTTCAATTCTTTTCATGAAAGACTGTATTTTACAGCAGAGATACCGAACGAAAACTTCATCAACTTCCTGGATGTAACCATATCGATAGTCCTGGATGTAACCATATCGATATTCAACAACGTTTTCAAGTTTAACTGGCTTAGAAAAGACTCTTGGTCTGGAAGATACTTGAATTTCTTATCTTATCACCCCTTAAAATATAAGTCCTCCACCATTAACAATCTTGTCGATAGAGCAATCCTCCTATCTGACAATGAGTATCACAAAACCAATTTAAAATTAATCAGAGATACTCCGGAAGAAAATTCTTACCCCACCACTTTCTCAAACCGAACCATCAAAAACAGAATTAACGTCCTCGAAAAAAGACAAAGGATCACAAAAATTTAAAATTCCGTTACACCACCCCTCAGCAACCCCTCTGTTCTCGCTCCCTCCGAGTTGAATGACCCCATTGACACGTCTCCCGGAACATCTGAGCTTAAAAAGCTCATATATTTCAGATTACCTTATTTTCAAACAATTGAGCATGGTATCAATAAGCTGTGCAAAAACTTAAAGATCATACCAGCTTGGACTCCATCTCTCAGGAGCTCAATAATTTTCAGCAAACTTAAGCAAAGAGATGATACCATGAATGCCAGCAACGTTATATATAGGGTAAAGTGCCGAGATCGTGATCCACATAACTTTTTCATAGGACAGACCTCTCAATACTTGAAAAAAAGATTATATCAACATCAATATAATATAAAGAAATCTAACCTATTACATTCGGGCATATGTAAGCATTCTCTAGACTCGGGACACTCCTTTGACTTCGACTCAGTCACTATCCTGGATTCGGAACCGCATTTCTGTAAGAGACTATACCTTGAATCGCTCTACATTTCCCTATCCGACAAAAATGTAAACATAAGAACAGATTTCACAACCATCTCAAATAGTTACATGAATATATTCCCACAATACAATAAAAAATAAAAAGGAAATAAATGTAGATTTACGTACATACCTAATGGTGCCGATTTTCTAGTGTTGTTTGTTGCCTGTCCTTGTTGAAACTAATTGTTCAGAAAAAAGAAGAAGAAATACTAGCACATATTGATGTAACCTCACCGATGTTCCCTGTTGTTGTATTCTTGTGTAATTGCGTTTTTCAATTCTTTAATCTTTGAAGAAGCCCAAAATATCAGGGCGAAACGTCAGTTATAATAAAATTGAAGCTTTTATTATGAAGTTTTATTATTCTTGGTCAGGAGAACATATAAGGATTTTTCAAAACGTTTTTGATACTTAGTCAATGTTAAAACTGAACGTTTCAGTCTTCTTAAAAGAGTTTCCTTCTTCAAAGTATGGTTGTACCTTTCAGGCAGTGCCGCAATCTACTTAAAATATCATCAACTTTCATTTCCAAAATTACAGAAGTGACGATTCTTAAAAACTACAATCTGTCAACTTGACTTTTCCAATATCTCAAAAAACAAAGTAGTCCAATTCCAACACACTCCCACCTTGTGTCATTAAAACAACAATAATTAATGACACAATCAAATTCAATATTACGCTAGGGACCTTTACAGGTCTTCTTATTCTCTCTGAGAATACTCATCAAAACTTCTACTCAAACATGACAAATCTTGATATGCTCTTCTAAAATCAAATGCGTCCTTACTTCATAGTTTGTGTGCAATACAAATGTCATACTAAAATCCTTTGGATCATATCTATCAAATATTTTCGTTTGCAATCTGTTCAGTCCTTCAACCTTCATTCTTTCGGAGTTTATTTCTTCTTCGTCAATGCCAAAATTCTGCCTAGACCATTGGGACATTGAATCGCATAACCACCTAGGAAGATCCTCCCACCATCTTTCATCTACTTGAGTATAACAATCTCGTGATGGAAGATCCGTTGGATTCATTTCAACAGAAATATAATACCTGTGTATAGGTTTGGAAAAGAGTTGCATTTCTTTACTCTTCCAAATCAATGTTTCGCAATTTTCTTTCCCAGTTGAGGAGTCGGAGTCGAAATTGGTTGATGAAGGAAGATGACCTTCGATCAAAGACATGCATACCTCATATCCCTCATCATCTTCTCGTTTAAACTGTCGTTGAAAAATCCTCAATAAGCTCTTCTTGCTCCAGACGTGATTCTATTCCTTCAGGAACTTGAATACCATTAAACTGTCTTGATTCAGGTTTGGGAACTCTCAATTTGATTTTTGATTCTGATTTCTTGGAACTGCTTCCTTGACATATAAATCTGTCAAAACTGAATTTCATCTTATGATATTGATATCTCATCGTATCCATCATTTCCATTTCTGCATTCATAATTGCTTCATTAACATCTGAATCCAACATCAATCATGAGTTGATTCAGTTCGGATAATTTAAGCATTCTATCTTCCAAAACTTTGATGTTACCATGTATTTCTGAGATATCACATTTTTCTTTGGAGATTTCTTCGGTCAACTTTTCATACATCCTTATAAAAGCTGTTCTGTGTAGAGCTAAGGTTTTTTTGGTTTTTTCCATACTTGTTATAGAAGGGTCCTGTCACGGTCGCCAAATGTTAAAACTGAACGTTTCAGTCTTCTTAAAAGAGTTCCCTTCTTTAAAGTATGGTTGTACCTTTCAGGCAGTGCCGCAATCTACTTAAAATATCATCAACTTTTATTTCCAAAATTACAGAAGTGATGATTCTTAAAAACTACAATCTGTCAACTTGACTTTTCCAATATCTCAAAAAACAAAGTAGTCCAATTCCAACCTACCCCTATAGTAAACCATCCCCGGATTGCTCTACCATCACCATGGACACGATTGTGAATGAAAGTAAACCAACCATTCGATTATTATTCTTTATTGAATTTCATTTTATTACAATGATGTTTTAACCCGCCTTTGATGTTACGATAGCATTTGCATATCGCTAAGAGCACCGAATCCCCCGATTTCTTATCATTCAGTTCGAACATTGCCGCGAGACAACGTGAAAAATCACCACTCCGCCTGAACCCCCGAGACTAATCGATTATAAATATGAGGCGAAAGCGGAAAACGTTGCGGAATAAAATTATATGCCGAGAAAGAACGTCCGCTCGCCGGCTTTAGGAGGGCCTCAAGACGGGGCTGCGAACCGATCAAGGAATGCTCCTCTATACCTCGCTAGAAACTTCGCTTGAATTGGAAATTCTCGCGCACATACTTGCATCTAATAAACTCAGAAATTTCCATGTAATTAACTGTGAGCGCCATCGGAACGATCAATAGAGCGTGTAGCTTTTATACAAGAAATATGTTGTGCAGGCTTTTCTTATGTGGGGAGGAGGATGACGACAAAGCAAGGCTTGAAGGATGTTTTGGTGGATGTAAGCAATGATGGCTATGATACTCGGTGGAGCTTTGTCATTTTTCCCTCATACATTTTTAACGTATATGAATGCTGTTTTCGAATTTTGTGATCTTTCGTACGAAGACAAAAATCTTTCATATAATTCTCGCAGGTTCACTTTGATATGCAGTCCTCTGTAACTGCGCTGGAATGTACCTTTTCCTAACATTTCAAACAAAAAACAACTAAATAAACAAACTCTGCAGCAGGCTGATGCTCTTTAGATATCACTCCAAAAATCACCTCGAATTAAGCTGTATATACTCATAACGAGTTTTTTGTTTGGTTTATTACATCTAATCAAAACGTCCTCGAAATCGATACAAAGTGTGAGCTATTGAATATGCAGGATGCAAGAAGGAGGTTTTCAGATTTTGGCAATGGTAGTGTAAAAATATTTTTTGGGTATCATTTACTATCATGAAATGAATAAGTTACCAGCCTGCTATTACAACTATTAACAGCATCGTAGAAGTCAGATTGATTTTATCCAACTACTCAGCAAACTAATTTTGGTCGAAGAGAATTTGTGCGGAATTCACATTAGTCCAATTTCTGCGAGTTAACGCACGGAATATATTCCGTGTTGCCACAATGGTTTCAATTCACATGGACTGATGAAGATAGATTGGCACTTTTGCAATAGAGGAAAGAAGATAGAGCTAATTTATTATTACCAATGGCAGTAAATATTTTCAAATTTGTCAACGCCAACAAAAGCGTTCGCAGCGCCTCTACTTGCAGGGCCGCTGAAATAGAACAAAGATAGCTTCATGTGATCTGAAATGATTTAGACAAGGATGGGCGACAAAGCCTGAATCGTACAAATTTAGTGAAGGAGTTGACCGTCTCATTGTTGTCTCTAGTTATACATACATCCACTCTAAGAGTTACTTGGTTACTGGGGAATCATATGTTTTAGCTAGGATGTACTGATTGGGATATGCATATTATATGTTAATGAGTTTCCTGTATTATTATATTCTGAAATAGTAATCTGAAAACAGAATTACCTCTAGAGATTAGGCGTAAAAATTGAAGCCAGAGAAAATTCGGAAAGTGGTTGTGAAAACAATACCAACAATATTTTGCATAATTTTGAAATTTTTTTCACATCTTGCTGAGCTCGTGAATCAAATGAATAAATCGAGAAACTTCATAGGTATATGCATCTCTCAATCAACATGATGCAAAATAAAGAAATTTTTGTATTTGGCGCGAATACGCTTCTCCTGTCCTTGTTTTGATAAAAACCGCTGCCAGTTACCTTGCTTTGAAACAAGATTACAGATTTTCAACAACGGTCACAATGATGACGTATTTACGGGTACGTCATAGCACCTTCCCCTCTGTTTCCGCTCTCGCAAAAATACGAACGGTATCAGAAGATCGTAACCGTCTATAACCGTTTGTTACATGGTAACTCGCAAAAATTGGACAATTGTGTAAGTGCCACTCCACATTGTTGATTTGAAAATATGATCATCAGTGCTTACTGGAGAATTCTTAATATCCTTAATACTTCAAAGCGCGGTTAATAATAATAATCCAGTACATCACCTAAGAGTTCTATAAAGGAACCATAGATAGCAACATTGCTACTCCGCATGATAGCCATTTTTGAAAAAATTATACAACAAAATGAATTACTGAACTGCAAATTACATCAATGGTATATTTTACTCCATCATGTAAATTCAGGAAATTCAATTTTCCAAATTTCACAGCCTACTAAACGACGAATTTTCTTGAAAAAAAAGTACATGCATTGAAATATGCACAGTCTATATCGGTTTATCAATGAGGTTCAATATGAGGAGAGAAATAGAAATAAATTCAAAATGAAAAACGATGTTAAAAAGAGTGCAAAATTCGAGAAGAGCAAACTCCTTGAGATCCAACCAAGTAGGTAGAATCAAATGAATGAACTGAGAGTTCAGGTTTGAAATGAGTATATAAAACCGATTGATTGGGCTCACCATTGTCACAACGGATCTTCCAGAGTTGAACAAGGATGAGTAGGTTAACTACTTCATAGACAGATTATTCTTTCTTCACCTCAAGTATGAATCTGCACAATTTTTGTTTTTACCAAATAAGAAGAATTAAATTTGAGATGTTATCCTGATTTAAAAATTCGTATATTATAGTACCTGAAACTATTCATAAAATATTTTCGCATCATAGGAGATTCATTCTGATTTCTCTGATATTCCTTCAGCAGATGATTCTTGAAGGTTGCGGCAATTAAACAAACGAAACTTCAATATTTCTCATGAATTATATTTCAATTGACACAAGAATTCAATCACTTAGATACCTCATCTATAATTCACATCATATGACTTCACAGACCTAGATCATGTTTCAATCGCATCGGTATGCATATCTGAGTTCATGGAGACGACAGCAATATTCCGTTGGGAATGTAGTTCCAACGTGATGAGGCTCCGGCACATTTCACAAGTGGAAGAGTAGCTTACTCAAATAGTTCACCCAAATGGTTTGGTAGAGAGAAAACTTATGATTGGCCTTCGATATGCCCAGATCTTGGAAGCTTCGATCGCATCAAATGGCGACATTTCAAAAATACAGGTTTCTTCGCAGAAATCGTAGATAGGAAGCAACCGATTGATCCAAAACTACCTGCATGAGAGTAGGTACGAAATCAGAAATACATAATGAAAATGCTGTAAGCTAGTGTATAAATTTCATGTTGGTCAAATTTCAGGTTGCGATATTTGAATTGTACTAATACTAGTGAAAATATTAGTTTTTACCATATAGAAAAGGCAAACCTCAAAAGCAAATTTATCAGACCTCATGTTGACCAACGATCGTATATCCTATGAATATTACAGCAAGCTAATTCATATGAAAAATCCTTCCGTTTTCAATGACAAAGTCGAAACTTCCATCAATATTATCTACCGCGATGAAATCAGATTTTTGCATGAATTCAATTTTGATTAATTGCGATAGTATCAAAGGGTGGGTTCCAATAGATATCTCAAACTGAAGATAGAATCACCCCTTTATTGGATGAAAGTACCGCAATCAATAACGTTTTATGTGTGCATTAGGCGCATTTCTCTTATGTGGGATCTGAATTATGGCTTCAATACCTCGCCTAACCGTATATGTACCTAAAAATCGTTATGAAAATCTTGCATTATAGAATAAGCCTTTATTGATTATTCTTTGGAATAAATTATTGTGATGTGTTGGTTTCGACCTTTCCTCTACTGAATTCATGATATATGCTCTTTTCTATTGTCGATTGGCTTCTATAAGTTCAACCATTAATGCAGCTCGTAGTGTATTGGAAAAAATTTGAACAAACTATGATGCAACATTTCTGGTATGGCACATCCAAAACAACTAATTTTTCAACATTTTCCTGGATAGAACTGCCTGAATTGATTTTCAACATGAGTTGAATATGGTTTTCTGTTTCTTAAGTGTCATTTGATATAATACGTTCTGCACTACAACTCCTAGAATCTTTCAATATTTTCAAGGTCAAAACAAAGATATCTCTAATATTCCTGTTTTCGTTTATCGTTATTATTGAAGCATTTCATAAATCATTTCAATTTTTTTTTTGTTTATACTGCGACGTATGACCATCAGTGGGAGAATAATAATAATAATAATATATATTCTTATGAAAAAGAGAGCTGAAATAATACAATAAAAGTTGAAACAAAAAGTACCTAAGCTGAGGTAAAAAAATAACGGGGTATCATCACATAATAATAAATACATACAGACTGAGTTTTTGACTTTTATTCTGGGTGAATCTGAATATCACCGAAAATTGGGAGGAACGTTTTCTCGATGACAAATGAGTTGATTATATGGTATGAAATTTTTGAACCACCCTCTCCGGTGGAGGTTACAGAAAAAATTGTTCTTCATGTTCCCTGTATATAAATTGTGATATACGAAAATATTTTGTAAATGAAACAACTTCTGGAATTATTATTTCACAATTGAAGTTTTATGAGAAGAGTTTGAAATAATTTACCCATAAGACTTCTTTCTGAATATTGATTTTCCTGTTGAGAAAACAGCTAGAAAATCAAATTCCTTCATCGAATTTTTTGTATTGTATTCACGATTTTATACAAGAAATGTTGTAGGAAATAACATCTTAGTGGTGGACTATTTTAACTCCTAGGTTCTAAACATATTTCATGATCTCGACTGATCGATCAGAGAGACACTTTAATCCAATTTTATCAAGGGATTTTTAGATGAGCAAAGCTTGAAGTAACTTGACAAGGTCATTCTGCAATAATATGTTTTAAGGAACCCGAAGCATTCACGTTTTCCTTAGTTGAGAATACACACAAAAAACACTGTTAGTAGAAACAGTGGGATAAGCATTGAATCAATGATATACTTTGTTCCCTATTCCTGAATGATTAGTATATTTAATTCAATGCTTATCTTGTTCTTCCATTGCCAATGCTTCCTATTTTCGATTCAATTATAGGACTCATTGATTTTATTTGAACCGTGAAAGTATTCAATAAAATGCTGTGATTGAGCCAAGATGAGCTATACTTAGTTTCAATGAAAGAATATAATTGAAAAAAACCCTTCTTTTTTCTATCGAAAGGTAATTCATCATGACAAGGATGAATGCTTGATTTTCATTTAAATAAACTTCATATTGAAAAAAAAAAACAGCAACAGTTGATTGAATATGATGAAGTTGTTAGAAATATTTCACTATACTATTGATTTAATTCTTCAATTTATTCATTGATTGAATGATAAGATGTATAAAATGAAACAACTTTTAATTTCCCTAATTTTTTTTTATTGTTTCAACAAAATCAAATATGCTATACAGTAAAATGTTTAAGATAATTTTAGTCCGTAGTGGAAATTCACACGAAACCTATCCTTATGCCACTCATCTGCAATTTTACCAGAGTTGATACCGTCAAGTATGAAAATGATAGACTATAAAACTGAAAGAGCCACTATCAGCAAAAATAGGTCTCTGTCCGCTAGTAAAGGAAGACATCTTATAAAATGTTTATTGTGTTCACAGTAAGATGCGGATGTAGGAATGAACGCAGAAGACCAGTTGGTATTTTCATTCGATGATAAGATGTGATGAGCTTGATATTCTAGAAACTCTATTTACGGAGGAAAACCACTGCTCGTTCGATCAATACTTCCAATCACATAGGAAGAAAGGGCTAGACGTTTGTATAGTATAGTAGTTGTTGATCATTGGGGCTCAATACGAGAAAGGTCATCTAATAATCTTACTTTCATTGAAGGTTAATCAAAACCTTTCTTCGGATTTGATATTGGCATGATGGTAGAATTCCAGAATTTGAAAAAGAAGAACGAATCGGGGAACAAATAGACCTTCCTATATGGAGATCATACCGAGAACATTTTTGAAATGAGTAGGTCAAAATAGTAATCAACTTGTAGGGTATAATCGTTTTTTTTCAAAATCTGAATAAAATATTCTTAATAGCATTATTTTTATATATTTTCAGATGGTGTGAAAGGTTTTTCAAAACAGGTTTGAAGAAGTTGGCTTATTTTCCAATTGATTAAGTGGATCCATCGTTTTGTTTTATGAATTGGATAAACAAGAAAGATATCCCATTATCGAATTCCTTTCATGATATGAATTCGTTGATGAAAAGCATTTATAGATGAGTTCATTAATTTTGTCATTCAGAATAATATGATTTTATCATCTACGTTTACGTATAACTCCGAAACTGGTATTATGAATGAAAAATTTTTAACACATGTAGAAATCAGGATTACTTGCTCTAGTCCCTAGTCGTATTTTATTTCGTGGGTAAATAAATAGTAGGATTCGCTGGGAAACTCATCGCTTTGTCTTCAATCGGTAGGTTTCTTTGTTCATCAACGATTGTAATCCAGCACTATTTCAATGACGATATTTTCAAAATTTCATAAGTGATATAAGCATTGACCACAGTGGCTGAAACTTGCACCCCCTACTTCATCAGTCAATCAGCTGTAGTTAAGATTGTTAAAAGAGTCTGAACACGACGTGAGTGTGTTACTTCTGCACAAAGCATTCAAGAGCTGCCTTCACAAACTTACTCGGAGAGTCAGTAAGAGAAATATACTTCCAACAAAAGTCATTCAAATATGTGAACAAAGGTTATGAATAATACTTTTGCATATACATTTTTTTTATATTTTTATAAGATTTTATTGTTGCTATCGTGAATGAATAATGGTCGTGCATTTTTAGTTGTGTCCTCGAAGTATAGTCTATTCTTCTCTTATTTTAAAAGCAGCTCACTACCGTGTTTTTTTGATGCTTATGAGGGAACTGATAAATGTTCTCAGAACGTTGAAATACTTCTAATGGGACAGGAACAATGAAATAGTATATTCTAAAACAAGTTGCAGAATGAGCTCCTATTCCAACACGAATGCGAAGTTCGAAAACGAGCGACGAAGGAGCGAGTTTTCGATAGCATGAGTGTCGGAATTGCCTTCCGCAACGAGTATTAGACGGTATTTTCTCTATTTCAGTCCATTTTTGTGAAAACCTCTCGAAATTCAAATGAAAATTCAGATTAGTGACTTTTGTTTTGTATCTTGACAGTTGGTGTGACATACGAAATTTGACAGATCACCGAATTTGAATTGATTTGATTCGAAAATTGATTCGATCGGAGGTCAGTACTGACAATCATAAAACGAAAAATATAACTGTGAAACAATGCTGTAATGAATTTCATTACAGCACTACTTTTAGTACTGTAATGAACTCATTACGATACTGAAATAGAGAAAAAGCATATTATCGTCTATAATATTTTCTTACAAGCAAAAAATTCAAAAGTTATAACATGATCTGTTGTTTTATTAACTCTACGCCAGAAAGAAATTTAATACTTTGTAACGAAAAATAGTTTCATTGAAGAAAGCCAACAAAGAGGAGTTGAAAAATATTGTATGAAAGATAAAGCATAATATGAATTGATCTGGACAGAGTCTTGAATATAACCAAATATCATCAACGTAGATTTCTAATCAGATTCAAAAAAACATTCATTGTGGGACTTCTCATGTCTTGATTTATTTGAACTTGAACTCTAGGTTCTGAAGTACTGGGAGCAACTTTTTTTTTCCTCATCATCATCTCTTGGTGAAGTTTACTTTGAGCTTCGTTAATTCACGTTCATTCCATTTCATGAAAATTATTAATCATCAAAGTAATTCTTTCCTATATTTCTGTATTTTAGAGAATAGTTGTTTCACGTGTTCTGTTTCAATAACGAAATACGAAATTGTTCAAAATCGGGGTTGTTCTGATTTTGGAAAATACTGCTTAGGACTGTGTCCAGGTAATTGAGTAAGAGATGGTATTGTAAAAACATTCATTGACATCATTCACAATCATAAAATGAATAAGTCACCCGCATGAAATTAATACAGTAAAAAATACAATATTAAACTCATCTTTACACTCAGAGTGATTCATCCAACTGAAAACAGAGGTAATCTAGAGAAGTTCAAAATGAGAGGTCAGATGAAGTCAGACTTAGACTTTGAGAGAGTTCCATTAATTCAAAATTAAACACAGAGTTTACAATGATGATGCAATAGTATATTCTAAAACAAGTTGCAGAATGAGCTCCTATTCCAACACGAATGCAAGCGACGATGGAGCGAGTTTTCGAAAGCATGAGTGTTGGAATTGCCTTCTGCAACGAGTATTAGACGATATTTTCTCTATTTCAGTAAAGTTTTGTGGAAAACTCTCGAAATACAAATAAAAATTCAGATTAGTGTCTTTTGCATTCTATCTTGGTCGTTGGTGTCATTAACGAAATTTGACAGATTGCGAAATTTGAATTGATTTGATTCGAGAATTGAGTGGATCGGAGGTCAGTACTGACAACCACAAAACGAAAAATATAACTGAAAACAATGCTGTAATGAGTTTCATTACAGCACTACTTTTAGTACTGTAATGAACTCATTACGATACTGAAATAGAGAAATGAAATTTATTGCGAAAGCCTCTTCATTTCATCAGGAAAACAAAAGGTTGAATAATGAATTGTTAGAGTAGACTGAGTTGTATTAAAATGAGATCAGGCCTCAGAAGAGTATTGAAAGCTTAGTAGTCTGAGTCTGGACTTCATTGAGATCATTACAATGTGAAAATATGATTGACAAATCAATAATTATGATCTACAACGTGGTTCTGTAAAGAGAGGGCTAATAAATCAATTGAGATAACATTTACAGTGACAAACTACTTTTAGTAAGCAGGGTTAGTTTTAATCAAGAAAATAAAAGCTACAATTGATAATTATGAGAATTACGATATGAGAGTACGTTGTATGAGTGCAGGAATCACTTACCCTATTGATTCGGTTGAAGCTGAAGGCTTGAGATCTTACTTGCTTACTGCTTCCGATGAACTTGAGAATTGGGAATGACATTTGTCAGGGTACGATTGTGAACGATGAGTTTGGGGTAATGACCGAGATCTGATCATTTGGTCATACTCTTACTCACTGTCTGAGTAAGTTTGTGAATGCAGCCAACCGAGTTGTCATAAATTTGGTAAGTGACTCGAAAGTGATTCCGAACATCGCAATTTCGTTCCTTAAATATATCAATAAGAATATGAAATTTAAATTTTACTGAGATCCTATCGAATCTTATGGCAAATTACAAAGGAATGGATGTAGACAAAAGTTTGTTCTGATCCAGTCCTCATCTTGTAACGTCACGACTTTTTTAGTTCGATGTTCTCGAAACAAACGGCAAAAAAACGAGTGTAAATTGACATGGAAACAATACCGTTTGAGCAAAATTTACAGCGTGTTTGCAGGAATCGATCCATCCGATCCGGGGCCAATGCTGCCGCAAATTCGACGCGCTTTCACATCGAGAACCGACGGATACGACATGTGGTAATGACAGTGAAGCGGATAGTAATCGCTAAAGATTGTTAGGGGTGAATATCCAGACACTGGCTATAACAACACAGGCATGATTGTGTGGTCGAAAGCAATCAAATCGTTCGCACAACCGATGGTTTTGTGCAATTTGTTGTTCGAAACTCTCCGATGCTTCGCGCCCACTGGCGAGTTATCGGAGGGTGGGAAGAAAAATTTCGAATCGAGTTTTTTTCGCTGAACTTTTTTCGTAAAGTGATCAGATTCTTGGTGAGAATACTTCGAAATTGAGTTCCTAGACATTGCTTTTTTTGTGAGAGGGAATGCTAAGCTGTTGAGCTAATCTTACTTAGCTGATGATGTCAATCTCTACAGGGTGTACCAAGTTCGACGGCCTATTAGGCGTTTCTGGAGAACTGAACCTATTTGAAATCTGAAAATTCGGATTATGTTTTTGTGTGACATTATCCACCAAGCTAAAATAATTTTGGGGACTGAGGTCTTTCGGTTATACAGGGAGTGAAAAAAAATTTCAAAATTTTTTTTGTGTTTTTTTGTTTTTGAATTTGATAGAAAAAGCAATTTTGAATACATTCGAACTCGAATCGTTGCATTCGTCAAAATACTCTCCAAAATTTTAAAAAAGAGATATATTAAAGTATTCGGTATAAAGTTTGCTATTTCTAATCTAGGTCCCTATCAATAAGAGGTTTGTATCCAATAGATCTTTTTCATGTGGTTCTTGTATACCCTTATTTGTTAACAACAATATTCCATTTGCCGGAAATCCAAGGAATTTTTTAATGAAGATGAATAACAAAATAACAATTGAACAGAATACATAAGAATTGCTAAAACTCTTCGATGAAAAAAAATTTTGCCTGTGAAGTTTTTTTTTTAATCTTCTGTGTTTCATATTCCATCGCAACCACATTTATATTATCATCTTCGAAATGCATTCGCTCTGACCTGCTAACATACATAATGTTAATGATTGCCTAAACGTCGGTAAATACCAACAATATAGATAATGGAAAGAGCCCAAATACTGTCCCAACAAATATTTCATTATCAAGAATATCTCATTCACCATGAGTGGATAGATGTAAATGAAGATTTAGAGCTTACTAGAAATCATAGGTAAATTTAGTTCTCTTCTTTTCCTTTTGAAATGTAAACTACATATTCTCTTCCTCTGAAAATGAATGAATGAGCATCTTGCTCCATTCCTAGAGAATGTAATCATTTCTTAGCGAGTATTTTATTTTCAGGAAACCTATGAAACTGAAACAAATGAGAATTTGGATTTGAAATCTTCGGTAGAGCTACGACTTTGACAGTGCTCCAGCCACCTTTAACATTGTGGTTGCTATAATAGAAAAATCATGAACCTTATATTGTACTCTTGCACATTTTTTGAAAATTGTATGTATTTGTTTCATCAATAAAAAAGATTGATATCTGTTAAATAATTGTAGTGAATTTAGGGAGAATATAGATTGATGAAAAATTTTGAAGAATGTCTGTTTTCTATGACAATTGACAACTACGATGAATGTCAATATGATCAATGAAAAAAATCTAATGGACATAGCCCTCAAGGATGAAAAATATACGTGGACACGTGTTTAGGGCTTGAGGTCTTCATCAGTACGGTGAAAAAATGGTTGTGAAATGGAGCCTCATCATGCTGTATCCACATATTTAACCTCATTTGAAGAGGCAGATTTTTTACAAAACTAGCCTTCTTGAATTCAAGGCACAAAATCATATCCATGTCTCCAAATATAGGCATACTACCACAATACAGAAAAAAATAAATGAAATAGAATTAACATAAAACACTCTGCAGATCGCTGACGGTTAGAAATGGATGAAAATTGCATTCGAAAAAAAAGTTCAGAATGAAATTATCTTTCGGATGACATGATAGAAAAGGTATGTCCGTGGAGAAAAATTTTTGATAGCTCCGCGACGCCTGGCGTCTTAATTCATTCCGCAGATTTTTGTGCGCATCTCAAGTCGACATTCACAGAATGAAATAATATTCGGACGTTTTCGAGAAAATTGGGATAACCAAGATGAGTGAATCACCCTGTACATGATCGAGATATTTTTCTTTAAATTATGGTTTCTGATGATTCTTTGCTGTGGAAATGAAAAGTTGATGTTACAAAGATGATGGACGACAAATCATGAAGTTAGAACTTTATTGATAAAAAATTGGTATGATTGAGGGCTAAGGGATAAGATATCAAAATTTGAAGGCGGCAAAAATTGAATAGTCTACAGGCGGCAACTCTGTAAATCCGCCACTGAACGATAGCTAACGAATATGGTCAATTAAAATTTCGATTCATTTACACATTTACAGAAACATTCATTCGGTGCCGAATATCGTTACGTTGTGTTTTTCCTTTCCTATGATACAGTATTCATTTATGCGTGGAAAATGATGAGTGATCGAAGACAAAATCCACCCGCATTTCATTTTCGAGGAAGACGACCCATTTCAATATTTAATCGAAGTTGGAGCACGTCCTCGCCGACCGGTGGTGCGGAGTAAAATCTCAACGACTGCTATTCCACATCTGGTAGTTTCGCAGTCATGGCATCCCCCAGGGCCACGGAGTGGAAGATCCTTGTTATCGCACGTACATCGTCTTTATTTAAATCCATTGGTGGAAGGCGCGTGCACGATCGCCCGTGACTATCGCTTATACACGCTACATTTTCATGATATCGCCTACAACATTCTCTGGATTCGATCGGGTCGAAAAACATGGAGCTCTGGTTATTCGAACCACCAGTTTCGGATCCATGTGCAAACAGTGGTATTGCGCCTTCGTTTTCTATACCGAAGATCCTGCAGCTCTGACAGTACCACATTCAGTATGGATTAAGTTTTGTTATAGGAAAGGCCCATCTTAATTCCATACCAGAATTCACCATCGAATATCAGAATTTCGAGCACTAAGGGCTAACCAACGTGTACTTTTAATCAATGTTTATAATTCACTCTGGTTGCACCGGTTGCGAATGAGAGGCGTTAATTCAATAAGAATAAGAATAAGAAATGTTTATTTCGAGATTAAACAGTTTACATCACAGAGGTATAAAATACATATATTTATAACCTGTATGTGATATTAATATAATTAGAAATTCTAAAAAAAATTTTTTTTTCAACCCTTGAAGATAACTGATAAATGAAAACAAATAACAGCATCAGAAAAAGAAACAAACACATCAACATCCGCTCATCGTTCCAAACTCACTCCACACAAGGTGCCGAAAACAAGGTCATCATGTTCATTCAAAATTGTCGAAAATTGGTACACAAAATAACTGGCCATTTGCACTATATTATTAAGTTTTGTATTCTGAAGCCAAGTAATAAACAAAAAAAATATATATTACAATTAAGTCTTGTATAATATTCAGGATCCCAATTAAGTATTATTTATTAAGTCGTTAATCATTTTCCTGCTCCCACTATCCAACCAAGATTTCAATCGTTTTTTGAATACTCTCAAGTTTTTCAAATTCTTCAGTTGATCGGGAACAATATTATAACTTTTTGTTGACAGGAAGGTGTGACTTCTCTTCTATACTCTTACTCCACCTAGGTATCTGGTAATAATGATCTCTTGCTCGCGTTGTATATTGGTGTTTCAACATATTAATTTTTATTTTCCCCGAGTGGATGTTAGAAAGAAGTTTGAAAGCATACAACTGTCTCACATCTTTCGCTATCTCGAATAGCTGTTGGCTGCGAAAGGTTCGTTTTTTCATGTCTATGATCTTCAACACCCATTTTTGTATAACTTCATGAGATTTTATGTGGTTTCGATATGCACCTCGGGTGACATATTTGACAACGTGGCAAAATTTCTACAGGTATCATAGAAAAATCTAGTTTTTATACTGATTACTGGTTACGTCCATGCTTTTTGATAGTGGAATAATATTCGCAGGAATTTGGACAAAATATATCAATTTATTTTCCTATTAATACATCGCCAACGTTTCGAATCTTTTGTGATTTTTTTTCAAGGCTCCTAATTTGAATATTATGACTTTCTTTCAACATCAAAACTGTCAAATATCTAGTAAGACTAAACAAATTTAGTTCCATGAAAATACGAGCCTTGAAAAAGAATCACAAAAGATTCGAAACGTCGGCGATGTATTAATAGGAAATTAAATTGATATATTTTGTCTAAATTCCTATGAATATTATTCCAACAGTTATGAATGCTGTAACCAACAATATGGCCGAGTATTATATATTAAGATATAATGTACAAGCTCATAACCGCGGCTCCGCTCGCATTATATTTCAATTCAAAATGTTACTACTGATAGGTCCGCAACACCACATTCATAACCTCGTATCGAAGGATCGACAGCACGTGTATACATGACAAAACGATGTCGAGTGAATTCAATAATTTGTTGGTTGAATTCACACTCATTCTACCTACTGTAACTTTTAAGGTATCCATCAGAAAACCATACTGTAAAAAGTATTTTCATCAGAAATAAATGCCGCAGATAACAGTCACATTCATTTTCATATTAACTCATTCCATGCAAGTCAAAAGCCCCTCTTCAAATTGACCATTATTTTGGATTGAATTGAAAATGTTAGAAATGACTATCGTGGGTTGGTTTCGGCAGTTAGACATATGCCGTCGCGAACTTTTTTATGGAACTTTTCGAGCACTACAGAGTTGTCCCTGACCATGTTTCTCTATCTCTTATGGTTCAATCAGCGTCGCCCGTAAAAGCCGAAAACTACCGGAATTTTTCATGAAAAATCGATATATTTTTTTTTCTTCGTTATATAGATATAAACCCAACATTAAAACCTCCAAAAAAATATCTCAACAATGTAGTAAAAATTTCATTAAAATCGTATTAGTATGGATATGCGCAAGTCCAGCTGACCGTGTCACCGAACTATATTATCTTTATAATATATGAATATTTGGGAATATGAGTAAAACTGAATTAAAGAATTCACATATTATATCCCTCGTGTGTCGAAAACACACTGAAGTATTGATTTCTTGGTAGCTTTTCAGTGGAAACCCGAATTCGATCCGTTAAATATTTAACTTTAGTGTGTTTTCGACACACGATAATCATAACTTAATAATTAATCATTTCAATTCATATTTTCTGACAAAATCAAACAAAAACACTGTTCTGAATGTAAAATTGTGAATATATAAACAAGTTGAGTTTGTGCAGATCCCTGTTTGAACTTAATCGGTAACAAAATGACGAAATTTGCCCGTTTAGTGTTATCGACGTTTATGCCGCATAAAACGATGTCTAAAGAATGGTGCAAGAGAAATCCGAAACTAATCAGCGTTTGAATTTTTAAACAACGATCAGGTGAATGGAGCAACTGGCCATACGCACACTAAATCTTCTACTATACACCCCGTCAATAAATTCCGGACAGGCAAAATTTCTGTCGAATTCAACACCCTGTATCTTTTTCGTGGTGCTGCGATTTTATTGAGATTTTCACCAGGTGTAGTACTGGGTCTTGTTATATGAACCTGAAATTTACTTTGCAAAAATATCTGTAGTTCAACCCTTATACAAGAAGAAGCAGAACATTGTTTTATACCCTCCATTTCTAAACACCCTGTGGTGTATTTGAGGCGAGAAATTTTTTATGAGTAATTTTTAATTTGAAGTGGAATCCATTCTTAAAAAATGTTTTTCGTTTTACGTCAGTATCTGCTTTTGAAAATAGATTCACATTTTCAATTTTTATTACAATTTGAAACAATTCAATACCTTATCGTCTAGCGAACATACAGAAACATGCGAAAATTAATTCAAACCTGGATTTATCATCGCTTCTTTAATACGACGTGGCATACTTTCAATGCATTTCCGAATTGCTTCTGAGGGAATATTTTCCCGTTCTTCACGAAGGACTGTTAGCAAATCTGATAAGGTGTTGGACTACCGATTTCGCACATGTCTACCTAGCAGATCTCATACATGTTCGATTGGTTTTTCTAAATATTCTGTTACACCCCGTGCAGCGTGAGGCCTAGCATTGTTCTGCATTAACAGAAATTGTAGGGGAAATATTTCCCAGAAGCAATTCGTGAATGAATTGAAAGTATGCCATTTCGTATGGTAGAAGTGATGAGAGAGATGGAAAAACAAACAGAACAAATTGATATTGAATGAGAGTTCGAGACCATCAAGTTTTGATAAACACATAACCCGCCCCTCCCAACCATAATGTAAAATCGCACAGTAGATCAACCTATTAAGGATGCTGATTATTTAATCGTAGCTAGTACATTATTTGAAATTGCTCAGGAGTCCCATGAGTGTGTGGATATTGTTGGGGAGTGCAATGACCTTGTTAATTTGACTGCTTGAGTCACTTTGTGCAACAAATTTTTTTTACTAAGGCCACAATAAATTAACTCCTCTCCCTTGCACTACAAGTTATTCACTGTCTCGAAATGCAATATATTTTTCCCTCATGTTTTTAGTGTCTTATCCTCGAACGCAAAAGATTGCTGAGCAAATTCAATAGCATTATCTAGGATGAAATGATGTATAACCTCAGCAGGATGAGCTATTGCGCGATTTAACATTGTGGTTTGAAGGAATTGAGTTACAATTTTATCATAACATAGTCTACAACTCTTTGTCTATGTCATAATAGCACGTCGTCTCGTTGATGTTTCTAATTCAGTTGAAACCTCAAAATTAAAAATCAAGGATATAAAGAAAAAATTACACAGATTTAGGAAATCAGCTCAAGCTGTAGAAAGTATATCGGAACCGTTCAATCTTGATGAACTGAAAGCAGCTATTAAACGCACGAAATCACGTAAAGCTGCGGGTTTCGACGGAATTTATCCTGAGTTTATTAAACATTTAGGAAAAAGGGCATTGAAGTGGTTGTTATCCTTTTACAATAACATTTTGTGTACTGGCAATTTTCCGGTTGAGTTTCGCAAAGCGAAAGTAATAGGCATTTTGAAACGTGGAAAGAATCCTTCCGAAGCGAGTAGTTATAGGCCAATTAGTTTATTGAGTGTTTCTATGAAAATTTTAGAAAGGTTGATTTTCATCAGGATTGAACCTACTATAGAGGATGTTCTTCAAAATTGTCAGGGCGGTTTCAGGAAAAATAGAAATTGCAATGATCAGGTTCTCAGTTTGACCACATTCATCGAATCGGGTTTCGATAATAAATTAAAAACAGGTTCAGCTTTCATAGATTTATCGTCTGCCTACGACACGGTATGGAAAGATGGTTTGATCTATAAACTTTATACACATCTCAAATGTGGAAAGATGATTCGTTTATTAGAGAATATGTTGTCGGATAGAAGATTTCGTGTTTTTGTTGATGATAATAGTAGTAAATTCAAAATATTGAACAATGGCCTTCCACAAGGATCTGTTTTAGCACCCCTTCTATTCAATTTATATTTATGCGATATTCCTTGTACTTCATCTGAAAAATTCATTTACGCCGACGATATTGCACTCGCTTTCCGTCATTCTGATTTTAGAAGTATTGAGGAAAATTTAACTTCTGATCTGAAAATTTTCAAAAATTATCTTTTCGAATGGCGTTTGTGTCCAAATCCAAATAAAACCGAGGTTTCGTTATTTCATTTGAATAACCATCAAAAATTCAGAAAATAAAATGTCCTTTTCGGGAACTTTCCTTTGAAACATAATTTTACCCCCAAATACTTAGGTGTTAAATTAGATTCCTCTCTGAATTACAAAGCACATTTGGATGACTTACGAATGAAACTAAAAACGAGAAATAACATTCTACAGAAACTTGCTGGTACGTCATGGGGTGCTGACCCGACTACACTTCGCACAGCAGCCCTTGCCCTGTTTTTTTCCACCGCTGAATATTGTTGCCCTGTTTGGCTCAATAGTGTTCATGTTCAGAAAATCGATGCACAGCTCAATTTTTCAATGAGAATAATTACTGGAACCATCCGATCTACACCTATCCAATGGCTACCAGTGCTATCGAATATAGTTCCTCCCCATATTCGAAGACAGTCTGCAACTTGAAATTCTTGGAATAAATTCAATTCATTTCCGGATTCTTTTCCGATACTTTCCTACGTTCCAGAAAATAGAATTCCAAGACTGAAATCTCGTAAACCTATTTGGTCGAATAACTTTCTGAATTCGAACTTCAGCTACAACGAAATCTGGAAATCCGAATGGGATGTATGTTCTTTATCTAATAAAGATCTAATATCTGTTCCATCGAATAAAGTTCCTGGTTTTAACCTTCCCAGGAGAATATGGTCCCTTCTTAATCGAATAAGAACAGGTCATGGTCGTACCAACAGCATGCTTTTCAAGTGGAATTCGGTTGATAGTCCTAATTATGAATGTGGTGAATCAGAGGAAACAGTTGAACACCTAATTAATAATTGTTCGATTTATAAATTCCAAGATGGCATTAGAGCCATACACAATATATCAAACTCATTTTTGCAATGGGTTGAAAATTTCAGATCAATTTGATGAAGTATAAATTGAATTCTCTTGCTGTTCTGGCTTTTTTTATTTTCAGGTTGGAGTTTGTGTTTGGAAATCCTTCCTCCGAAGAGCCGTCCCGCTGATCGTGATGTCCTTCTATATAGAATATTCAGATACAACAATTTTATTTTATTTTTTTAACGGGGAGACAGGTTTTTTCGGCTGAGGTTTTTTCCCCTGGCTCTATAGTATCGTATGATACTGGTGATGAAAGTATCGTATGATACTATAGTATCATACGAAGAATGTTGTGGTACCCCGTTCCTTTTTTTACCTCAGCTTAGGTTCTTTTTGTTTCAACATTTATTGTATTATTTTAGCTCTCTTATTCAAAAGAATATATATATATATATATATATATATATATATATATATATATATATATATATTTCGTTCTAAAGTTCGTATTTGCATAGGTGTTCTACGTTTTATAGTAAAAAAAGTGTTTTTTCAAAAAGTGTGAAAATTTGGCATATTTCGAAGTATGATTTCTCTGAAATTAATTATTCAAAAGCTTAACACTTTCGAATATTATATAACTTTTAAAAAGTGCTCGGTTTAGGAGCTATTCGAGAAAAACCTCAAATAGTCTGAAATTCGCGTTTTTTTACATACAACATACGCCCCACTTGGAAATTGACTCAAAGCTCGAACTACGCTTACTAGAGGCCTGAAAGAATGATTGAAACCGTTTCCCCAACTCCACCAATTATTTCCTGGCACACCATTTTCTGAACCTAATTTGTTTGACCTGTATTGTATTACCTTCCTATATTGCTATAACTAATCTAAAAAAATCGATTCTGGATGGAATACTACATTATGCAGATGATCTGGATACGATACCAGAAGCAAAATTTTCTTCAATATTGCAGCAACACAATCGGAAGATGTCAGATTTCCAGGAATTGTCTCTGAGAGTTTAAAGTGGGAAAGAAATGATGTATGGTTGAACCAACGCAACGCCGTCAACAATTTATTATAACACTGTGTCTATCTTCTCCAAGCAGTAACCCCGAACTTCCTGAGGATTCCGGGAGTTATTATACAACCAAAGTGAATACCCGTTTTTCGTATTATTAACGACTTTAAAATATCACTTGAAAAACATTCATCATTCCAGAAATTATGAAACGAGCAGGAACGCCGCACGGCCTGGAAGATATCGCGAATTTGTAATTCCCTTTTTTAATCTTTGTTGGTTATTTATATTATATCAGTAAGACAGACGCGAAATTAGTTCTCTTCAACCTTCGCGGGGTAATTTAGAGCTACGGATCCGTCAGTGGAGTTGGAGTGCTCTTTTGAAGAATACTTTCACTTCATTTTCTTCTGTATCAACCTTGAAGTCGGTCAATACGCAAGGAATGTAGACGGAAATTTTAATGAGATTCTTCTGATTTCAGAGAGTTCTGGGAGGAAAAACCATTTTCTCTCGAATTATGAGCGCATAAGTATTTGTCCTATAACGTGTTGATCTTTGATGTCTCTATGATTTGCACGAATATATCGTTACTTGCATTAAGCGTAGACTTTTTCTTCAGTAGTCAGTCTAGACTGTTTTTTAGAAACAACAACCGATAGTTTTTGATGTCGGTGATCGAAACAATCAAGAAATCCCCATTTCAATTCGGTTCTTTCTTAATGGTCCGTTAGTAATGAACATGCACAATCAAGGTTCAGTTTTTTTCTGAAAAATCAATTTGGGTTTGTTCTCACGGACTCTGAAACAATAAACAATAAGAAAATTTTTTTGAATAAGAACGGTTGGTCGTCCAAGAAAACGGTGGAAAGACGCAGTGACCAGTGATTTGCAGAGACTGGGAGTAACACAATGGAATCTAGCAGTACAAAATCGACTAGAGTGGAGAAGAATAGTAAATGCGGCCAAGACTCACCTTGAGTTGTAGAGCCTTTGATGATGATGAATATAAAAAGGCCCCTGCGTAAATATTTGAGCACCAATTTGTCAAGGGTCAGAACTTTACGAGAAAAAATTGTTGCCTAACAATAAACAACAAGAAAACACTTTGTACTCTTAAGAGTCACGTTTCGGAATCTCAATCGGACTCCTTCGTTAATCAATTACTAGTAGTCATTCAACTTCGTAGAATCTAGACAATATTTTGATGTCAATCAAAATTCTAAATATATTGTCACGATTCTACGAAGTTGAATGAAAACTTACGAGTCTGATTTAGACTCCAGAACAGTATATGGGGATAAATATCCCATTCCCCAGGCAAATATTTACTTTCGAAAAATGGATCATACAATAATTACATAGGAACATTAAAAAAAATAATAACATGGATGGAATGAAAATCCATTTAAAAAAAAATTTGTAAACTGAAATTCAACAAATATTTCACCGATATGTGAGGAGTTCATTTGTTTCCATAGCTTTCAAATAAAATTACAATATAAATTTGAATGCGTGCAGAAACATTCGATTACAGATCACCCGCAATCTTATCAGTGGCATTCAAATAGTTATCAAGTAAAAACCAGCTTGTTACTGCGTAATATCCCAAGAAAATTCATCCAACAGAAAGAACAATTCATAAATACACTGCGCGAAAAAATTAAGGCACTTTCCGAAAATCTCACTTTTAATGAAAGTTAACTCTACATTGACTTCATAACTTATTTTTTATGAAAAAATAAGTTATTTTTTATGTTCTCTCGGAAAGGTTTTGAACGAAACACGACACATTAAATAGAAGAAAAATTCAGGCTTTCACCGAATCTTATGTGAAAGAAGAGAAATCATAAATTTTCAAAATACTGGAATGCTGATGAGTGATTTAATACTTGGTATTTCCGCCCCTTGCGTTGATTACAGCTTTACAATGACGGTTCATACTCGAAATGATTGATCTTAAAATGTTCTGATATAATTCTTTTCAGATTTCCTCTAGTTGGATTACTAAGTCATTATGATGAATGATTTTCTGAACTTCTCTGCCTTCTATTGAGGTTGTCCCAAACCTCTTCTTGCTGGCCATTCCATTCGAGAGACTTCAATCTCTTCAAGGTACTCCTGAACGATGCTCGCACGATGGGGTCTGGCACCAATGTATGGAGCAAATAGCACTACATGCTCTTCAAGAGTTATCCTTATATACTTTTCAGCATTTATAGCTCCATTATCAACGATCACAAGGTCTGTGCGTGCAGTCATAGATATACCACCCTATACCATAATCGATCCTCCCCCGAATCCAGTAGTATTCAGGAAATTGCACTGAGCATATCTTTCATGTGGACGTCTGTATACGAGGGAACGTCGATCACAATGGTAGAAGCAGAATCTAGACTCATCTGTGAAGAGTACTCTTTCCCACTCGGCCTCTTCCCAATGGATATGCTCTCTCGCAAAATCCAAACGCGCCCTTCGATTGGTTGCAAACCGTTGTCTCCATGAAGAAACTCTCAAGTACCCGTGGTCTACCTTGTCCTGGTCTTCGGACATTCATACCTGTCTCCCCGAATCGCTGCAATATTCTGGACACACTTGTATGGGAAACTCCAAACCTTTTTGCAATTCTTGTGTATGTCCACCCTTCTTTTCGCAAAACTACCGCTTGGGCACATTCCTCTTGGGTTAAATTGGGTGATTCGCATTGCACAGCTATCGAGTGTAGAAAATCAAACGAAAGGAAAACTATTGATCACCAGAATTGATCGAGGAAAACTGATTTCATATTGGAGCCAATACATTCAAAATCTGATAATATCATCTTTTTTTATTCCTGCTGAAAAAAAAAACATGTGTAATGAAGAAAAACGTCGAAAGTGGAACATATGCAGGCATAATTCTCATGAGAATAATTATCAATGAGAACACCTTCAGTTGTAGAATAAATTTGAGATTTACATAATGTGCATTGAATTTTTTGTGCAGTGTACTTATAGGATGCATAAAGAGTAAATAATAGAGGGACGAGGTTCAATTTGTCATTCAAACGCTCTTGTTCAGAGCAATTGGATTAATTCGACTGTATCCTGGAATTAATGAATTCTGACTGATTCCAGGAAAACTATTCGTCAAAACAGATGAGTTAGGTATTAATTTTACCGTTCTGATGTTCTGCAGCAATGATATGATTTGCAGAATTTTTTCAAAATGATAATAATGAATATGGATAGAAACGGAGTTATGTACAAAGGAAGTATTCTCGAAACTGCTAAAGCTGAAAAGGCTTTCGGAAAAATAACAGATGCTGCCATACACTAAGTGGACAACAATGAATTTCCTAGAAATCGTAGACGGGAACACAGGAGAACAGTGTTTATGTTGAAACAACTTCAAGCGTTCTACTAATTTGTGAGAGTGCGGTAATTTTCATCATGTTAATTCTGGGAAAACATGATATTCCAAGTACACTCCGTGTACAATGCAAATTCAAGGTAAACGATAAAATTGGCTTTTCGTATATTTGTTACCGTTAATGTCCACGCCGAACACAGTTCCAATATGAACACAGTTCCAATATGAACACGAATTCGTTGATGGAATTGAAACGCTAATTCGTAAAGTAACTTTTAATGAATGCTCTTTTATCTCTCTCATCTGGCATTTCGATTGAACAATTGATCCATCGAGTACTGGATAATGAAGGATCATATGAGCGGTTAAAAATGGGCACGCAAAAATCTATTAACCAACTAATATACTCCCCGTCAATTAATTCCGGACAAGTAAAATTTTTATCAAATTCAACACACTGTATCTTTTTTCGTGGTTCTGCGATTTTGTTGAAATGTGTCTTGTTATATTAACCTGAAATTTACTTTGCATGAATAAATGTAGTTCATCCCTTATACAGAGAGAAACAAAACCTTGTTTTATACCCTTCATTTCTAAACACCCTGTGGTGAATTTAGGGCGGAAAAGTTTATATCATTAAGTTTTTATTCGAAGCGTAATTCTTTCTCAACAAAGTGTTCCTTGATTTACGTCAGTATCTGTTTTAAAAAAGAAGATACACATTTTCAAAGAAAGTGTTGCATTTTTTCAATTTCCATAACAATTTGAAACATTACAATACAAACATATACAAACATCTCAAAATTAATAGCCTGTATTTCCTCCTCGCTTTCTCGTAGCTTCTTTCAATGCATTTTCGAATTGCTTCTGGGGGAATATTTTCCCGTTCTTCAAGAATTGCTGTTCGTAAATCGGGAAAGGTTTTGGGCTGCCGATTTCAAACATGTCTACCTAGCATATCCCATACATGTTCAACTGGATTTAAATCCGGACTTCTGGCTGGCCACACCAATCGTTGAATAATCGCCTCTTTTGAGGATTCTGTTACAGTCCGTGCAACGTGAGGCCTAGCATTGTTCTGCATTAACAGAAATTTTTGTGGAAATATTCCACCAGAAGCAATTCGTGAATGCATTGAAAGTATGCCACGTCGTAAGGTAGAAGTGTAGAAGTGATGAGAAAACGTGGTGAAAATACATGCTGTTAATTTTCAGATGTTTGTTTATGATTGTAAGTCGATAAGATATTGTAATGTTTGTTATGAAGATTGAAAAAAATGCTACACTTTTTCGAAAATGTGTATCTTTTTTCAAAAGTAGATATTGACGTAAATTGAAAAACATTCTGTTAAGAAAGAGTCACACTTCAAATTAAAAATTATAGTTTTGTCTTCCTGTATTACCGATAAACTACATGTATTTTTGCAAAGTTAATTACAGGTTGATTTTACAAGTTCTAAGTCTTCACCTGGTGAAAATTATTACAAAATCGGAGAACCACGCAGAAAAATACAGGGTGTTGTATTTGACAAAAATTTTGCCTGTCCGGAATTTATTGACGGGGAGTGTGGCTGATATAATAAATGTTTCTCGAAAACAACATAATATTTCAACTACTATGATATGAAAGTTTTTGGTTCTAACTTGAGGATCGTTTGCAAGCTCACTGTCTCTGACACCAACGGGAATTATCTCTATATTCTCAGGTTTGAATACAAAACATATCTATTTAAAAAAAGGAATTTTCATTTCGAGATGCATGGAAAGAAAAAAAAATAATCAATAAGCAAGTCCAATGGCACACCGTTGTATCTTCGTTGCTATAAGTAATCCACTATTGCCCACTTGTTCTGTTTCTCTCGAATGTCAATCAGGTTCATCATAGCTTAAGGAAGACTTGAACCTGTCTTAAACGCCCATAACACATTTAAAATTTATGTTTTCCTGACATTGCTGAGGCACTGATTTGTCACGTTTCCTGGTTACAATTTTCAATGTACCTGAACATGTCAGCTTCTTTTTGGATCCATCTTCGATTTTAATATAGTATAGATCTCAGATGGTCTAATGATAGTTTGCGAGGTGACAATCACTACAGCTAGCCAAAATAGAAAATTTTCTTTGTTCAAACCTGTTATGATGGCTCAAAATCATTCTTCAATCTAGGTTGCCTTTCACATATATTTCGAGATAAGATGACTATCGTCAAAACACTTTTCATAGAATAAGATGATTTCCCTGATGTCTTCTTTTACAAATACGAAATTCTGCCCAAATATATACACATTTTTTTTTTCATTTTAACCAATATATAGAAATTACATATTACATTCTATATTTAACGAGAATTCAAAGCACCCAAGTCTTGCAAGTAAGTTTCAAACACACAGAAGAAGGGAGTACTTTCAAAAGTCGAGGTTCTCCGTTACCTAACTTACAAAAATAAGGGTATAAATAAACAAAATCTGTAAGAGTATATGCAGACAAGTTCTTTACTATGGTCACAATCTACATCTTAGTTGTAGAAGCTATGAGACAACTGTAAACAGAAACAATCGCAATGAGAAAAATATAAAAAATCCTTCATCCTTATAATCCACTGCATAACCCTCCAAACACAATGCTATTTATTCTACTTAAAATTGAACTTATTGGAGATAGTTTGAGGAAACTATTCACGAAATTCGCCCGAAAGTGGTACAACTGGGAAAATTATAGCCGATGCAACGGTAGGTTGCGCCCTCTGTGAACATTGAGTTTGCTGAAACATTTTATTAATGTCCTTTCTTGTTACTTTCGAGTTACTTTCCTGATATTTTTTTTTTTTTTGAATGATGGATTCATATGAAAATAGAGTATTTCTATTCACATATTTCGGAGCTGTTCCAAAAAGTAGGAGTGTCTTAGAAGATGGGTACAAATAAATTATGAAAATAGTTTTCATTTACTTAACATTTAGCATTCATAAAGGCTTGGGACCCGTAAATTGCTGGTCATAATGCAGAATATGAAACATGTAATTGGGATTTCATATCTGTATCAAATTTCATGGAAACTTTCGTCAATTAATTGAAGATACTAATGAATCCTTGTTAACATAAATAAGAAGATGAAACGAATTTTCAAATCGAATGAACAATAAATTTATTCCCATAATTGAACAATAGCCAATGAAAAAACATATGTAAAACAATTACAACTCTCCAGCTCCAGATTTCTGTTCTCATATCCCTTCATACTTACAATTTTTTTTAAGAACTAGAAGACATTTTTATACATGGTGAGTCTGAGTCAAAAATGTATTCCAAGCTTTCTGGGGTGAAAGTATCAGAAATGAAGAAGTGTAATAAAAAAAATTATTCGGGAACATTTATACACGAAATTTTAATCTGGTGGCATTCACCGTTCAGAAGTTATGCAGAAAAATTTTTAATTTCATCAACTTTGGAAGGATATATCTACCTTAATATGCATTTTGGTCTATGAGTTTAACAAACTATACTTTTTTTTCCATGTACTATTAATCCCAGAAAGCTCGGTACACACCTTCGGCTCACTTGGTTTATATAATTTCGACACTGAAAAGTAAAATTTATGAACAAAGTAATCGAAAGATATCTGGACAGTATATACTTATAACTAACTACTTTGAAAATGTATCATCTGAAAATATTGGAGTTGACATATTCACTCCTGCAGAATTTCATTCTTGTGTCTAGCATATAAAGAGAATTCATCCCTGTTATGTTGTTTAAGTTTTTGTCAGTTATTGTATTGTCACATATTTTCCGAATTTTCAAACTATCAACTTTGACTGCAACATCTTCATACTTAACTTTTGCCAAAGCACATTAAGCTTCCACAGCCAACCGTTCATCGGTTGTTCTGGATATTTTCTTAAAATATAAATTTAATATAATGACCATGAGAATATTTCAGTTCTTTACCTGTGTAGGGAGCTTTTTGTCAGTTTCTTGATCTCCCATTGATCCATAATTGGTTTTCAACAGATATAAATTACATTTAATTGGAAAGAATATAATGCAAATAAAAATTATTACAATTGGCTATACAGGCCCATATTCCATTATAGTGGGTCTTTTCTGTATGCTAGTGGTTTCATGAGATCCCTTAGGGAGTTTTTTTGTGTAGGAACTGCATTTCTGTTCAACATTTAACATGGTCTTTGTTAGCACGACGTTAACATCCATAAATACAACAATATACTCCGATTTTCAGAATATTGTTTCTTATATCCATTCATTTTCAAACACAAATAAATCAACGAGAAGTAGAAAATGAGCTTTGAAGATTTCAACCCTCATCAACAACTGTAGAAAAAGTAAATACACGAACAATCACTGTGAAATCAGTACAATCTCCAACTAAGGGACATTATGCGATAGTTTGAAATTTTTGCCGATATAGGTGGTTTCGAGATGAAATTGAATCGCTATAATCACAATTAAACTAACGAATCCAGCATTCCATAACGAGAGCCCTCTCACCCACTAAGATACGGACATTCCCGGTCACTAAGTGAGCATTTACGTTGAAGTCATGGAATAATTAGTTGATTCTTTACCAGATCCAGATAGATAATTTTTTGTTAATTCAATATAACGAAAATTATAGACTTATTAATCTACAAACTAGAGCAATGCCGAGCACTGAATTTTAGTGCTTCCAGCACCAAGCACTAAGCACTGGGAAGAAAAGCATTGAGCATTACTTTTCAGTTTCCACAAAATGCTAGCGATTACTAAGCAAGTAATTCGACATTCCGAACACTAAGCCCTAAACAGTTTTCTAGGAAGTGTTGTATGTCAAATTGCTTCAATTGGAATGAAAATTGTATTTTTTTGAGCTGACCTGTAATAAGTGTGCTCACTGGCATGTCGGAAAAGATGTTTAGGATGTTTCCTATTCGTTATTCCTCAAATCCTCAGAACCTCACTGAAAATACTTAATCGTCTGAGAAATTTATTACAAGGATCAAATTTTTCGGCAAAGAGGTGATTTTTCTATATTTTATATTCAAAAAAGAGGTTTTTCGGATTCTGGAGAAGACAACACTCTTACATACATGATTTTACTGCTCCTGAGAGAGGAAAAAACTCACTTCCAATTTTCCATAGACATGGTCCCATTAACAAATTATCCCGATATTATTTCCAGTCACAGAACTATATTTGAAATCCATTAAAATTATTTGGTGATGAGTTGAACTGGACTGATCATAAGTAAGGGAAATTAATTATAAAATAAATATAAACATATCACATTGAGTTTGCAGGATAGTTCTGCTATATCTTCTTCAAATTTCCGGCTGTATATTTCATGCTCTGAAAAATTTTGAAAGTATGTAACCAAGGGTTTCATATCTCATTTTAAAAGTTAAAAATGTCTGCAACTCTCGTCTAGGCGGTATCAGGAGAAATCATACACGTCTCAAATATTTCTTAGGATCTCGTTCTTGGTTTGAGATTGTTACTCGATCGTTGAGCTACTAACCGCTCTGATCATTTTCAATGTTGCATCAGAGTTCTCTTCCTCTCCCTCGAAAAGGAGAGTCTAAATGACTTGAAAATGATATTTCGTACTTTTATGAGATTGTTTAAAACGAAATTATCTCGAACGCTTTATGTTCGGAATGGACGTATAAGGATTGATATATGAACGAAAATGTGACGCGAAAAAAGGATCGAAAATAAAAACCCTTTGTGTGCAATTTGCAGTGTATTTCATCCATGCCACTTTCGTGCATGAAGTAGCAAACAGAGGATGGAGTCTGGTCAGAGGCTGTGAATAATGATGGTTTATTATAGTAATAGCCTCAGTTCATTTCAGAGTACTCAGGTGGAGCTGACTCCGCTATTATTAAACGCTGGACACTGGCACATGCATGACGGCGATATAACTCAAAATTGATCAATATTGCACCCACATACGCACAGCGACATCCGCGATCTAGTTCATGATGTTTGCCCTACCCCTTAAATATAATTTTTATTTGCATATTCATTATAGCAATCCGATCTACTATGCATGCACACACACAAGCAAATACACAGAATTCGAACCAAATAAATATCGTTACTATGAATTATGTTGCCAGGATCGAATTTAAATTCGTATATCGAATTACGTTTTAATTAAACTGAATATATGCACGCGAATATTGCACAGAGACAACGTATTATCGATTTCGACGATGGACGGGCCTAAATTAGTTACATCCATCGATATGTGATGATATCCGCATGATACGTGAGTGGAATGATTGTATCTGATAGGAAATATGCAATATTTTATCGTAATGAACTGATTCACGGGGTCCACCAGTGAGCCCATGTTTTTTGATCCCACATACGTGATATTTCGGGTAAACATCGTTATTTTTGTTGAAACGCGGCACATTCACTTGTCGATTATTCGGCAGAGCCAGCGATGCGACGTATTCATCAATGTTTTTCAACATCTGTCGAGAAGGATGGGCGGGGAATGAAAAATGTTGGCGATAGGTGCTCCAATTTGCAATCTTTTCATGATTTGCCAAGTACCTACTACTGAGCAAGCTCTGCACTTCTCGTTTAAGTGAAATACTCATTCTGAAATGTCTTATGTTTACTTGTTTTCTAGAACGAATGCAATATAATAACTGGTCTTTTTTAGCCATCGACCGCAGTCCTTCAGCCTAGTTGCTTACCTGACATTATTTCGCCAAAAAAAGCTCTATATTGAGTGATATGCTCTTTTTGAAGAAGTTTAGATAATCTATCAGCCTCTTGGTCCTGGTAGAACATGCTTTGAACTTCCTCTAGTACCTTAATTCTCTGTGAAAATCTTCTGTTCAGATCCGTCAGTCGGTTTTTGGATAGGATCTATGCTCGTTCCTTTATTTAGTAGGTCGTTTGGAGGTTTGCGCAACTTGTTGGTTGGGTGTCATCTTTTTACTATGGTTATAAGTTCTGTTCTCTCTTCTACTTCCATATTTCTTAATATAGTTCCTGTTACATTAGCAAATAGTGAGTGCCCATATTCTATTTTTGGCTTGCAAATGATTCTGTAAATTTTAAAGCAATTTTTCAACCTGATACTTTCAACTTTGAATATGAGGCATCTGCAAGAGTTAGTTTTGGCCATTGTTTTTTTCTTGACGACTTTCGAAATCAATTCCATATTTATTCGATGTCCACGAAGTTCCACATCACCGTTCTCTGAGACGAAATATAACCTCACGAATCAGATAGTCACAAACAATAACAGAACAGTGCGAACTTATTTGATAAACTTTTGAACCTAAAGAAACACAAAATGATGTTAAATTTATTCAATCTGCTAAATGGTGACATCATTGGACGCTAATATCTATAGGAAACCGCTCAGTTACAATTGCCAATATATTAAAACGGAGGAAATAAACATATCATCAAGAATCCACCATTTTAGAACTCAGAACTTCGAGACGCAACTGAACAAGTTACAGGTAGGTACAATCTTACAAGACGTAAGAATCGGTGGAGTACAAAGTGTTACCATATACGTGATTATATGTATTCGAATAAAAGCGCTTTCCGTGAGTCTCATTCTTTCATGAATCTGGAGTCTATGAGAAATGTATGCAGAAATGTCAAATACGTTTCGAATTTTCTCTTTACCAAAACGAAAGCCTCCGGAACTAAAATGGTCTGATTGTTCCGAAAACAACAATATAGGGCGTTCGCAAATGTGTACACTCGGAATGGAAAGTAATTAAAATTACTGGAAGAGGTGGAAAACAGCGTAAGATGTAATTAAAGTCTGGATTCTCTCAAATGAATACCCTTTGCTGATGTTGAACACCGACATGGCAGATTGTACAGGTATTCTGGGAAGTTTGTGAGCCCAAGTTCTGAAGAATCGTATATGCGTCTTGAACGAGGAATGACAGTCATATAGCTGGTGAGATTGCCAGGTATTTTCAAAGGAAATGCTGCACAACCTAATGATTTAGAGGGAGAACGTAATAGCCGAATTTCATAAAAGGAAGCAAGTAAGTTCATTCTAAACAAGGAAAAAGTCCACGATATTCACGTACCAAACATTCTACTGACTGAACAACTGTCAATATTGCTACATCGTACAGAAATTAAATTGGTCATCCGTATCAGCGAGACGTCTCTGGATATCAGCAATTCATTCCAATAAAAGAAATGTTATAAATGAAGACAACAGAGAAATAATATCAGAACAACAGCAATGCTTGTTTGGTACGAATGTGATTTTATAGAGGTGAGGTGCCTCACGAATAGTTTGTGAAATTATTCATAGTCGTCTGCAGAAACAAATCACAGTGGGTGCAAAATGAAACCTTCTGAAAAACGATAAAGCGTCCATGATTTTCATAGGCTGTGTCAGTATTCCGATTTTCTCTATTTCTGTATTTTTATCCATGGAAGAGCGCCCTGAGAATTTGTACTCAAGTGTCAGGGGAATCGTTAAATAAAAATTATGAAGTTTTCTACCTTTTGTAGTTCATCAACTTGATATAATATGAAATTATACAAGCCTCTTTTGAACGAGAATTAATGAAATTTCGGAAATGGCACCTCTTATAACTCGCATTCCAATACCTACACTTTAATTTCGAAACTGAAAAAGAAGAAGAAATAAATTTGTCGGAAACCGGTTCCACCATGACCAACAACAGCAAGACGGCTGGCGAATGCGTAACAAACAACCACAAAGATAATGAAAAAAGCTGAAATAATGTTTCAACAGGATAAATCTTTTCGAAACAAATCAACTTCCATGGTACAATAATAACTAACAAAAAAATCGGATATGAAAAGTAAAGAGATAACACTAAAAAACATTATTTATTAAAAAAAAATATTGACGCGTTGTACCAGACGTATTGTTGTATTGTTTTTTCCTTAGTATTAGAGAAATGTGTGGACATTTTTTGTGTATGAAGTTCAATATTTCAAGGGAATCTATTGAAATCGTCCTAGGCAGTGGATTCAATTTTGAAAACAATTTTAATATTCATATTTTCTGAAGGTGCATCTGTCATAAGAGCAAGAACCCAAGTTAAATGACTCATAACAAACAAACAAAATAATAATCGTGCACTCGTCGTGGTCCACGATACATTTCACAAGTTCCTTAGTTCTCATTGATATCAGCAGTCCTTCGCTCCTGTTTTTTCACACTCTCACTCTGAAATATAACTTATAATGTAACAGTAGAAGCTTTACATTGATGAGTTGATAATATGATGCAATATTGGTAGCTGCGAAAATTTAGAAAAAGTTTACTATATTGCACGGACCTTATCTTTTTGAAAATTTATACTTTTCAAACATAGATGAAGGCACACACATATCTTTCATCATGAGGTTAGAGAAATTACATGAGATTTTGTCACTGAGAGGGGGGGTATACTTGTTTCAACCATTTTAGGAATAATCAGTATCTCATACCATTCAGTGACGGAATTTTCATAAAAAACTTCCAGATTTTAAGCAATTAGTTGTGACGTACTGAGTAAAATATTACAAGGTGGTAACATCTGAAAGCGTCAGAAGAGAAGTTCCACATCACCAATCACATGCTAAAAAAGAACTGCGTTCGTCCTCTATCACTCCATGATATTTGAATTAGGCTCCTCATGCGAGTTTCTAGCTAGATGAAAACTCCTGATTCTTTTCACGACTGTGAAGCCAAGTGTTTTTATAAAAAAATTAATCGAGAAACACAGTCCAAATCCTCACAACTCTATTGAGAACATAGTTTTTGCAGACATTCCTAATTCTTATTACAACGTGTTAGCGATAAAACAGCTCTTATTCTGATATCATTCTGTTATCATCACGAAAGTGAAAGAGACATAGTTTTTCTATTTGAATATCATCATGAGTTCATTGCAATACTAAAAGTAGCATAGTTTTCAGTTATATTTCCCGTTTTGTGGTTGTCAGTACTGACCTCAGATCCTCTCAATTATCAAATCAAATTCCGTAATCTGTCAAATTTCGTAGATCATACCAACCGACAAGATACAGTACAAAAGTCACTAATCTGAATTTTTAACTGAACTTCTAGAGTATTTCACAAAACTTGATTGATATAGAAAAAAACGTCTTATATTCGTGGCAAAAGACAAATTAAATATGACTCATGCTTCGAAAATGTCGTTCCTTCGTTGCACGTTTTCTAATTTCTTATTTATGTAGAAATGCGAGCTCATTCTGCAACTTTTTTAGAAAATACCATTCGATTGTCAGCATCGTGAAGGTCGAGGCAGCTCCGGATTTTATAAGAGTATTATACTTTTTGTAATAAATCGGTACTTAGCTTCTGATAATACACAACAACACGAAATACCCATCACCAATTAAGCAGAGAATAGTATTTTTATTTTGTTTCATATTGATTCCTACAATTCATGATATTTGTGTAATCAGACCATCTGAAAATTTCAGGAAAAATTAAGACTTCCTATTCCGTTATAGGATTTCAGATATCATAGATATACCTAACTTAAATTATGTTTTATATCAAGAAGGTCAAAGGAACCTAGAAAGAAGTTATGCTTGGACGCAGTACTTTCTAAAATGAATTTCTCCTATCCTGAGGGGGGTGAAACAGAAAATGAAGTTCGTCCTTTCGTATCGTGATGCCTCATTCAGCAGTCATGGTTTCCTCGCAGCTGTCATGGGAACATTTCCGTGGACATGAAAGATAAACCAAAACGACAAAATAAAACGGGTTCAAACGTCCTCTACATATTTAAACGCAGAAATTGCTTGAGGTCCATTGGGGACAGACAGCCAAGAATTAGGTCGTATCAGAGAGTTTTACTTTCGTAGTAGTAGGCCGCGATTCGGTCTAACCGGAATGTTGATCGAGTTGGTGCTTTAGTCCCGTCACGATCTGAACATCACCTTCGAATTACCGTAAGCCTTTCGGATGTTGCCGAATACATTCGATTTTTAGTTGCGTGAATTGTTCATAACTTCTTCGTTTTGGGACATGTCACAATGGGGATTATAGAAGGTATCTCATCGTTCCTGAGGGTGAAAAGAGACAGGGCAGGACTTCGATATTTGGATGATTATATATTATATTATTCCTGAATTTGATGGTCAATACAAAGAGGGTACTGGTTGAAATTTAGAGTAAGAGTATGACAATCTTTGTGAACAGATTTTTCGTTTTTGGAAAACAAACGTTTTCTAGAACATGAATAATGATAGGCGAAATTCAATTTGATCTTGTAGGTGGTGTTTCTTCCTTTTGAGTTCATAGATAATATTAGACTAATAATGAAGACAGTAATTTCAAAAAACGATTTGGGCAGACGAAGTTGGGCGGGCCAGCTAGTAATAATAATAATAATAGGTATATAATATGATGAGTTTATATATTGAAGTGCGAGTATGAACTGTTTTCAAATTGGTTTCTCCCCTAATATTATCAACAATTTTTTGTTGCCTATACAATTGGCCATCAACTCTCCTGATTAATACTTGAGAATTATCAAATATGCAGATTCTATCCTTGCTACCTCGGTACGCTATAACAATCGAGAATTTTCTCACAGGAAATTGAACGACGTCTCATTGAAACGGGACAATTCACGAAGATTCAACTTGATAGATATTATTTTCCCATCAATTATCTGTTCTAATACTTTTGAGGGTAGAACCGGGATAATGTACCATACAATTTTTAAGCCAATATGATTGAAAAATTATATAATCTTGAAGTATGTCAGTTCAAAAAAAAAAAAAAATTAGCGGGTTATTAAAAATTTTTGATGACCCCGTTATGGTACATGTTGGAAGGAGGGGAGTCTTTTATCAAACCATAGATTTTGTAGGACGTATATTTCTTAAATGATTGAGGTGATAATTGTGGGATCTGACAAAAAATAATCCAGTCAGTAATATTTTTGTGGAATAATCAGGTCGACATATTTGATTCTTGCTACTCCTATTAGCTGCCATATTCGAGAGGTTCGTACTCATCGAATCAAGTGCAAAAATCGACTCGGAATATACAGGGTGTACCAAGTTCGACGGCCTATTAGGCTTTTCTGGAGAACTGGACCTATTTGACATCTGAAAATTGGGATTATATCATTGTCTGACGTTATCTACCGATCTAAAATATTCTTGGAGGCTGACCACTTTCATTTGTACAGAGAGTGAAAGAAGATGTTCAACATATTTTTTTTCTGTTTTTTTTTTTGTGTTCGAATTTGATAGAGTATGCAATTCTGAATACATTTGTACCCAAATCGTTGCATTCGTCGAAATACTTTTCAAAATATTGAGAAAAAACTGAAGAAAAAAAGGAGATAAGTGTATTCGGTATTTTGTTTGTTATTCCTAACCTAGATATTGTAAGCACAAACTGTTTTCACATTTTTGAAGGCGAAGACTGTAGAAACATTGTACAATTTCAGAATTTTGAATAACTTGTCACAGGGTGTTCCATATGTTGGTTCAAAAATTTGTATCAAAATTGGCTCATAACTTTCGTTTTTCAAATTAGAACTCTATTTTTTTATGATTGCGTTGGATTCTGCGAAGCAAAATGATGATAATGTTCCAACATGTTGATACTCCTGAAATTACTAATTTTTGAGTTATTCAGGATTTTCTGATTCTAGTCATGAAATCTGTTTTACATCAACAATGATAAATGAATTCAGGAAAGAGGAAGGTACTAGTGAGTTATTTGAGTAATTTATCTTCTATGACCAAGGTCATTGTTGATATGAAATAGGTTCTATTAATTTCACGGTACGTACGACATGAAATCAGGAAATCCTGAATAACTCAAGTATTATTAATTTTAGGAGCATTAACATGGTCGAATATTAACATCATTCTTCTTCGCACAATCCAACGCAATCATAAAAAATAGGGTTCTAATTTGAAAAACGGAAGTTACGGCTCAATCTGGATCCCAATTTTTGAACCAACATTTGGAACACCCTGTGACGGGTTTTTTCGAGATTCTGATCATGTTCAATATTTCCACATTCTCTTCCTTCAGAAATGTGAAAACGGTTCGTGCTTACGATATCTAGGTTAGGAATAACAAACATAATACCGAATACACTTATCTCCCTTTTTTCTTCAGTTTTTTCTCGATATTTTGGATAGTATTTCGACGACTGCAACGATTTGAGTACAAATATATTGGGAATTGCATACCCTATCAAATTTGAAAACAAAAAAAACAGAAAAAAAATTTTCGAACTTTTTTTTTCACTTCCTGTATAACGTGGACAGGCTCCAAGAATATTTTAGATCGGTAGATAATATCAAACAATAATTAAATCCCGATTTTCAGATTTCGAATAGGTTCAGTTCTCCAGAAACGCCTAATAGGCCGTCGAACTTGGTACACCCTGTAGTGTAGAGATTTTATTGGAGTAGACTCTTGAGATGGTATAAACGTGTATACCAGCGTGTTAAAACGAAATATCACGCGATCGACTCCGCGGGTTCAATCTTGCAAACTTCATTATGCAAGCCCCATTAAGTCATTTAGTTATATGACTTAGCACAAACCGTTGGAGGTCCAACATCAATTATGTCTATCAAATATCTCGAGCTTGAAGCTGAATTAGAAATTGTACCGTCGGCTCATTCATGAAATTATTGCAGTAATTCTGGAGAGTTTCTGTTAATCGCGTCATCCTACCCCATGCCGCTTTTCAGAATCAGTTCTGCCTAGCGCGGAACAGGCCTCTTTTGTTTTTCGAGCTCACTAGTTCCCGAAGTGCTTCAAGGTTCTAATTTCCGATTAGATGATATGAAAACTTACCCGAACATCGTTTCCCTTTCACCCCAGCCCGAAATTAAATGAAAACGGGACTGTGTGGATCTCCAGGTAAGGGAACATCTCGTTGAGTGAAACCCGTGTCGCTGGAATCTGACTATTATACTAATTAAAATCGATCCTACATTAAGTATAATCACAATTATCTCGAAATCTCTTTGTCTCAATACAATTAGTGCTCAAGCTGGCAACAAACAGTAGAATGAAGTTTATACTGTTTTAATTTGGGCGAGTATATACGAATATTCTCTCTAATTGGACTAATTAGACATTTCGCCTGACTACACTCGACGGAAATAAAGCAAGTTAACCTGTTATATGCCTCAATTATATCACCGACTCGTTTTCTATCTCGCAGGATTCTCTAAAATTTTATGTACTTAGTTTTACGATTCTCGGAACATCGTTGAATTTCAATAACTCTACAGATATCTGAACCAAATCTCTTCATTTATAACATGGTTTAAACAATAATAAGTTTATAATGAAGCTGTTATATGTTGTTAATAGGACAGGATCCACGCTCCATTTTTGCAGTTTTGTAATAATTTTATTTCGCCGTAACGAGAAAAGTTTTCGAGCTCAGAACGTATTATGCAATATGGAGGATAATATGACTGTTTAATCATGTAAATATGGAGTGAAAAAAGAAAAAAAAATAGCTGGTAGTTTATCATATTTGTTAACCTCGATATCGATTCATGTTAGAAGGAGGGCATTCTCTTATATCAAACCATAGATTTTTTAGGAAAGATATTTTTTCGAATAATTCAGATGATCATCATGCTGGTTAGAAAAAAACAATAATCCACTCAGCATTAATTTTGCTGAAATCATCAGATCGAAATATTTCATTCTTGCTATCTCTATTACTACCACAATAGAGAGTTTCTCACAGAATATTGTTGGGCGTCTTATCGAATAGAAGCTTCTCACACTAAATTAGCTTGATAGATAGACAGTGGATCCTGGATTATTCATGGTTGCTTTCTGAGATTGCTCCACCAGAACATTTCAATCTGTTTTCCGTATTTTTCAGGTTAAGCTGAAGTTTCTCTCTTGAAAAATTAGGTATAAGTCTTTGTAATACTAGGAATAACATGAAAAAACTGCAACTTTTTACTTTTTTGGCACGTTTGGTGGGTCCTACCTTGATCAGAATCTACGAACTCGATCGATGTGTTTTTGAAGGCTCTGAAAGTATAAGCAATTGGGAAAATTTTTTGCTAGAAACTAGTTTGTCCATCCAGAATGAAACTCATAATTTTTCTCATGATTCAACAGATATTATGGCTGTGGACGGCTCTCTGGAAACCAGAGGGTATCAAAACACGTATGTGTTAACTCATTATTCTCAAGAATGTTAATTTAAATTGAGGAACTTTTTTTCATTGAAAAGTTATCACCCATTATATTCAAATAAATAAAGACAATATTTGGAAATTGGACAACTCATTGACCTTATTTTTCCCACAAAGCCTACCTTTCGAGGTTGGTTTTCTTCGTATATATAATACATAATTTATATTATAATACATCATTTGGAGGGGATATACTTGCTGAAAATCAGAAAAGTTTTCCATCATCATCGATGGTAAAAATAAAGATCAGCAGTGACATTTTTTCCACGCTCATAATAATCGGACCGCTACAAAATTGCACTTGGGATTTTAAATGAAATCAAAACGAAGGTGTATCTTCAATTCAATAAAGAGATGATGAGACAAGAAGAATTCCTTCGGGGACACTGATTCATCAAAAATCCAGAAACTCCAGACGAGCCTATGAATAAAACTAGATTTCTATGGCGTGGAGAACTGTGACCAATAGGTTTTTTTGTTCGCATTGGAGCATTGATAATTTTTCTTCTAATACCAAAGCATTTTTCAAGCTACATATGTATTGATCTCCTAGAATGACCCCTGTAGCAAACTATCGGAAAAGCACAATCTTAATTTTGTCTGAGTTTGAATCGAGACTAACAGTATCATTCCACTTCGAAAAGCTTTAGTTTATATCAACAATATTGGAGTTTCAATAATCCCTTCAAAGGAGTCAACCGTAAAACTGCCTTTCATACCTTTACGATGGCCTATAAAAAACGGAGTACATAAAACTCTATCGACCAACACTAAAAATGGGGCGAGACCAATAATATAGTTGATAGGATTTCAATCTAGTTTTTGCTATTTTCATGCTTGTCATCTGAAATCGCCAAAAAAACATATTCGTCTTCTCGTTTCGGTTAATATATCTAACATATCAAATTTGATTTTTTACTTTTGTCCATCGCTGTTGATAACTTTGGGGGCAATTTTTCGGGCATATGAATTCCTGAATGACAATTATGGTTATTTTTTTAATCGATATATATTTTCTTATGAAAAAGAAAGCTAAAATAATGCAATAAAAGTTAAAACAAAAAGTACCTGGGGTATCATAACATACTTTCATCACCAGTATCATACGATACTATAGAGCCAGGGGAAAAAACCTCAGCCGAAAAAAGACCGGTCTCCCGGTAAAAAAAATAACATAAAATATTAAATATCAGAAAAATCTTGAAAGACATAAGTGTGATCATCTGCAACATGCATGGACTCGGATAAACAGATTCTTCTCAAAACTGCCCGAAATTCTCAATCTGAAATGAAAAAGGCAAAAGCAGAACAGAAACCGATTATTCCCAATATACAGGGTGTACCAAGTTCGACGGCCTATTAGGCGTTTCTGGAAAACTAGACTTATTTGAAAACTGAAAATTGGAATTATGATATTGTTTGACATTATCTACCGAGCTAAAATATTCTTGGAGCCTGACCACTTTCGGTTATACAGGGAGCGAAAAAAAAATTTTCAGAAATTTTTTTTCCGTTTTTTTGTTTTCGATTTTGACAGAGTATGCAATTTTGAATACAATCGTACTCAAATCGTTGCATTCGTCGAAATACTTTCCAAAATATCGAGAAAAATCTGAAGAGAAAAAGAGAAAAGAATATTCGGTATTGTGTTTGTTATTCCCAATCTAGATACCTTAAGCACAAACCGTTTTCACATTTTTGAAGTCAATAACTGTGGAAATATTGTACATTTTTAGAATTTTGAAAAACTCATTACGGGGTGTTCCAAATGTTGGGTCAAAAATTGGGATCAAGATTGGGCCATAACTTTCGTTTTTCAAATTAGAACCCTATTTTTTTATGATTGCGTTGGATTGTTTGAAGAAAAATGATGATAATGTTCTAACATGTTAATGTTCCTAAAATTGATAATTCTTGAGTTATTTAGGATATTCTGATCTGTTTCATACGAACAATGATAAATGAATTGAAAAAAGGTGTATCACTAGTGAGTTATTGGAATAATTTATCTTCTACGACCAAGGTCATAGTTGATATGAAACAGATATAATGAATTTGACGCTACGTACGACATAAAATCAGAAAATCCTAAATAACTCAAGAATTATCAATTTGAGGAACATTAACATGTTAGAACATTATCATCATTTTTCTTCGTACAATCCAACGCAATCATGAAAAAATAGGGTTCTAATTTGAAAAACGAAAGTTATGGGCCAATCTTGAAACCAATTTTTGACCCAACATTTGGAACACCCTGTGATGAGTTTTTCAAAATTCTGAATGTGTACAATATTTCCACATTCTTCGACTTCCAAAATGTGAAAACGGTTTGTGCTTAAGGTATCTAGATTAGGAATAACAAACATAATACCGAATACTCTTTTCTCTCTTTTTTTTCAGGTTTTTCTCGATATTTTGGAAAGTATTTTGGCGAATGAAACGATTTGAGTACGAATGTATTCAGAATTGCATACTCTGTCAAATTCGAAAACAAAAAAACAGAAAAAAAAATTTTGAAATTTTTTTTTTCGCTCCCTATATAACTGAAAGTGGTTAAGCTCCAAGAATACTTTAGCTCGGTAGATAATGTCAAACAATATCATAATCCCAATTTTCAGATTTCAAATAAGTCTAGTTCTCCAGAAACGCCTAATAGGCCGTCGAACTTGGTACACCCTGTATACATAACCTTTCAACTGTCCTTTTTCACGAGGATTTTTTTCTGTTGCCGTGTGGGTTTCTTGCAGAAGAATCACTTCGATATCATGTTCATCAGTCAATTTGGTAACGTAAACACACTTGTCCTTGGAAATTCCTTTGATATTTAAATTCAAAATCCACAAATTCTTGCTCAGTGGTCGTGAGGGTATTTCAAACCGGAAACTACCTTCCACGTGATCATTTTCCGGCACTTCAGATGTTTGAAGACCGCTACGGGACCCCAATGAAAGGAAATCATCTCCCATAGATAAACCAAACATTTCATACCATAAAAAAGAAGTACTAGACAGCTGGACTTGTGTCATCGATCGAAACAAGTTATAATACAGCAGGTTCCCACTTAAAAGTTGACATGCATGTCTTTACCACTTTCGCAACATGAGGTTGAGCATTGTCAGGATTTATCATGTCTCTCGTTGTATTGGGGCCGTTTGTCTTATCTCTACGACCTCCATGATGGTCTTGGACGTTAAAATTATAATTAGCTATGCCAAACCTTGATTATTGGCATTATTGTTCATCCAAGCATGAGATCTACCGCTCAATTCTTCGAAACAATGTAGCAGAAATTTAATTCGGTGAAGCTTTTTAACAAACTATAAATTTTTTCCAACGAAAAATACTCGAATGAAAGTAAACTTCCAGAGATTTCATGAATAATACATTTGTTTTCGAAAATATCCGAATAGTAAATAAATTGAATGTCATTGGATTGTTTCATATATGATAGAACATAATGGTCAAGATGAAAAATTTCACTTGTGAGTAGAATTTTCTCTAAGTGAGAGATTCTTCGCTTCAATGAATATCCTCCTGAACAGAGACCAAAGACCGCCCAAATAAACACTCAGCTTTCAAACTGATAGGTACCTTCTGTCAAAAAAGTACCCGAAATTTGTTTCTTTAAACGCCAGCACTGAATGGATTTTGACTTTTTTCTTGACTAAGACTATCTTTCATTCTGTCGAAATTGAATATTATATGTCAAACAGTTTCTGCACGGTAGCTTGTTAAGTGAGTCAACCCAGATAGTGCTTCAACATAAACGAAATTCTAGCGTGACCATTGAAGCCATTAATTGAATGCCGAGCCAAAGGTGCTCATAATAGTTTTTTTGTATCTAGTGACGTTTGTAGAAGAATATTGTTCTGAAATAAGTAACATGCTTAGCTTGATAGGAGAATACAAAGTATTGAACTGGCTAAAACTTCCAAATCGAATAATTCTGTAATTTATTATGTAACTCTAATGGAACTTGTTGAAATTATTCCAAAGTGACAGTTCTTGTTATTCATAACTGTAAAATAATGACAATTTCGAGCGACGATGAAGTAAGTACTCCACCTATCTTGACAAATGCGGCCAATTCAGTAATTTCAAATATTTTCCCTACAAATCGATGTGCCAGTATGAAAATGCATATGAGCGATTCAAAGAGTGTTTTGAAGCAAACAAGGTCAGAAAAATATCCGAAACTGTGCTGTTGGCATATTTTGCAGAGAAGCCTGAGAAGCTTTTCACGTTATGGGCAATATATTCTATGTTGAAAACATCACTCAATGTCGAAGAAAACGAGGATTCTAAGAAAATTACCAAGTTGGTTCCACATTTAAAAAACTCGTCATTGGAATTCATTCTAAAAATTTAAGGTGTGGACTAAAGGAAAATTTGAACAATGCATAAGAGAGGCAGATGATGAATCTTATCTGTTGGTTGAGGTAAATTTTTGATGGGACAAATTTGGGCTATTTCCATTATCTATATTGTTGGTATTTACCGACGGTTCAGCAAGCATTTGCCTGCCGTCATCAGGATGTTGTTCGTCCTGAGAAGGACCGGTCTTTGCCAAATAATGTCCAAACAAATATTCCACAGACGGAACAAATTTGGCAAAGACCGGTCTTTCTCAGGACCAACAACACCCTGATGACGTCGAAACGTCGGTAAATACCAACAATATAGATAATGGAAATAGCCCAAATGATGTCCCAACAAATATTCCATTATCAAGAATATCTCGTTAACAATTAGATTTCTGATGCTTGTTCAATGTGTTTTTTAAATTACTCTTTTCCTTTTAAGTTGTTTTAATACGAGATAATGCCGCCGTGGAGCACTCATTTAAATGACGGTCGATGGTCGATGACATAGAATATTGAAATTCCATTCAGATTTTTGAAGTACCAAATACAAAAAAATATTTCAGTATCGTAATGAACTCATTACAGTACTAAAAGTAGTGCTGTAATGAAACTCATTACAGCATTGTTTTCAGTTATATTTTTCGTTTTCGGGTTGTCAGTACTGACCTCCGATGGAATCTAGTTTCGAATCAAATCAATTCGAATTCCGTGATCTGTCAAATATCGTATGTCACACCAACTGTCAAGATACGAAACAAAAGTCACTAATCTGAATTTTCGTTTGAATTTCGAGAGTACTTCACAAAAATTTACTGAAATAGAGAAAATACCGTCTAATACTCGTTGCAGAAGGCAATTACAACACTCATGCTATCGAAAACTCTCTCCTTCGTCGCTCGTTTTCGAACTTCGCATTCGAGTTGGAATAGGAGCTCATTCTGCAACTTGTTTTAGAACATACTATTTTACACTTTCAAATTCATATTATATCGACATTTACCGAAAAAAAACAGCATGCTCTTCGTCCGAATTATGCTACCAGTGGCAGATTGTTTTCAAAGAATCAAAAAAAGAGACGTTTAAACCAAGTTTTTTGGAATAAATAGTATTAGAATACTATTTATAACATGAAAATAAAATTTAAATAAAACCAGTAATTCAGATTCACTGAAGGATCCATTCATGCAAGAGATGAACGGAATTGGTCAAGTTTGTTTTTGAATGAGTTCACACTGGCCGCATCAACCACATCAGCACATTTTTCTCACTAGATAGCGATATGAAGGATGGAAATCTTCGAGTGTGGCCAAAGGATACGTGGAAGATTCTATCAAGATGAAAATTCAAATATCAAACAAAATTTAAGACTGAAATTTCAGAATCAAGTCACCTCTGCGACAATTGCTTGCAAATCAAAAATGGATTGTCTTCCAACTACCAAAACTACCATATCACGATCTGAGTCTGGGTTTAGGCATAAATATTGTTTGATGCACTGGCCGCAACATTGACGTTAACATTGTAAATAATAGATTAAATTAGGTAGCCTTAAATTCTATCACAATTCGAAAGCCCGAATAATTGTTATACATCAATATATAAATGATTTCCTGGATGTTCGCTTGATTGAGGAAGTTGAAGGTTAAAATATAAAAATCCCATATACAGTGGAACTTCCCTACAGCGAACGTCTCTACAACGAATTTCTCTGTACAACGAATTTTGTATCTGTCATTGCACCTTGAATCCAAATACCCTGTTAAAAAGACCCTCTAAAACGAAGTGAATTCTCTCTATAACGAATTATTCCAAAAAAATCACTCTCTAAATGCGTATTGGTAAGAAGGTTTTTCCCAGAGTATACTTGGGGATGGTTTTTTCCGTAATTCTGTCGGACGTAGGTAATAAATCCCGATCATAAACTAACCATTACTGCAGACGGAGAGTTCCTTCTGAAACAGGAGGCTATACAGATTGTTCAGTTCTCAGTTTCGCTCTGATCGTTAATGAAAAAAGTAGTGCGAAAATGTCTAGAAAGAAGTGCTTATGTTGTATAATGTATTCCAATAAAAAAATGCAAGTGAACGTTGCTTTTTTCGACACTTGACACATTAAAAAAAAATTTCTGCATAACGAAATTTCTGTATAACGAAATTTTTTTGCGGATTTAGCGTATTCGTTATAGGGAAGTTCCACTGTAGTTTACTTGTAATGTGCGAAGTAAGTATTTCGCACACTACTTCGTGCACGGTGTCATGATACTAAAGGGAAATGAAAAAAAAGGGTCACTTCGCATATTATTGACATTTAACAATTAAGAATGAGGAAAACTATGGACAGGTGAAAGGTGCATATCCTCTAATAGGGAATACGCTGAAGGTGTCAAGATAGATTTTAATGATTCAATATAAAATGTGTGTTTCATTTATAGAATTCCGGCACTTTTTGGATAGATGATCCAAAGCGAATGGGAAGATTACCAGGGACAGATCAATCTGGATTAATCTATTCTGTCGGAATACTTTCTGAAACCGGTAAAAATAGCATGCAATGCTTGATTCATTCATAATTAATTTTTCAGAGTTCCAAAAAATTGTCAAAAGAGCATCGAGTCCATTTTGTAACATAGCCATTGTGAACTTCAGTTTTGCGGCTTCGCCCATTCATCGTCATTCGCCGAACCAATAGGCATCCGCTAATTATGGTCCGCGATTTTTCTATGCAGCAGACCGCAGCAATCATAACGCATCGCAACAGCGCCGTTGGTTATAATTTTAAAGTTCCGTTATGAATCGCAATCGGCGAAACATCAAAAACATTCCTGTGATTTGCGAACCGTTACGCATTGATCTGATCGGCTCCGCATGGCTGCCGGGATGATTGGGTTTCAGATTTCATCGGCCGAATTAAATATATCCGAAATTCCTTCATTAGGGGGCCGATGGAGCGCATTTGAATACATTTATTGTAAATAACTGGCGGTTAGCGATGGGATGGAATCGATTAATGAATTCCGGAAATTTGTGTGTTCATCGTTGGTTGGACGAAAATCACCGAATATTTCTAATTACGCTGCTTTCCTGTTTGAGTTGAGGGCTATTCATTACACGTCATCAAACATGTGATGGCGCTTCACGTGAGTGAAGGAATCAATTATTGAAACTCCCCGAACCTTCGTTTGTTGGTGGGCAGCGAACGTGCTTCAGGCTTTAATCAAGATTTTTCTGGAACGTGAACGGTCATGGATGAGCTGGTCCTCCAGCTTCAAAAGAATGTCATATGAATTTATGTTTGTCAAATTTCATTAGTAACATTTCGATGACACGAGGACAATGTTCCCAGTTGACTGAGTTTTTTCATTCTCATACACAGATCAAAAGAGTTTTTGCATTTTGATTCATTATATTTCAAATAAATTTCTAAATTCGAAAAAGTTTTGTTGAAGTTAATGGCAACTAGAAATTGATATGCTGAATCGTTTCTCAAATGTCATCTCAAAATACGAGTCGCATCCAGAAAGCAAACGTACTGAGGCTCTCACGACCGTACTCTATATTTATTAACTTATAATGAGTAAAACTTTGCTTTCCCCGTTTTTTCCCCAAATTCGATTCTTTATTCTAAAAAACAAGTTATACATTTATGATTCAAAGTATCGTTCATCGCTCGCCACTACTTTATCGAATCTTCAAGGCAGCATTCGATTTCTTTGTTGAAAAAACTCGATGATTCTTTTGAATCGATCCACGAATCGATCAAATTTTTTACTTTTTCATGCGACCAGAAGTGCTGGTCAGCCAGGCCGTGTGCTATTGATAAGAATAAGTAATAGTCCGAGGGAAAAACGACTGGAAAATACGGCGGGTGAAGAAGGACCTCTCATTTCAATTCATTAAATGCGTTCGATAACGATATATGTGATTGTCTTGATCGAGTATTTGGATTCATTAGGACGTATTTCACCTAACATTTCGCCTGAAAATGCTGTAGGCAACTTCAGTTATTTCTTGTTCTAAGGTTACTGAAGTGATACCCTGATAAATGGAGGGAGAAGGTGGTTAATTTACGTGCACGATATTGATTGGTCCATTGCTTTCATTTCGTATTGGCTTGATTTTGTTGTTTTTTGGGAGTTTATTACCTTTTGTTCATGCTGTTCTAGAATGAAAACTTCTGATGTTCGAAATAGCCCCTGCCTTTGAATAACAATATTGTGTCGATTTGTAAGAGCATATTGTGCTTGTGCGAATTTCTCTGTCCGATTGAGTCGACAGCATCGTTCATGCTCCGTAATTCTTGCATTGATAGTTCGTCTTGTTTTACCATTATAGACTTTGCAGCATCCACAAGGTATCCTGTAAATTCTGGGTTCAAAAAGTGGCTTGACTTTGTCTTGGGTAGTTCTGTTCATTTGGATAAGTTTTTGGGTTGGCTTATAGACGGTCTCTATATTATGTCTCTTCAGTGCGTTAGGTGAAATAATTCCTGATGGACCACGGCAAATAAGTCCGGAAGACTCTCCCCATGTCAATATATCTGGTTGTGAAAGCCTGCAACTATTTATTAAGATCTATTCATTTCTTCTTCTTATACCGCTACATCCAGTTACTGGAATGTTGTAAAACTTATTGACTGTTAGAGAAAGAGGCAAATAAATGACATATTACGGTGATCTTTTTTAGGGATACTGAGAATGCCATCAACTACATTGCTCTATCTACTTTTGTTTTCGAATTATAGGCCAAAATTGAAATTTGGGCGATTTCTACTTTGGCCATTATCTCCGTTTCTGTTTATGGTAGGATGTTGAAACGAAAACATTATACAGGCACATTCCTCATAGCAATCGAGTATTTTCCAAGAGATTTGCTTGCTGAGCTATAATATGAAGTAGTGTTTTTTCTTATGGAAAAAATAGAGGGAAAGAATCGCCATTTTTTCCCGTTTCAGAAATATATCATACATCATATATCGCCCTCAGATTCATTTAGATATCAAGAAAATATAGTTTTTGAAATTTGAATTATTGAGTATTGAGTAGGCCGAATCACAGAGGAATATATCTCTAAGCATGGTGTCATTATTATTTATGGATTGGACACTTGATTGAAATCTCCGTGGTTTGATCTCTGTTCAGAACAACTGTCAATTCTTAGAATTCGAAGTCTTTATTATAGGCAATATGGTAATGTTCGAAAACTACGAGATATAAGATATTTTTACATGTTATATTTTAGAGGTAATAATGACTTCGAATTGACAGTTGTGATATTATTGATTTTCGTTTAAGTTATGATCATCATTAGTCTGGAATAAAATGGCTAATATCAGTTTGCTAATTAAAAAAATGTTTGAAAAATAAGTTAGCAATTCTGGATGTTTCTATATATTACTCACACAAAATTAATTATGCTTGCATTCGAAATTCCACGCTTTTTCATTATATATATACAGAGAAAGTTTCAAATAAATTGACAAAATTTTGGATATTCTCGGTTCGAACGGATGAATATCATTTTCAAGAATTTGTACATCAGATGCATTTTGTGCCATTAATTTAATAATTATTAGTTTTGAGGTTCGAAAGATTTTCACTCGGTTCCATACTTTATCCCAATCCTGTCTTATGTTAGCTACAGAGTCGTATATCTTCTCACCTCATTTTCGAAACAAGACCAAAATAAGTACAGAACGTTAAAAAGTGGGGTCGCTCAAATATTTCCTATTGAATTTCTGGTGTATTTTTTCAATCATTTGAAAAATTAACGTTTCTAGACATATTAAGTCATTGATACGAGGAGCCGCATAAAAAGTTTGATAATTATACATTTTCCTTACAGGTCATAAATAATACTTCAAAAATTGAAAGTGTTGGCCTGGCAAAGATAGGAAGAAAAATTTTCTGGTTTCTAAATGGCGAATGCGCCGGTGCATTGTAACGACGAATAAATCAAGAACATAAAAATCTGAGTGTTAAAAATCATTTCTCCAATCTCATGAGAAAGGATCTGTGAGCCTGAAACTTGAAAATGGTATTCATTTTGGTTTTTACTATTTTGAACAGTACAATATATCTTTTCATTAAATTTCTTCTTTCATTTCCTGTCTTGGAGTTTCTTCTTTTTCATTCTGGCTTGAAAGAACTCAACCCATCTGAATGAATTAGTATTTTTGTATTTCAAATAGCATTGTATAGCTCCTATTATCATCATCTTGTGATTCTTGTCCATTTTCTATAAACAAGATCATATATCTGTTTACGAGACATGATTAAAATAATATCAGCAATGAATCAGTGGAGAACAAGCTTCCAGATTCAATCAAAGCAGAAAATGATATGATCAAAGCAGAGCACTCACTGATTAGGACTAATCAGTGCCACTCAAAACGCTGCAACACCGTGAAGATACTTCTGAGTCTATAGAAGTGTGGCATCTAGCGTCATATCGCCTGAACCCCTTTTCACTGACTTCCTCAACAATCATTATCTCCTAGTAAGGTTCGAATCAATTCTTTCTGTTGAAATCTGCAGCTTCTTGACAGACTAAGTTCAGCTTTCTGGCCACATTTTTGGTACCTTGCCAAAGATCTTTCATTGGTAAGTTTATTCTCTTCAGCTATTAAAGGAGCGTATTTTCCCTTTTGATTCATCAGGGATTAGACATACATCGGTCACAGTGTCTTCATTCCGGATATTAGCAATCATTTTTTTGTCAAGGATGTGTCAGATTCAGTTTAATCAACATATTGAGTCATTATAGGACGACTTAATATTTATTAATTCCATTTATATTCATTCTTTAACATAAACTTCCTCTTCGGTACAATTTTGTGTCTCTCCGATATGTTTGTTTCTACTCTCGACGTTATATATTTTCCGATCGCTATTTCTATTGAAAAATACATAAAATTCCAAATTTGCTCATTTCCTATCATTGATGTACACTTCGATGATATCTTGCTTAACTAAAATGGTGAATATGAAAAAGAAGATTTTCGAATCATATTCTGGATGAGGAAGTTTTGCGATGAAGTGCTGTAGCAATTATTGTGGGCAGTTTCATCAATATTCGGGAAAGCCTCAGGGATCCTTGATTATTTCGGATATTCATGGACGATTTGCCATAATGCCGGAGGTACTGTTTGAGTTAAATGTTTACCGACGATCTCGAGTTTCACTATAGCTTCTGAGGCTTTTACAGTGAAAAAATACAGAATTTATTTTTCAGTAGTGAAAGAAGAGATACAGTGCAGTTTTTCTGGAGAATATTGGATTGGAAAAACACAAACACCATTTGCAACGAGCTGAGCAAATTCTTAGACATTATGGAACATATTCAGCTAATAATAATAGGTGTAGTGTGTAGTGTCATGTTATGACATATTAATGTTATGAAAATCATCAGATGCTTCCAGATTTGTCAAACCTCAAAAAAAGCTATGAGAATTAAGTACGATATGGAAACTCAAGATTCTTGATCGAAAAATTTCACATAAGAAAAAATTATTTATATAGGATTATCCCCAATTGTACGATTCCAGCTGTTTCTGGTACTTCTAGACTAGATTATTGAAATCGTTCAAAGGAGAAAGAAAAGAGCCATTACATTCAAATTTTCCAGAATATCTGAAAAAGACACTTTCGAACAGGGCCAGGCTGGTATGGTTGGGGCTCAATGGGACGAATGTTGTAAATCTGAAAAGGAAAATAGAAACGCAACTTTGTCAAGATGTGCGTTTCTCAGTCGAGTTCGAACATTTGAGATTAGGATAAAGTAGCAAAAGTACGAAAATACACCACATTTGAAATGATTACTTTCTTGAAATATATGATTAAACAAAAAATAATAAATCTGAATGAAACAAAACACGAACATACTCACATAGGGCTTTCAATAAAATAACAAAAATTGACACTTGTTGCATATCTCAACATAGAGATAGAAATACCAATGAAGAAAAAAACCTAATCCATTCTTCAGCTATATAATGTTATCATTTTCGGTATTAATAGTTATAACAGTTTCCATTTTCATTAACAATAATACTCCAAGGGTTTCTTGACTAATAATGAAACATATTCTGAATTTAATAAATTTTGATTTGAAAAAAAACGGTTTCAGATTTCACTATCAGGATTTTCCATTGTAAATTGCATCCATCGAAGAGGTTACCAAAAGAAAAAACGTTTAATTGTATGAATTCTGGTTGTGACTTTCTCTATTGTACAGAAATTCGAAATAGCAACTATACCATGAATTTTGAAAATGAAACGATAGGTATATCACTTTCCGGTAATTTGTAGAATCTTGGAAATTAATAACATTTTGAATTCCCAGGCTCAGAAATCATTCGTTGGAGAAATGAAATTACATTTTGTCACCGAGATGAGTGATATGTGATGTACAAATTAGTACTGTAGAAATTACGAAGCAGTGACATTCAACTGCATCAAAATGAAGTTACACATCTCCAACCACATGCTGAAAGAGAACTGTGTATCCCAAATTGCTTGATTTTGGCTATTTTCGATACTTCAATTTAGATAGGTTAAAACGTTAAAAAGAGTCTTAGCCTCGATTTTGGTGAAGCCACTAGTAGTGCTTTGCGATATCCTCATTCGTTTTGAAGATTAAACAAAATTTTTAAATTTTTTCAATTTAGAAGATGTGCCATACCTTCTTCATTTCATAAAATACCTGAAAAAGATAAAATCTTTCAACAAGCAATGGTAATAGGACACTTGTTCGGTATTTTTTCATCTTCAAATTTTATTTTCTAACAGAATGAAAAAAATACGTTCGTATTCAAAATGAAAAAATGATTTTTTTTCACGAGATGAAAAAAATTAATGTTGTTTCCTATTTCCGGTAAAAAGTTGCTTCTAGAAAGTTCTAATCGTTTTCAGAATTTTTCCTAAATGAAAAAGTTATGGCATATTTTCGAAATGGTGTTTTCACGAAAATCGAGCCCAGGACATTTCTACCTATCTGGTCCAAAAGTACCTGAAAGAGTCAAAATCAACTTCTACAATCTCATGATGAAAGATCTATGAGCCTGAGAATTGAAAGGGTATTTCATTCCGATGATAACTATTTCGAATTCATCTATGTATGTTTGAAATGAAGTTTTTTTACATCTTTATACGAAACGATTTTACATTAAATTTCCTCCCACGATTTATATAATCTTTTTGAGAAATAAATAAATAAATTACCCCAATCTCTATTGAGAATAATATGAGAGGAAACTACACAGTAAATCAAGAAATCTCGTGGAATATCCCATAAAAAAATAAAACTACATTATCATGATTTATCGTATCCATATATCCATATCATACAGACATTTATTGACGAATTTCCATAACGAACTGAGAATCTGGGGTAACTCCTTCCGATATCTGTCGATTTTCGGATTCCAATGAAAAATCGCAACCCTTAACCACCCCTAATTCACCCAAACTTCTCCTGAACAACATCCTGGAATTTCCAGTCAAGTCGGGAAGGAGAAATAATATGGTGAAGTTCGAACTATAAAGATTAAAGAAACTGAGCAAAAGGAGAATATGTTGGTCGATAAGGTAGATTCTTTCGGAATCCCGTAGCATTAAATACGATAGCTACGTAAGATGATTACGAAAGTTGTCCCGTTCTTCAATGGGTACTCGAAGGGGGCTTTGAATATCCTTTAGTCTTTATAGCTTTGTTTACCGTGCTCCGGACGTACTTTTATATAAGAACCTGTGCAGCGGCTTCGGAACAATTCAAAGGTATTTGTTACTCCCACATATTTTTTTTATCAAGATTTATATTATGATAAGTATCAGGATAGCAGCCATAAGAAGTGAATTCAGTTGATGAGAAATTTTATTTTTCATTTTCAATATGAAATCCAAGAGAAATTACCCATCAAAATGTATTCACATAAAACATTTTTTCGTTGTAAAAAATAATTTACTTCAGTTCATTAAATCAATGGAATAGTCCTACTAGAAATCATATATATCTGCATTCAATAAACCTTGGGAACATGAAAAACTCTAATCCCTCATTTCCTGACCTCATACACAGATTTCTCACCCGGAAGAAATCGTCAATTTTCATGGAAATTTTGTCAACTCTTTTTGAATTTTGTGAGCTGAAGGATTTACCGTTTCACATCTTCTAAATTAACGTGGCAGTACTTGGATGTCGATTCATTTTGATCAATTATTCAAATTTCGAATTATTGTCCACGATGATCTCAAGAAATTTCTTGTGGAAGATGAAGTATACTCTAGATTTAAAAAAAAAAATGATGTCTTTCGATGGTATCGGTATGGAAATTTAAATGAAAACCTCTTGAACTTTAATTTTGCCTCGTGATCAGTACAGTGTCGTTCATTTTAGGGGTACATAACTCTTAGTTAGAAATTATCAGTGTTACTATCTCAGGGGAAGTAAAATATGCTAGTTTTGTGTTCAGCAAATGCCAAAAATATGCTTTTCATTTTGAGAAAATGCAAAAAAAGGCTAGTTTTTCATTGATATTTTTTTCTATAGTTATTTCTGAAATATGAATTTTCTTCGACTCACGAAACTTGAATGTGAATGAATATTGGGGTTCTGAGTTATCAGATTTCAAAATATTCCTAGGTCCTGGGTTTAATTTTCATTTTTTTTATTGGCAGAACTGCTTTTCTCAAACTTGAATGAATTGAAATATGGTTGTTGTGGTATAGATATTAAGGAAATATGTTACATCTTAATATTCTCAAATGGATATGCAAATTACTGGAAACTTCTGAAGGCGGAAGAACTGTTCGTTTAAATTCTAACTTGAATTTGAATCTCGGTGATTTAAGCATTGATACTTCACAAAAACGAATGATTGACATTCTTCATTTTATGCTTTCTCAGCTCCAATAAAATATACGATAAAAAAGTAACGATACCGGGTTTTTTCAAAGCATTTGAAATTTTGAGTCGCGAAGACCGAGGATGCTTGAACATATTTTGATACACGTAACGTGTGGGACATTGGATTTGAAAATATTCAGAATATTATCGACAGGCTCGCGTTCATTCAGAGATAGGAATTCCCAAGAAAAAGAGCCAGATGTCCGGCCGGATCGATTAGAATTGTCCAAGTTTGTTTATATATTTCCTGTAAAAATATCGGTTGTTGCAAGCTCATAAAAATTTATTGGGGCTATACAATTCTGCGAGCTTTCTTTGTTCGTTCCATTGAAGAGGGTAACAGTGAAAGAAGTACCAACTCAGGCATCTGTTGATTTCAAAATATTAGAAAAGTCCGTCAATAATTTTTTTTCTCTTTTTCCTTTCGGAAATATGCTCAATAATATGATTTATGCTAAACGCTGAAAGTATATGCTAAACATCAATCAAATATGCCCAATTCAGCATTGAAAGTGCTGAATTAGCAACCCTGCAAATTATTCTTTCTTCTTTCTTAAAGTATCTTACATGAATCTTAGTTTGACCTTAAATTAATTGAATTAACCCCAGGTGTTGACCACACATCCTCTTTCTCAACAGCTAGCTCTTTCACAGAATTGTAAAGTATTTCAGAAAAGTATCGTTGATACATTCAGACAAGTCAATTCAAGTTTTTCAGCATCAATAAATTTATGACAGCGCATTCGCCATTTTGTATTTCGAAAAGAATCATAGGTATACTCAACTGATGTGGCCAAATTATTTTTTTTTCGATTGCCTACACTACTAGGATGATTTCATAGAGTTATCAAAATGCTATAGTTTGTTCAGTTGGCCATCATATATCATATCGAGACTTGGTTGAATTAATTTCATATATATTTATATCAATGAATACCTACACTGAATTAAGAGAAAGGAAAAGTGGGAATTCCAACAGAATCGAAAATGAATTTCGAATTTTTTTGTTATGGATTCAATTGTCAATAATTGCAAGAATGAAAAAACTGCAGGTTTTCACAATCATTTTTTATTCGTCTCACACTGAAATTAACCTTTTCATGATCATTCTACTGAAGCTGGGAACACCTCAGTGATTGAAAATTCATTTTGGCTTTTCAATTTGGTTCGCTTTCAAAGCGTGTTTCCTCAATTTTTCTAGAATATTAAGAGGATAAAGTGGGAGACAAGTCACGGAAATGTAAAAAAAGAATTGAAGGCCGCGGGCCCTAAAATTTTTGGTCATTATATCTACCGTGAAAATTTTATTGAGGTATTTGGCTACAAATTCTAACAAGGGTAAATCTTTTAGATCGTTTTCTTCAATTCAGTTACTCGTTTTTATTGAATATGAACCCTTGCATTCGAGATGACATCTCACGGAGCTCAGACATCGGACCGTAATTATTTGTAAGTTCTTCAATGATTCGAGTTGCCTTACCTTTGTAAATTTTTTCTATAAGTAGATGATATTTGTTAGTATTGGGACAATCTGATAATGTTCGAAAGTTCCAGGAAATCTCCAAGAATTCTCCTATAACTCTGACCGAAAAAGTTAAAAAATAGATAACTGGACATTCGTAGTTTTTGATATTGGGAATCCACAACATGTGGATCGGACTCAGGAAGCTCCAAATTATAAAATTACGGAAGTAAGCAGTAACGAAATTTAAACTAGACTTGAATACAGTATAGAACTGAATACAATATGTATATAATTTTGAAGTTTCAACTTATTAATCGAAGTAGAATCATTGTAAAAGTATTGTGGAAACTTTACTATGAAATGGTGTCGGTAGATATGACATAGAATTATTTTGATTTTGTATAATTCAATTTTTGCTGGTGAGACATTTTTTCTCAGTGTCAATGTTTAGAAATGTAGGATATATCCTGTTCTCCATTCAAATCGAATTGTGATTAAACAATAAATGATAACCAAAACATACTAGCGTGTCAATGTCGTAAACATCAAGATTTGTTTTTGCATCTATTGATGATTATTGCAAAAAAACAAAAGCCGGCATCGTTGCCTGTTTCATTTCGAACCCATAGCTTTGGCGGGCTAATTGGGAGGAGATCCATTATATACAGTCGTTATGGTAACGGTAGCATGTTTTCTACATGACTGCCACTTTCAGCTTATTGGAAGCATCAATGAGAAATGTTCAAGTCGTTGTAATGAGCCAGTTATTCGTCTGGTTACTAGGGCGACACCGGGAACGGAAACAGAGCAATCAGGGCCGACACGGCAGATCGCGAATCAGGATAAACTCTGGGGATGAGCTTGAAACAGGTGGCTCAGAAAGCGAAGGTAGATATTATTCAGAATTGTGTGAAAAGTACTCGATGAGCTGACGTTGTATCGATGAACCGAATGCTTTCTGAATATGAAGGGAAGCGTTCAACGAATTTCAGTCATAAAATGAACAATGAGAAATATTTAAACACAATTTCTTCACGCACTGGTTTTATTCATCCAATATTTTTTTTTCGTTCTGAAGGAGATTGACTGTGTGAATAGAGCTTCGATAATTTTCCATGATCAATTTTGAAAACAAATATGGAAATGCCATAAGAGGCTTAATATCTGAAAAATCTATTGGGCCAATTTTTAGTCTGCTAAGTTCAGGCCAGAACTCAAATCGACAGATAGATCCATTTCAAAACTATATAATAACAGGTTTCACGAATGAAGATAGTTTCAACCTGAACTGGTATGAAATATTTTAAACTATATTACTCATGTTGAAAACAATATGAGAAAGAATTTCAAATAATGATGATAATTCTTCTAATTTCCAGAATTTGATCATCACACCTTGGGTTCTGAATGAAAAGAGACTTCAGATATCGAAACACCAACCACTTCATTGAATTTTGATATACAGGCTGTTTCATGAAGCTGTGTAAGTAACTGGATGTAACTTCGTTGGTGACATTTGGATCACCCTGAGTTTTTCAAAATATGATATCAAGATGTGCAGAGAACAGTTGCAAAATTATACTGGTTTGGATTCCGATTTCATACAATGTTTTTCAAAACTCATTTGTAATTAGCATTGCTGACAAGTAATATAGGATTTCGTTCAGAATGAATATTAGGTTAGGTATTGACAGTCAGTTCAAAGGTGTTTTCATTTAGGAATGTACAAGATGGACATAATGCGGTATCAATAATCTCCTCAATTTGTTTCACCCGAATTATCTCTAAAAGTTCAAATATTTTTTCATTGTATGAATGACGTTCTGAACGAATCAATATTCAAATAAAAATCTGAGATAAAAATAATACGATAAATAAAGCCATCGCGGCGCTATAAAATTTTTTTTCAGAAATGTAACTTTTTAATTTGTCATTTGAAGCCTGATTTTATTCTGAATAATTTTTCTGAATACTTTTTTTTATTTCCAACCGACAGCTATCTCCAGCGTGTTTTATGTCAATTCGACTCCATTTCAAATTTTTTTTGTTGGTTGGCCTGTAGAAGAAACCGGTTGTAAGAATTGTGTGAAAATCTGATATAGCTCTCCTTAGATTGACATAAATGCAATATGTAAAATTGGGGATGATCCCCGTTACCCGCTTCTTCTAGGCATACATAAATTAGATCATTTCGCTATTTCATTATAAGTTCATTATAAGGGTCCACTTTGGTACATGCGTTTCTTATCTTCATTTTCAATTGGTCAAAGTTATGAGAATCAGTTCGGTAAACCATATTTTTCAAGGTATGCCTAAGAAAGTAATCCATGGGCGTATCTGATGTTTCCATCATCATTACATTGTAGAAAAAAATCAATGAAATAGAATTAATATTAAACACGCTGTAGATCGCTGATAGTAAGAAATGAAAAGAATTATTATTCCGAAAAGAAATTCAGAATTAAATGATCTTTCAACTGACACAATGAAAATGTATGTTCTTGAAAAGAAAAAAATTTGATAGCGCCACAACGCCTTAATATTTTTCGCAGATTTTCACGGGCATTCCAAGACAACATTGACTGGTTCAAGACGTTATTCACAAAATGAAAAAATATTTCGACGTTTTAGAGAAAATTGGGGTGACCAAAATAACTGAATCACCCTGTAATAAATTATTACATTAATGAAAACAAATCTGAACCGACTGTCCATAATTATTATAATTATGATACACACAGAACAGTATCATATTTCGAAAAACTCAGGTTGGTCCGAAAGTCACTGACAAAGTTACATTCAGTTACTCATACATCTTCATGAAAGAGTCTATTTATCGAAATTTAATGAAGTTGGAGGTGTTTCGATATTTGTGGTCTTTTGTTATTCGGAACCCAACGTATAATGATAACATTCTGAAAATTAAAAGAATTATCATCATAATATGAAAATTTATTTTTTCGGGCTGCAAGTTTGAAACGACCGTAAGAACAAACCGGATGTATGAATTTCGTTAAAATCTCATATATTGTTTCTAAGATTGATATAAATATAATTTGTATATAAAAATGAGTCAGTGACGAAATTCGGGGGTTTTCGACATTCATGAATTCTTCAATGTAGGAAATTTGCTACTTAACATTGGTGCGCCTACCATTGACATTATATTTTGAAAATTTTCTTCGTCTGTTATCGCTCAAAGTCAAGTTATGCGGGCTCCAAGATACGAGAAAACGTAGGTTCGCTCGTAGGTTCGTCTTGGCAGCATATACATCAGAAATTTCATAGTGTATTCAATGTTCATGCAATTCGTTCTATGAGCTGCCTAAAGGACATTTTCCTCTGAATATTCTCACCATCTTCCGATACATGATGACTTGGCTGACTGCCAAGAACTCAACAATTATTGAGACCGAACATAAAGACCGGATTTCAAAATATCGGTAAATTATCGACAAATTCATATCCACTCTATCACTAACTCTTCGAAGGATTACGAGTAATGAGTAGAGGCAATGTGGACTCATACACCCATTAATAACTATGATTACCATCATAAACTATCGGATACGCCATTAAAACTTCCCTAACGAGCTTTCCGCAAAAATCTGGAGGACCTTTTTCTTCGACCGCAGGGCGGAAAGGGACTCCCCACCGGATGGGCCCCACTCATATCAGTCGGACTCGAGGTCGGACTACACCTGTCAATATTTAACGAGCAAAAAGGACATCAATTCGGGGGTTGTAAACAACCATCCCATTTTGAGAAAGTTTGACAGTTCGACAGCCGTAACGGTGCGAACGCGCTCATGATGTCGGCGTAACAGGGACACCTGACCGTACTTAACTCCGTAACTCTTCCAACATTTATGATACTCGTAGAATTGAAGTTGCCCATTGAATAACACATAAATTATCGTTCAGTGGAGTATCGATTCTCTGGACATGAAATGTCCGGTTCGGCCGCTATCAAATTGAAGCATGCTATTGTGCTGCGTGGGGCGGTACAGTTTCGAGTTTGCGGCCGTCGCTTCGGATTAAACTTTACGCGGAAATGAAACAGGTAGTCAGGTACGTCGGTAAAAAAAAAGGGAAATTCTGAAAATGATTCGAATGTTGTATATTCAAAATGTTCAACAATTCTGGGAATAGGAGCTGCTCTTGAGAGTATATTTGCACGAGAATTATAGACTAGTATACAGGGTGTCCCACCGGGAGTGCTCATTTGAAGTTTTTGGAGAAATAATTATTCGATCAATTTCAAATTTTGTGTGGATATATAAGCCAAGTAGACCTTCATTTATGATATATTTTCAAAAATCAATCACTTCTGCTTTCACCGGAAATGGTATCAACTTTCTTTTTTCAAATGGAACACCCTGTATATTATGAGTTTTTTGAATAGATCTTCGAATACCACATTCATTTCATATATCATTCCCTAACGCCCTCTAAAGCCATTTTCGAGTTATTCACTGTTTTGTGGGAAAAAATACAAATTAAGGCTTGTAGAAAATTCAATGAAAGCGCAACTCACAATCTCATATCTTTTTTTTTAAATGGGTTACCTAAAAGATATTCTACGTTACTCTGTAGAAAAAAAAAATTTGATATACTGGGAGGTAAAATTAGAGTGTCAAAGTTGAAATTCAAAAAAAGTGAAAAACACGATTTTTTCAAATGGAAACCGTAGTTTTTCACTCACATATAAATTTGTGGGGTAAAAATGAGTAGAGTCTTTCTGGAGTTTATTATATCTAAAATGTACCATTTTCGAGATATTCAGAAATAACTGCTACGAGCATAATATTATTTCAGTATGATCTATGTTCGCCATTTCATCAAAATCTTTGACTTTATTCAGAATATTTTTCCATGCTTTTGTTGTGTATTCCTCTGAACTTGTTTCATTGTTCAAAGAAAACAACCACTAGGTTTTTTACTGCTCATGATTAAAATAGCGAGTTATTTTTCGCAAAATACATATCGAAGCTTAAATTGTAATGCAAAACTTATGCAACAAGTCATGAAGCTTCCCGAACTTTTATTCAGATTTATAGGAATAGAAAATTGAATCATAACACATTTTGAAAATTTCGTCCACCTACTACCAAACATTTTTTGCACCTTTTCAATATTTCTTGGTTTGTGGATTTAATTATTCATTCTGGAACACAATTCTGCCAATACATCGCACGATAAATTCTTCAGTTGGAACAAACCTGGATTATTTTGAATAGTCATACAGATTCTTATGAAAGGGTGAACATAGGTCATAATTTATACCTCACATATTATAATATGCCCGTTACCAAACAGCTATTTCTGCATATTTCGAAAATGGTACATTTTGAATATAGGCAACACTGAATAAACTCTACCTATTTTTATTGATATGTGAGTGAAAAAAATATGGTTTCCATTTGAAAAAATCGAGTTTTTGTTTTTTTTTTTCAATTTCAACTTTGACACTCTCATTTTACTTCCCAGTATATCAAAAGTTATTTTCTCTACAGAGTAACTCATTTCAAAAAACAGATCTTAGATTTTGTGTTGCGCTCTCATTGAGTTCTCAGTGTTCTACAAGCCTCAATTTGTAATTTTTTTCCGAAAAACAGTGAATAACTCGAAAACGGCTCTAGATGGCTTTAAGAAGTGATACATAAAAATAATGTGACATTCGAAGATCTATCCGAAAAAGTCATAATATACAGTTTGTTCTATTTGAAATAAGAAAGATGATACCACTTTCGGTGAAAGCGGAAGTCATTGATATTCAAGGTTTTCTTGGCATATATCTTCACACAGAATTTGGAAATGGTCAAGAATCATTGGTTCTCCATCTGAAATCATTTTGTTTTGCTCGAAAATGTCTCGGATTGTACCATTTCATCACGAATATGTAGACTTATATACACCTCCAATAACGTATAATGGAGAAACTTCAAACCGCTTGGCGACATTCAACAACAAATAAAATTTGTTATGGACTCAGTGGAACAATGATTAAGTTAAGCGATATCAAGTTTTCACCACCCAATTCTCCACAGATTTAAAAATGTTATGGCGTCATAACGATACTTAAAAATACTTCAGATTGGATGGATATGAACATTCCTATTCCATCAGAAGTCAATTGAGGGTACAACTACCGTTCCCACACTCACGTTAAATTTTCTCAGAGATGCATGCGCATTGTATTGGCATACTTTTTTACAACACCTAACCACAAGGAAAGAGAAACGCGAATAACCTCGAATACTTCATGAAAATTATAAAAAGTTTCATTATTTTTCTACCATCATGCTCAAATTTAATATTATGTTCACAATATTATTGTGAGAAACATAAATTCATTGTCGACACCTATGCACAAAACTTCCATCTTAGAGAGGAGTTTCAGATTCAATATACAGGGTGTACCAAGTTCGACGGCCTCATAGGCGTTTCTGGAGAACTGGACCTATTTGAAATCCGAAAATTGGGATTATATTATTGTTCCACATTATCTACCGATCTGAAATTTTCTTGGGGCCTGACCGAGAAAAACCTGAAGGAAAAAGAGTGTATTCGGTATAATTTCTGTTGTTCCTAACCTAGATATCGTGAGCACAAACTGTTTCACATTTTTGAAGGCGAAGACTGTGGAAATATTGTACAATTTCATAATTTTGAATAATCCGTCATAGAGTGTTCCGAATATTGGTTCAAAAATTGGGATCAGAATTGGCTCATAACTTTCGTTTTTCAAATTAGAACCTTATTTTTTTATGATTGCGTTAGATTCTGCGAAGAAAAATGATGATAATGTTCCAACATGTTGATGCTCCTAATGTGGAGGTCGCAGGTTCGATTCCTGCTCTGCAGGGCAGTGCTGTGCCGAGCACTGAATAGTATTGCTTCGAGCACTAAGCACTGGGCTCTTGAGATTCGAGCACTGGTTTCCACAAAATGCCTCGGATTACTAAGCACTTTATGCAAGTAATTCGATATTTCAAGCACTTAGACCTAAGCAATTTCTAGGAATTATGATAATTGTAACTATTTAGCGAAGCTGTTATTTGTGAGAGTTTTGGCAGGTTAGAATGGATGTGTATGATGTTTCCGTGGCTCATAACTTTCGATAGGAGTACCCTAGAATACGCATGATATTTCATATATTCTCAAAAATGTCCCGAGAAATGAGCTTTATTTTTCGAGAATTTCTTGACGAGAACAAATTTTCTAAAAAAATGTGGTTCTTCTGAATATGTGTCAAAAAAAAAAACAGCGAGATAAAATTCGGATTCCAGAGGAGACAACAGTTCAAAAAATGGTCTCAGAAATATGATTTCATTGCTCCTAAGAGGAGATGATCATCATATATGTATATCGAATTTTCGATATATATATAATAATATATAGATAATCTCAGTATGATTTCCAGTGACGAAAGTATTATTGAAATCGGTTGTAAATCTTCGGTGATGACTTCAACTGGTCAGCAGGATAACATGTAAATAAGGGAAAATAATTGAGAAATAAATGAAAAAGTTGAGCTTCGTAGAGAGTTCAAAACTGTTGAATGTATGGATTCTGAAGCAACAGCTCCCAATGATGTAAGAACCTCAGAAAATAAACTTATATGAGAGGTTGATGGGAATTTTAAAGTTGATTATCCCATCTCAGAGGCGATCATATCAATCAAAATGTCTATCCTTTTTTTCAATGATTTATTCTGTAAAAAAATGTTATCTAGATTTTCACATTTTTTGCACATAAGAAAAACATTATTTGGTAGAAAATTTCACTTTTCTTATAAATTCCTTCAGAGCTGAACCTCAACTATCATCTCAGTAAAGACTTAAGAATGAAAGAGATATCACTCGAAAGGTTTGACTATTCTATTATTCACATGTAAATTTTTATAAGCTTTTCAATAACGGGAGTTCCTCATGATTTATCTTGTATTGATAATTCAAGATAAAATTCAAAGCACGTTCAATGAGGTGAGTAGATCTTTGCAACTGCGCACCGATGTCACACACAAACGTGAGATGTTTAGCAGTCTACTGAATATCAAATCTTGATCCTAGGTTCGAACGCGTCAGCCACTGTCACATATATTCGTGTTACGTTACGACAAGATGAAACAAGGTCTTAGTGCTTAGTAATCTTCATCAGTGCTCGGGGGCACTTACGGGATCACTAAGCATCAAGCCTCTTGATGTAGTGCTTCATTCACTAAGCAATGAGCAATGCTTTTGGAAATTTCTTGGGAACACAGTGCGTGGAACTACAAAAAGGCTTCGAGGTCTTTCACGAGGACAAAGCACAGTGCTCTGGCGAAGCTCTGCTAGGGTTCTTTTTCCAGAAGGCAATTTTTCCTGTGTATGCCGAGAAATAACATATTTTTTCGAATAATTTTCTGATGATGAATAATCGATATTAACACCTCTCTACAACGGGGGCAAATCGTCAGAAGAGACTTAGAGTATAATATGTAAGAAATTAACGGAGAGTATTTGTTAAAATTGCAATGTCGGAGCAATCCTTACACCGCTTATCTGCCACACTGTAGGCATCACGATTGCTCGTAAATGCTGATATTGTTCAAAATCGGGGTTGTTCTGATTTTGGAAAATAAAGTTTAGGACTGTATCCAGATAATCGAGTTAGAGATGGTATTGTAAAAACATTTATTGACATCATTCACAATCATAAAATGAATAAGTCACCCGCATGAAGTTAATACAGTAAAAAATACAATATTAAAGTCATCTTTAAAACTCAGAGTGATTTATCCAACTAAAAACAGAGGTAATCTAGAGAAGTTCAAAATGAGAGGTCAGATGAAGTCAGACTTAGACTTTGAGAGAGTTCCATTAATTCAAAATTAAACACAGAGTTTGCAGTGATGATGCAAATGAAATTTATTGCGAGAGCCTCTTTATCTCATCAGAAAAAAAAAAGGTTCAATAATGAATTGTTTGAGTAGACTGAGTTGTAATAAAAGTGAGATTAGGCCTTAGAGGAGTACGTGTATTGAAAACTTAATAGTCTAAGTCTGGTCTTCATTGAGATCATTACAATATGAGAATATCATGGTTGAGAAATCAATAATTATGATCTATAACGTGGTTCTGTAAAGAGAAGGCTAATTAATCAATTGAGACAAAATTTACAGTGACAAACTACTTTTAGCAAGCAGGGTTAGTGTTCATCAGAAAAATAAGAGTTACAATTGATGATTATGAGAATGACAATATGAGAGTACATTGTATGAGTGCACAAATCACCAACCCTATTGATTCGTCTGAAGCTGAAGGCTTGAGGTTCCACTTGCTAAGTGTTTCCGATGAATGAACTTGAGAATTTCTCAGTTATAATGAGGAGATCATACCAATTTAATCATGTGAGCAATATTTGAGGAGACCGCTCAAGGTGAAGCAGGGATTGAGACTGTCAATCAGGTTCAATGTGTGAATTACTTGATCGTTCAAATAGTTCAAAGAAGTTCACTTGATTTTATTGAGAGAGAAGACTGATTCCATGATTGACCCTTACGCTTGAGATAGTTCATTCATCTGAAACTCGAGAACAATGATTTGCAAGTGTGATGAGAAGTGCATAATTGAGAAATGAGATGATTACATTGAGATAATGAGATGCACATGAGAATATAATGAATCAAAATTCATCACCACAGATAAGGTTCAATTATTTCCAATGTGAAAAGTCTAGAGAAATTTGAAAAATCATGAGAATAGCAAAATACATCAAAGTATATATCTTAGAGGAGTCAAATCCATTAGTTAAATGCAATAGAGATTTTCTGAGAATAAAGTGAGAGAGGATTACCAGTATTTTTATAGATTTTTATGATCTAAAACGTGGACACATTTTCAAACATTATAAAAAGCAGGAAAATAACATTAAATATGCATTAATGAGAGATGACAGAGAAATGCTCACTTACCTAATTGATTGCTTCCAAAAATGAACGAGATGAACAAATTAATTTGCGAGGTGACTTTTTGAAAATTCTAATTTTACAAGAGAAGCAAAAGAGAAGGTCTGATCATCAGAGAGATTCGATACAGAAAAGTGTTGATTAATTGATACAATTAATGAGCATGAGTTGATCTGTCACCCGGTTAGTCCATAGAGGTAGGTCAGTTTTGACGTCAATCAGCTGTTCATAGAGTTGCAGAGATCGAGTTGACGTTTCGGTGCGTTCGAACCATAGGCGTAGTTGAGGATGACGTCTGAGGGGGCTCAATTTTTAACAAATATAGACACTTGAAATGATATTTATGTATAGTAGAAGATCCGAACCTACATCGACCTTCACCGAGCTGATAATAGAATAGAACCTATTTCATGGTAGCCTAAAAAAATCCTGGACAGATTATTTTTAATTATTTTTTCAAAAATGATTTTTGATGACATTTTACAACATCATGATAATAATAAAATTTTATACTGAACTTGTAGTATGAAACATGTAGAATCTGCAGACATTGCCTAATAACAATACCTAATAGGGGTTGCCGTGGTTTGAAGGTTGCATTGTTGACGCTCCAGGTAATAATAAAGACCGAACATCGCAGTCGTATCTGAATGTGAGACAGCTATAAAGTTTGTTTGAAAATTGTGCGCCGTCTTATTTTGCGCTGTACTCATTCATGATAATACGAACTCTCACATCGTTTACTGATCGACAGTGCTTCATGCCATACATTTATGCTGTGAACTCACTAACAGCATTGAGTTTTTCATGGTTCGAAATATCATCTTCATCATTTAATGACGCAAAAATATTTTGATACGTCTCATTTTTCGAGAATATTTCAAACGGTTAGACCTTTCCTTTATTATTAAATGGTTCAGTGTAATCACAACCTGTGTATGATAATCAGGTAGATTTTTACATATTTTGGGTCCTAACTTCAAAGCTAAATTGAGGCAATTATTGCAATCAAATTCGTTATATTGCATCTTAGTCGTTGACCGCACCGTGCAGCCATAGTTGAAAATGCGCGCGAGGAGCTTGGTATTCCACAATTTCCAATACTGTAACGAAGCGAACTTCGTCACTAAGAACAGTCTATATATTTTCCAAACATTTCTTAATTCAAAAACGAAAGTATTCGTAATTTCGTATTGTGACGAGGTGAACTTCGTTACTATAACCATCCTGTATATTTTCCAACGATGTTGAATTCAAACATAAAATTATTTCGAGTTTCATATCGTGAAAATATAAGAAGCCAATTTCAGATTCGTACCTATGTAGAAAAACTTACGTTCGCCGTAGTCGGCGACGTTATCTGTACCATATGTGTTTTTGTGCAGAGCGGCAATTGTTTTCACGATATCCGGGACTCGAAATATTCCCCCTCCAACCGACCTTATAAATTCGGCAGTTTTGAGGCGGACAGTCAGTTCTTTCAGTTCTCCGATAGTTTTTCGAATTTTCCGATAGTCAGTTTTCTTCGAGTTCTCCGATAGTTTTCCGAATTTTCCGATAGCTAATTCTTCGAGTATTGAATTCACCGAGTCAGTTCTCACTTCTTTTTGAGTTTCGAATTTTCCGATAGGCGAGTTTTAAGTTTTCAGATTTCCGAGTTTTTTTCAGTTTTCCGACGACGGGATTTCAGTTCCGAAAGTTTTCGAGTCGGTAGTACCGAAGAGTTTTGTGCTGGTTCTAACTCCTTATATTCGGCGTTTCCAACGAACTAGATAGGACTCAAGTGTTGTGTCGAAACCAGAAATCCGCAGGATTGGTAAGACCCATTTTATTCACCTGTCTACGTGGCCGGCAAGTTTTCCTGTACTATTCGACGGGGGGGCGACATCCGGAATTTATACTCATCATTATTGTGTTCTTAGCATTTCTTCGCGTGGCCTACGTTTGTGTCCCGGTGGTAGAGGTATCATTGAGTTGTTACTCTTTCACCCCTCAGGTAGAGTCGGTCTAGGGTCCCTTGCTTGTGGCTCTCCTTCGCGGGAACTCTGAGCAGACTCTTCGATCTTGAGGAAAAGGGGCCGTTGTCCTCATTTCCGGGTTCGGTTACCTTCTTGCCAGATATACACATCTTCTGTTCCCAACTCGTTTTGGCGGGTGCGCCAATACGATCTAAACCTAGGTTACTGTTACTCAGTATTTATTCGCGTAATCTACGTTTAGGCCCTGGTGGTAGAGGTATCATTGAGTTGATACTCTTTCACCCCTCAGGTAGAGTCGGTCTAGGGTTCCTTGCTTGTGGCTCTCCTTCGCGGGAACACTAGCAGACTCTTCAACCTTGAGGAAAGGGGCGAATTGTCCTTAATTTCCCCACTGTAGCTGTCATCTGGCCAGCGAATTTCGCAACGTTTGTTCGGACTCCATTTTGTCAGGCGCGCCGACGTGCGCAGTCCTGGTTTTCTTTGCGCCTGTCTGGGGGATATTGGACAGGACTCTTCGAGTCAAAGGGGAGGGGACAGTAGATCGCGTGCGCGCGCAGGACAGGACAACTTGTTGACAGGTAGACAGCGTGTACCGCTTTTCACCCGCTACATTGTATGCTTTTCACTGGTAATCAAGATAATAAGGTTACTGGCTGTCGCTCTCTTATTAAACTGTTTTAACACCACGCATTTTAACCGCTTCACATACGCCGCCCGCTCACCTCGCTTCATTTTATTCCGTCCGTCATTCTTGTTGAATTTCTTTTGTAACTTGTTGGTGTATATCGTTAATTTTGCTGCTTTTCACCCCATTCATTTCATTGTAGCACCGTCAATAAATTACAGCATTTCGTGTGGCAATAAAGTATTTGTATTTGGTAATATATTGTGTCTCGTCGAAGTGAGTTTTATTTATTTAGTTCAAAGTCGCTCCTCTTCAGTGGAAGAAATAACAACATATCAATCGCTACCACCCCAGATTGAATCGAACCTTGTCTCCAACTGTAGAAAAGCTACCCAGGTGGACAACTGTGAGCGACGTAAGGAATTGCGACCTTATAAAACCCATCGCAATTGGCGCCCGAGTAAGCTTGGAAAGGTAGTGGTAGGTGTAAGTCGCAACCAGGAGAAAAACGCCGTCACAAATTGGCGCCCGAGCAGGGACCTAATTTCTTCACAATAAAGCCGAACAGAAGGGTTTTTAGGGTTAACATGGAGGTGAACAGGTTGAGAGCTGAAGAGCTGAGATGGGAGCTGAGAGCTCGTGGCCAGCGGGTCGGAAAGACCGTCCAGGAAAACCGCCTGGAATTGAGGAGGGCGCTGACGCAGAATGCGCAGTTCTGTCCCGTAGACAGGGACTTGGAAGAGGAATTGGAAGATGCAGGTCGAATCCTGAGGAGCCTGGTGGAACAGGTTCAAGAGTTCGACGAAGATAACGCTAGGAATGAGGAATCCCGCATCAGGAGTCGGCTCATCCATTTCCAGAACCGTCTGAGTCAGATGAGGCCGACGACAGCGGAGGAGAGGAAAAAGGCCAAAGAGCTTACTGAGTTGTGGAGGCAGACGGACGAGATGCTGAGAGACGCCGTACTGCTGGCCGAAGCCAGGGCCACTTTGAGCACGCCGTTGGGTGCTGAACCGCTGATTTCTTTCGAGGATCCTCCACTGGATAACTCAGGAGCTGCCAACTCTGAAAGCGGAAGCGACTCCGAGGAGGATGCTGAGGTCGCGCCGGACCCAGGCAGGCAGTCGGAAGCTGTTCGGAGCCACTGTCGGCTGAATCGGACAGGACTACCGGAGAACCACAAGGGAGGTCTTTCGTTAGGCTTCTTCCGGAATTTGCACGACAGGGCTTGTGAAGCTGTTCGTCGACGGCTGAACTTCACAAGTTTCTGGGGGACAGGTGACCAGGGAAGGTCTGGATCGCCCGTGCCAGGAAACAGGAGGGCGGTAGCGGAGTCAACTCGCCGGATTTCGTTCCCGTTTCTGGATCCAGAGGAAGCGAGGTCAACCGAGGGAGACGAAACTCATACGGTTGCACCGAGAGGACGAGACCGTACCAGTGAGTCGGAGAGGTTGCCTCAAGGGCGAACCGGAGAGGATGTCCGAACGAGACCGGATGGGACATCCCAACAGCAACCCACTCAGCCGTTCATACCTGTGTACAAGTGGAATGTGCACTTCGACGGGTCGGCAGACGTGGACGCTTTCCTGCAGGAGGTCGAGCAACTAGCGGTGACTCGCAGAGTCACGAAGGAAGGTTTGTTGGAATCAATATTCGAGCTGCTGCGGAAGGACGCTAGGGACTGGTACACCCCTAGGAGAGGATGTTTCAACGATTGGGAGGACTTTAAAGAGCAACTTCGTGAAGCTTTTCTCCCCCTCGATTACGAGGAAACCCTCCTGGAAGAGATCAGGAAACGTACCCAAGGAGAAGGAGAGAAACTATTGCTTTTCGTCACCAGGATGCAGAACCTCTTCCTGAAGCTTACCGTAAAACGACCCTCTGAGGAAGAACAGGTGGCCATAATCAGGAAGCGGCTGTTACCGGCGTTGCAGAAGGCATTGGCCTTCCAGGAGACGAAAACTTACGCACAACTGCTGGCCAAAGGAAAGGTGTTCGAGTTGGTCCAGTGGAATACCGACCAGTACATTCCACCTCCGACTCGAAAAGGGCTGATTGATGATCCACACCTGGTATATGAAGGCCCCTGTCGAAGACCGTCACAGACGCTGACTGTCGAGTCCACGTCGCCTTTGAGGCCAGAGGCACCAAGATCGTCGCCTAGGATCGACGCAGAGCCTCCAGACAGGAAGTCCGACTCGACTCAGGCCCAGTCAGACGAACCGACACGTCGCGAGAAGAAAACTGTTCGTTTCGCTAATGTAAGGGCTGATAGGATCCAGTGTTGGCGTTGTGGAGAAATGGGGCACTTTAGGAGAGAGTGCCGAGCGACGCCAAAAATTTTCTGTTCCCGATGTGGAAAAGAAGGTGTCTTGTCCAAGGATTGCCGATGTTCGGAAAACTAGAACGGAGCTGCCTCGCGGGGAGGAGACAGTTCCGTTCGACAGCATCCCCAGCCCAGCAACCTAAGCAGCCGCAAGACAATCGGCCAATCGTCGTCGTTCACATCGGGCAACAACCCGTGAGAGCCCTGTTGGATACTGGCGCATCCAGGTCATTCCTGAGTAGCAGGGCGGCAGAGGCATGCCGTAGGATTTTCGTTTGGCCGTCTGCAGTTTCAGACGTGTTGGCCACCGTGGCTGACGGGAATTCAGTCGCCGTTGAAGAAGTGTACGAGCCGAGAATACGGTTCGGAGAGGAGGAGGTCGAAGCCCGGCTTTATTTGGTGCCCAACCTACCGATAGATCTCGTCCTGGGAATGGACCTACTGAGTTCCCACGACTTCAGGATCGATTTGAAGACAGCGAAATGCTATCTGAGGGGCGAGTTGTTGGAAGGAGCCGTTTCTCCAGCCGTCATCCTGCACAACTCGTCGATCAGTTCCTTGGGCCAGCGGGAGGAGCAGGTTCTCCGGAAGTTCCTGGAGGAGGAGCTGGCAGGATTTGACCAAGTCCAAGGACTGACCAAGATGGCAAGACACGAGATCAAGATCAAACCAGGAACTGAGCCGATCAAGCAGAGATACCGTCCGTGTAACCCGAAGATGCAGGAGATAATCGACCAGGAAGTTGACCGGATGTTGGAGGAGGGTATCATAGAACCCTCGAGATCTCCATGGAGTTCCTGCGTCGTTATCGTGAAGAAGGCTAACGGAAGTCCCAGGTTCTGCATAGATTTTCGAGCGGTGAATGAGGTCTCGATAAAGGATGCGTACCCGTTGCCGTATATCGCCGGCATACTGGACAAACTCAGGCGAGCGAAGTACATCTCTACGTTGGACTTGAAACAGGGATACTGGCAGATTCCTCTCACGAAGGAGAGTAAGCCCATTACCGCTTTCGCTGTGCCTGGAAGGGGTTTGTTTCAGTTCCGGGTTATGCCGTTCGGCCTTCATTCGGCCGGCGCAACGTTCCAGAGACTTTTGGACCGTGTTATCGGTCCGGAGCTGGACCCGATTGCCTTTGCGTATCTGGATGACATAGTGGTCTTAGGAGAGACTTTCGAGGAGCACCTGGAAAACTTGAAGGTGGTGTTTCGTCGCCTCCGGGAGGCAAACCTCAAGATAAACCCTGAAAAGTGCGAGTTCGTGAGAAGTTCTCTCAAGTACCTAGGCCACGTGATCACCGCAGAAGGAATCGCAACCGACCCTGACAAGATCGCTGCCATCAATTCTATGAAGCCACCGAGGAATGTTCGCGAACTTCGCCGATTCCTGGGAGTGGCGAGCTGGTACCGAAGATTCGTGGACGATTTCACGAAGATAGTTACGCCACTCACGTTGTTGCTGAAGAAGAAACAAAGGTGGAAATGGGATGATGCGCAGCAGCAGGCTTTCGATGCGCTGAAGAGGAGGCTCACCGAGTCACCGGTTTTAGCCTGTCCGGACTTTTCTCAACCGTTCACGCTGCAGACAGACGCATCCGAGAATGGCCTCGGAGCGGCCTTAACCCAAGTCTGTGATGGACGCGAGCGTGTGATCGCCTATGCCAGTCGCACTCTGAATGGTGCGGAGAAGAATTACTCAGTGACAGAGAAAGAATGTTTGGCCATTTTATGGGCCATAGACAAGATGAGGCCATACTTGGAAGGTTATAGGTTCACCGTTATCACCGATCACATGAGTCTGCGGTGGCTGCAATCTATAAAATCCCCATCGGGTCGGATTGCAAGGTGGTGTGTCTTCCTGCAGCAATATGATTTCGAGATCAAGTATAGGAAAGGTGCTCTGAACCGAGTAGCGGACGCCCTGTCGAGAGATCCCCTACCGTCCGAGGAACAAGTTTGTGCGACCGAGAACCCGATCAGATGCCCCTGGTATGTCAAGAAGTTCCAGGAGGTTTCGAAGAACCCCTCAGATTTTCCGGACTACAGGATCCAAGAAGGAAGGTTGTACCGGCATTTCTGGAGTTCGGATGACTTCACGGAAACTGAAATGGGAAAACCATGGAAACTGTGCATCCCGACTGAAGATCGGCAGTCTGTTCTGCGGGAGAATCATGATGTGCCAGTAGCCGGCCACTTGGGTGTCGCGAAGACCATTGCTCGAGTGGCCCAGAACTACTACTGGCCAGGGATGTTCCGTGAAGCGGCCCAATACGTGCGTAGGTGCAGGCAATGCCAGAGGTATAAAGTTTGTCAGCAGAAACCTGCAGGGAAGATGCAGCCGCACCGCACCAGCGAGCCGTGGGAGACCGTCAGTACGGATCTGGTAGGACCTTTACCACGTTCGAAGAAGGGGAATACTTACCTGGTTATGTTCCAAGATCGCTTCTCAAAGTGGATCGAATGCAGACCTCTTCGAGCAGCTACAGGCAAGGGAGTATTCCAGGCTTTTTACGACCTGGTGGTGTTGAAGTTTGGATGTCCGAAGACCGTAATAAGTGACAACGGGTCACAGTTCGACGGCCGCCTATTCAAGGGCAACTTGAAGAGTTTGGGCATTCACCACCGATTCGCTCCAGTCTACTCTCCGCAGTGCAACCCCGTGGAAAGGGCGAATAGGACGATCAAAACCATGATTGCGCAGTTCTGTGAGCAAGATCATCGCTCCTGGGATGAGCATCTTGGAGAACTGGCGTTCGCGTTGAACTCTGCCAAACATGAATCTACCGGATTCTCACCGGCATTCCTGAACTTCGGCCGGGAGTTCCGCTCTCCCGAAACGAACCGTCGTACTGAAGGAACGAGGGATGTTGCAGAGGATTCAACCGAAGAACCACCTGTCCGAGGGGTAGACCAGTATGCAACGCGTCTTAAAAGACTACGAGAGACGCGGGAGTTCGTCAGGCTCCGGTTAGACCGAGCTTTTAATCAACAAAGCCGTTATTACAACCTCCGGAGGAGAGAGTGGTCGTGCCGAGTTGGAGACAAGGTGTTGCGCCGAGAACATCCGTTATCGTCGGCGGTTGGCGGTTTCGCGTCTAAGTTGGCCCCCAAATATTCCGGTCCGTATACGGTTGTAAAGGTAGTGTCTCCCGTAGTTTACGATTTGAAAGATGCATCAGGTAAATACCTCCGTCATATCCACGTGAAGGATTTGAAACCGTATCACGAAGGTGAGCTGAGCGGTGAGCCGTCGACATCCGCTGGCAACCAGCGGATATAGGGTGAAAGGCATACGAAATTGAACCGTCCGTAGCCGAGATGCCGTCCAAGTTTGGAACCACGATGAAGGGACCAAGTTTCGTGGATTCTCAAGAGGCAGTCAAAACACGGCTGGACGTAGAAGTTCGAGAGGATGCTGTTGAGACCGCAAGGCGGATTCGGATCCCCAAGAGTGAGATCGTCGGTCGTAATAGACTAAGTCCGATTAAGAGGTATTAATCCCTTTCAAGTTTCAGAACAGAGATGTCCAAAAAGGGGTCGGGATCGAATCGACGCCGAGGTGGTGGGTTCCATGACAGCCAGGTACGATCTGCTGATGGAAGAAGACTGTGAATCAGGTCCAGGCTGGAGGGACATGTCAGGGGGGTGTTCCTGCCCGAAGCCATCCACCCACAAGTCCACGGTCCAGGAGAATTCGTCGAGCGCCAGACAAGGCGTTGATCAAAAGGCTAGGTCGGACAGATCGAATACCAGATCTGTGGGGGTTCAACACGACCTTCTACGACCCCTGACGAACCTCCAACCCTGGCCGTTGGAGATTCGTCCGGGAGTGCTGTTGGCTCTGTGCCAATAGTCCGCCAAATGGCGAGGTGGCTGGCGACGATGAGGTTAAGAAAAAAACTTTCGTTTTTTTTCGGTAAGTGGAGGGGGTGTGTAACGAAGCGAACTTCGTCACTAAGAACAGTCTATATATTTTCCAAACATTTCTTAATTCAAAAACGAAAGTATTCGTAATTTCGTATTGTGACGAGGTGAACTTCGTTACTATAACCATCCTGTATATTTTCCAACGATGTTGAATTCAAACATAAAATTATTTCGAGTTTCATATCGTGAAAATATAAGAAGCCAATTTCAGATTCGTACCTATGTAGAAAAACTTACGTTCGCCGTAGTCGGCGACGTTATCTGTACCATATGTGTTTTTGTGCAGAGCGGCAATTGTTTTCACGATATCCGGGACTCGAAATATTCCCCCTCCAACCGACCTTATAAATTCGGCAGTTTTGAGGCGGACAGTCAGTTCTTTCAGTTCTCCGATAGTTTTTCGAATTTTCCGATAGTCAGTTTTCTTCGAGTTCTCCGATAGTTTTCCGAATTTTCCGATAGCTAATTCTTCGAGTATTGAATTCACCGAGTCAGTTCTCACTTCTTTTTGAGTTTCGAATTTTCCGATAGGCGAGTTTTAAGTTTTCAGATTTCCGAGTTTTTTTCAGTTTTCCGACGACGGGATTTCAGTTCCGAAAGTTTTCGAGTCGGTAGTACCGAAGAGTTTTGTGCTGGTTCTAACTCCTTATATTCGGCGTTTCCAACGAACTAGATAGGACTCAAGTGTTGTGTCGAAACCAGAAATCCGCAGGATTGGTAAGACCCATTTTATTCACCTGTCTACGTGGCCGGCAAGTTTTCCTGTACTATTCGACGGGGGGGAGACATCCGGAATTTATACTCATCATTATTGTGTTCTTAGCATTTCTTCGCGTGGCCTACGTTTGTGTCCCGGTGGTAGAGGTATCATTGAGTTGTTACTCTTTCACCCCTCAGGTAGAGTCGGTCTAGGGTCCCTTGCTTGTGGCTCTCCTTCGCGGGAACTCTGAGCAGACTCTTCGATCTTGAGGAAAAGGGGCCGTTGTCCTCATTTCCGGGTTCGGTTACCTTCTTGCCAGATATACACATCTTCTGTTCCCAACTCGTTTTGGCGGGTGCGCCAATACGATCTAAACCTAGGTTACTGTTACTCAGTATTTATTCGCGTAATCTACGTTTAGGCCCTGGTGGTAGAGGTATCATTGAGTTGATACTCTTTCACCCCTCAGGTAGAGTCGGTCTAGGGTTCCTTGCTTGTGGCTCTCCTTCGCGGGAACACTAGCAGACTCTTCAACCTTGAGGAAAGGGGCGAATTGTCCTTAATTTCCCCACTGTAGCTGTCATCTGGCCAGCGAATTTCGCAACGTTTGTTCGGACTCCATTTTGTCAGGCGCGCCGACGTGCGCAGTCCTGGTTTTCTTTGCGCCTGTCTGGGGGATATTGGACAGGACTCTTCGAGTCAAAGGGGAGGGGACAGTAGATCGCGTGCGCGCGCAGGACAGGACAACTTGTTGACAGGTAGACAGCGTGTACCGCTTTTCACCCGCTACATTGTATGCTTTTCACTGGTAATCAAGATAATAAGGTTACTGGCTGTCGCTCTCTTATTAAACTGTTTTAACACCACGCATTTTAACCGCTTCACATACGCCGCCCGCTCACCTCGCTTCATTTTATTCCGTCCGTCATTCTTGTTGAATTTCTTTTGTAACTTGTTGGTGTATATCGTTAATTTTGCTGCTTTTCACCCCATTCATTTCATTGTAGCACCGTCAATAAATTACAGCATTTCGTGTGGCAATAAAGTATTTGTATTTGGTAATATATTGTGTCTCGTCGAAGTGAGTTTTATTTATTTAGTTCAAAGTCGCTCCTCTTCAGTGGAAGAAATAACAACATATCAATCGCTACCACCCCAGATTGAATCGAACCTTGTCTCCAACTGTAGAAAAGCTACCCAGGTGGACAACTGTGAGCGACGTAAGGAATTGCGACCTTATAAAACCCATCGCAATTGGCGCCCGAGTAAGCTTGGAAAGGTAGTGGTAGGTGTAAGTCGCAACCAGGAGAAAAACGCCGTCACAATACCTTCGCACCCATCAGATTCGAATTGCATAGAACATGCATGGGATGTGAGCCAAAGAAAATAGGATAATCATCCAACTACCTTAAATGATCTGAGAGAGCGTCTGCCCCGTTTATGGAACCAAATTCCACAAGAAATGTTCAACAACCTCGTGTGCAGTGTGCAAAGAAGATTTCCAGCTGTTATTGATGCCCGTAGAGGCCATACATTTTATTGATAGCCGTAAAATGTTGGAATTTTCTGGGAATTTGATTTAGCCTCTTTTGCTCGATTTTTCTTAACCACCTTGTTTACGCTGCAGACCCACAGGCAAAAATTAAATATAATTTTCTGCTTGAATTCATATTAATATGAATTTTCATCACAAAATCTCATTTGAAATATATCTTTTTGCAATTTGAGGCAATATCCCTCACTCATCCGGAGAAAATCATATCATATTGAGATCACTTCAACCATCTCTCAATAGCATTATACAGTATCGGATAACGAGAATACATAAGAAAATTCGATAATTTCTGGGTAGATTTCATTCAAAATCCGGTAGACTTTTGGTAGATCTCGAATTGATCTTAGGTAGATTTCCCAAATGAAAGGTGGTAACATGCCGTACTGTTTTCAATATAGTCTATATGGAAAAGTAGGGATACCTCTTCTAATAGTAGGCATTCGCAATGTCTTACATTCAGATACGACTGCGATTTCCGGTCCTTTATTAACAATGCAAACATCAAACCTCGGCAACCCTTATTATGTCCAATTTTTTGCAGGCAACCCTATATCAACGTGTTCACAATAAAACAGCGCCTATACTGATATAATTTTTTTTTGTAATATCGCACCGGTGAAATTTTCTCATTTCGACATACCTGTTTAAACCAGGCAACCAGTAGTTCGTCCAGGTAAATAGCAGGCAACCCTATGTCTGCAGATTCTACACGTTTCATTCTATAAGACCAGTATGAAATTTTCTTATTATCATGATGTTGCAAAATGTCATGAAAAATCATTTTTGAAAAAATAATTTAAAATACTCAGACCAAGATTTTTTAGGCAACCTTTTTTTTATATATTGTCTAACATATGTAGTTTATTATGAAATAGGTTCTATTCTATTATCAGCTCGGTGAAGGTCGATGTGGGTTCGGATCTTAGACTAGTAGCTTTCATTGATAACCTCATCAACACAAGGCCAATTAGGGTAAAAGGTCTACTATGGAGTTGTAGCTTTAAGAAGAAAGAACCATGTCAGGAAGCTTAACTGGGTCAGTTTTCAGTTTGTTTCTACGATATTTATAACAGGATGTACAGGGTGATTCACTTATCTTGGGAACCCCAATTTTTTCGAAAACAAGCGAATAATTTTTCATTTTGTGAATGGCGTTTTAAACAAGTCAATGTCTTCTTGAGATGCGCATAAAAATCTGCGAAATAAATAAAGACGCCAGGCGTCGCAGCGCTGTCAAGAATTTTTCTCCAGGGACATACCTTTTTTTAACATGTCATTGGAAAGATAATTTCATTCTGAAATTTTTATTCGAATGCAATTTTCATCCATTTCTAACCGTCAGTGATCTGCAGCGTGGTTTATGTTAATCCTATTCCATTCATTTCTTTCTGTAATGTGATAGTAAGCCTTTATTTCGAGACATATATATGATTTTGTGCCTTAAACTCAAGTAGGCTAGTTTTCTAGTCAATGTGCTCCTTCAAATAAGATGAAATATGTGGCTACAGCAAAATGGTGCTCCATGTCACAACGCTGCCATTGTGAAGAGATATTGAGATCAAGAATTCGAAAATAAATGTATGGATCGAAATGGCTAGATGACCTAGATATGATTTTGTTTCGTAAAATGACGGAGGTTTTGTGAGAAACTATTCCTTTTTTCATTATATTCATTGAATATTATATCTTATAACTTATAAAAATGAAAATTTTTTTCAATAACAAACGATACATTTCGAATCATATATTCTTTATTCCGGCCATTATGATCCATACTTAAGTTATATCAATCCCCTATTTCATCATAAGTTACTTTGGTCAGAATGTAAGGGTCTAATACTTGAACACATGCGTTTCTTATCTTTATTTTCAAATGGTCGAAGTTATGAGAATCAGTTCGGTGTTCCATATTCTTCAGGGTACCCCTCAGAAAGTAATCCATTAGCTTTAGGTCTGGTGATACTTGATGGGTCCATTGGTTCCTATTCATTTATTTGTAAATTCTTGATCTGAATATCTCTTCACAATAGCGTTGTGACATGAAGCCCCATCTTGCTGTAGCCACATATTTCATCTTATTTGAAGAAGCACATTGACTAGGAAACTAGCCTTCTTGAATTTAAGGCACAAAATCATATCTATGTCTCGAAATAAAGGCATACTACCACAATTCAGAAAAAAATAAATGGAATAGAATTAACATAAAACAAGCTGCAGATCACTGACGGTTAGAAATGGATAAAAATTGTATTCGAATAAAAAGTTCAGAATGAAATTATCTTTCGGATGGCATGATGAAAAAGGCATGTCCCTGGAGAAAAATTTTTGACAGCGCCGCGACACCTGGCGTCTTTATTTATGTATGTATGTATGTATTCTAGGCTTAACAATATGATTGCAATGTACAGTACATATCATTAAGAAACAGCCATATGCCGTATACCCAGTTCTCTTCGCCAAGCCTCTCAAGTCTCAGCATTTCTCTGAACTGCCCCTCTATTTTATTTTCAATCTTCAATCCTCCAACTCTTCAGCAATAATGATTCCCTGGGGCTTGATATTCCCTGTACATTTCAAGTTGTTATTCTCATACTAAGTCAATTCACTCGTTCATCGTTGTATACCACCACTGTTATTCCAAGGCTTGTTGAATGAGAAATTCAGCAATTTGGTCATTTTATTTGGTGTTGGGTTGCTGGCCGAACGCCCAAACCTCCATTCTTGGAGGAGCTAGAAATTTTGATGTTTTTTTTTCGTCTTTATTTATTCCGCAGATTTTTATGCGCATCTCATGTCGACATTGACTTGTTCAAAACGTCATTCACAGAATGAAAAAATATTCGTACGTTTTCGAGAAAATTGGGGTTACCAAGATAATGCAATCACCCTGTACACCCTGAAATTCATAGATTGGTACATAAATAAAATCGTTCCTCTTCATATATCGTTACAAACGAGAATACTCCGTTTCAATTTTTGAGCAGCGTATTTCGCGAACCGACAGTTCTCCAAAAAAAAAACACGTAAACGAAACAAGGTAAACACAGATCGCGTATCAAATTTTTCACCTGGAGATGATAGATCCTGTCCGCGAGGCTGGCGGCGACCGCGTTGCCACGGCCACGCACTCCACACGCGGGCGGGCGCCGTCGCTATGGCGACGTACCCAAGCCTCGACATGGCGCCGGCGCGCAACGCCTCAGCTCGAGGTGACGTCAAAATCGGTCGGCTCCTCCCAAGCTATACTGGCGCCGCGTTATCGCCTGTTGCTAGTTCTACAGCATCTCGCACGCGTTTCCCCACGGTGTGCGTTCCAGTATTGCGACTTAGGCCGATCGCACGCGGCGCAAACTACGCGCCCCATTCATTTCGCCTCCATGGACTGTTAACTTAATATATGCTTTTGGAGAATCAGGTACACTTTAGCTATATTTGACTTCTGAATTTCAGGAATGCGTAGAGTCACTGCCCCGAAACTGGAACTGTAGTAGTAGCGCCCCCAGCTTGTATAGTACTCCCTCATCATTTCAATCACAGTCTAGTTGCAAGTTCATCGAAAAAACACTGTCTTTACAACCAAAACCTCAATTCGGACTTAGACCTCTTTCATAATCCAGAAGCTTTGCTAAAACCTGCTTCTCCTCAATCCCCTCTCTGCCTTTGTTCAGCTGATCGCTCATCAGTCAATGTTCAGTTCCCTTCACGTGACTTTCAAGAGAGAGAAAATCCTTCTCTCTCAATTTCAAAACGCACTGCGAGATGTTTAAACAAGATAAATTCGAGGACCCATTGACATGAACGTGAAGTTAGATAAGATTCTGCACGCTCATTTCAATTCATTTAGATACAAAGAATTTGTTTCGAATCTCAATTTATTACTGATGAAGTGTTTTCCTGGTTCTGAACCGAATATGAGAATGTATAATTTTTTACAGTCAACATTTATCGAACCTTGATCTTTTTGATACAGATTCCTCCATTCTTCTCTTGATTGCGGTCTTGATTGAATTTATATGTAATATTCATTCGAATCACATCTAATTAATTTGGATCGTTCAGAAATTTCGTGAAATACTTTTGACTTACTTCTAAGCGAACTTTCATATTTCCTATGACATTCTATGTTATATTTTTTGTCGAAAGTTCAATTTGATCAGATCGAATTTTCGACTAATTGTGTTAGAAAATGCATCTGCAGATGCTAATTTTGCTTTTTTCATTCAGTTATCTCTATCAGATTATAACCTATCAGCACGTTCTAATAAGCGTTCGAATATGAGGAGGGAAATTAAGAATTTATAATGACTCTGACATGAGATCTCTTCATTCTGAGGCTCTGAACGAGAAGTACGATGACAACCAAAGTGATGTCGTTCGATATATCTTTCAAGTTTTGAAAAATTTACAGTCTTAGCACCTTCTCTAGTTCTAATGTTATTTCCAGCTCGCCTAGCATAGAAATTGAAATAAATCTAACACTGATTGAAACGCAACAAGTTAGAAGTTATTTCGAATTAAGTTCTGTCCTAACAAGTGAATGTATAACGAATACAGTTGTTTGATATAATTCAAGTAATTTATTACAATTTTCGTTTGTTTATCATTTCTTATTGCAGTTTAATTCCTCAGCACAATAGATGTTTAGATGTCGTTCTAAGCTGTTTTAAAGTGCTGAAAACTAGCTTTCATTCTGAATACTTTGGGAGTCAATCATTGGTAGACGAGAGTGTTCATCACGTAAATTCAGATGTGACTTAATTTTTTTTTTAATTTACTCTTCTTATTCTTAACCATATTCAAATTGTGAGATGAATGACTGCAAGTTATAGGGTCCCATTTTTATACCTATCTCCGAATCAAAACATGTGTGGGAATCTAGTGAGAAACTATCAGAAATATGATACACTCGCTTAAATACAATTGAAGCACTGAGTTGTCATATTATCAACTCTCAGTTCTCAGTTGATATTGGAGTGCCAGATAAAGCTGAATGAAATAGGCAGAAGATTCCTGATCATTCAGAAATCAATGTAGAATAAGAGGAAAAAATAGTCGGCAAAAAAAAAAAACAGAAATTACTTCCACTACGGTAAAGGTAAATGAAGGGAAGAATGGGGAAAGTTGACTATAGTTAACATTTCTTCCTGCTATGTAACTAGAAACGCGGTGTCTCGTACGCATTTAGACATTCCGTACCCGCATTCGACACTTTGCGCTAATAGCGCTATGCTATTGGTATACACGAAACCTTCTCTGAGTTCATTCAAAAAAACGTATCTGTAGCACCGCGCTAACCTTTGTACGTTCTTAGGCCTTCAAGTCGTTGTTTTTGTCCATATCAACTGAACACATCATTCGAGAATTCTTCACCTTTTTGATAACAATAATTTAAGCCACACATAAATACAACAAAGAAAACATAGATAAAAAATGTTTGTATTGAAATTCGGAGTTATTTTCTACTAGACTAGGAATGATTTCAGAAGCAAAATCAGCAAAATCTTCTGAAAAAAATTGAAAACTTTCAATAAAATTTTATTTTTAAGCATAAAGGATCGGTCAAATATTTTGTTTTCCTCAGTATCATTTGTTTCCTTTCGGATGTAGGTGAAATTCCAAAAACTCTCCCCAATTGAGTTAGTGCGATTCAATATGAATGAAACTGACACTTCTTTCAATTACTTAGCTAGAGCTCTTGGAGGGGTTTAAATTAATTCTTTTCAATGGGGGGGGGTCACTTCCCCAATAACTCCCTTCCCTTCGTTACGTCTATGGCCTCTGGCCTCCTTTTATGCTCAAGCAATTGATGCATGTTCTTCGTACAATAACTGCAACACTTGAGTACCTATGCTGTTTTATCAATTCTCGATGTTGTTGATGATTAATCTTGTTTTATTGGGTGTGTTTCATTTACTCATGAAATCAGCCAACATTGATGAAAAAAAATTTATTGTCGATCTTTAAATAATAGTCAAGTTTAACGTACACGAAATCATCCATTAATGACTCCTATTAATGCTTGATTGCTCATTTTAGTGCGTGATTGTCATGGTCAACCAAACATATGATATTCAGGAATCTCACAAAATAATTGCACTGAATAATGTTATGATATTTAGTGTGATACGTCAATGTTTACATTCATTTTGGTTATAAATTCATAAATCCTGTTTTGAAGAATGAAATACTTTGATTTTTTTTCTTTTTCTTTCGACACTATATCATTTCCTTTCTTGTTGCGAGCTTGAATTGTTTTGAAATAAAGTTGTTTCTTATCTTATCTACTTCATTTTGTTACTTAAATACTTGTGACCAACTGAGAAATTTTGCAATCCACTCGTTTATTAATCTAGGGATTAATGATCTTGAGTTTCAATACGCCTGCTTCGTCCACATGTTGATAAACTAGTTGTTAAATGACTATAATTCAATTATTCGCATCCTCCTTTCATTGTTCAATTAGGTAGAAATGTAATCAGTCTGAACTGAAACACAACCCACCAAACTAATCAAGATTTTATCCTGGAATTTTCTGCAAGTATATTAATGGCTGTAACTTATTGAATTTCAGGTTATTGATTCAAAATTGAATCATTCTTTTCCAGAACTTGTTTCCATGTCTCTATCTCAAAAATACTTCATTTTTTATGATGTAGAATATAAATTACCTATATCATAGTATAGGTGTGTCGGCAAAATCTTGCTGGCAACTATATCCACAGAAAAACGTCATGCTAGGCTTCATTCATCAATTGAATGATATGAGTTATTTATTTATTTATTTATTTATTTACAAAGGGTATAGAGTTGAGGCAAGCCTATAAAACTCAAAAATAATCAAAATACTGAATAAAATGATGAAAAAGCTGAACTCTCGCTCATTTTCATATAATTATACATTTTGCACTCAAAATGTGATTGGTTTCGCAATTCGTGCAAGCTGGACTAATGGCATAGAGCCTATTTGCGTAAGGGCCAAATGCGGGTACGGAATGTCTAAACGCATTGCGGATGCACAGAGTTTGAGAAGAGAAAAATAGCATTGAAAAACAAAGCACGCATGTTATTATTTTTGTCGTAATGTTATTTGTTGTAGTTATAATTTAAAATTGGTTACACTCCACTGCGACCTGATAGTATCTTATGCACCATGACATTCCGTAACTAGTTAAATAGGAGTTTCTTCCTCCTTCTCACAGAACTTATACTCGTCAGTATCCGATGAGCCCATTCTTAACAGAATACTTCTAAGGTCATGGAGACGGTGTGGAGGTGAAGTTAGTTCTCACTCCTTTTTTATTCTTTGTGTAAGAAGCATCACAGGTCATTAGGGAAAATAATATATCTAGAGTCGAATTCACAAAACTTTGATTGTAACGTTAAATTATTAATTCAATTGGTTCGAACTTATGTCAGGCTTTTTTTATCGCACAATTCAAGTTTTGTGAAACCCACCCATATAATTTTAAATTTATATGTCTTTAGGTAACCTTAGAACTCTATCGAATCGAATCAGTAACACTCAAATTGAATAAAAAAAACCAAATTATTATCTACACAATAGAACGACCACCGAAGTACCGTTTTATGATTTGAATTTTCTCTTCAACCGTAACTATTTCGATTTACGCAAGTCCAATTGCAATTCGCGGTAGCCGAGATCACCCCCTCCTGCCGAAACTGCCATTCCAACAGTCCAGTCCATATTTGTTATCGAATCGTAATGAGATTCAACATTCATATTTATATGTTTAGATAAGGACTTTCCTTATCTGTATTCATAAATTTTCCATTCCATTCCATCAAAATATGAAAGCGTTGGTTGCAACATGGCTCAAAAATGCTCAGAGTGAACGGTTCCAGCGAAATAAAACTGAAACCGATTCCAGATGACAGATCAATCAAAATGAATGCACCTACCTCTGATTTTGTGAGTTGACGATCGGTGACCAAGCACAATTTCAGCAACAGAAAGGGGTTATAGAGAAAAGAAAAAAGGGAGAAACCTCCTCTGTACTGGCCATCACTTCAGTGGCGATATAAGGCACTAAAAGCAATAAGCACTTCACTTTAGGTGGCTCAACTTTTCGTTTGAAATATTGTCAATCAGATGGTACAATATCGCGACGAGAACAGGCGTGTAATTCAGACGATAACTCGAATAATTTACTTTGTTCAACCCAAACAACAAACTTATCGAAATTTAAAATTCACAAGCGACTTGTTTTTCGGAACTAGGAAGAATGAATTTTATGAAGATGGCGACTTTTCTTTACTGGCGTAGTTCAGGTAAGGCCGCGAAATGCCAGGAAATGAATAAAGTTAAATTCTTCCAAAACGCCATTTGGAGTGTTTAGATTGTTGAACTCTTCATTGGGAAAGTTCAGCGATCTGAACACGAGACATATTTATATTGCTGAGTTGTATGCAAATTTTTTTTTCAAAAATAACATTTATTCAGGTAGTGGGCCAGTGGCCCAAAAACCTTGAGCCCCTAGGTCTCGCCTATAGGCAATCCTGCTATGATCATGAGAATATTGATCGCAATTGGTAAATGCTGTCTCAATCATTCCATGTGTCCACTTGAAAAATCAACAACAATTCTCTGCTGCAATTGAAGACTCTCCCACTCACTGAAACATCAACAGAAGGTTTGGAACGTATCTTCAACAAATTCGATAATTCTTCAGTGTACGAAATCAGGAAACCTGGAGAGAACAAACCAATAAATGAATTGGTCGAATACGTCGCTTGGGAATTATTCATTGGCATTTTACGATTGTTTCGATTTCATCGCTTCTATTGTTCCGAAACTTCATTCGAGACGTCCGGTTTCTGCGTTTTCCATTGTTTCCACAAAGTAATACATACCAACAATGTGAAATATGAATGTGTAGGATATTTTGATACTTTTTGTCAAAAATAAATACGATCATGATCCCAGATTTATATTATGTAACGTTCAATGTGTTCTGCAGAGGTATAATAATGCCCGTTTCTGGTTTCCATCCACCGCATCCTAGTAATCCAGAGTGTGAACTCCTTACGTGCAAGAAAATCCGAGCTCCTATTAAACTTCATAACAAAACTCGTTATTTCCCCTTTTCGTGTCAAAATTCGCTAAAGACGTGTTTTAATTGCCGTGAAATATTTTCTTTATACGACCTGGGTGCATTCCTTTGATACACGAGCTGGTTTTCGCGAGATAATTTACTGGTACCTTCGATTCAGTCTTTGAGCTGACTTGTGTGTGATCTCATTTTGCGAGGAGATTGACATTTATTTTTCTCTCGGTTTCTAGGGCACAAAGGCGGATATGGTGATGTGGTTGAGATTTTCGTACTTGCGTTGAGTTCATTAATGCGGAGTATTCCTTCGAACATAATTTTGGTTTAAGAGGATTCAAATAATGAGAACTAAGTATTTCGGAATAAAATTCAATCTGAAATTTAACCGAAATTATTGTTTGAACCACAGCGTCACCTACCAGATTTGAAAATAGGATTTGGAGCATTCACTGAAGCTGAAACATGTCACTTTCCTTATTGAATTATGAAATCAGTTACGAAATTCTACAATGAATTCAGTAGAATCCATGAATTGGAACTAGTAGGACTGCTTACTTCAATTAGTATTTTATAATATAATAGATAATGCCCTATGACATTTTTTGTAATAATCAGAATTTTACGTAATCATTTAATTTTGCGTGAGAACAGTGCCGTATTATATATAAATGAGCATTCTTCTATAGACGAAGTGCAACACCATTGTGCACAATTTGATACACGTCCGACTGTCAAAATTAAAATACAAATGAGATTCGGGTAAGAAGTCAGGTTAAGACTAGATAACGATAAATACTGATGCAACGATGGCAAATTCAGATTATTGAGAGTCCTGCGATCCGGATCATAAGGTACATAACAAAAACCTGACGTCAATCCGTCATATCAAATTATTATATTTATATATAAAACGATATTGTCATATACAATTCTCAGAAAGAAGTGAAAACAAATCAGTTCATGTAAAATATCGCTAAGACAAGACCGCTTTTCCAACATGTCATAAAGTTATCAGATCTGATGTGGAGACTAGCTGCTAACCCTACATCCTGCAACTTTGCAAGTCCTTATTTCACAAACTATATCTTGGTCAAGGTAAGTGACTTGGCCGTTTCTTTATCTCCTCGTGAGAGTGAGGTATAAATTCCTAAGCTATTCATAACTTTTCTGTTATAAAATGGATTTTATAGTGACTACATGGCCAAGCCACTTATTTTGATCAAGTTATAGAAGATGTGTAATAACCTGTTCTCCTTCTCCTATGTTTTATTTTACTTCAAACCAATACAGCTGCTATATTTTCATCAGTTCACAATGATAGTGAGCTTGTTGGTCGCTTAATGTCCAACGATGTGAATTTGGGGCGAAATTGAGACACAACAGCTCAAATAACCTCTTCAGTGAGTCAATTAAACTGACCATAAAATGGAAAAAGCACGCGATGAACACTCTCACCATAGCACGTATTTTTAATAATAAAATTCAATTTTTAACAAGCGTTAACAGCAATGTTATAGAATGCATACCAGTTCTTGTTTGATTGGAAACCTCGTTGGAAACTGTGGTTTACTTACCCCGTGCTTGGAGTATGTTGACCATTTGAGTTGTGAGGGTAAAATTTAAGCGGAAATAGGATAGGAAGTAGAAGAACCCAATTCATTATCCATTTTGTATTGGAACCCATCGGGGATCTCCCGCCAATTTGTGGCTGTATGATACTAGTGATGATAGTATCCTATGATTCTATAGTATCATACGAAGAATGTTATGATACCCCGTTCTTTTTTTACCTCAGCTTAGGTACTTTTTGTTTCAACATTTATTGTATTATTTTAGCTCTCTTTTCCATAAGAATATATAAATATATTGAATATTCTTATTCTATGATTCTAATGGATATGAATCAAATAGTACAATATTAGTTTTTTGAACTGATATGTGATGATATGGATGTGGCAACGCCTTGGATGAACCTATAATGGAATTATATATTAAAGTAAATATCATAAGAATTGAAATTTGTCAGTGACCAGAAACCCATAATTGAATATGAAGAAGATTCGAATCCTCGAATACTCGCAACTTGGTTTTCTGCACCTCAACCGAATACCTGCCAATTGCTCAACTTACTTGTTGTGATAACGAAATATTATGACGTCAGGCTGATATTATTTATGTCTGTCATTGAGAAATCAAAATTATGCTCGTCAATGATTTCTAATACGAGTATTCATCTCCACAAGGAATTTCCCAAAAACTGAAGGGGCACAAAATTCTGAACATACGGCACAAATTGACATAAAATGAGTACAATTTATCAAAAAAAAAAAATTATCAAATTTCCATATGTAAGTCACAATCTCAGGTTAGTGACGCACAGTGAAAACTCGGTATATCTATAGAATTGAACACGCACAAAATTCAAAATATACGGCACAAACTGGCCAGAAACATTCTAATAATACATTTCCAGGTGTGAGATACATGGGCGCCCGCAGAATTTTTTCTCAGCGGAGTCAAAAAAAATCGTCGAAAAACGATGAGGCACTTGCGACATCAGTATTCCATTTCTTTCTATTTCGTTTTCTATATTCATGCATGAGCGCCCGTAGAATTTGTTAATAATGATTAAGTTTTCCACCTCAACATTTTTTTAACATCAACAATATAAGGCGATATGTATAAGATAATGCGGTAACTGTTTTCTAAACAAATCACAATATTAACAGGAAAATTAAATATAAATAATATGAAGATAGGAATGAAATAAATTGTATGATTGCTAATAACTACAGATATATCAACCAGTAATAACGAAATAAAAACAAATATACATATATGCTCGATAAAATGATATTCATAAAAACCTTACATGAATAATAATGAAATATGAGATATAAATTTAATGAAACAAACCATAAATTCAAAACTATAAACTCAGAGATTATTCGAAATAACACAAAATAAATATGTTATCAAAATGAATTAATTATAAAAAAAAATAAAAAAAGACATAACACACACAGAAATAATAATGATAATTCTGAAAATAAAATACCGGAATCGTAATACCACGCATATTTCATTCTGAACTAAAAACCAGCCTTCTTTTAGTCTCAAGAAATTCAATAGGAAGTTAATTCCTATATTTTTCTTGGATTGTTTCTTTATCAGTACACGAGGAACGAGTCTGTATTGATGTATAAAGGTTTATTTTTTGGGTGTCTTATAGCGATCGTCATCGGCATTCGATCTCCTTTGGAAAAATGTTAGAATATCCATATTTTCCAAAAATAAATTCATCATATTATAAAATTATATGAAATATATATATGGAAAAAAACAGTCTTCCGGGACTGCCGAAATAAGTGAAATCTGAGCAACTTGTAAACTGTATCGTCGAACTATTTGGTTATCATTTTTGAAGTAATTTTGGTTTACAAAGGAGTGTTTATGATCAAGGATCAAGGAAGTTCAAATTGATCATTAATTCTCCCTTACAAATCAAAAATTATTCGCAAATAATAATCTTATGGGTCGACGCTCTACGATACAATTCACGTGTTACTTTGTTTTCACTTCTATCCGCAGACCCCAAAGGCTGCCACATTTCGAATTTTTCACAGTTCTTATCAATAATCTACAATTATAATAGTTGAAATTTCACATTGAGAGGCGCCGAACGAAAAAATCATCTACGTAAATAATCAAAGTAGTTACCCTCGATAACACAATTCGGAGTCAAAGACACTAAAAACGAAGAATACTCTCGGAATAGGATTGTTTCGAATTCGAATACATCTATCTCTAGAATGAAAATACTAATGAAGAGATTCTATATTTCCGCCTTATCGGATGATTGGAGAATGGACAATAATTATTGAAATATGAGAATAGTCCCACTAGTCGCATGAAGAATCCCCCATCAGAAAAGCCGCCTAAAAAAAACCGGTCATAAAACGAACATCTGGTAGCGATTGAAGAGAATGCCGATAAGCATGGGTTAGTTTATGAATTTAGTACTTCGTTTTAGGTAAACAACATGAAGTTCATCGTCTTCGAAAACTTTCCATGATTTTTTTTCACCCAAAAAGGGCTCAACACGACTGCCTCAGGGAGTTATCAATTCGATAGAGGATCAGAATTTCAGGGGCGGCCACAAAAAAGTATTTACTTTTTTGCGTTTTCAGTGATGTAGCGGTGGGAAGGGACAGAATATCATGTACCTACTACTATTTGGGTCAAGACTCTTTCGTTGGAGTTTTTGATAGTCAACCTACCCCTCAATGTCAACCATCCTTGGTGTCCTCTAGTGCTCAACCTGATTCCTCAACAATTATTATCATATATGAATTGCAATTGCAACTATTAAAATAGAAATAAAGTAGATACACCATCAAAGTAAGAGAAGAAAATATACTGGGTGTCCCAGCATACTTATTCCAAGGGTTTCCCAGCCATTTCGAAGAATGAGAATTTAAAAAATTGAAAGTCATATCAGGTTCGATCCGAAGTGACTCTGAAATTTTTTATTTCAAACATCACCCTTTTATTCATTGCAATATGTGATTTCTACTCGAAACTACCTTTTCAACGTTGTATCACAATTCGTATTTTACATTTCAGTTTATTTAAATTTTGAATTGAGAGAATAGCAGTGGACAACGTTATTTTGTGTAATATTCATTTCGACTTCAATGATAATTGATGATAATTTACAACTATACCTCACATTTACAAAGTCTTTATTGCAATCAGTGCTATAAAGAGGCAGTTTTGTATCCGGCATGAATGACGAAATGGAAATATAACAAAAATATAGGAGAGAAAGGACTAAAATGGTTTTTTTTTTATACATAAACGAATAGATATGTCGGGAAATAGTTTCGTTACCTAACATAACACCAAAAATTATCCTGATTTCATATAGAAAACCATATTGCTTCTAAAAAATGTCGGAACAATAAATCAATCTGGTTTCTTTCGGAAGGTGCTGATCTGTTACGTTCAAGATTCGCAAATGAGATTTGCTTCTCAGTGCTTCATATCATTTCTGCCACGGGCAGGTGTTTTACTGCAGCTCCTGTATACCTGGAACGAGCTGTAGGTAGCTATGTGTCGGCAAAGAGAAACACAGCCTTAGCAACGCAGAAGGGGGTTGTGTAATTAAAATGTCTGCCGGCAAACTCCTCGTCAGTCCGATGAATTTATTGTCGGTACATTGTGTTGCAAATTTGTTTCGGTGTTATGGGTATTACTCTAAATCTCCCAGATATTTCACTTAGATGTGATTTATTGGAAAATACTCACATGCCCTCGGGAAACATATTTCAGCCGGATTGGTGTTAGCTCCTGCATTTTTTGGGAAGTCACCGAAGTATCTCCTCATAAGGAGAGTATACAATTTCCTGAAGACATAACTGGAATATTGTTATGAATTATTTCTCGCATCAGTGTCCTGTTGTAATTATACTATAGAATCTCACGAACACATCTCATTAGGTATCAGTCATTTCAACATAATGCAAAAGTAAGCTTTTAAGCTGCTCAGAAACAGTTTTGCAGTCAAAGTCGTTATTATTTCGTCATCCCATTACAGCCAAGCTTTCGAATTGGACTTTTCACCCCATTCTTCTGGACTACTAAACATTTATAAAACAATGAAACATACAACTCTGAAGACTAAATTATGATAAAAAAAACTCTGTTCATCCTTTTCCACTCAATGAGATTTTTCAAAAAGGTTCGAAAGGATGTTTTCACCCCTATAATAGGAAAATTTCACCAGAAATATGTACCTCTCTTTTGTTCCCAACGAAAACTTCACCGAAAGCAGTGTATGTTTTCCCTATCCATCAAGACAGAAAGCAAACATTGTCAGCAATCTCGAATGCTAGCATAATTCAGTATTCAGAAGAGACCGTGATGTTGATGAAGAACCGAGCAATGTGATATCCCGTTCGAATCTCGAATCCGCTCCGTTGACTCGTGCAGCATCGTATTTTCTTTCATCTGAGAAATATAATCCCTTCCGAAAATAATTCATCTGAAATCGCAAATGAGATTTCAAAGGGCATATAAGTGACCCCGTAGCGAGTTTGGAGTTCTTATTGCTTTTGGAACTGTAATCCCAATCCTAATTCCTTTCGAATGCCTATCCCTTGGAAGCTCATCCAGTTATAACTTTAATTAAAGTTCAGATTTGATGTTACCGTGGAAATTTTCACTTCCAAGGAAAAATCAACGATTGACTTTCGTGTTTGATTCGCCGGCGGTTGGTTCTACAAGATTTTTGATTATGTTAACTTCTGCTCGACAATCAAACATTTGATGTTACGTCAGTGGCGGAGACCGAAACACCTCAGAGGGGGTGCTATGAAGATTTTGAACTAATAACAATTTTATCGTCACAAAAAGGCAATAATTTTTTCAATCGTCGTAGTTCGATTTAAAAAAACATGAAAGAGGTGTAGAACGTGATGGGTGGGAAAATTCAAATAAAAAAAAAACATTGAAAGACCTACTTCAGAAATTACAAATCAATGCTTACGGCACCATTTTGCCTAATAATAACTAGTAAAATAATAAGATGAATTTAAAATAGTAATCATTGAAATGAATACCATGTTCTGGATGTGTCCTCCGTAAAGGCAAAGAATTTTTGTTTTCTTAATAATAATGTTTTGATTTCAAAACTCGCTAATCACAAATTATGTTTCATTTAATAATTTTTAAATGGAAAAAGGTACAAGTAATACTTTTAGCTACATCGCTGAATAGGTAATCAAATAACGCTCCATTTGATCACAATCCATATCAGCACTCCAGAGATAAAGTGTGTTAAGTCACAATATAAAAATTACACAAAACAGGGATTTTTTAGTTCCATTATTGATTCAAAGAATATTAACTGCCATTATTTGGTGACTTGATATACCCAGGGAGTCAAAAATGTGTTCCACTAGCTAGAATTTACTGATGTAAATAGCATATTGTAGAAAGTTCGTGTCTGAAAAATTGTGACTTAACACAATTTACCTCTGAGGTGCTGATATATTCTCATAAGCAAAAATAAAGTTAGAGGGTGACAGAATGCGAGTAGAGAAACATACGATAATTTGCCTCTGGTGCAAGAATTGACCACGTTCATTTTTCGGCACGCTGTGTAGTCCGCTGAAAGTATATTGTTGGGAAACTTCAAAAAATAAAATTATATTTGCTACTCTTTGAGTTCAGAGTTGATTTTTCACAGTTTTTTCACCATTGTATGTAAGAACTCAATAGAATGGGCTCCTTTTCCAACACGAATGCGAAATTCGAAAACGAGCGACGAGTTATAGACGATATTTTTACTATTTCAGTCAAGTTTCATGAAGGACTCTCGAAATTCATAGGAAAATTCAGATGAGTGACTTTTGTATTCTATCTTGACAGTTGGCGTAATTCACGAAATTTGACAGATTACGGAATTTATATTAATTTCATTTACAGTTATTGATAAGATGGAAGGTCAGTACTGACAACCAAAAAACGAAAAACATAACTGAAAACAATGCTGTAATTAATTCATTACACAGATACTTTTAGAACTGCAATGAACTCATTGCGATGCTGAAATCGAGAATAGTATATTCTAAAAGAAGTTGCAGAATGTGCTCCTTTCTAACACGAATGCGAAGTTCGAAAACGAGCGACGAAGGATCGAGTTTTCGATAGCATGAATGTTGGAATTGCCTTCTGCAACGAGTATTAGACGATATTTTCCCTATTTCAGTCAAGTCTTGTGAAATACTCCCGAAATTCAAACGAAAATTCAGGTAGTGACTTTTATATTTCATCTTGGCAGTTGGTGTGACTTACGAAATTTGACAGATTACGGAATTTAAATTGATTTGATTCCAAGCTTGATTTGATCGGAGGTCAGTACTGACAACTACAAAATGAAAAATATAACTGAAACAATGCAATAATGAGTTTCATTACAGCACTACTCATTACGATACTGAAATAGCGCATAGTATATTCTAAAACAAGTTGCAGAATGAGCTCATATTCCAACACGAATGCGAAGTTCGAAAACGAGCGACGAAGGAGCGAGTTTTCGATAGCATGAGTGTTGGAATTGCCTTCTGCAACGAGTATTAGACGATATTTTTTCTATTTCAGTCAATTTTTGTGAAATACTCTCGAAATTCAACTGAAAATTCAGGTTAGTGACTTTAGTATTGTATCTTGGCAGTTGGTGTGACAAACGAACTTTAACAGATCAATTCAAATCAATTGATTTGATTCGAAACTTGATTCGATCGAAGGTCAGTACTGACAACCATAAAACAAAAAATATAACTGAAAACAATGCTGTAATGAGTTTCATTACAGACTACTTTCAGAACTGTAATGAACTCATTATGATACTGAAATAGAGAAATTCAATTTACACAGTATTCTAAGTGAGAAAATATGCAACTGATATGAATACCTACTGATATTTTCATTCTTTCTGGTCAGAGAAGAGAAAATGAGTTGAGTTTGTCTCCACCAACTTAATTCTTCGCCCCTCCCACCCCTCGAATCACCTACGCCAGATCCCAATTTTCGCCTGACTCCGTCATTCGCCAGACTCTTCCAATCTCCATAAGAAATTGTAAAAATTATGCTGCAGTCATAATTTCTGCGACCCCAAGAGGTCGGAGGCGTGGGTCGAAGTAGGTAAGAAGTGTTAAATTCAAATCAGTAGCGACATTTAGAGGAAAATTGGTTTCCGTAATTTCAACAGATAAATGTTAATGTCTACCACACCATTACAATGGCGCGGAAATGGGTTAGCGCGAGCGGTGAAATTTGATTTAGGGACCCAGGCCGCCATATTCTCCCAGAGTTCGAAGACGCCGCCGACCGAGGAATAGAGGAGAAATAGAGGAGGTTGGAGGGTTCGCCAAAGCCTGAATTTTAATTAGTACTTACTGCGGGGCGTGGGGATGGGCTGGATCCGGCGAAGAAGTGAACTTTGATCGGGTGTTGTGGCGGAACTTGCAGATTTATGGAGGAGACACTCTGCTGAAATCCAAAGGGATGGTCTGTAACAAGCACACACATGTTTCGCTAACTTTGCGCGGATGGAACACTGAATTTGTCGATGTTAATTATTATTCGATGGTTTAACCGCTTCTGATGGATCGGAGTAGTTTCCGGATAGGCGTTTTAGGCCTGTTCGATATAACTAAACACTTGCTGCCTACGACACATTACTGCAGAAGGGATAACGAGTTTCTGCTCTGGTTTGAAATTGTCATCATAATTGCATCGTTTCAGGAATATATACACTGATTGGGAGGATTCCTTCGAGCTATTCAGAAAAGTTTCTGCAGAAAACATACTATTTTGGCAAGGCGCGTAAACTATTTTTGTCAAATCTATATAGAAAGAACGATTACTAAATTTGACAACCTGGATAAAATGCATGCAATTATCACAACGGAAACCTTATAATTATAAGGTTTCTTATATCACTACAGAAACCTTATAATTATAAGGTTTCTGTTGTTATAAGGTTTCTGTTGTTATAATTGCATGCATTTTATCCAGGTTGTCAAATTTAGTAATCGCTTCTTTCTATATACAGGCTGTCCGAGAATAACTGTACATGCTCTTACCAGAGATAGGAGTTGGATTAGGTGATTACTGATTGACTATAAAAAATTAATTTCTAGATTTCCCTAGAAAGCTACAGTGTGATTTTCCAACTTCATAGAAATACTAAGACCTACATAAAATCCAAATTTATGAACGGATATTATTGAAACTTGGGTGGTTATTGGCACATGCTAAGGTCGAGTTAGAAAGATATCAATTATTTCATTATTTCAGGGCCGGACTCATTAATCTTCATTTAAAGTGTTCAGGGTGAAACAAACACTTTGTATTTCGAATAAAAAATAATTGATTCGCATTTCAGAAAGAATCGGAATCATGCTTCAATATGTGATATCGCTTAAAGTTGTCACATCAACAATTATTTTTTTGTGAATTTTTGAATTGGGATAAAGTTCGAAAAATCGAATTTCTCACCAGAAGAGATCTGAAATTCTCATGTTCGAATATAAAGTGGAAAATATTAGTAGAAGAAAAAAGTTCAGAGCTTCAATAAGCACATTCCATAATGAAACAATAACAAATGAAAGAAACTAAAATACGCTAAAGAGAAATGCTGAGTTATATCAGAAGTGGTGTAATGAAAACCATTAGCTTGTATACATTTTTCTGGCCGAATGTTCAAATTGGATACAGCCTTGCGAATAATATCGCCATTATTTCTGAAAATATCGCAACAGTTGATAATTCTGTTCATCATTTGTTCTCTTGACTGGACTTCTTCAGAATATACCATATCCTTCAATTTTCCTCATGAAAAATAATCTAGCGGGTTGAAATCTGGAGATCGAGGAGGCCATTCAATAGGTCTTCCTCGACCTACCACCTATTCGGATAAGTATTGTCGAGGTAACGTCTCACTTCCAAGCCAAAATGTGGTCCAGCTCCATCATGCTGGAAATGAATTCCTCTAATATTTAATCCTCATAGCATGCCAGGTAAAATATTTTGTAAGAAATCTAGATAAATCGCACTTGTAAGGCGACCGTCAAAAGAATAAGGCCTTATCAAATGTTTGTCTATCACAGCACACCAAACATTTACTGAAAATTTTTGTTGTGTATTTCTCAGTCTTATGCTGTGTGGATTATTTTCGTCCCAAATGTGCGAGTTATGAATATTGAACAAACCATCTCTGGTGAATTGAGCCTCATCAATGAAGTCACAAAGTGAGTTTGTGATTTGCTATCCAATGTGCAAAATTTAATCTTCCTCACCTTCTGTGACTTTTTCAAGATAATTTATTATTTATTTTTGACTTCCACAAGATAACTAAGTCCTGTTCAGGTGAATAAATTCAATTTTTCGAACTTCATCCAAATTCGAAAATTCATGAAAAAATAATTGTTGATGTGGCAACTTTGAGCGATACCACTAATTGAAGCATAATTTAGCTTCTTTTCAAAAAGCGAATCAATTATTTATAATTCGAAATATAAAGTGTTTGTTTTACCCTGAACACTTTAAATGAAGATTAATGAGTCCGGCCTGGAATAATGAAATAATTGATAAATTTCTGACTCGCCCTCAGCATGGGCCAATAGCCTCCCAAGTATCAATAATATTCGTCAATAAGTTTGGATTTTATGGTGGTCTAAGTATTTCCATGAAGTTGGAAAATCACCCTGTAGCTTTCTAGAGAAACCAAGAAATTAATTTCTTTAGTCAATCAGTAATCACCTAGTCCAACTCTATCTCTGGTAAGAGTAGGTACAGTTATTTCCCGGACACCCTGTAGATTTGACAAAAATAGTTTACGCGCCTTGCCAAAATAGTACGTTTTTTGCAGAAACTTTTCTGAATAGAGTCTGTTAACAGACCCTCCCACAAGGATTCCTGGATCTGGCCTCCCCAGGTTTGTTCTGAGTCTTTTTAGAACAGGACATAGACGTGATAACTGCAAACCTTAAGAATTAGGAAACAAAACTGAGACAAGGTTTATCATTTGAAAAGATCGAAAGTACTGATCATATGTTGGGACGTTGGGGATGGGTATTTTGAATATGATGAATCTCATGAAATCTCAGAGAGTAATCTGCTAGTTTTTCTAGCTTCTCAACATTCAATTATGTATTTTCCATTATTTTGAGCAACAAGAATTTCTCCACAACAAGATATTCTATCTCAACAAACTAAGAACTGTACTATAATAAACATTCGAAACAGATTCAACTGCTCATAATTCCTTCATTCTAGTGATTGAATATTAGCCGCTGCTTAACTTTTTACTGATTGTCTCAACGTGATAACCTCATTTCAGTAAATGGTCCAAATTGATACCTCAAAGTCCTTTGAGGTAGTTTGTCTACCTTAACATATCAGTGTTAGGCGTTTTCCAAATACATTTTAAGGGCCGGTTTAACAATCGAAGAAGGTTAACCTTTTTGGTTAACTCGATGGTAAACTTGTACCTGGCGTTTTACAATAATTTCACCGATTGAGGTTTCGCAACTTTTGGTTCTGTTTAAATTTTCTTGAGTTGGAGGAAAATTATGGTTCTTTTGATCTAAATAGTAGGTCGGACGCATTGACGAATTTATAAAACGTCAAAGGAATATTAAAATCAATGATTGAAATGTACAAGTTCAATGTAATTAATTTTCATATTCTATCGAAATAAATATTTCCTCAGTTTGTTTATTGTTCATGTATACAAAAGATTATTTATTTCTTTAATTAACAATCTATACAAATACATGTTAATGGAGGTATCTGGAGTAGAGGTACTTGCATTTTGCCTTTGATGACGAAATTCCAGAAGAATATTATTACTAGTGAATCCTACAATATGTTGTATTATGAAAAATGACTGTAGCCACTTATATAGCCTGAGATGTATCTAATTTTACATGCATTCCCATGACTAGCGCTAGAAAGCGAAGTTTCTACACACTCTTTCTCTCAATGAGATTTCTTGTACAAATGTGTGATTTGTTGAATGAGACTTCAGAATGTTTTGTTGTATTAGCTGAAGGTGTGATTATATATGGCTCAATTCCATTGCCACTATCTCCTGCTAAAACACTATGAGGAAAATCCCTTCTTTCGAATGATATAAAATATTATGTTCTGAACCTGGCCATTTCGCATCAATGTTTGTAATTTTCAGAGATGGATAAGCTACAGGTTGCACATCCATGGGCGCCCGCAGGGGGAGGCCAGGGGGGGCCGTGGCCCCCCTGAGATTTTGATCTGCTCCCTATTTTCGAGCAAAACCGAATACTGATTTCGCCTGCGCCTCATCAAATCATTATTTGGCTCCCCCTGAGAAAAAATTCTGCGGGCGCCCATGTGCACATCCAGAGAGAAAACTGGTAATGGTTCCTGAATAGTTCGGCTTGATCACCTCCTGGTAATTGAATTCTTATGTGTGCAGTCGATAGTGCCTACCAACCTCAAAAACCTGGCATTTTAATTACCTTCTGGTTGGACGAGCTATCCAATGTTCTATTTAGTTTAGAATATTCAGCATACGCCCAATAAATAAAAATAAAACGCAGCCTTGCGATAATTTGAATCTTTAAAAAAAAATCATAATCGCAATTAATTTCGACCAGAATTTGATATAAGATGCATCACCTCAGGTCAACGACATTCCTCTCCATCACTGCTGAAAGCGTTGAAATCAATTTCCATTGATTCCATATTAACAAATCTCTAGTGAGGAATCAATTTCTTCAAAACAATAATTTTCGAATTAGACAAACATTCTAGACTATAAATACTTTTGGTGTGGGTTAAGTTAACTGATAGTTAACCACGTTTCGTGGGATTGTGAAACGCCTAACCTTTAAAATTTCCTTAACCAAAAGTTAACATTCGATTGTAAAACTTGGCCTTATTGGATAACATTCAGTGTTCTCAATATTTAAAAGTAACCCATTTGATCAGCTCAATCTGATAGACTCAGAATCAATGTCTCACATATTTTAGTGAGTTCTAGAAAGCTCAGAGCTGAGACCAACATTGACGTATCATTAGTGACCATGATCAGAAGATCAGGATTAATATACTCGGTAAATCATTGATGAAGAGTTAGGAATAGAAACGAGGCCAGCGCGGAGCTATGCAGGAACCCCATAATGTTTATTACATTTTCTAGACTGACAGTTATCATCCCGACAAGAAAGACAGAATTCACTCGCAAATAAACAGCATTCGAGAACCTTCTTTGTTTTCTTTTTATGCACAGTTGGAAAATTTTTGATGGTTTACAACAATTTCCGCCCATCTTGAAAGTTGGCTTCGGAACGTCTTCGGTGAACAATCTACATTCAAGACCACCTGAATATTAGTTTAATTGTATAATCAATCATTTTTCAACTGATTCGGGGAATTATTATTTAGTAAGTATTACCGTAAAATGTGATTTCATTTGAAGTAGAAGTATAGATTACTTTTATGAGAATTTCAATAGTATCAAAATTGACTTTCTCGGATAATTTGGCTAAGGGATTGTAGTTTTACTTATCTTGTATAGGATAGTTTGAAAATACAACTAGTTCTCAAAGGAGGCGTTGTAATCGGTATGAAGGTATTTTCAAGATTTGAAATGAAAGTAGCATATTAGAGGCAGCTAATATGAATAACATAGACATTTGCTGTTTTCGGAAATCAATCCTCTTTCTTATTTTTGTTCATTTTGAAATTAGGCTATTTATGGAAAAAACAAATAGATATATTCTAGGCTGATAAAACAACGAAATTGTGAGAATTTCTTATGGTGGTATGCATATTTTAAGAAAACATTTTATAGAAGTCTTCGCATTTGTCTGGAAGAGTTTTCAAGGATTTTCTCCAGCAGCCTCTTGAACAAAAATCAATTAGAAAAAGCAATGAAATAAGTTCCAGAAAATCATCTCATTCTGCAATTAAACGAAAATGACTAGAATTCGCAATCATAAAAGGAGTAACGGTTGTGTGCAGAATTAAATCCGGGTCCTATAAAGAAAAACAAATTGGTAACACGCTGCGATTTATCCTTCCGCATCCTATATGATCTAGAATGCGCCAGATTTGTATGGAATCGGGTATCGGGTGCTATTCAAACCAGGGAGATGTTCGATACCAGATCGCCCCTATTCATCGTTCGTATCTAGTTGCAAACTCCAGTTCTTGCTGTGATTCGATGAATGAAGTTTCTCAAAGTTGTCTGCTTAGAAAGGAAGGAGCGGTTTGGGATATATAGAATATTCAATACCCGGAGCAGCATATTCTCAACAACTTAGCCCAGGTAGTTGGGTTATTTTTCATTGTTTCAAGTATCTTCACAAAAAGGTTCTTGTTCACTTGTTGGGAATTATTAAATTACTCATTCCGAGAATGTTCGCTCTCCGTTTAAAGAAATTCAAAGCGTGGCGAATTTCTTGATTTTTGTGAACTTTTCAAAAGTTTGGAGAATTTGAAGAAGTAATCGAAACACTAGCGAGGAGAGACTTTTATACGTGCCAGATTTTCTAGAGGTAAACTTCTTGAAAACTGCTGAATATTCACATCATGAATTTATTGCGAATGGATATAAATTCACAGACCAACAAGACCAAGGGTTTCGAGACGTGATGATTATACATCTCAACGGAAAAGCTGTCTTTATATACCTAGGGTTACAGATAAAATTGGTGAAATTTTGAAGAGACACAACATCGAAGCCGTACATAATCCTGCACGAAAACTTTGCCAAGCCAACTTTCCGATGTTTACCGGATACCTTGCGACTGCGGCAAGGTCTCCATTGTTTCTACAAAATGAAGTAACAATTTGACAATTGAAAAGCCAGATAAGAGAAACCTCACTACCGGAACATGCTCTATCAGATGGACACAACCATACATATTCTATGGTATGGACAAGTTGTCACGTGACTTTCAGGAAGTATTTCAGGCACTCTGTGAGAATGTTAAAAATGAAACAATAAAGCCAAGTGAGTCAACGTTAAAAGCATATGATCAAAACATTAGTCTGCTGTTTTTTAAAACTTGGTATATCGTCAATATTTCTTTAATTATAAACGGCTCTGATTGATTTGATTTCTAGCCTTAATAATCATTCCAGATTCATGAATTGGCAGTTAGTATTGCATGAGATCTTTCTTGGATTGAGCTACAGGGTGTGTAAAAAAAATTATTCGTTTGTAGGAAAATGAAAAAATAATTGAAATTTGTTAGTATTAAATTTCGTAACGTCATTTATATTCAGGATGAATATTTTGTAACGATACTGCCGGAAACTACGGTAAATAGTGTGATGAATCGTTATACGTATTTTCAGAAGGTGATACATCAAATAATCCAATAAATTTGTTTTCATGTCTGCCCCTCAGTTCGTAACAAATTATATTAAATTGAACTTTTTTAATATAAGATTCATTAGGCAAAATTGAAATTAAACTCGAATATCATTCAATTCTGCACAAAAAATTTATGTTTGATAAAACTCGATACCGTTTTCAAAATATTTAAATGTATCTATTTAATCAACTTTCATAGGGTATTCACAGGAGTGTGTTGCTCTGATTGTTTGTTTTCATCAGTCGTAAGGAATTATTAATTTTCCATAATTATATGCAGACAGTTTAGTCTGTACCTACATTAATAAATGAATATCGTCGGTCCAATTCCAAAGTCACGAATGCACTTTTCCGATGTTCCGAGAAAAACGTGGTTGAAAAATTGAAGACAGTTCTCTAAACATAGATTTCGTTTTGTGGTACTAAGCTACAAGTAGGAAAGTGGTATAAGCAAACGCTTTCACGATTTTGGCATTGATACCATTACTAGGTATAATCGCTATATAGTGCACATAGGCGAAAAGCAAATTCATACGTGCAAACCATCCGCCTCTGAAATTTTTAAAACTTATAACTTTTTTGCCAAATTAGTTGTGTGTATGTCCCAATTGAAGGACTAAGATACTGAGTACTGAGTAGGAATTAATCATAAAAATAATACGATTTCACACAGTTTATAGAAATCTTTCGTATTTGAAGGTTCATAAATTATTACTGTGGGGATGGTGATTCAGTACTTTTACCTTGTTTCCGTTCCGAAAAATAAACTGTTTTCAGAATATCGAAGTAGTATGCAGCTTTGATGGTACGTTGGGTTCGCAGACATGAGCCAGAATGAGCTATGATTCAGCCCATTCAAATCAAATCAAATTTATTTAACAAATCATTACAGAACGGTAGGTAACAATTGATAGTCAATGAAAAAAAGATATAATGAAACCAGCAGAACAGCGAGAAAAATTCATCTTCATATTCACTTTACTTGAATTCGTCTGTCAGGAATTCATGAATTGAGTAGTAGCATTTGGAGGCCAGGAAGTGTTTGAGGCGTTTTCGAAAGCAACTGCAGAATTTTATCTCATCTGGAAGATGATTGTACAATTTGATTGCTAGATAATTTGTGGCTTTCTGTGCTTGTTTTATTCTGTGGTATGGAATACATAGATCATTTCTTCTACGTGTGGCATAATCATGAAATTCTCCACTTGTGATGTATTTGCTCTTGTTTTCGTGAACATGAATCAAACAATCATAAATGAATTGGGTGTGAAATGTCAGTATCTTATATTTTTTTAAATATTCTCTACAAGAAGTGGTGTTTTTGATCCCTGCGAGCGTTCGTATAACTCTCTTCTGTTTTAAGAAAACTTCATCAGATTCAGGCCCATCTCCCCAAATTAGTATGCCATAGGATAAAGAGCTATGGAATAGTGCAAAGTAGATATCCCCCAGGACAACCTCGCATGTTAATCTTTTTAATCTGCTCATGACGAATATAACCGATGATAACTTTTTCGTGAAATTCTCTATTTGGATGTTAAATTTAAAATTGTTCTGGATTTGAATACCTAGGAATTTCGCACTTTCGATGTTATGTAATCCTGATCTAGTTTCTATTTTCAAGATATTTTTTCTTGTTACTTTCAAGCGGAGACTATTTGAGCTGAACCAACTTTCGGCTTCAAACACAAGAGCCCTACTCCTGCACTCACTTCCGATCTCATCTTGCAAACGCAGAAAAACTTCCGGTCGTTATCAAGAGCGGGAACATGCGTTTTCAAGAGAATCATAAAAGAGTGTGCACAACATACCAAGTCATCATATAACCAAAACTCGACCCTTCGAGAACTTTCCTGCGCGATCTGCAGTATTTGTCTCTATCATGTTCGAACCACCCTAGTAGTATCAGGGTGGTACATAAGAATAAGAGTTAAAAAAAACAAGAAGTGTATTTCTAGTTTCTTATCTCCTCGAAACAACACCTCAACAACTTGAGACGAATGCGACCTCTGCTGTATTCCAGGAGCCATATACGTAAATCTTCATTCTGCTGATTTCCGCACAAACTACCCCCGCACCCAATTCCGCCATTTCTATTCGATGCTCCCATTCCTAAGGGATGATCCCCCTTTTCCGCTTCAAAAGTTGACAAAAATGGCTTAATTTTGGCTTGAATTCGCCGCCTCATCACATCGCGTCGAATATATTAAAACAGAGCCTGGAGGTTAGTTGGTGTATCCAGATGAAGCAATGGAAAAAGTACAGGGAAAATTAGGCAAGTTTTATTGAATGAAGGGGTATCTGCCGTTCGTTTGTCTTTTTCCCCCGCTTACCTTTTATGTTTTAATTGCGACTGCTCGCCTCAAAGCCGTTCTTGGCTAGTTTGCATTCAGCCTTCGTCCGCTAATTGCAGTCATAGTAATAACCGCGCTTACTAAGTTATGCAAACTTAAAAGAGACGGTGAAAGTTTTGGCACGTTCCGAATGGGGGAAACGTATATCTCGGGAGGTTAATTCACAAAGCATTTCGCTGTCTAATTCCTTGTTCATCGTCAATTCATCCTCCAGAGTGATGAATTTAATTGAGGTCGCGATTTCCGATCCTGCGAATAATAGGCGAAGTTCGAGCCTGCTCCTCTGATTTGGCGAAGACATTTAATATGTTCTATTTGCGTGAAGAAAAAAATGCAATTTCTTCGGAATAATTGAAATGCAATAAAGGATTTTGGATGAATAAGAGTATCATTTTTTAATCATGAGTTTATCTACGGTTATATGAGAAAACACGTATAAGCATGATTCAGACCTGCAGAGGCATTTACTTATCACCTAGTAGTAATCACAGTCATTATCGGTTCGATATATTTTGAGTGCTAGGGTAGCGAGGGAGTTAACAGTTCGAGAATATCAATCGCTGACAATTATAAACTAGTTGATCACAACATTTCTCTGTCGATCTCATTACGAATGAAGTACAAATTTTCGAAATGAATAAATTTTCATTTTGCATAATAGACACATTTGACATAATACGTATTTATTACTATATTCATAGAAATGAAGTTTCAGTATAGTTGTCACACTACTCGATTGCTTATTGCTTCTGAATACTTCATGTTCTCTTGCCAATAAGAATCATACATTAAAACAGTTCATTATTGATCAATTCAGTGTACTTTCACAGTGTTTCAGGATAAAATAGGGAGATATGATGCACACTTTTTAGAATGCACCGTAAATCCACTGTTTTGAACTGAACGTGATCGTAACATCATGAATAATTCTTTAAATATTAAACTTTCAATCATCACCATGAAAAAATTCAAATTGAAAGAAAACCTCATGTTTGAGACGACGCATGGGGTATAGGAGAGGTTGCTAATATGTACCTATTAGCAACCCATAATATGGGTTCAACATAATGTCTTTACTTTTGGAAAAATTTTCTTTTTCCACAGGGCATAAAAAAATTTGGAGGATATACACTTAAGAAGTGCGAATTTGAGCTATCGACTTAATATTCTTGTGGAATCGTTTGTAAAAAACGAACTCGTTAAGTCCTCCAGTGTCCATTTCCTCCTTCTACTCTTATGACTTTCAGGTACTCAACAAATTTCTTGTAACTTCATTGCACTTTCATTTCTATTTTCCAAGAACAGCAAGAGTTAAACGTCTGCATGCATCTACCACAAATGGCACCAAAAAGGCGAATTATCTGATTGCGTTGTCTCTCCCGCAACGTCATATGTCTCCCTATTTTACCTTATTATTTTTTAAAAACTGTTTTCCTGTATACTTCTTCCAATATTTTTACATTTATTATGTTTTCCTAAGACTTTTTTTTTGTTTCAGGTAAGTGACGAGAGTTCTAACTAGATGCTGGAATATTGTGGGTAAAATCTTCAGCATTAGTCATTTTTAGTAACAACTGTTCTCAATTCAAAAAAACAACATTCTGAATTTCAATGATTTTTTCGATAACTTTTCATACAATTTTTAATGTAACTCGTAAAAGGTGTGTCAGGACTTGAAAACATGATTTTTTCCTAAAAGTTATAAGAGGAATATCATGTAATCTTTTTTATATGAACCACCCTCTCAAGATATAGAACTAAGAAGAAAATTAATTTTTCTACAGTTTCTGAAGAACAATGAGACATGAATCTGTGCATAATATAAAGCAATGAGCAAATATTAGTCACAAACCTTCTTCTATCTCATGACTTCATTATGATGAACACATTCCAGTTCTTGGACATTCGTACCATTTCAGAATTTTTTGTTGATTGCTCGGAAAGAGCTTCTAGATTTCGATAGAATTACTTTCTCATTTTGTATACGGTAATGCTTTAAAACGGTCAACTACTTCTTAATTGAATTTTAAATAAAATTCGCAATATCACAACATTCAGTTCGTGAATCGAAATAAATATATCATGCCTTCAATTTTTCTATGTGTGTCATCCTCCAAACATATTGTGTTGATAATTGTAAAAAATTTGTCTTGTGAACTAATCCACAGTTAACGCATGGTTCGCATTCTGCTTCAGCAACCTACTAGAATATTCAAAATCCATCCGTATTTTTCATTTGGTAACGTATTTTCTAACTGCACGAACAAAATTTACAAAATGTCATAGAAAGGTGCTGTAAAATGTTTAGGTTTTCATTGAAAAATATCTATTGAAATATTTCCTGGAAACATTATTCAGTTTTTTTCTCCCAAGTCTCTGAAACAAGAAACAATAAAAAAAAAACTTTTCAGGTAAGAAGAAAGGCCCTTTGAAAAAAGTCAGGTTTTTCCAATCTGTAGTCATTCATATCATCAATCCAAAAGTCAAGAATCCCTTGTAATAAAAATCACCAAATGATAATAATGCAAATATTTCATCAATTTCGATCAAAATCCAAAGATTTAGAAAAAGAATACTGGTACAAAATATTTTCCGAATTCGACTAGTCGGATTATTTTCAAAATGGAAATTCTAATTTGGAAGCCTTTTCAGACAATTTGATGGAAGGATGAACATCCATCGTAACTCATTCGACGTTATCACGACAAGAGCAGACTGATATTGATTCATCTTCATTAATGTAGATAGCTCGCTGAATATGCACTTAGTGTTCAATCATGTCGTTATTCCACAAAATTTCCGACAAGTGATATATATGGAAGACTGAATATACCTCAATTAAGCCAGAACAGACGATATGTTGTCTGATATGAGGAATCTCTAGAATCTGATCCAGATTGTTCCACAAACAAGCTCATCTAATGAGTCGTGAGTAATCATATCTTCCGTCAACGAGGTTTGCTGCTCTTCTAAAGGTTGAATGGAAGAATATTCCACTGATTAGATCTTCATTTGAAAATATAGCTCAAATTCGAAGTTTGTCAAGCTGTTTCATGAATTGTAATTTTTGACATCTTTTGGTTTACTGCAACACGAAAAATGTTCTGTAAAGTGCATTCCAAATTCGCTAAAACAGAAGTGATGAACTTATATGTAGGAAATTCATGGATTATGTACTCATAAGAAATTGAAAGGTGATATGATTTTTTTGATATAGTTTAACTGTGGAAGTTATAGGGTGATTTCGAAATTGTTGGGTTTCAGAGATTCCGTGTATCTCAGATATTATTTTCAAAACAAGTAGTGCCTCTGATAGGTAATTAGGTATACTTAAATTCAGAATCCAAACTTTTATTTTTTTAATTGTATCTAGATCGAAAGCTGTATTCGTTATACAGGTGTCCCATAATTGATGCATCGAAAATGTACCGTTTCCAAAATAATCAGTATTTTATGAATATTTTCAAAACAGTTTCTCATTTCAATTCATTCCAGAAATTTTCAACAATCCCGTGTGTAGTATGCAAAGAAGACGTCAAGCTGTTATTGATGCCCGTGGAGGTCATTCATTGTATTGATAGTCTTAAAATGCTCGAATTTTCTGGGAATAAAAATTCGGTATTTTACGCGATTCTTCTTCACCACCTATATACTCTGCAGACCTACAGGCTGAATTTAATTTTATTTCCTGCGACTTGAAAACATATTCATGCGAATTCTCATCACAAAATTTCATTAACACTATAACTTTTCGCATTTCAGGAGGATATCCCTAACTCATGTGGAGCAGTTTATTCATGTATTTGAAATGTACAGAGATCCATATGACTTAGAAATAGAAATAGAATCAACGGCACAAATCAGCACAACCTTTCACAATTCAGCTCACAGAGTATTATTTCAAAAATTCAAAATGGCTGAGCCAACATCACACATGTAATGCAATTCGACTACTCAGCATACTTCTATTCAACTTATCTCAGAAATCCAACTACTGGTGGTATTCTGCTTTTTTTCTTTAATCTACGAATCTGTAGCGTACGATTGATCTGTATGTGGCTGATTTACAGTTTCGTAAATTATGACATTCTGGGAGTTTTTCTGTAACTCTCGTATTAGAAGTGACAATTTTGAACTACTTCATAAAAACATCATAGAATAGAATTTATTTTCCTATAATTTTGGCTCGTAAGTATTGATTATTGGATATATTCATGTTCAATTCGTGTATGTTACAACGAGAAAGAGAAATTAACAACCGAAGTGCGAAGATGAATCACAAAAGTAGTTGAGTTTAGTAAAGTATTTTATATTGTGGACTGAAACAAATCATTCAACATAACCTCACAATATACCTTTCGATATGTTTCCGATCACCTTTAAGCTACAGATCTATAGAAAGCGTCGATAATCGTAATTGTCCTGTAAGCTTATGAAAAGTTACAGATTCGATTACAGATGAAAACAGAATACCGCCATTAATTTCAGAGCTTCAGTAGACTATGTAGACATCAACATTCCTTGATATTTCGTCAAATACTTCGACCATCTCAAGATCTTGACAAATAAAAGAGATAGCAACCGTCGAGAATCACAACAAAATTCTCGTTCCTCCGAATTCCTCATTCCCAGAGATAAATCGAGAATAAATTTAACCAGACCTAAACTCATTTTTCCCGTTGGTCTTGCCCCAGTACGAAACACCCTCTGGGATCAATGGAAAGTGTGAAAGTTGCCGAACTGTTGAAGTTGGAGAAAATTATAGGCCTGTATAATCCGAAAACGGAACGTTCGATTCGATTGCCTGCGCTCGGAAAGCCAGAATTCCAATACTTTGCCCCAACTCGGAGCTCCGTCATACAGAGGAGGCTATAATTGCTTTGTTTGTGTACCCAGATTATTTTCTTTGATACTTCCGCGTTGGAGGTACCTCAACCGACGTAGTTGGAAAACTGATTTATTTTTGATCGATTGAAAATATTCTCTAGAAACTTGCATTGGTCGTTCGAGCGAATCAACCTAATTTGGAATTCTCAGTTTGAGTCTCGGAAGAAGTTCTTTGAATGAGAATTTTGCTGTCATAAATTTATTGAATTCGTTTCCATCGAAGTGCGGCGATTTTAATGAGTCCTGACTCATTGTTTCAAATTTCCATTTTTCATACGGTTTACCGTCGGAATCTTAGGAAGAGTAGGTAAAGAGTACTTTACAGAGTGTTGCGAATCTCGAAAAGGAGAGTCCTAATATGGTTGAACAAGTTTCAGCTTGAAGGTTTCTGTTTTTATCTGTTTGGGGTATATTTATGTGAAACCAGATTCAGTTGCTAAATCAACAACTATTGGATTCAGTGCACCTCAAACGAAATGTTTCCTCTTGAAAATTTTCATCGTCTTCTTTTCCCCTTTAATTAGTCCCACTAAGATATCCAATGCTGAAATCAATTAAAATATTTTAAGAAATCATTGGCCAAATTTACTGGAAGACGTGACACTTCTCAGAGAAATATGGTTTCAGAGAGATAATTGCCCAGCACAATATGCTATCTCAGTTAGAGAATATCTGAGTGACGAATATTCGGGCAGGTGTATACGGATATCTGGTATGATCTCGTGGCCAGCCTGTTTACCTGATTTTAATCCCTTGAACTGCCTTTACTAGAGGAGAGTGAAGAAAAATGTTCATTCAAAACGAATTGAAAATGTAGCTGAGCTCCTCAGGAGAAATTAAAAAACATAAGGCGAACTTAATCCTTATGGACCACGTTATTCGTGGATCAGTGTTCATTTTACTTACATTCAATCATCAATCGCCGAATCAATAAACTCGTTGGAATCACAAGAGTCCAATGGCAATTTTAACTATTTTGTATGATTATTGTTGTTTCGAACTTGACTTGTCCTATACATTTCATGTAATGTCAGCAGGATTAAAATAGTATATTCTAATACAAGTTGCAGAATGAGCTCCTATTCCAACACGAATGCGAATTTCGAAAACTCGCTCCTTAGTCGCTCGTTTTCGAAATCATGAGTGTTGGAATTGCCTTCTGCAACGAGTATTAGACGATATTTTCTCTATTTCAGAAAGTTTTGTGGAAAACTCTCGAAATTAAAATGAAAATTCAGATTAGTGACTTTTGTATTGTATCTTGACAGTTGCTGTCACTAACGAAATTTGACAGATTGCGGAAGTTGAATTGATTTGATTCGAAAATTTAGTGGATCGTAGGTCAGTACTGACAAATACAAAACGAATAATATATACTCAGGATTGCAATAGTCAAAATTTTTGGTTATGCAGGGTGAGTCTTTGTTTTGTACATCGTACATATATTCTAACGTGAAACTTTATGTCTCTACCATTTCTGCCGATTCAGCTTGATTAGAAAGATACAGGCTGTTGAAAATCCATGAAAAAATGTAATCTTCGAATATATCTCGTGAACGATTTCATCGAATGAAATGATTCTCAGGATATAGGTTTAACTCACATGTTTTTTTTTTTTCGTTATGACCTGCAGAAATTCTGTGATCCCAAACCTTAGAAGTGAATTGAATGTCAGTTTATGAATATCAAATCTCGTGATTTAAAAAAATCTACTTCAAAGAAATCAAAAAAGTTAGTTACTTTGGCTGAATAAAATTATGTTCAGAAGATTCGCAGAATTGAATTTCTGCTATATTTTCTCGAAGGTTCAGGTGGTAGATCTAATGCTCGGAAAAATTTTAGTGTCATATTTTCAGAGATGTCATAGCTCATTATGGAAGTTTAAGATAGCTATATCTTTTTATCTAGGCTGAATCAGGAAAAAAGCTTTACGCAAATAGTATTTCTTTCGACCTCAGCAATCTATGGTTTGAAAATATGTACAAGTCCAAGACTTACCCTGTGTACAGGGTTTGTCTTTTACTTGTACATACGTACATTTCAACGGGAGATTCCTGAAGTGAGAAAAATGAGACCTTTGATCCCTAAAAATTTTTCCGATTCAGCATGTTTGAAACTTGAAAAAAGACAGGGTGTTGAATCTTCCACAAAACAAAATTCCGCTGACATATATTTTTTTCATTATGGGCATTACCCACATAGTATTACATTTCATGATTGAGGCAGAAATTCGGGGTTCATCATTTTCGAAACTAAATAAAATGCAATTAAATTGATGATTGTCAATTTTTGAAAATGAAAGTTCTTATCGTAACTCTCCTAAAATGCGCATATTTCGAGTTAATTCAGAAAAGCTTTATCAGCAAAATTGAAAAAGATTTGGTACTTTCACAGATATGAAATTATGGTACTTATTGTTGCAGGTTTAAGCGGTGAAGACGAACTTAAGTGGCATGTTGAATTGGATTTATTTTTCCTCAAGAATCGGTTAAAATATATTGAGTGGTCAAAGGTTTACCTTGTATGGTGATGAATTAGTTTCACCAAAAATAAGACATTATATCTTCCCCCAACTATCAGTGATGGTGAAGCCGAAGGGTTTAGAGAAGTCATGATGGCCTTTTTACTGCTCTGACAATACGTGGTCCTGAATCAATTCAGTTCAATCGATAGAGAAAGCATGAAAGAAATTCATAAATTGTGGGTTCATCAGTCAAATTTCAAGATTCCTGTCAAACGATCTTATTGCGTGCAGTATGCGATACTCATAGGATATTAATAGCCATCATCAACTGAAAAAATGTGAGTGAAGTAATAATCAATTGCATCTTGAGCCCACAATTTCATAAATCCATCATAAAACATGAAACCAGAAGATTGTCAATATCTCATCAATCCGCTCCACTCAAACAAAATAGATCTCGTTCCACCCACCCTCATTCATAATTCACCCACCTGAACGGAATCATGATAATGGCAGACGATTCATTTTATCGAACCTCCTTCCTCCTTCCTCCCCACAGGAAAGGAACGATGAACAACGTACAAATCGAAAAATTCTAACATGAATGTATTCACCGAAATATGCTTTCACGAGGAGGGATCGGAAAGGGAAAATAAAATATTAAATAAGGGAAGTGGACTCAGGAGATTCCCGAAGACATTTTCGGCATTTTAGCATCTCAGTCGGAAGGAATTTAGGGAATGCGAGATATGAAAGTTGAAAATAAATTCCCGTGATAGATTTTATTATCCGTCCCACTCACAAAGAGGAGAGGGAATACGGCACAGAGGTACATATTTCAAAAAAGCCGGCGTATCTATGTAATGGAAACCTTCCTATTCTTGGGCTGACCTTTGATATTCGACAACAGGCTGATAAGGCGAAATGAATGCATTGTTTTCTTTTATAACTTCGGTGGGCCCGTATCTCGTTTTTCATTCATCTTTTATTGCACTCTTATCTATCAATTTATTTCTCTATGTAAATTCGTTGGGGGAATGTCGGCATTTTCGTTTATGATATGGTAGAGATCGAATTTGTAGTCCTGCAACCTTTTTTTCTATGTAAAATGAATTTGTAAATTCATGAAGTATAATATTTCTATATCTCACAGCAATGTAGGTATACTTTCAAGAAAGAATAATTCTGCTGACATTAATGACATAAAACCTTTAATATACTCAGTAGCTTTTGAAAAATATTGAAATACACAAGCTGGACCGAGCAACTTCGTCAGTTCAAATTGGTTCTTACGTTCTTGGATAACGGTTGCAACTTCATCTACCGGCTTCAATTGTATTTCCAAACTATCCAGCCACTCACGTTAATACGTCCAAACCGAATCTGAATACACAATGCCATAATGAAATATTCAAAAAATTCAAAATGATAACGATTGGAATCTAAATGAAAAATAATCTAAATTTTTTCAAATTATTTGAAAATTGAATCAGCTCTGAGATAAAACCCAAAATTAACACAACCGTCAACGATGTTACATTTTCCCTCCTTTTCCCTTTTTTGCAGCTGCACTGTCATAAAACGGAGTAGGTATCACTCAACAGAAGAGTTGATCCACCGATGGTCCGGTCCTTCGAAAATTCAATGGGAATCAGAGATATTCCACAGAAAATGAGACCTACTTTCTCCTGATTGATCATCTTTACATTACAAATTATAAAATATCATAATAATAATATACGATACTCGCGCATCGACGACAGTGTCTGGGTTTGTTGTAATTATAACCTTTGAAACTTTGAAATTTTCCCGTATTTTTCTCAATTTTGATAACCAAGACATATCAAATCTAGTGACACCAATATAATATAAAATAATTCAATATAATATAATACCTAACATGATAGATATAAAATGGATTGAATCCTCATATGCGTTGAGTATTTGTTTTATTAGGATACATAAAACTCATTATATTTCCATTGGTAAAAACTATGAAATGTGCATTGCAAAAATTCAATTCGACTTAACTGTATGGACTTCAATTGATAACTGAACACGTTCACAGGCTGTATGAATCGAAACTTCAAAATTTAAGTGCTTCATTCACTTGGGTTTAATCAGTTATGAGTTTTTTTTTTCAATTAACAAATTTGCCAACAAAATTTCGCTCAAAATATTTTTTCTTCGAAAATTTTGAAAATATATAATAGTATATTCTAAAATATTGTTGCAGAATGAGCGTCTATCCCAATACGAATGCATAATGCCTGCTGCAACGATTATTAGACGATACTTTCTCTATATCGGTAAATTTTTGTGAGAAATTCTCGGAATTCAAATAAAAATTCAGATTAGTGACTTTTGTATTGTATCTTGGCAGTTGGTGTCACTTAGGAAATTTGACAGATTACGGAATTTGAATTGATTTGATTTGAAAATTGAGAGGACCTGAGGTCAGTACTCACAACCACAAAACAAAAAACATAACTGACAACAATGCTGTAATGAGTTTCATTGCAGCACTACTTTCAGCACTATATTGAACTCATTACGATACTGAAATAGAGAAAATATATATGGTAATTCATCTGGAAGAACATAATTCAATTTCAAGGAATACTAGGAAATCTTCGGAATATTTTTACGAAGCAGATTATTTCTTGAAAAGTTCAAAACAGTGGTAGCACCCAGAGTCAGCTTTCTTGAATGAGGTTTTATATGAAACACTTCATCTGTTTTTCTATTGTTCATCTAGGACATAACGTCATACATTTATGAACAACTTGTATGAATATAATTATCCCATAGAAACCATAAGAATTGTTTCATTTCGAATATTTGAACCTTGGCATCCACTTGAAAATTTATGAAGTAGAAATATTCTTGAATTTTGCATTCACGTACACTTAGCGGCAATATAGATGCATGCACGTATACAGTTCTTCCGCAATACGTCAAGAGGCGTCAGAGTCACAAATGTTGGACACATTTCCCATTTGTCCTATATCAAATGTTGCGCTTGGTTGGTCATGTTCGCGGCAGAGTAGAGGAGAAGGGCAAATAATCCGAATTCGGAGAAAATAACATGCTATTTGCTCGATCCAGGAGATTTCTCCTCTTTTGAGCTCGCGGATCCGTTTGAAGTTGGATCAATCTATTTTGCTTTTTATGGGGAATATTATCTCGATATTTCTCGAAATATGAAATAGTATTTAACCAGATACGTGGCGCAGATTTTATTCTGTTTACACGGGCGAACTGATCGAAGCAGGGATCAGATATCCTTTGATGTAGTGAATGCATCGTTGCGGATTATATTGAGAATTCGAGGATGAGTAGAATATTGTAGATTTGCATCATATCTGTTATCTTCTCTGCACTTCTCGTTACTTTCCGAAAAATATGCTGCGCAGCTTATCATATAAAGACCAGCGGAAATGGTTGTATAAGATCTGAAAGATTTATTGTTTCTCTCCTGCTGTAACGGACAAAACTCAGGCCGGGCTATTCTGTCAAACATGGGGCTGCTAGTTCTCAATTGGAGTTAAAAAATTCATTATTTATCAGAATAATTTGTCGAGGCAACATAAAATCTAAAAATCGCCAAGGGTTCATTCTATTAGTTGTGAAACTTTTTTTCCGCAATATTTGGCTGTAGACGTAAGTGATAGTTGAAATAAATAGATTTAGGATGTCATATAATAAGCTAAAGTAGTTGTGAACGTATCGAAATATGAGTCTATTTTTATCTGCATCATAAACTTTTTCTCGATGAGGTGATCATATCAGTTCACTAGCCGAGTTCCTGTCATATTTGCGCTAGGTTTTAACTCGGTTTTAATATATCGCTTCAATATGAAGACATCTTCGGCTGAGGTGAGCCTCAGCCGAAGATGTTTGGTATTTGAGATCATTTCATGAGTGAAATGATCTCAAATACCTATGGTGACAAGGGCGTACCCAGAATTTGAGCTATTAGGGGGGGCAGCTCATACCTGTTTCGAGAAGATGGTCGGTCGGATATATTGAAACAAAAAATCATGAAAATTCACTGTTTTCAATTAGTTTGATTATGATACAAAACAAAATATAAAATAGTCATAATACTTAAATATATTGATTTAACATTGATGACAGTCTTTTCAAAAACTCAATGTTTTCTTTTAAATAATTTCGATGTACGCTCATCGGACATAAACCTGTAAACCTTTCTTCACCCCCGTCGATAGCTGGGTAGCCAACCGAACATAACATCCCAGATAATTTTCATGATGACTATCATGATATTTACAGATTCTGCTGGAGAATGTGACGCTTTTCCAATGTTAGCATGCAATGAGTAGTTTTATCATGGTTGTCATTTTCGATTTCACTACTTCTTTCCCGACCTTTTTTTCTTTTTTCGCGTGTTGCCGCTAAAAAAATAGATACACAAAATTACTTTTAGGCATAGGACGAGAAGAAAGATCAAGATACCTATAAAAAAATCACATTCAAATATCATCTACTTCCTATCAGTAAAAGTAAAATTGCGATATTCAAAATTCGTTATTTCGTAGTTTGAACGTCAATTAAGTAAAACTAGATAATTTGAAATAATACACTTATTGTGACGGTACCAAAGAAAAGGGATTTGTTCTCGATATGGACGAGTTATTTGTTCGTAATAATTTGCATAATAAATTTGATTTGATTTAGAAAATCCAAGTTATTTAGAGAGGTGATTCGATTAAAAAATTTTTAGGTGTTTGCTGGTTACTACAAAGTTATAACAAAAAAAATTTACTTTTTATTATTATCTCATAAAACTGTCTGTGAACATCTCGGAAACTAAAACCGACCATAAGGCTCCTTTTCTCGAATAACGTCACATTTGTAGACTGTAAAATATGAAAATGTTTTTTGTGTGTTTGGACGTTCATTTCTCTATCACGCTGTATCGGTTGGATTAAATTTACAATCTGGATAAATGATATCCTAGAACGTAGGATAATTTTAAATGTTTTCTTTCCAGCAAAAAAATATACGTATACCTACAATACTTGAAATGACACATTATTTCATGTTTGATAAATGAAACAGCATAGAACAAAGCTACAATTACAACAAAACCACGTCTTGTATATCACCTGGTTTTTCGAGAATTTCATATCGCCGATACTAAACAATGAGAGGCCGAATTCATGCTGGCCGGTAACTTTAACTTTTCCCCTACCCTAAGAATTTAAACATAGAAAAAGTACTGTCGTCAGTATCTTGATAGCGCTAGATGTTGTTTTCATATTCTGCTCTAATCCTCTAGGACCTGGGATAATCAGAGCCATCTATGGCTCTAATTGTCTCGTCGGGAGTGGAAACGATGCGACGGTTTCGCGGGAGATTTAAATTATACTGCGTCACTAACAGAATACTATATCGAATATTGTAGAATATCTAATTATAGATAGAAAAATTTCAAATCAAAATATTTGACTGAAAATATATTGTATTTCCAACACTTTGCGCAGAGTAGGTAACACGTTTTTAATTCCCACTTGCCAGAAAAATTTACGTTAATTTTATCTTCTAGGAGGGGGGGGGGGCAGCTGCCCCCCTGCCCCTGCCTCGGTACGCCCATGTATGGTGAAGCCGTTCTTAGTGACAGAACAGCTTCGGACTTAGAGGCAATAGGTACTTGAAAAGCATTGAATGATAATCAATCGTAATACGACGAGATATAATGAAAAATTTCACAGCATGACGTTACTCGACCTTGTATTGCGAAACTGGTCGAGATATGCTTGGGAACTTTTGAAATGGGAAGTCCGTCCCCATCCGCCGTATTCACTAGACGTTGCTCCCTCAGAATCAAGAAGTTAAATTCGATAATTTCGTGGATCAATTAAAATATTTACTACATTTTTCAACGCAGCAATTGAATGCTGCCAAAAAAAAAAAAATAGAGGGTATAGTGGCCAGCGATGGACAACACTTCGAATCATGAATGTTCAACCAGTTCTCTATAATAAAGCTTCGAATTTCGTGCGAAACCGATTTAATGAAATATATACCTCAGAAATTCCTTGTACAATGCGCATAAACAAACTAGGTAAAATGCGTATAAATCTATTAAGGAGCATTCAGAACATGCACTAACTGATTGAAGCAATATTTCGAAAATCTTAAGTTACCATTGATATTTAAGAACATAAAGACAGAATAATCAGAAAAGGGGAAACCCCCTTGGTACATAGCACAACGCTGATCTCAGAAAAACCCAAGATCAAGCCGATACGGAGTGAGAGAGATGGTCCAATCAACATAGCGCGAAACATCAAGTGAAATAATGCCTAATAGACCAAAACATTAGATTGCTTTGGAATGCATTTATCGAAAACGAGGAAATCAGGAAAATAATAATCGAAAGAAAAAAAATGCCTCTGTATTGACGAATGTTGAAAGACTAATTGCAAAATTCACGATTCTTAAAAAAAACATCTCTACGATACTCATTCTGGCAGTTTTCAATTTCCTGAATCATCAATCATCAATAATTTTCATCTGATCTGGTCTTGACAGAAAAATACGAATTAAATAATATCCATTTGGAAGAGATTTCCGTTGACTACAAGAAAATAATAATAAACGGAATCTTCAACAAATTTCCATAAATAATATATTCTAAAACAAGTTGCAGAATGAGCTCCTATTCCAACACGAATGCGAAGTTCGAAAACGAGCGACGAAGGAGCGAGTTTTCGATAGCATGAGTGTTGGAATTGCCTTCTGCAACGAGTATTAGACGGTATTTTCTCTATTTCAGTTGATTATGTGAAATACTCTCGAAATTCAAATGAAAATTCAGATTAGTGACTTTTGTTTTGTATCTTGGCAGTTGGTGTGACATACGAAATTTGACAGATCACGGAATTTGAATTGATTTGATTCGAAACTTGATTCGATCGGAGGTCAGTACTGACAACCATAAAACGAAAAATATATCTGAAAACAATGCTGTAATGAGTTTCATTACAGCACTACTTTTAGTACTGTAATGAACTCATTACGATACTGAAATAGAGAAATATCCTTATTTTATCGAAACCCATAAAAAAACCTTCATACACCTTCATAAAAAATTTTTGAAGTGAAGTATTCAATTTCGTTATCTACTTGGAATTCAACACAACTTGTATACAGTCTTTCAGGATCACAGAAAAAAATCAGTTGGGCACTGTGATCATTTCAAATATAGTTTTTCGTCTTTATAGAGGTACATTGAAAATTTTGAGCGACGAATGAGAATAATTCAATTCACATTTCTTTATTTTGTTCTGCTGTGGTGCAACATGTTTGATATCAAAATTCTTCTTTTTTATTAATATTCGAAGCAGAATATTATAACTCGAAAGAGGTGTTGCGATCATATTAACAGGAACCCCAGAGTAAATTCTATTGTGAAAGCAAGGTCTGTATATCTCTGGTGCTCATACGAATGGAGCTGCATCTCATCTGCTAATTATACGGATTTCCGGTTTCTGATTTCCCTACGGATAGATAGGTCATCATCTGCTTGACCTGAGTAACTATTTACATGATTAAAATTTAGATATCTCTTCATCCTGCTAGAGCTGGAATATACTGTTGTTTTTCTCATGAGGTTTATCTTCTTTTTTTTTGGGCAATCAGAGGGAATTTAGGTGATTTGGTTTTTCGAAATGAAATTCGACCTGACATTTCATTACCCCCATTCCTTTTTCAGACTCTGATTATCCCTATAAATTTAATTTGGGTTTTCTCTCCCAGTTTCTGAAACAAGGAAGAATTAAAAAAATTTTAAATTGTGCACCAATTCGTGGGGGGCCGAAAATAAAATCAAAATATTGTCACGATTCTAAAAAATTGTATTAAGAATAGAAATTGTCTGACGAAGGATCTGCTTCCTGATAATAGTCGTTGAATTCTCTGGTGATCTACAGAGTGTTTTACAAGCTCTATGACAACCTTCGACATAAGCTAGCTGTGCTTTTTTTGAACATTTTTGTTCCTATGAACTTAGGTCGGAATCGTTTTCGCTTTGGAGTAACAAGCATTTGATAGTGCAACACCACATAGAGGGAGATAAGTAATCCGATTGCTAAATGAACATTTCCCGAATAAATGGATAAGTCAAGAAGGACCAATACATTGGCCACCTCGTTCGCCTGATCTGAATCCCTTGGAATTTTATTCATGGGGACATTTGGAGCAGCTTGTTAGTTATATGGAAATCCAATCTCCTCAACAATCACTTGATTGAATTCAATATGCAACGAACCAAATACGACACAACCATCTAAAGTTTCGTCGATGTCAAAAGCATTCAAGCCGAAGGTAGACATTTTGAACAATTTTTGAAGCCTTCAAATTTTCATATTCATCATAATTTGAACAAAAAAATATGAAAAATATAATTCTTCAAATGCTCCTATCTTCAGAACAAAAACGAAAAAAAAATGTTGAGAATAAGTACATCTATCAAAGTTTGTCATAGAGCTGTATATCTCGAATGGTGAATGTTTTCAGATAATGCAATATTGTCCGTTTTAAATAATAAATATCTCAAATGAACAAAATTACAGTGTATTGACATCAAGAGGTTCTAATTTGACAAACGAAAGTTATGGGCTAATCTTGATCCCAATTTTTGATCCAACATTTGGAACATCCTGTGATGAGTTTTTCAAAATTCTGAAAATGTACAATATTGACACAGTCTTCGACTTCAAAAATGTGAAAACGGTTTGTGCTTCAGGTATCTAGATTAGGAGTAACAAACATAATACCGAATACTCCTTTCTCTCTTTTTCTTCAGGTTTTTCTCGATAGTTTTGAAAGTTGTTTGACGAATGCAACGATTTGGGTACGAATGTATTCAGAATTGCATACTCTGTCAAATTCAAATAGAAAAAATCAGAAAAAAAAAGTTTTTAAATATTTTTTTCGCTTCCTGTATAACTGACAGTGGTCAGCCTCCAAGAATATTCTTGCTCGGTAGATAATGTCAAACAATATCGTAATCCCAAATTTTCTAAAATGTGAAAACGGTTTGTGCTTCAGGTATCTAGATTAGGAGTAACAAACATCATATCGAATACTCTTTTCTCTCTTTTTCTTCAGGTTTTTCTCGATAGTTTTGAAAGTTGTTTGACGAATGCAACGATTTGGGTACGAATGTATTCAGAATTGCATACTCTGTCAAATTCAAAAAGAAAAAATCAGAAAAAAAAAATTTTTTAATATTTTTTTCGCTTCCTGTATAACTGACAGTGGTCAGCCTCCAAGAATATTCTTGCTCGGTAGATAATGTCAAACAATATCGTAATCCCAATTTTCAGATTCCAAATAAGTCTAGTTCTTCAGAAACGCCTAATAGTCCGTCAAAATTGGTACACCCTGTATAAAGAATAATTGCATAGATTCTCATGATAAATTAGATTGTGCAAGCAAAATTAGAAAAAGTTGCAAATTTAGAAAAATACTTGCAGAAAAATTCGAAAAGAAAAAATTTACCATATAAAATGAATGAAAATTTCATTCGAGGAGCAGTTGGGAAATGGGAAATTATTACTAATAAGGGCCAGGCTACTGAAATTATATTTGAACACGTTCTGAAGTTTGAAGTATTGGTAGTCAAACTTATTGAAAAATGAAAAATGGAAACCTACAGCCGACACAACTTTGGAGTCCCATCCTTTTTAAGTATATGGTTTGTTAATTTGTTGTGCAGGGATGAGAAAATTGTAATCAGACGGTAAGACCTATATTTATCAAAAAACTGTAAACTTATTCTGTTTCCAGAAGGTCAATGAATTGAATATCAATCGATATTGACACATCGAACAAGGCAATTTGCAACGAGCTTCATTCTATTAATTATAAAATGATTTTCAATTCGGTAGAGGAATACTCCATATAACATAAAAACCTACTCTAGTTCCTGTTCACCGAGAGTAATGATGATATATTTCAGCGCCAAATTAATAGCCGAACCTGACGCGTTAATGCAGAGGAATTTAATTTTGTTCCATTAAATGACGTCCGAGTAGAGACATATGTATATTTTACCCCGCTTATTACAATTTTATGCGCCTCACAGCTCGCAAGTTTATCAGTGTCATAATGTGTGCGAGCGGAAATGGAAGCAGACCAAACCGACAAAGATTAACCCCGGCATTCTAGGGTATTCAGACCCTACGCTAATTATTGTTCAAGTTTTCTGAGGTACTTAGGCTCTCCGAAGGTTATGAATAATACAGTCTACGGTGCCACCCAAAAAAGGACATATTTATGCTTGGAATGAATTCGTGGTGATATCATCTGGAGAGCTGGAAGATTTATAGTTTCTTTCATCATTTCAGAATAAAACATACATTCTTCCTTATTTTCTCATCTGAATTTCGTAATGTTGGTCCGTGGGGAAAGTGAGGATTCCAGAAATGTTAATGGTATATCAGAACCGCGGTTTTCAATATCAATCCCACCTGCCCGGAACTCTTCAGCTAGTACTACACATTTGAGAAGGCCGAACAAATTGAAATCATTGACTGAAATGACCATTGGAATCACATATTTTTCCTTCATCAGGGTTATGTCTTATGTCTTCGCTCTTCAAAAATCACTCACCATGACTGGATCCCTTAGTGCTTGATAGGCAATATTGCCCCAATGTTTGGGTAGAATTCTATTCTGCTTGTCACTGACAGCTCCAAAACTTTCAGGAAAAATGATACATGTGAATGGAGCTTATGAATTATCAATGACATTTAGGATGAAGCGATTTGAATTCATCTACAAGTTCATTAGGTGTTGGGAAATTGCATCCACTTTGATGCCCGAAAATCTTCCGATATAACTAACAAATTGCTTGAATGATCTGTTTTCCTGCCTTATGAGCTCTTTCAAAAGTTCAACGTCGTTCTGTTTTGTAACCCAATAGAAATGTCTTCCTATAATTTGACATCGCTCAACTTGGGAGGAACCATTTTTTTAGTATGAATGGATCACCATCTTCATTCATAGCTTTCAGTTCAATATAAAAAAGAGCCAGAAGTACATTTTTGTAGTCTGAAAGAGGTCTAAAAGTGCGAATACCCTGGTACATCTGAATTATGACGAACCGGTTGCTTTGATGACCTCAAATTCGGATAGTCTATCTTCTGCTTTTCTATTCTGGAATAAACTTCAATCAGGCAAAAAAGCAATCGTTAAAATCATTGGTGGGTGCCCCCCTCACCATTCATCACCAAGCTACATAGCACACATGGGAGCCCACTGCTTGATTTCCAGTTACCTATAAATAATACCAAAATATGATAATTAGGTTTTGTCAAACTTTCAGAAAATGGTTCGGCTTGTGATTTGAGCATAATTTTTTCTACTTTTCTATTGAATTTGTCAGGAGAGTTTTTGGAAACTGCTATGCGTTTATCTCGTAATTTTTTTCCTGAAGCACTCTCCTATTTACATTCAGTATCACTTTCACACAATAGATGACTGAGATCACAGTTCAAGTACTTTTCCTGTTATAAAATGAATCTTTGTAATCGTCCCCTATTTTCATTCTGAAAATGAATATCTGCTTTGTGTTACAAAAATTCTGTCTACCTTTCTTATTTCTCTAGACAGCTACCAGGAAATTGAGTTGGTGTTGGTAGTGTGAAAACATGAATTAATTATGAATCGCTCACCATTATAAAATGAAAAAATCACCCGGATGACAAATACAAATATACACTCAGAATAACATTATCGAAATAAAAGTAGAGGTAGGTAACCTAGAGTTAATAGAAATGAGAGGACACTCGAAGTAAGATTCAGATAGTCAAAAGAGCCTTGTGATTCCGACGAAGAAACATAATGTGTGAAAAATGAGTTTTGAGATCAATTCAGTAAAAGTAAGTTGAGCAATAATATTAAAATTGATAGGAACAACGTTGATTTCAAGAAGAGTGCGAAATTCATTAATTAACCTAATATTCGCAGAGACAAACTTCTTAGGAGTCAGCACGATTAGAACCTCCATCAGAAAAAAAAGGGATGAACTGACAGATCATGCGATCTATCTCATGAATCGAATAAGATCAATCAATTTGGGAATATTGGATTATAATCAGTAGATAGTTTCAATTGATTGAGTACACCATCATTGAAGCATAACTTCATATCTAATTTGGGGTGGAAGAAGTAATGTCATTCAGTTTTTTATATTACAATTGAACGATATGTTTGAGAAATCAACTAAGCTGACAGAAGTAATGAGATAAACATCAGTGAATGATTTATTAGTTATCGTGAATCCACAGAATTACATTTTAGTGCAATCTCAACATTTACATGTCAGAAAACTTGCTAAGTTCTAAGGTTGATGTGAATTTTAAAAATATAATGTAATATACATTTACGAGAATGCGCATAAACGATGTGAACCAAATTAACCTGTACTTCAGCAGAATCAATGAGGATTTCCAATCTTTTTGTTGAATCGTCGTGATGGAACATGTGGACACATTTCATACATTATGGAATCATGAAAATGATGTGGAAATAAAGTACCCAATTAATAATTTTGAGGTGACTGAAAATACGTACTCATTTGCATTACTCTAGTTTGCCGTGAAATTATGAATGAAATTTCAATTGGTGGTATTCACCGCTCAGAATCCGTGCGGAGAATTAGTTTTAATTTCATCAACTTTATGAGGATATATAAAATTCATTGTGGGCCATGAATTTATTTATTGAACCATGCTTGGTTCTTCATCTACTATCAATATCAAAATTCTGGACTCACCCTGTATATCAAAAAAAAAAGCCTCGGAACCCGGGAATTCATACAACGCGTATAGCATATACATCAAGCGACTGTATTTTCAGATATTGAAAGCGTTCAACAGTCCCTGCTGCGATGTTTCAATGCCCCATTTAATCAACAAGTAGTATTTTCCTTCGGCTTCAGAAAAAGAAATATTGCCCTCCCGAACGTCTAGAGAAATTTCGTAGGGCGTTGATGATAAATGTTTTTGGAACTGAGTTACCCCCATTTAAGTGGTCTACTGATTATCGCAGCCATGAGAGTGATAAAATTTATTCGTTTCTCTCTTTGCCGTACTATCGCGATATTTCTTTTTTGTATCTGCGAGGAGTATTATGATGCTGTTGTTTGACACGGTTGTAGCTGAATCTCTCCCAATAGTCCTATTCCAGGCAATGAAGCTATTCACACCACTGCTACTCACGATTTCAAGTTATGTCATATTATATAATACCGCATTCCTTTGACACAAGTTAGTTAGATTAATAGAAAATGAAATTTGAAGAAAAGAGCATTTGTATTATTTTATTTTTGTCCGGAATGGTTCTTGCAAATACTGAAAATATATAACTATAAATGAAAACTCAAATAAGCGTTTCTAGAAATTTTAAATACTTCTCAGATATTTTTGTAAATAAAAGTTCAATAGCACACTATTGCTTATATTCTAAAAAAAAAGAATTTTTTCATAATGCCCTAAGATTTCAAGAGGCACTGAAATTTTGATAACACTGGTAGATAGAATAACTGAAATGTAAATTCCATTTCCCAGAGTCAAAAAAATTTTCAATTCAAAATGAAAAAAACAGTGTTGCTCAGTCAAAATTGCATTTCTCAAAAAAACTCATCTTAAAATATTTCCGCCCTGAAATATAAAATTTGATTATCTATGAAATTTAATTTCTTTTGTGCTCATTTCAGAAATAACTTGGAATTCAATGTCAACAAATAACCTATATCACAGACTTCTGAAATTTCTATATCAAAGGATGAAATATCCTACTAGATCAACATATTTTACGCTATTGGATTTTGTCGTAGGGATCTTCAAACCACCGAGTCGACTAGCATCGCAGTTTTGAACGAAAGAAACTAGTTTTTAAGCAGTTTAAGTTCGAATACCTCATATCATTCAAGTTTTCATTCTTCAAACCAATTGATAACTCTCGAAATTTCATTCAGTATCATCCTGTGTCATGTTTCGATAACACATTTGTGATTTTTTTGTTACTATTCAATTTAACCCTCAGAATCTGCTTCTAAGCTGAAATTACTTATTCGGTACTGAACTCGGTTAAAAATTTACTATCAGAAATTTTTTCAGATGAGCGACAGAAATCCGAAATATATGTCTTTTTTTCAGATGTCAGATCAGAAATCAAATGAATTAAACAACACAAAGCACAATTAAAGTTTTGATTCATCCCAAATGGAATATGAAAATCAGTATAAATATATCAATTCAGTTTTTACAAAGTAGGATCGAAACTGACCTGAATCGAATGTGCTCATATTGAATGAAATTGATTGATAATGCGTTGATATTTGTGGCTATTCCCCACGAAATTTAGATCAATCATATTGACGTATATGAAACAAATTATTCACTTATAGCCAAGTACCAATATTTTGGAATATTCATGCAGCTTACAAATTTTCTGGTATTTTGAAATGTGCGATGTTTTTGACAAGTTGAATCATCGAAAACATTCATGATGATTGTCAAAATCATTTCATTCGTTTGAATTATAGTTGGTATTGAATTAAAAATAAATATTTCTGAATCATTAGTCTTTCATATACCAACCTCTCGTGCTTGCCAAATCATCGAATATTTGGCTAGTACTCGGGATGGAACTACTAAATGTTTCCGCCCTCAGAGAAATTCCGAAAAATTTCTTCTCTTTATAACAATCTTTATAACATTCTTCACGAAAGACCTGAAAACTTTTAATTTGCCAAGTATCTACCTTATCTTTCTGTCTAATCTAATCAAATTCTATAATACTCGGCCCATAGTTCCAAGGAGTGCATTACGACCAATAATATCGGCAATAATACTTACTCTGTATTCGAATTGGGCGTTGCAAGAAGTCCTATATTATTCCTCCACTGGAGAATGTCCATTAAAAATGACTCTTTCATACGGAAAGAGCTCGTTTTTCAACAGAAAGCAGACAAAAAAGATCTCTTGTCATCTCCCAAGTTTCCTCGACAGTGCTTTGAGAAGAAGAAATTGTGTAAATTATCTGATTGTCGTCTGGGCCATCATCTCCACTTTCATTTCCTTTTTGCTAATTACTTAACGCCTCTGTGGTTTTATTGGTTGGTGATAAAATCTCAGCTTGGTTTATGAATCAGCACGAAGCTGCACCAGTTCAAATTTAGTCAGACGAATTTGCTCTGTACCCCAATTACTGTTGACGCATGAAAGGTTTGAATATTCTGTGGAACTAATGAAGAGCCAGTGTTTGCTGGTGACCCCTACGACACCGTTCGTGTTTTGGAAAATATTTTTGGAAATAGTTTTGCAAATAGTTCAAGCGGCCAATTCAAACAGCAAAAAAAAATACCTAATGCTAGAGTTTTCAGTACCTATTATTGGATTTGCAAAGTGCCCAAGGTTGAACAAACTTCAACCCTCCTCCTTTATTTGAACGCGTGTTCATGATACCACTGAAGAATGACTTTTTATATTTTCACATCAAAAATTCACTTTTTCTGAAGTTGAAAGTATAATGCCTGTGAACTTCCTCTATCTCTTCTATGGATATTAGACCTATTGTTAAGAGATCTAAGAAAGACTCGCAAGTTCAAGAAAATATAGCTTTCAATAATAAACAATGTGCAAAATATATTTTGGATCGGAATGAAATTATATGAACACTTCTTGGCTACTGGAAAGTCGATCAAATCACGACCATAATAAAATTTATTCGAAATTATTGTTTTTTCTGGAGTCGATGTCAGCCGAATGAGTAGGCAGACTGACAAACCTACCTTGTCTGAAACCGTCGACACAAATTGTGAATACATTATTCTAACATAATTTTCCAGTAAATCTGATGATTTTGACAACTCGGTGGCATTACTTCGTTTAATTTATTTGACCACACTGTATTCGATTATGGCAAACACTCGACCACAACGTCATTACGGTCGATGACTCAATTATCCGAACACCATATGAATGAGAATCGTCAATTTTCTTCCAAATTTCAGAGATCCGTTTTTTGTTATAAATCCCATAATCAGAACTTAACCAAATCCTCATCAAACTACCTTCTCATGAGAAAGAAATCATCTAAATCGGCTGGGCCTTATTTTGAACTATTCCCCCATTACCACGCACACACTCAATACAAGTTTAGGATCTATCCTTAACTTTTAAATTAGAACAGGGATGGACAACCTTTTTTCGCACAGGGACAAATAAAAAAGTTTTACATAGACCACGCGCCGAGAAGATATTTCCAACATGAAGAAAATGAAATTCATCCAACAAGAACAAAAAAAACTTAACGTTCGTTACAATAGAATAATCAAAAAATACTTGAACTTACATAATTCCGAAAAAAACAACTCCATAACTCATGAGTACTATTTTTCAACTAATGAGACACCTGGCGTTGCGTTTTCTCCACAAGAGCATCGTTATTTGGTGGAACTCCTGATGTTGTACGTATTTTCCAAACTCGAATCCGTAATCCTTGATCGTTGATCTTGGATTTCCTGAATGAAAGTCTTGCAAATAAGGTAACTCACAAGAGAGATTTTTCAGAACACTGTGGGCTAAAAATAGATGCATAGAAAAATCGTAATTCCGATCAAATTTATTAGGCAATCTGTCGTTTAAATCCAACTAATCAAGAAGTATTGAGTTAATGAATAATAAATCCACCTAGATTATATGTGAAAAATTAGAAATCCCCATAATATCAGGGGCTTATTGCAGACTGTACCAAACTACTTTGCCACTTTTCAGTTTGCACTTTCAAATTCTGAAGGAGTTTTATGCAACGTTATTCTCTTGAAAAGTGAATAGTGTGAAATGAACATTTGCAAAAGTACCTTTCAAAATACCTTACAACATTTGACTATTAAAATGTTCAATTCTGAATAATTTTCGTTCAATGTAACCCATTCGGAAAGTGAAAAGTTGCGAAGTAGTTGGTGCGATAGGCCCCTGGATTCAAAAAATTCACCGTGAATGAAGCTTGATGCTCGATAAATTTTATCTGAAGTGACATTTGGACTTTCACTTAGAAAGGGACATGAATGTTTGGATTTGAAATTTATTCGACAATCTATCATTCTAATCCTCCTTATTATAAAGTATTTAGTTAATGAATAATAAATCCATACTTGAAGAAATTTGCAATTCAACCTAGATTATATTCGAAAAATAAGAATGGATATTTAAATGGATGATCCCCCCCCCGCAATGTTGAATAAAGTTGGCAAATTTTCGAAGCAGTCGGAAGATTTTCAAAGGAATTGGAAAATTTTCAAAGCAGTTGGAAAATTGAGTGAGAACATCTCCTGAAATATAACTCCTGAAGAGGCCAGACACTAGAACTGGCGAAACGTCGAGAACTAACCTACGACGACGGTCTAAATGCTCGAAAGAACATGTCACATGATGCTTGAAATTTTGAAATACACCAAAGAATGAAACTGTACTAAATTAAAGAATGAAACAAAAAGTGTGTCTCAAAGATTCAAACATACTTCAAAGTATTCCTCATAAAAAATTCCATTAAATGAAGAAACTCACATTATTGAAAATTAACGTTAATTTCTCAACTTTGATTCCCAATATTTACTCCTTTCTCGTAATAAAAAGAATAGATTTTCCAAAAAAATTATTTTCTCTGATGAAAATGAGCCTTGCCCTCGCTTTCAGATTCCATTAAATAAATAATTAAAGAAGAGCTACAAAACTGAAGAAACAAACAAGTAGTGTTTCTCAAAGTTTCAAGCAACGTCAAGATACTCTTCATGAAAAAAGAAACTCTATAGAATCTACTTAATTAAATGTTCGGTAGATGGAAAAATAGTTCATTACTCCACACTCTGTTGAAATTCATCATTTTGAATTTTTTTACCGAAACAAATATTAGACCATAATATGTTTAACGGTTTCCTGTTAATTCAATGTTCAGTTGGAAAACTTTCGATGAATTTCCCCCCTCCAAAAATTTGGCTTCGGCCAGTCCCTGTTCGGACTGAGTGAATTATATTTTCACCATGAGGTGATGAATATCTGAGTTATTTCCAAGAATAAACAGTTGACATTGATATGTCTCTGTTCGTCTGAAGCGTAATAAAACAACCAGCAGGTCCAGAAGACGCCAGTATCACCTCAGATGCTCGGTGTCCTCGCCTTATTGAATATTTATCGCCACGTAAAAGTGAGATTCCAGCGAAAAAACCCTAATTGTATTATCGAGTGATTCGCCCAGATGTGTTGAATCCATACCTTTCTGCAGAACAATGGGCAGCGTTTCCACCCTAATTCTAGATTTGCGGCGTTTCGGCTGCCTAAACCACTCAGAACTCATGAATTAATCATCCGGAGATGTTGTGGCTTATTCGAGCAATTGTGGGCGCTGTGGGACGCCGGCGGAAAGAGATTTTGAGTTTACACGTCTTCCGAATAGATAGAAATGTCCCACATAAAAGCGCGTGAGGGCGCTGCAAGATCTTTTCAATGGACGTTGCTGAGCGCGCCTCACTGACAGGGTCGGCCCCTGAGGATATGACGTCTGGAATGTTTCTGCTCAAAGCAGAACTCCAACGCAAAAGCCGACTCCTCATATCCGAGTGATGACATATTCAGTTCAGAGAGATCGTGTCGAAACCTCTCAGATAAAAGATGACGGCCCCATTCTTCCCTACTACCTCCATATTAACAAATTAATCAATGAAAAGGTAACTTCTCAATTCCTTACTGCAATATACATTCATTTTTTATAGGCCTAGAAGATGAGAACCTGAACCACCTCCACTGAGATAAAAATAAAAAAAATCTATTCTATAATGAATATAATAATAAAAATAATAAGGGGAAAATACACAAAATCCTGTCATGGAAAACCTGGAGTCATTATTGTTCAGTCTGCTGAGAAGAGACTTCGATATTGTCTTTACGTGGGTACCTATTCATGTATGAATGGAAGGGAATGAAGAAGCCGATGAAGAAGCTCGTCTAACTACTTCCTCTGACACCCAGAATGTAGTTTTGGTAAAGGCATCGTATCCCCAAAATTACATCTCCGACAAAAGTGATGATAATTGACAAGAGTTATGGAACAATAAGACAACAATCCACCCAAAAGTTAAATCCACATATCCTGACAACAAGCTACCAAGACATGATGTAGCTAAGCTTCATCATCTTCGAATAGGTCACACTCATATCACACATGGATACCTATCAAAACGTGACGATTATGTGAACATTGTAATGAACCGGTAACAGTTATTCACCTTTGTGAATGGCCAGCCAATAGTATTGTGCAAGAAAGCTGTACTATCAGATCAACTCGGAGGAAAAATTCATGGTATGAACCTGAAATAAAAAATACACTGAAATTTTGTGAATTGATAAACATTTTTAAATACCACTCAAATACTTATTGTTACCACATAAAGTCCAACTTGAAGTATGAAACTTGTACTTATTTCGTCGATTCTTGTATCACGATACTGATGATTGCTGTGTGCTTTCCATAGATTCATGTGGACATTTTATTTAAAAACTAGTTTATACCTTCTTTTCCTTTTGATACTATTTTAAAAAAGACCCTACTTGTTCTGCCGTTGATATAGCACTACACAAGTAAATAAGCTTCTGTATTTTCTATTGGTATACATACTTCTAACTGGTCCTCCGATTTATGACCTTGGTGACCGAAGACGTAATAACGAAACATAAACATAAACATACAATAAATTTCCTTCATTACAATTCACAGGGTGATATTCGAGCTCTATTGGATGAAAAGAAGGTCCTTGTTACAAGTATTTGTTAGTGCACCACCAGACAGAGAGAGACAAGTAGTCAGATTGTTGAATGAATGGATGAGTCAAGAAAGACCATTACAAATACAATGGTCACCTCGTTCACCTGATCTGAATGCCTCAGATTTTTATTCATGGGGACATTTGGAGCATGTTGAAATCCAATCTCATCAACAACTACTCAAAAGACTTAAAGATGCAAAGAATGAAATACGAAAAGACCCAAATCTGATCAGCCAAGTGACGGCATCTTTAGTTTCGTCGATGTCAAGCTTGTATTCAAGCCGAAGGTGGACATTTTGAACCATTTTATAGCCTCAAAATCGCCGTTAAGTATTATGATTCGGACATGAAAATACATTCTTTCAGATTATTGTATCTTCGAAATAAAAACAAATCAGATATATGATCATAAAAAAATATCCAGAATTAGCACAACTACCACTGTATATTGAATAAAAGGAGGCTTGAAAAATCTCAAACAAAATATTATTTCTGAAAAATTATTTTTCATGTAATTTACATGGTTTTAATTACCTGGGATCTCTCTGTCACTCATTTCAACACCCGTCGAGATTTAAAGTTTAAAATTCGCAAACCTCTACTTTATTCGCAATCAACCAGCGCTCTTCATGATAGTACAGTTCTGAACTTTCTCATTATTTTGATGTTACGAAATTTCGGGAAGAATTATTTTTCGACAAATGATTGAAAATATTCTTTACAGGTTTTTTCCAGACAACCTATTTCCAACAGTTCGTTTTAGCATGTGATTTGAGATGTGGAAGACTAGATATAGCCACTTGTAATATAGGTATTATCCAGTCGGATTTAAGTATTTTCTTTCGACGTCGAAATGTTTATATGAAGATGTTATCTCTAACCGATATGCAATACTCTATGGAGGTTTTTTAGACAACCTATTTTTAACAGTTCATTTTAGCATGTGATTTGAGATGTGGAACTTACTTTTTGACGCCACTAGATATCGCCACTTGTAATATAGGTGTTACCCAGTCGGATATACGTATTTCCTTTAGAAGACGAAGGGTTTATGTAAAGATTTTATCTCTAACCGATTTGCAATACTAATGAAACTAAATAAGAATTAAACTCGTTTATCTCTTCAGTTACTAAAAAAATCATTTCTTTAAATTCATGATATGAAAATTTGTGAGCCTGGGAATTGAAAATGGTACCTATCCATTTCGATGATTACTATTTTGAATTTTTATGTTTCAAAAATGGAGAAAGAATATGGAGTGAATCTTAATTTTTATTCAGAGGAAGAAGTTCATCGCGCTAGATGAAATCATAGACGACTCATTTCTGAACTGTTTTATATTTTTTTCGGAAAATTTTTTCAATCTTTTCTCTTCCTGCCCCTGAAACAACAATTAATTAAAAAATTTGTTTCCTGAGGATGGAAAAACCTTCCGAACTTTTAAAATTTGGTTTTGGATCATATATCAGAATCTTCCTCGTCAGAAAAATTTTTGTATTAATTATGCTCTTCAGAATTGTTAGAACTTTTGATCAATAAATTGACATTCTTCAATTTAAGGCTTCCATGAAAGGCGAATGAGACTTCGAAACCTTGTATTTAAGGTTATTTGTACAGTTTACTGTAGAACCGTCAAAGAATAACGTCAACATCGGATTTAACAATCGGAAATGAACTCCGTAGGGACTCCTTGAAGTCGAAAATATCAGATTCGTCAATCAAAACAAAAAAATATTCCGAAATTATTATGAAATGCTACTTACTTACAGTCTTAACAAAAATAGTTTCCCATATACGGCAAAAGGTCACACATCATGATAATATTTATTTACCCTGATGTGAGCCTTTATGAGGATGGTAGAGAGGACAACGGAAATTAATACAGCAAGAACGTATAAATCTCTATATATAAAACTAAGTCGGCCATTTTATTGGTTACAACAAGATTGGATGAACTGTTTCTTATGAAAGATTTCTTGTTGGTTTCTTCTACGGCGGGGTAACATAAAATACATTTAAACTTCTCGTTTTGAAATTTCTTGAAAGTAACGATAGTGTAAAATCATACGAATACTACCGATGAACTGTGGAAACTAATAACTTTATAGTTATTCAGCCTAAGATGCTATTGGTCTACTTCATCGCCGAAAAAGTGGAAATATATCAGAGATAGTTCAGTATAAAATTACGAAATTTCTCATTCACCCCAGTTCTTCAAGTCTGTTAAATTTCAATGCTGAGTTGATATTGTCAGACTACGTTTTCTATTCACCTTTCTTACTATTTTCACCAAGAATAAATGATATTGCGATGCGCTAGTGGTGGGTATTTACATTCGAATTGAACAATTCAAATAATAAAATCACTCCTACTTTAAATCTTGCACTATTTGTTAGTATAAAAAAATTGAGAGACAGTTGTTGCCTGACACTGAACGAACACTTAAACTGTGAAAGAAATAATATTTAGCAGTTGAATCAAAATTTATATTTCAAATTCATCATTTCACAGAAAAATAGATTCATATCTTGAAATTGGTTGATGCCAGTTCTTCCTTCAAATACGATTTAGGTACTCCTCATTCACTTAGTTTTCGGAACAGAGCATTCTTTCTTGGAAAGATCAAATATAGAATTTCTGAAGAGAGAAATGGAAATGAGATAGTTGATGAAACACTCGAGGAAAAAATTTGAAAAACGAAAAAATTGTGTGTTTTCGACCGTTGCCTCTAGTAAAAAGAAATGAACCTCTTAAGATAAAATTGAATTTGAACCCATCAATTCATGAATCACTGAAAACGTTCATTTACTCTACTGGTTCCTCGTGAATGCTTTTTGGGATGTACTTAAAAAAAGGAAAAAAAGGTATGATAATTCCAAATAAAAATAACGAGGAGTTGCTTCTCACCCTATCGTAGTAAGTTGGCTTGTATACTCCCAATACTGCCCTGTATTTTGTGCACTCACACAGCAGACATACACATAAGTGGTTGGATTCCCGACACGTATACCATTCCGAATGGCCTCAAGTTGACTATAACCGAATATCCACAATCTTCTATCCAGAAATTGGTTTAGAGCGGAAAGTTTCGCTTGCATCATCACACTTCGATAGCAGCTGCAGAAAAATACAACAGAGTTGTCAGTGAAAAAATCACTAGAGCTTTTCTTTTCACACGAATTCATTAGTTTTGTCTCTACTGGAGTCGATCTAGCACAAAACTCAGTTGATATTTTCAATTTCATTTCTATAATTGTTTATTTTTTCTTGTTTCAGGTGAGTATCTTCTGCTCGTTAGAATCGACGATGGAATAATTCAAATACCTACATGCAGAGCAGTCAAATACTCTGCATGTATTCCCAATTTACGAAAAGAACGACGGTAAGAGTGCTTAAAATATCCGAAATAGAGTTTCGTATATACGACATTCATTATAATGAACATCGGTCTGACAAATTTTTGAAAGCAAATGTAATTCGTTGAATGTTTGAGGAAAACAACTGATTTCTCAGTCAATATATTTCCGCCATAATATGAAATCATTTTATATTATTGAGTTTCTGTGAAATGCGTTTTAACTCTCAGTCTGAAGCCTAATTTATCAATGGATATTGAATAGAACACAAGACATGGAAGTAACTGAAACATTGTCTATTTAGTCGGAACGAAATCAAAATCCACGATTCATTTTATATATCGCTTATTATAAGCTCAACTGTATTTATTTCTCGAATGACAGGCCTGTAAATCAGAATATATAACTCCTAGATATGTGAGTTTTTCTTGATCCTCTAGGTATTCTCTATCCCCCAATGAAATGTTCCGCTTCTTATCAGAGACACCCTGTATAATAAATATTTAATTTTCTCCTTGAACTACGGATTGAATGTTAGAAATCTCCTCAGAGAAACATGAATTTCCGAAATATCAAGTGTCCAGCATGAAGTAGTCGTAGAAAACGGAAACGGAAAACATTGTCTGATGACTTCAGCAGGATTTCAATGGAATTGAAATATAGCCGATTCCAACCAATGGGTGCTTGCGAAAATTTGATATACCTGCAGCCATAAAATTCCCTGTTCTTCTTTCTGGAATAAGAGTACACTCTCAACAAAGTGAAACTGCAATAAAGAATCGCTGATGTATTACTATTGCTGTTTTATTAGGGTTTGTTATGCCCTAGATTTATGGCGAGATATATCAACAGAAATGTTCACCTCCGTTTATAAATTTTCTTTTATTTTAGCAGTTTGATTATATCGACACGCAGTTCTTTTCCGCAGTAGGTACTGTCCTGACCGGAGAAATTTATATTCAATGTATCCGTATTTCTTTATGTTACTTTTACGAAGGATTTCATTCTATGATCGAATGAAATAAAATGATTTCCGTAGCAAAAAAGGCAATTTGATCATATGACCTATAGACCAAGAGTTTTTGGAAAAAAGAAATTTAATCAACATTCTTAGCTCCCTACATGAATTTCACCGAAAATTCTCATTACAGGTTTATGGAGAAATAATAATTGGATCACTCCCGAAGTTTGTGGGAAATATGAGCTAAGGAGAACTTCATTTACGATATTGCTTTCATTTCAAATGGTATTGACTTTCTCATTTCCCTCTGATAACGGTTAGTAAAACTGAGGTCAATTTTTGTGAAAAAATTGAAGATATAAAACTTTTGTTTGAAGTTTTTTTGTTATAGAGCTAAACATTTTTGGAAAAAAATCATAACACTACATTTGACACCGAATAATTAATGACGTACACATAGGATGGAGACTTTTGACTCTTAATTGATCATGGTGAACCCTAAGACTTTACAAAGATTTAGCTTCTCGGTAGTTATGGATATTTGAGCAATATATTTATGCTTAACCTAAAAATAATTTGGAAGTGATCGAATTATTATTTTTCTTTGAACTTCTAATGAGTACTGCGAGTGAGACACCCTGCATAACAAATTCAAATCAAAATTCAATTCGGATTTATTACCTCACCATTAATTGATAAAAAAATATAATATTTCACATGATGAACCCTTGACATGAGCATATTCATTTCCACTTGCGATGAATACGAATAAGAAACAAAAATGTAGTTGTTCAAAACTGCAGAAACGAAACAGCGTCAAACACCAAAGTGTAAAATAAAATCAATGAAGGAAAACAAAAACTGCCAATACAAAACCCAATCTCGAGAAATCAGCTAGTGCTCTGGAAATTCAACCGCTCTGTAGCTTGGTCCTTCGATCACAAAACGAAATTGCACACATAACATCTTAGCTCGTTCTTATGCTTCTTATTCCTGTTCTGTTATATTTACGTAGGCTTCACTACCGCTTGATCAAGTATAAGTCTCGTGCTATATGGGTGATTAACCAACTATTTAGATGTTCTAAACTGACAGGGACGGGCCGAAGCAAAATTTTTGGGGGGGGGGGGAAATCCATCGAAAATTTTCCAACTGGACATTGAATGAACAGGAAACCGTTATACATATTATGGTATAATATTTGTTTCGGTAAAAAAAATTCAAAATGATGACTTTCAACAGAGTGAGGAGTAATTAACTTTTTTTCCATCTACCGAACATTCAATTAAGTAGATTTTATGGAGTTTGTTTTTTTCATGATTAGTATCTTGATGCTGCTTGAAACTTTGAGAAACACTACTTGTTTGTTTCTTCAGTTTTGTAGCTTTTCTTTATTTCATGGAATCTGGAAGCGAGGGCATCAGAGAAAATACTTTTTCTGAAAAATCTATTCCTTTTATTCCGTGAAAGTTATGAGAAATTATTGTTAAATTTCCAATTACCCAATATTCAATAATGTGAGTTTCTTTATTTTATGGAATCGTTTTTTTTTGTGAGGAATACCTTGAAGTTTGTTTGAAACTTTGAGACACACTTTTTGTTTCATTCTTTAAATTAGTTCAGTTTCATTCTTTGGTGTATCTCAAAATTTCAAGCATCATAAAACAAGATATTTTTCACGAAAAAAGCAGATTCCATAAAATAAAGAATTATTCATGATTGAATGTTAGGTAGATGAAAAATCAAAATTAATTACTGTCCACTTTGATGGTGCCTTTTCTGGCAGGACCTAGGCCTGGTAGCCCATTGTTCATCCGCCTGTAGAATGTAGAACAATAAGAGACTCAGTACCTCAGACACGTCAACAAAAATGTCGTGCATTTTCTGTTCATGAAATTTTTTATTTTATTTTTATAAGGACCACATAACTCAAACTTCACTTTGAATCTATTTTGGTTTATTATTCAAATTTATTTACACATACGGCCTATTAGGCATTTCTGAAGAACTGGACCTATTTGAAATCTGAAAGTTGGGATTATGTTATTGTTTGACATTATCTACCGAGCTAAAATATTATTGGAGCCTGACCACTTTCAGTTTTACAGGGTGTGAAAAAAAAAATTCCAAATTTTTTTTTCTGTTTTTTTGTTTTCGAATTGGATAGAGTATGCAATCCTGAGTACATTTGTACTCGTGTAGTTGCATTCGTCAAAATAGTTTTCAAAATATCGAGATAAAACTGAAGAAAAGAAAGAGATATGAGTATTCGATATCATATTTGTTATTCCTATTCTAAATTTCTTGAAGACAAACCGATTTCACATTTTTGAAGTCGAAGATTGTAGAAATATTGTACACTTGCTGAATTTCGAAAAATTCGTCACAGGGTGTTCCAAATGTTGGGTCAAAAATTGGGATCAAGATTGACCCATAACTTTCTTTTTTCAAATTAGAACCCTATTTTTTTATGATTGCGTTGGAGTGTGCGAAAAAAATTATGATAATGTTCTATCATGTTGATGCTCCTTAATTCAATATTTCTTGAGTTATTTAGGAATTTTGATTTTATGTCGTACGTAGCGTCAAATTCATTAAATCTGTTCCATATCAACAATGATAAGTGAATTCAGAAAAGAGGTATGTCACTAGTGAGTTATTGGAATAATTTATCTTCTATGACCAAGATCATTGTTGATATGAAACAGATTCTATGAATTTGACGCTATGTACGACATGAAATCAGAAAATCCTGAATATCTCGAGAATTATTAATTTTAGGAGCATTAACATGTTGGAACATTATCTTAATTCTTCTTCGCACAATCCAAAGCAACCATAATGAAATAGGGTTCTAATTTGAAAAACGAAAGTTATGGGCCAATCTTGATCCCGATTTTTGACCCAACATTTGGAACACTCTGTGACGAGTTTTACAAAATTTCAAAAATCGACAATATTTCCACAGTTTTCGACTTCAAAAATGTAAAAACGGTTTGTGCTTGAGATATCTAGATTAGGAAAAACAAACATAATACCGAATACTCCTATCTTCCATTTTTCTTCAGTTTTTTCTCGATATTTTGGGAATTATTATGACAAATGCAACGATTTGAATACGAATGTATTCACCATTTAATACTCTATCGAAATGGAAAACAAAAAAATTAAAAAAAAACTTTTGAAAATTTTTTTTTCATCCCCTGTATAACTGAAAGTTGTCGGGCTGCAAGAATATTCTAGCTCGGTAGATAATGTCGAACAATATCATAATCCCCATTTTCAGATTAAAATAGGTCCAGTTCTCCAGAAACGCCTAATAGGCCGTCACACTCGGTACATCTGAAAGTAACAGCTTGAATTTATGATACCAGATGGTTTTTTTATGTCACAGTCCACTTCTTGAGGCCGCATCTCTCCCAACACTTGATGGTAAAAACATTGGATTAAACACCATTTATTGCCTGCTATACATATATTGCCAAATACTGATTGCAAACTTGTTTTTTCTAATTCAGATTCCTTCGTATTTCATAACTCTCTCGGAATTATGTATTTCAATTGCTTTGAAATTTTACAAATTGCTTTGAACTTTTTTCAACTGCTTTGGAATTTTTTCCAACTGCTTTGAAATTTTGCCAACTGCTTTGAAATTTTTTCCAACTGATTCGAAGTTTTTCCAACCGCTTTGAAATTTTTCCAACTACTTTGAAAATTTGCCAACTTCGTTCAACATTGGGGGGGGGGATCATTTGTGTCATTCATTGAGGCAAATAAATTCCTCTCGTCTGAGCGGACTAAAATTTTCGTATTCATTGCCAACAGGTGTTACTGATTCGATTCGACACTTCGCGTACCATACGTTAAGCTCTACATCCCCACCCACCAAATCTGTCGACCCAGCCGTTTATTCGATATCTCTGAGGTTTTGACGCTGCCACTGTTCCATTGAAATATGGCCCTAAAAAAATTTGATCTGAATTCCTTAGATTTTTATTAATAGATATGGAGCAGCTTGTTTGTCATCTGATCCGCCAATTAACGGCATTTTTAGTTCGTCGATGTCAAGCTTGCATTCAAGTCGAAATTGGACATTTTGAACAATTTTTATAGTATTCAAATTTCCATTCATTATTTTGATCTGAAGATAAAAATATTATTTTTCAAATGCTTGTATCTTCTCAACAAAAATGGATTGGAATATGTTAACAAGAAAAAATGTTCATATATATCTGTCAAAGTTTGTCATAGAGTTTGAACACTCTGTATTATGCGGAGAACAGCCACAATCAGTTGAATGGCCACAACTACTCGATTAAATAGAAAAAGAAGTAGAAACAGGCTGACCATCGGATCTTTGAGAATACGCCATGCACTTTGTTTTTGCAATATTCATGGTCAGATAATCATGTGTTGACCAAACCCTGACAAAGGATATTCCCATGTATCTCCCTAAAATACAAAAGGTTCGAATAAGAAATAATATTCAAATTCGAAATAATACTCAATGAGCCATTTATGAAGATCAGAAACAATTGGTTCAAGAACCGTACCCTGGGGAATCCCAGTGGGCAACCTTTGTTGCCCTCCAAACTTCACAGACTGTACTCTGTTGTGTAGGTAGCTTTTAAAAAAATTCTTTTTATAAGCGACACAGTAGAACCGCAAATCCTGGTGTCGAGTTGTTCTTGAAGGATATCCGTTTGATCTCTGTGAACAACATTTTGAAAAGTGTCATTTATTCTTCCTATAGTCGTCATGATGACCGCGACTAAGAAAGGTGGTGCGAGCGATGCTCTTCAAGTGGAAAATTTTAAATGCGGTGTATGTAAACAATCATTAGTGAAAATTGGATTCAAGTGCAATACTTGCTCCAAAGATTATCACCCTAGATGTGGCTCTAAGGTCAAGAAATGTTGTGATGAAGATCTGATTAACTCAATTATGGATCAAAATAACGGAGATGCGGCGAGTGATTCTGGAACTGAAAATGTGAAAATATCGAGCGATTCTACATATCAGGATCTCTTACTAAAAATAATCGAAGAATTAGAAGCAAGGAATTCTATTCTCGTAGAAAATTCTTCATTATTAAAATATAAAATCACAAATTTGGAGAAAGAAGTTTCTGAATTGAAGAAAAAGGTAAACATCCATGATAAACAGTCAATCTCTGATAAACGAAAGGAACATATGCCGGTGAAATCAACTACAGCCGATAAAAGTATGTTTACTAAAAGAAATGTCAGTGGTTCTAAAAATGTGGGTACCGGTGATAATGAACTTGAAAATCATTGTAAAACTGAATCGAATAATCATATTTCGCTAGCTGATGTTGATAAAGCGGTAAAAGCAGCACAGAAGCTGGTGATTGATGAGAAGGTTACCTCTAGACAGTTCTCTCAGAATAAGACAGAACAAATAGATTCTGAATGGCAAACTATAACTCATAAGAAAAGTAAAAAAACTACTAGACCAGCATTGGTGGTAGGGAATTTTTCTGGGACATCTGCCATCGAAGGTATAAAAAAATATAAGGCACTGCACGTTACAAACTTGAGGCTTGACACAAAATCCGAAGATTTAATGGCCTTTCTTCAACCTAATTTTAAAGATATAAAATGTGAACCATTAAAATCAAGGTTCCCAGAGAGTTATGCGTCATTTAAGATTTTAATACCTAGGAGTCAACTTGAAAAAGCCCTTGATGCATCCTATTGGCCAAAAAACGTTACTGTACACCATTTTTTTCAGCGTCGCACCCTACAACCCAAGTCGAGTTGAAAAGGTGTGGTGGTGACAATTTAATCTCAGACTTATCCAAAGAACAAATAAATCGTAAACTTAATATTATGCAGATTAATTGTCAAAGTATAACCAACAAATTGAACCACTTAGAAGTGTTTGTATCACAAGAAAATCCTGACGTGATAAGTATCGCCGAGCATTGGTGCACTATGGAAAATATTGAGCTGATGGTGCTTCCTGGATATCGGCTGGTTGACTTCTTCTGTCGGCCCACTAGAAAGCATGGAGGCACAATGCTGTATTGTAAATCTGACCTTCAGGTGAAAAATCTACCAGTTTCGAGGTATGCAGAGGAACTCCACTTCGAAGTGTGTGGTGTTAAGGTGCTCTGTCATAATTTCGGGATTGGTGTTGTTAGTGTTTATAGGCCCCCAACGGGAAATTTTGAGAGTTTTTCAGGAAAATTCACATTAGTTTTGGAACTATGCAGTAAGATGGTTGATGGACTATTTGTATGTGGAGACCTTAATGTTGATTTTCTGAAAACTAGTTGTAATTTCAGAAAATCATTAATTGATTTACTCTTTTGCTTCGATCTCCATGTAACGTCTCAGGATGCAACTAGAATATTCACTAATATTTCAGGTCATACGTCAATATCAAAAGTTGATTACATTCTGAGTAATACAAACAAGGGCTCATGTAAAACAAGAGTACTCGAACCAAATATTAGTGATCATAAAGTTCTTTCGTTAGAATATGTATTCAATGATGTTACAAACATTAAAAATCCGAGTTTGAGCCATTTAAAATTTGCTAGAAAATTTACAAATCATCAATATACGAATTTTGTTACAAGTCTGTCCAAGGTTAATTTTGATGATATTTATCAAAGTTATGATGCAAATTCTGCTTTTAAGCTATTCATAGATGTTATGACATATCTGATAGATGAAAATTTTCCGTTAAAATCTGTAATCACTTCTAATAAAAACTGGATCACAGAGGAAGTTAGGCATGCAAGTGTTCATTTGAAAAATTTATTCTGGCTTCACTCTAATTGAAATCCGAACAAACATTGACAATGTATAACACGTATAAAAGGTATTATAATTCACTACTAAAACATACTAAATCTCAGTTCTATGCTAAAATCATAGAAAAATCGGAGAATAAGAATAAAACTGTTTGGAAGATTGTCAATGAGGAAACTGGTAGAAAGGGTACAAAACAAGAAGTAATCACTTTAAAATTGAATGGAAATCTATGTGCAGAACCTGTGATAGTTGCAGAGGCTTTTGCTGAGCATTTCTCGAAAATTGCGACTGTTAGCCTTCAGCAATATTATGGGGATACTATATCCCAATCTTGTACAACATCGAAAATGGTGTTGCATAGTTTTTATTTTTTTCCGGCTACTAGTGATGAAGTTCAAACTGTAATAATCTCTTTGAAAAACAAAAAAAGTACTGGAACCGACTCAATTTCTTCAAGAATACTGAAAAAGTCGGCAAATTATGTTGCTGATCACCTTGCTCATTTGTTAAATATGTCGGTATCATCAGGAACTTTTCCATCTATTCTGAGGAAGAGTACTGTCATTCCTGTCCATAAACGAAATGACGTTAACGATGTACTAAACTATAGACCTATATCCATCCTGAGTACGATATCAAAGGTAATTGAAAACCTAGTTTTAAAGCGAATTGTCCATTATTTGGATAAATTTAATATTATCACAAATTGTCAACACGGGTTCAGATCTGGTTGTTCTACTGAAACAGCGGCTCTTTCCTTCGTAGAATTTGTCTATAAAAGTTTAGATGATGGTAATTGCATTGCTGGACTGTTTTTTGACTTATCGCGTGCATTTGATTGTCTTAGTATACCGTTCCTGATGGAAAAGCTCTATAACCTTGGTTTTAGAGGAGTATTCTTGGAATGGATACATAGTTATTTAACAGATAGGAAAATTGTTTGTCGAGTAGGTGAATCGTATTCACAAGAGCATTGTTTAAATATTGGGGTCCCTCAAGGCTCAGTACTAGGACCTCTTTTATTTATTCTCTTTGTCAATGATTTGCCAGATCATCTAAATGTGAGTGCCTTCATTAAATTAATTTTATTCGCAGATGACACATCAATTGCTGTATCTTGCGAAGATAGTAGTAAATTAATTTCCTGCTGTGATGAGCTTCTACAGGGATTTAGTATGTGGTGTCATGATAATGCGCTCATTATCAATATTGAAAAAACAAATTGTATTTCTTTTGGGGTAAGAAATATCAGTTCACTGTTACTTCGATTCGAAAATACTGAAATTGTGTCCAGTGAAAATGTTAAATTTTTGGGAATCTATCTGGACCATACTTTGAAGTGGGATGAACAAATAAATAAGCTCTGTAAAAAGCTTAATAAATCTTATTTTGCTATTAGTAAGTTGAAAAGATCTCTGCCTATAGAGTCAATCCTAAATATTTACTATAGCTTAGTTTACAGTCATTTACAGTACAATATTTTGTTATGGGGTACTTCCGTAGAAGTGAACCGCATACTTGTAGCCCAAAAAAGAATTATTCGTATGATTTTCAACATAAGACCGCTAGACTCATGTAAGCCATTTTTTGTTGAACACAATATACTAACTGTTCCTTGTATCTATATATATAAGTGTCTCTTGTACATAAAAGAGAATGTACAAAAATTTGCAGGGTTATCTGATTTCCACAATTATGGTACCAGAAATCTCAGAAAGTTATGTCTACCACAGCACAGAACAACTAAATTTGAGTTTTCCCCATCTTATAGGGGCATTAAACTTTTCAACAGATTACCTGATTCCATGAAAAGTTTGAATAAAATGAAATTCAAAAAATTGATTAAAAGTATTTTGTTGAAAAAGGCCTATTATAAAATAGAGGAATATTTAGAGGATAGAGAGTTTGTATAACTTTGATTTTAAATTTTGTATGATTATTGTTGTTTTGAACTTGACTTGTCCTATACATTTCTTGTAATGTCAGCAGGATTAAATAAATATTATTATTATTATTATTATTATTATTATTATTATTATTATTATTATTATGTGGTCTTCTCTTGGTTTTTCCATATATTGTTGTCTAAAGCTTTTTCTGGTCTTAACCTACTTACTCGATCTTTCCCTATCGTTTTCTTCTTTAGTAGTTCTCATAAGCTCACTCACTTCATTTCGTTTTTTTTATCTATTGGGGGTTTCTTGATTATTTCTTTTGTCAATTTGTCTTTTCGTTTTATTGAAGTAATCAAACCGTTCGTACTCCAAGGCTGATTGTGTTTTGATGATCTTTAAGGGGGCTCAAATTTTATTGTGAGTCGATTCGTGTATGGTTTCATTCAGCACTCTAACGAAGTTTGTATAAACTTCCTGAGGATCACAAGAAAACAAAATATCGTACCAGTTTTTGTTTGCTAGATATGAAAAAAGTTCTGAGTATCTGACAAAAGGAACTGTTTTCTCCAAAACCCTTTCTGATTTTGTGCGTATGGTGGATAACATAAACAACAACATATAGGAATGTTGAAAACTCGAACCAAATATTTCAACAAATGTATTAAACATTCTAGGAGTTTCTATGAAAATTCAACGATTTGCTGATGATCACTTTTGTACCGTTATTCCATTCCAGATTTAATTGAACAGTTCATCCTTATTTTTGGGTTTGTTCAGTTGAGATGTCGAATTCTAAGAATTCTAAGCGATTTCCAGTTTTTTCAACTTACACTTCTGAATAGCATCATTTCAAGTTGTTAATTAAATTCCTAACAACCTCGCGAAAGGAATTTGATATCATTATTTTCCCTCTTTCGAATCGAATCAATCTCCATGTGGCTACCGGGGTGAAGGACATTAAATAGAAATCTGAGAATGAAAAGGAGAACCGAATATGAAATATTTTTTGAACCTTTACGGTTTTTTTCAGTATTTCCACATTTGTTTTTTTGGGCCTATTATACTCACCTTTAAAAAGAATACCAGTTCGTGTGTATTTTCATTCACAGAGCTCATAGGGGATCAAATAACATATATTTCCATTCTGTTTCTTGCATATAGAAAATAATAGTTTTCTATCATAACCAACCTGTAATTCGAACGTTCTGTTGATTTCTGTTTTCATTAAATTTCATATTTCCAATGCACAAAGAACTTTGTAATTTTTTCAAAGTGATAATTTAATTGGGATAATTTCGTTCACAAACGTATCGTTTTCACAGTCTGGCAAATAATATTTTCATTTTATATCAGATGTCATTCTCGGTAAACCTACTCTGAATGAAGACCCAGTGTTCGATAAAGTTATCGAACTCTTCTCCGAGAGGAATAGTGTTCATGATTTGGAATAAATAGTCTTCAATTAACTAATACTTGGTTCTAATTCCAATCACTCCTCCATCTCCAATTTTCCCTTATCGGTAATCAATGCAAGGCGCGCTCTCAAACATTTTTAATTATCGGCAAGACAATGAAATAAATCATCCCCAGATCGGATACGTGACTCGAATCAATTCGGTAATTGGATCCGTTCCGCTGAAAACATCCCAGTTTAAAAATAAATCTGTAGGCAAATACAATGTTCCAAATACTCGGGAGTACCCACTATGAAGTTTTTTATCGTCCCTCCTGATTCCGAACGGGCTCGACGCTTCGAGGATTTAAATATCCGTCACTGTTCAGCTTCAGGACCGGTATTTTGAAAATTCTGGCCCGGAACGACAATTGAATTGGTTGAAGGCCAAGAAAGAAATTTTCAACTTTTCAATTGAAAAATAAAAACACATGACTACGTTCACAATATTTTAATGAATTAAATATATAATAAGTCGACAGGTTTCGGGTTTCATTCCATTCTCAAGACTGAAAAGTCAAAGAAATATACATCAAACAACAGATGCTAAAACCGGAGATAAGTGGAAATCTACGCAATTCACAATTGGTTGTTTATATTTTGAAGCAGAAGATATTTCCAAAATTTCTTGGAGATCTAGGCGTCTGCTTTTTTCCTCATCCTGCAATATTCTTGTTTCGTTTAAATCTATGAAATGGTTACAAGTGATAAAATGATCAGAAAAACCAGTTGTCAATTTGTTTAGAAAAATTGACTTTCTATGTTCATCAACCCTTATCTTAAGAGAACGACCAGTCTGACCTTTTTTTTTGACATTGTATGTACCAACAAAAGAAACATAAAATCAATGATTTGTAATAGAAAGGATAGTTTGACAACTTTTGAAAAAAGTGGTGTCTATTAATTTCTTGTGACGAATGCGCAGCTTTTTTCATAGATCAGACTGGTCTTTCTCTTAAGATAAGGGTTGATGAACATAGACATTTTGACTCTCAAACTTTTAGCTGAATTATTTTGTGAGCAAATAGACTTGACTCACATCATTCATGACAAATCCTGGAGAAAAATCACAATACAAACTCATGAACCTTCGTAACCTAAAATGGATAAAAGTTTTTCATCGTTTTCCTGCCGTAGGTAACACGATTTCGAAATACGCCGACGGAAGCGTTGGAGGGCTTAAATATTCCCGTACCGTCAAAATAGGAGCCCAGATTACGTTCATGCATCAATTGAATATCGATCGTTGTTTCAAGTACCGTATAAATCAGGTCTGACTAGAATAATAGCTTTCAGCCATTGAAATGTGTTGGTGGTGTTCGTTTATTTGTTGTTGAGAGGTATGAATGGGTCCAGAAAAACACTCAACTCTTAATATTTCCGTTTTCCACTGCGAATCGCAGCCATGAAAAACCGATAAAAATCGTTGCCGACGTGTTTCCATGCATATTTTTCCTGCTTTCATCTCGGCATTATATTTTAACTGCAATCAGGAACGGTGAAATGATTCAATATCAATTCGAAAATGCGTCAAAGTGAATGGGTAGGTAATGAATGTTGCGTCGTATTCATTTCAATGGAGATTTAATAGTTATAAATTCTTCCAGTGCCCATGAATTTGTATCCTAGAAATTATTCCATTCAAGATTACTACTGCCCCGAATAATCCGAATATTATCTTTTATTTCAATCAATATGATTAAATAAGAGAGGATATTTTAATGATTGTTCAAGAAAACATGGAATGTCCTAATCCAGTATATACATAGGGGTTCCGCGGTTTTATTTAGAATTAAGATTAGACGTTCATACACTAGTCTCAAAATATAAACCATAGACTTAATCCTGAAAGGTGATACTCAGCAGAATATAAGAAAGTTAGTTTTGAGATTGTTGAGCAAGACTTCGAGACGAAAGCTATCAATTTATGACATCAGTGCGTTCAACGACTGTGTTCCGAAGTTCTTTGTTGTCAGTATTTTTGGCTACATTCAAATCGCTGAAACTAAAATCAGCAAAAAAATAGTATAGATAGAAGTAGATGACACAATGATATTAGGGAACAGTCAATCATTAAAATAAGAAACATACAGGGTGTCCGGAGAATAACTGTACATACTCTCATCAGAGATAGAGTTGGACTAGATGATTGCGGATTGACTATGAAAATTTTTTTCTGGATTTCCCTAGGAAGCTACAGGGTGTTTTTCCAACTTCATGAAAATACTTAGACCATCATAAAATCCAAACTTATTGACGGATATTATTGAAACTTGGGAAGTTATTGGCACATGATGAGGTCGAGTCAGAAAGATATCAATTATTTGATTATTCCAGGGCCGGACTCATTAATCTTTATTCAGAGTATTGAGGTTAAAACAAACACTTTGTATTTCGAATAAGAAATAGTTGATTTGCTTTTTAGAAAGAAACAATTTGCTTGCCATAAAGGGATTCTAAATATTCCAGAAGGTGGAAAAAATCCTTTTCAAAATAATTTCCCGCAAGTGTCTGCTATGCTAAACGATTTTAAGTTCGCATCTCTTCAGAAATATATTTTCGTTGCCAGCTTTATTTACTCACTGAAGATTCCATGTGAGATGACCGGGTAGAAAATTCCAACATATGCCACCTTCAGCTGCACGATTCTGTTTTCGGCTCTTGTGGATCGAATCTTTCGTGTTCTCCGTATTAACCTCTGTTATTTTCTTGGAAATTTGGATACTTGTTGATAGATGATGGTAAGGTGATCAGTGCAAAAAAATGGGACATTGCAAGTTTCATCAATGCAATTTAGTGGCTGAAGATGATTTGTGTGACATGAGAAATTTCTTAATTATAATTATCACTCACAAATCTTTCTGAGCTTTGGGAAAACTGAAAGAAAACGCAGGGACGATAGCACTGATATTTTCATTCATGATTTAAGTTATATCGACCTCAAAGATAAAGAATGTGAAACTTTCATCTGGAATCGAGTCCGAAATAAACCTTTCTATTGTTGATAGATTCCACGAATATTTTGTGTTTGATTAAAACTATGTTTTACTCCATACAGTCTCCCTCTTCCTTTCTGTAGAAGAAATATCTCCAAATTTGATCGAAAAGTCAGCAGACCACGACGTAAGACAAATGGGAAAATGAAGCCGCTAGAGAATTTCCATCAAACAGGCTGGGATCGGCATCTCATGCAGATTTTGGAGGGGATTATATGTCAGAATAATATGGAATACGAGGGTTATGGACAGTTTCCCTCCTAGGCAGTTGACAGAAAGATATGAGATTCTGAGTTTTTGGGATAGTTCATTCGTAATGTATTCAACAAAAGCCAGCGGGAAATACTGTGTAATGAAATTTGACGGTTGTCAGGAAAGGAGATCTATAATCAGATGTTCTTTCCACTTTCGTTTCATAATCCAGACTCATGGAATTGGAAATGATCGTGATACTTCATTAATCTCATGAAACTCATAAAAAAATGTCCAAGCGAAGTATGACATGACGTTCGAAAAACCTCGAGATTTTAGGTTTTTTCTTGAATAACTCCCGAAGTGTTCAACATAGAATTCTTCTCCCAAAAATTACTACTACATTAGATTTTGAACAAGTAGTCTCAAAGAGACCATGCGTCGAAATATGACAAATTGTTACATTTTTTGTAACGTAAAATATCTATTGAACTACGACTTTTAGAATGCAATATTATAAAGAATGACAATTGTGGTGAAAACGTAACACCACAATGTTAAATCGCATAGTACCTCGTCATGGTGATCATTCAATCATAGGTAGTAGTGCTGTTGAAGACACTGATTTTCTTAAAATTTTGACTATTCCAGCTTCTATGTGTACAAGCAGTTTTTTACTAAAGCTGGCAAGCAGGATGATATTTTTTTTTCTCTCTTGCACTACAACTTCTTTTCTATTTAGAAAAACAACATGTTATTTCTTCGTGTTTTTTCATTGGCTGCGATACTGGGTAATCATTTTTTGGTATAAGACAACACAAGAGGTTGGAAATCAACTAAATTAATTATAATAACAATCATGAGGCGCATAAAGTGACAACTAACAACACGATTTATGGCTAACTAAGAACAATATATTACCTGTAAATACGTCCTCAGCCGATATTTCCGAGCAGCTGATTCAGTTGAAGGCAAAGTGAAAAAATTAAAAGATTAAAAAAGTTTCTCGAGCTTTACAAATCACTTTCAAGAAGAAGTCTTATTTGCTTGGCCAATAAGGTTTTTCAGACCAAGTCGAACCAATCAGGAATTGGTATAATATCATTAAATGAAAATAGAATGTCTCATCAATCCGACTTGTCCAGGATGAATAATGATTGTTTCAAACACCACAAGTTTGGTGTGAAAAAAATGTGCAATAATTCCTGATCATAACTAAGGAGAGTGACGAAGGAATATGATAGTAGTGGAAGTATTCTCGCCATTGATTCTCGATGGTTCTGTATCAGAATGATCAGTTTATTTTTCGATGATTGAAAGCTGGCTAACCGATAATGACTGTTAAAAGTATGACATATCAAAACTTCAATTAGAAACTTTCAAATATACATAGGTAGGTGCATACTACATACATAACTCCAATCACAAACAAAATCATAGAAAAGCGAAAACAGCTAAGTTCGGTGAGTGAGCCAATTCCAGCTCTTAAAACAAAGACCTGAAATAAAAATAATGAACCTTTTCATAAGAAAAGCATTCTCGATTATGATATCTCAATTCGATTTCTTCCTAGAATTATCTATTCCCAGAGAAAAAAATTCGTGATTCAGAAAATATTTTTAATGAGGGAAAGTTGAGGTGAGGTCATAAATATTACAGGCAGGAGCATTGTCCAGAATCGAGAACCTGTTGGTGCAAGATTATGTCTTTCTTCCTCAATACCAGGACCAGAGAAATTGATCGATTCTCTGACATATGCACATTCAATGATTGGAGAAATAAGATTCACTTGGTATTTTCACTTTCTGTCCCTTCTTTTTCAGAGGTTTTATCACAATAGCTTTTGTTGGCTGAAATATGATTGCAGAATTAGGTGAAGAGGAACCAGTATGTAGAACAAGATCATAACAAATTGAAAGAAAGTAGCACAAAAAATGAATTTGAAAAATTCTCTATTCTCGACGGTGAGGATATCTGAAATTGAATTTTATTGTTGACGAAACTTCTAAGTTTCCCTATGTTCGCTTGAGGATTACTGGTAACGTGAGTGGGCAATTCCGCGAATCTTGGCACCTCCGTTTCGAGTATTCCTGATTCGATTATTCAATTGAGAGTATATCCTGCCAGAACTTTTTGAACTCTGAATTGTCAGCCCACACTTCATTACGCAGAAACGTTCGAGTGATTCTAATACAGTCAAACTTTTACAGGAGAAAAAAATGTTGTTTCGAATTTCCTCCAACCGTTTCAGAAAGAAAGACATCACAGAAATCTCCAGGTGTAATACTCATTCGGAAGGCGTTGGATCAACAAGAATTCCGTCGAAAGAACAATCATCTAGAGTGGAATTTGCAGCGGAATTTAATTTGAAGGATAGCCTTGGGAAGGCAACTGCATAATTATAATCCATCGTTCGCAACTTTGGGCAATTACATAATTAAAATGACGCAGATATGAAATTAGCCATCCGACAATGAAGATTAATGAGCACAGAAGAGGAGAAAAAACTTTTCATCTCGAAATGAAGTCGGTGACAATATACTCAACAAGAGTTGACTGACGGAATGAAATTTATTATCTTCCAAGTCTCAATCTGAAAGTTTCATAAAAATTCGAACAAAGACTTCAAGTGACCCGTGGAAAATACTTTAAGGTCATCTCACCTCATTCCATTGGATAAATTCATTCCTCTCGTAGAATTGAATGTAATGGGGCCATTCAGGAAAGTATGAGAAATCGAAACCAATGGAACATAAATTAATTCAATCCGAATGCTGTCATAAAAAGTCTTATATTACCAATTCTCGCAACATGTCCTAATTTTTAGTCCTGAAAAATATTTTTTTTTCTTGTGTTTTAAGATGTTTGGTTTATCTATGGGAGATGATTTTATTTCATCAAAGTCCTGTGGCGGCCTTCAAACATCTGACGAACAGGTGACGAAAACTCGTCACCTGGTTCGAAAGAACCCTCACGATCAGAGAGCAAGGCTGAGAATTCAAATTTGAATATTGGAGGAATTCGAAGGAGAAGAGTGATTATGTTCCGAAATCAGACACTGAACATGGTGTTGAGATCTCCTAAGACACCCACACATCAACAGAAGAACTCTTTCGTGAAGGAGGACAATTGAAAGTTACGTACTCATTGATTTTTAGTCCAAATTACGGTTTAGCTTGTTGTGTTATGAGTTTACCTATATTCAACAATTCGAAAAGAGGAAATTGATTGGCATTTTTCATTTCTCTCAAACATTGTTACATTTCTGTCATAACTAATTTATGAGGGAGGAATTTCTGAAATGCAAAAACCATTTAATTGATTAGGAATGACTAGTTTTTTCTGCTTTCATCTTTTTTTATTTCAGATCTAGAATTTCGGGTAGATTGGTGAAGAGTCTGTTTTTCTCTGCTGACCATAGAAGAACTACATGAAAATGTTCTTCTGATTACGTAGATGTCCTCCAAGATCCTCTGATATGATTTTATTGAATCCAAAGATTGGTTGAATCCGAAGATTTATTCGGATAAATATCCGTCTTTAATATCAAATTTAATATCAAATTTTTGAAAAATTTAAGACTTTATCTTGATGGCTTTGTAGAGCTTCTCATTCAATAAGAATTCCAATAAGTTATCACCAGCTCTTCTAAGGTCGCTTCGATGCTTAATATCACCCACGGGAACTATTAGACTGATTTCAAAAATTTTTCACATATTGAAATCAATTTGGTTTGAAATAATGAGACGATTTGAGAATCCCGTAGCGTTCGTCACTCCGATTCGGAATATGATAATAAAGCTTAATTTTTTTATTGGTACCCTATTTTTCTCATTTCGAGTACACTTCAACGTGTTTAAATGCCACTTTAAAATACTCGTGTTTCAAATTTGTCATGATAACTATCCTCACAAACCTATGTGAGTGTGAAGCTGTCCACCAGAAACGGTTACGGCATCTTGGCTCCTGGTTCCTAAAGCCTGAACAAGTAATGGATGTGGCCCCCAGAAAGGTGGTGAAGTTCATTGAGACTTTGCTGCCCGACTGGTAAACAGCGCGGGGATGCACAATAGATCTTAAGGTCAAGGTGCTCGCAAGGTCGGTTTTGATCTGTCGCCCCTCCTCTAATCTAATCTAATCTAATCTAATCCTCACAAACACAAACAACGTTGAATCTAAACGAAAACCCTTATTTATTGATTTGTCAAAAGTTCCTTCGAATGTTGAATGAAATTCAAATACTTCAAATAAATTCTAGAGTGCTCGGAAAAAGGAGAATAAGTCATTACATTTCGAGTGGTTTATAGAAAATAAACATTATTATTGTTATTATTATTATTATTATTATTATTATTATTATTATTATTATTATTTTTTTTTTTTTTTTTTTTTTTTTAATCACACTTTCGTGGGGTGGTTTCCAACTAAGCTGGGATTCGCATGAATCAACAGCTCAATCGTTCGTTAACACACGCCGGACAGTTCTACACGTTCCCAGGATTGCAGCCTTCTGTGCCGTAAGTATGGTCTTCTCTACTTCATTCAATCCTATTTTTGTCAGTTCTTTTTTCAGATTCAGTTCAACGAGTCCATTTGCCGAGATTATCAGAGGATGAACGGAAACTTGTTTCAGCTGATAAATGGCCTTTATTTCATGTGCGAGGTCTATATACTTGGTGAGTTTCGTTGTTCTTGCCTCTCCTATGTTATGATCATTTGGAATAGTGATGTCTATAATCTGCGCCTCCTTCTTCAGCTTTTGAATTAATAGTATATCTGGTCTGTTATGCAAAACCTGCTTGTCTGTGATGATCGTTTTGTCCCAGTATACTCTGACTTCATCGTTTTCGAATTGATCTTTCGGTTGGTATTTATAATATGGCATTTTTTCTGTAAGTTTTCCATATTTGATCATAATTTCTTGATGAAAGACCTTTGCGACATCGTCGTGCCTATTCTTATGATCCTTTGGGGCGAGATAGGAGCATCCAGATGTAAGGTGTTGGATCGATTCCGGTCTTTCATGACACATTCTACATAGGTCAGTTGGTATTTCCTGATGTAGAATGTAGCGCCTATAGTTGCGTGTTGCAATCACTTGATCCTGAATAGCTGACAAGAAGCCCTCCGTCTCCATCATTAGAACACCGCGGCTTAAGTATAGAGTTGACATTTTCGCGTCGGTGTTATTCGCGTGTAGCATTGCATAGAAGCGGCCATGTAGTTCCTTCCCCTTCCACGTTTCTTCCAGCTCTGCAGTGTAATTTTTCTTTTCTGTTACAGGTGGATTTTCCCTTGCAAGATTCAGAGGAGTGAGGTTCTCATCCAATCTTGCAAGTGCTATGTAAATTGGGTGTTATTATTATTATTATTATTATTATTATTATTATTATTATTATTATTATTATTATTATTATTATTATTATTATTATTATTATTATTATTATGTATAACTTCTCAAATTATAAAAGACCCACGAAAAATCAACAACTAAACTTGATTTACCAAAAACTACCAATTCTGATTATATCCCTTTTCCCTAGCACCCTAGAATTCACAATTTAATAGGAATTTTTCAAATGAATGTGAAAAATACTGTTTGTATCGTTCAGAATGTTAATTTTTTCTTTTATTAAATCAGAGGAAATGCTGTTAGAACTATTATTGTTAACATTTTCGGTCAGTGAAGTCAGTGGAGCAGCTCTTCTACTAATAGTACTTCCAATAGGGTGCGAATAATTTTTCTTCTTACTGATACTCGCTTCAACGTTACCAATTGCCACAATTGCCGATGTCCATCCCACTTCTCGTTTAATTTGATGGATTGTCATACCACTGTTTTCCATAAGGCTAAGTTCAGATGATCGCGCGATTATGCGCGATTCTCAAACACGCGACTTCATAGATATACTGAGTTGTCACTTAGAAATGTTCTTGCCAGTATCTTGTTTCTCGCGACGTCGCGCGTATTAAAGTACAACTATCAGGCATAGAAGTGTTCAGATGATTCGCGCGATTTGACGTACAAAGCTGAAATATGAACGGAGATTTCAAGGACTTTTTCTGTGCTCGGAATAAAAAATGACAGTAGTCGCATGCTGCCGCGCTATCAATGCACAACCATTTGAATACTTCAACGCGCTTTAAACGAGTTACAAATGTGCGTTATCGCACAATCATGTGAACTTAGCCTAATCGTAGCAAATGTACGTCGAAACACATGATCGTGTACTTCTCAGCATGTTCTTATTCAAGATAATGTGTAACTTTTGGGGGACATACTGCCGTGTTAATTGAAAAGGGCGTCTCTGCAAAAAAACACTTTTTATATATTTGACTTCAAAGACAATTTTAATTGATATGATATGATTGATATGACATATCATGCATTGTTTTTTATTTTAATTCAATTAAAATTGTTGGTGGCATAAATGGAAGTCTTTGAAGTCAAATATCTCAAAAGTGCTTTTTTGCAGATGTTCAATTAACACGTCAGCATAACCCAAAAGTATTCATACCAACCACCTGATTGGCGCACTGTCCCTTATCATACCTTGAGAAATGTATGTCAATTCCTATGTTTATTTTCAATATACTTCAACTTTGAAAGAATAGCCCACGTTGTTGATGTCCTGTATTGGTCTGACATTTTCTGAAGGTGAGCAAGTACAACTCGCTCTTCTATATCGGTCATATTTTGCTTTTCTATCCATTCAACGAACTTATAGAATACTTTTTTATCTATGCAAGTTCCTAATTTTAATGTATTCATCGTGATTCAGCTTTACTGTTCAAATAATCAATATCGGAACTCATTTCGAAACGAAGCAATTATTGGTGACAATAGTGAAAACAATATAGTTATTTTCCTATAAAGTGCAGAAAGTTTTACTTTTCCGTACGAGATTGCTGTTGCCCGAACTACGCAGAGCTGAGTTCGGGAAAGCAATCGAGTGCACAAGATAGGAACATTATTTTTTCTACTACCCCACATTAAAAATATATATTTCATTTCAACATACCTACAAAACATTCCATGAAAATCCATAATACCATCTTATTGAGTTTAAATGAAACTACACCAGAAATGAAAATGTTCACAAGAAATGCGATGATTGAGGAAAATCTCTTTACAAAATTAGTTGTCAACACTATCGAGGTAAGGAGAGCATAGACTGTATGGAGCAATTGATATCTGACAGATCATAGAGTTCGGTTAATGACAACCAGGTGATTTTCGGAAAGAACTTGGAGTTTAACCAGCCACAAAGGTAGACAGAAGTGACATCAGAGGGGTACATCAATCAATTCTCAACATGGACGGAAATAACAGATAATTGTCCATCGAATGTCAGACGATAATCGAAATGGTAACTACACTTATGTGCAGATGAAATATTACATTCTTGTTCCCGGATAAATCCGAAATCTATGGATGAATGTTTCCAATAATATTTCACAGGGATAACAGGATCACTATTCATTAGAAATTAACTTGTTTTGTGTGTAGTACCAAAGTTTGATATTGAGTAAATTCAACTACTAGCAGGAGAAATCATCTAACCGTTCTAGTCTCGCATAAACAATTCAAATTATTTCATTTGTGACTTCATAGGATTAATATTGTCATTCCTGAATATTTCACGGAATTCCTTGTTCCTAATCTCAGTCTACTTCCTCCACTTTCATTATCCAGAGAATAAATCCTAGGTTTAATACTCTAGTAGCCGGAATGGTAAGGCCAAAGCGGTGTACTTGATTATGTCCGGATTGCAGGAAGTGTTCTTGGAGTTGAGTGTCGTGACGTGTGATTACACTGGGTTGCACTAATTAAAACATAAAATGCATTCATTGTTTTATATTAAATGGAAACTACCTGGAAGCTGTTATATTTTGAGAATAAATAACATAATATCTGTTATGAAAAGGATATCTGATTATGAATGGTTTTCGAAAATAGAAACCTGAAATGAACGATACACGAAGCGTGCTTTCTTGAATATTACATGATCTCCTGCATGTTCGGAAAATTGTTGCCCAACAATTAACAGACAAAAAAAATTCGAATTATCACGATTTATTCATCACTCCAAATCCTGAACAGTTTCTGCATCATTTTTTCAATAATATCCGACAATTCCATTGACATGGGCGCCCGCAGGGGGAGGCCAGGGGGGGCCGTGGCCCCCCCTGAGATTTTGATTTGCCTTTTCGTTTTTCGCACGACACCCTCAATATAATTCATCTAATCCTAGGAGCGAGAAAAAAGGTGTTGGATTCACAACAATTCTCCGGTTTCCAAAGGTCTTACTATGTAATCGGCAGATGTATTTAATGAATTGATAACTTCCTGAGGCGCGTAGAACATCTTTTGGATGAGCAAAAATCATGGAAAGTTGAATTTCATGATTTTTGTTTACCCCAAAATCGCTCAACGCGCCCCTAAGAAGTTATAAATTCATAAAAGTACCCATGCGTATCGGCATTCTTGTCAATCGTTACCAGATGATCGTTTTATGGACGGTTGTTTTTATTAGGCGGTATCTTTGATGCGGAGTTTACCAAGGGGCAAGTGCAGCTACTCTTGTATTTCAATAATTATTGTCCATTCAGCAATCAAGAAATTTTTTCTGAGAAGGGGGAAAATATATAATCTTTTCATTTATATTCCTATTCTAGAGAAAGAGTATTTGAATTCGAAACCCGTTGGCACTATATTCAGGGAGTTTTTAGTGTCTTTGCCTCAAATTGTGTTATTCTATAATTTTTCAAGTAGCTGCTTTTTCCGTAAGGGACTTTTCGTATGTTATATTCTACTTTTTGCTTTTAATGCAAATTTAATAATAGATAATGAAGGTCAGTACCTCAGTCAGTACAGTATAAATTTTTTTTCCTAATTCAAAATATTGGGGCCATAAAATGAACTCATCAATGTGCATGACGGTTCAACTATTATATTGTTTTATTAATCAGAAGTGTAAGAGAACAGAAACGTGGTATTCTTCGAAAACTGCTGATGGAAATGAAAACTCAGTGAATTGTGTAGTGGAGCGTTGAGCTATTAGATTATTTTTTCCGAATAATTTTAAATTTATAAGGAATTATTAATGACCAATTTCAACTTCTTTGATCCTCGATCATAAATTTTTCTTTGTAAACCAAAAATAATTGGAAAACAATAATCGAATAGTTCGACGATACAATTTACATGTTACTTTGATTTCACTTCTATCGGCACTCCCTAACGACTCCCTTTTTTTGTTGACAGTCACCTTGACCTATGTTTATATATTTTGATAAATTCACCCTTGGAAAATATGATTATTAGAAAATTTTTCAAGAGGAAATTACCTCCTCCAAAAAAATTTTGCCTCTACACAAATGTGGACAGAGAAACGAAATATAGCGAACCGGATAGTGCAACAACTGCGTATGAATTCTGTGAGACTAAGATATTACAATTCGGTATTTTGTTATCAGAATTAAAAATATTTGTATGTGTTGTGTCTCTTTTATTTCATAATCTGTTAATTACGATAATATATTTGTTGATATCATTTTCTGGAGCAGTTTTGTATTATTTCGGATAATATTTCAGTTTCTTGTTTCAAAAGTCAGTGCTTGATTCATTTAATGGTCCATTATTATTCATGTATGATTTTTATGAATATCGTTTTATCGAGCGTATATTATGTATATTTGTTTTCATTCAGTTGTTATTCATCATCATTCATTGGCAATTATAATTTTTATTTTATTTCTTTCTCCATATTATTTATATTTTCCCTATTTCAGTATCGTATTAAGTTGTACCCTACTGTAATGAAACTCATCACAACATTGTTTCCAGTTATATTTTTCATTTTGTGGTGATACTGACCTCCGATCCTCTCAATTTTCAAATAAAATCAATTCAAAATCCCGTAATCTGTCAAACTTCGTAAGTCACACCAACTGCCAAGATACAACACGAAAGTCATGAATCTGAATTTTTTATTTGAATTTCGAGAGTATTTCGCAAAACTTGACTGAATAGAGAAACTACCGTCTAATACTCGTTGCAGAAGGCAAATCCAATATTCATGCATTTCGCATTCGTGCTGGAATAGGAGCTTATTCTGCAACTTGTTTTAGAATATACTATTATTTTCCTGTTAATATTTTTTCCTGGAATATGTTATCTGTTTCGGAAACAGTTGCCGTTTTATTTTATACACATAACCCTATGTTGTTGACGTTGAGAAATGTTGAAGTAGAAAAATGTATCAATTTTACTTTGACTCCTCCCACAAAAGAACAAATTCCGCGGGCGCCTCTGCAAAAATATAAAAAAAGAATAGAATAGAATAGAATAGAATAGAATAACTTTATTCGCTCTGAAATATACACAGTACATAATTACCCGTATAGTGGGCTTAGAGCCCGTCAAAAAAAAACCTTAATAATAACACATTAGAAACCTAATTATATAACAATTATGTAAAACTTAATTTGAACATGAACATAAGATGAACAGAACAATTAGAAAACTATTTCATCATCCATGAATTCATGAATAGTATAATAGGCTTTGGAAATTAGAAATTTTTTCATTTTTTGTTTGAGCTTCTTAGCACTATCATTCAATCGATTTTGTAGCGGTATTTTATTGAAAATGGAGATAATCTGGTACTCAACGTTTTTTTTTGTAAATAGGAGAAATTAATTTTTGGTGGTTTCAAATCAAGTTTACGCCTTGTGTTGTGTTCATGATCCCTTTGAAAATTAAAAAACAAATTTCTGTTATCGAGTACAAAAGAGATCGCTTCCAATATGTATATTGAAGGAAAGGTAAGTATATTGTATTTTATGAAAAATGGTGTTCATGACGTAGTTTTCTGCAGTGCAAATATGTTACGTAAACATCTCTTTTGTAGAATAAAAATGCGGTAGGCCTCTACTGAATTTCCCCAGAAAATAACACCGTATTTCATCCTGGAATACCCATACCCATAGTAAACAGAGAGAGCAGTTGCCTCATTAACTAGTTGTGACAGAATTCTGGCAACATAACAACTACCTCCGAGTGATTTTGCGACTGAATCGACATGATTTTTCCAATCTAATCTGGAATCAATATGTACGCCCAGTAATTTTATTTCCCTCTTCGCCTGCAATGAGAAGTTATTTGAGCTAATCGTATTTTGCAATTGTTCCCTATATGAAAACTGTACCATTTGTGTTTTCTCTATGTTCAAAATCAAGTCATTGTCTTTAAACCACTCGTTCAATAGATTTAAATTCCGTACGACTTCGTTATTTAAGTCGTTTTGATTATTTCCACATAGAACCAAAGACGTGTCATCTGCGTACATAGTTATTTCAGTGCTTAGTGTATTTGGTAACTCGTTGGTATAAATGATGTATAAAAAGGGGCCTAAAATTGAACCTTGTGGAACCCCTCTTTCGATCATAGTTTCAGCTGATTTGAATAGCTTACCCTCTTTATTAAATTCAATGACGCGTTGTTTTCGGTTAGATAGAAAAGAGCGTAGCAGATCTAAAGCTATCCCTCTTATTCCATACTTCTCCATTTTACTCAGAAGTATGTTATGGTTCACTCTATCGAATGCTCTCGACAAATCTAGGCACACAGCAGCAGTACATTGACCTCTATTCAATGTATCCATTATATGGGATAATAACCGAAATATTGCCCTCATCGCACTTCTACCTTTTCTAAATCCATTTTGTGCTTCCGTTAGAAGATGATGTTTTTCAAAAAAAGCAAACAATCTATTGAGTATAATTTTTTCGAATATTTTTCCTATATTCGATAATAAACTTATAGGACGGTAGTTATTCATATTTGTTTTATCACCCCTTTTATGAATCGGTTTGATCAAAGAAATTTTCAATTTTTCAGGATAGATCCCTGTCAGCATCATAGTATTAGCGATATGACAAAGAGGATTTGCAATTAAATTAGAGATTTTTGTCAAGAGACACACCGGAATTTCATCCTCTCCAACAGATTTCACATTCCTAAGATCTCGTAGACATCCCTGTATCTCAATAGCGTCACAAGGATATAAAAATATTGAATCATTATTTGCTTTTATCAAATTAAGATCAACAAATCTACCGTTATCAGCCGTTTGGCAAATTTCAGAAAAAAATTTATTGAACCCATCAAGTAAAAGCTCCTCATTGTCGAACAGCCCCTCAAAAGAATCCATTAACTTATCGTTTTTTTCTGTTTCACTACCAGTTATCCTTTTTACTATTTTCCAGCTAGATTTAGTTTTATTCTGTGCTGTATTGATGAAATTTTGATTGCTTAATTTTTTTGCTGCAGTTATGACTTTTTTCAAAAGTTATTTTCTTTCTCAAAAAAAGAAAAAGAAAGAAACGAAGCACTGATGTCGCCTGAGCCTCATCATTTCTCGAAAGTTTTCATTTTGCCCCCCCCTGAGAAAAAATCCTGCGGGCGCCCATGTCCATTGACGAATCAATATGATCACGATTCACTCGGCCAGAATTATCCCCATTAAAAAAAATACGAGTATCATCAAACGCTTCAGGTATGTTTTTTCAATCAATCAAAAGCTCTCCACTATTGGAACGCACGTAATCTGCATCATGTGATCCTCTGATTGATTTTTTACATATTTACATTTCATTTTCTCTAAAGGACTTGAATAAATGAATTTTCTACTTTTTCGAAAACACGGGGATTGTTATGAGCCTATTTTTTAATTGGCAACCGTTAGTCACGTCAATGGCGTTAAACTATATTAAGAGTGGACTGGCATTGGTGGTATATATCAACCGAAAATGAACAAATTCAAGCAATGGTCATGGTACATGACATACCTGAGGGAAGTTGAATGTGCTACCGATCGGGAATTCGATTATTCATAGAGAATTCTGTGAATTCGACACAGGTTTTATTATTTGCATGGCACGTTGTCCATTCTTTCTCCTCAATAAATGATGGAAAATTTGAATTGCGGAAAAAATGTATTCCAGGAAAGCGAAGCTATACAGGCTACTGTCAATACCGGAAATGTTTAACAGTCGACATTCCATAGATCTTTCGATTTCATTCACATGGAAAGTATTATCACATAGGTATAGATCATTGTCGATAATTTTTGAAACGAAAAATGGATGAAACTGATTGTTAATGGAAGTGAATGAAACAAAAGCTAGGGAAAAATAAATTAGAAGCTATCTGATGTAGGAAAGTTAATGGGGATGAGCTTTCAAAGATAGAAAACTATTCATCGCGATTTTCACCACCAGTACAACTATGGAAAAAATATTTTGAAAAAATCTACAATAATTGTTGTATTACATTCATATTGAATGAGCTTATGTTATTTGAGGAATTGGAATAACCTAGTTTTTAAATTTCAATATTTACTTTTCTTTATAAGGCAAAACGAACAGTATTTTTTTCAATTCTGAATATTCATTTTTCATTCTGACCTCATATCGGCAAAACAATTTTATTTTCAATCGGAAAATCTTAAGTCAAAATATTAGCTTTTTCATTCAGATCGGTAATCTCGTTGATATTTCTCTACCTTTCGTTCAGTTCAAAATGTATTTGTCGAAAATACAAAATGCAAATGATCCTACCCCCTCCTTGTTTTGGAAATCACGTACTTGAAGTTTTTTCATTCTTGGTACATTTTTTAAAAATTTTTTCAATGGGTGTTGACCCATGAGTATGATCCGATATGTTTGAGTTACTTTTTGTAGCAGAAGGAAATTCTGCAACATATTGCAAAAATTGCCTTACTTTCTGACTAATCAGAAATATCTATATTGAATTGGATGTGAGAAAAGAATTTTCAACACAAAAAAGGCTATAGAAAGGAGAATCCTTGCTCTTCTTCCAGCAATTATAAAGTCAATCGATAAAAATGACCCAATTTTTCAGAATTCAAATTTTATTGATGTGGTATGCGAACACAAAATTTCACTCATTCATTTTATTTCCTCAATGTGACCACTTTGTACCATGATATTCCATAAGTTTACCAGAAATTCAAAGGACCATTTTTTGCAACTTTTTTTGTGAAATCACGTAATATTCGCATTTTACGAGTGATGATTTATGATAATCTTCTTAAATTCATACATACTAGAAAAAAAATTACTTGGGCAGAAAGGAACTCGGTTCAAAAAAATCACTGAATTGAATAACTGCTTCGGCAGTTGATCTTATGCTCGGGTGAACTTAAGTGGCATATTTCCAGGGTTAGCATATCTACATGAAGAAGTTCACAATGGCTATGTCATTTCCTCTAGACCGATCTGTAATATATTGTTGTATATGAACAAGTCAGAGACTCATCCTGTATGTCATACATAGGAAGTTAATTTGATAAAACAAGAATCTAACAGAATGGTATTATTTCAATGAAAAAAAGTGCTTCTCTCTGATTCTATGCAAATTTGTTGATGCTACTATTTTGTCGAACAGAAACATACTAGAAGAGTCAAATCTAGCAAAGTTTTCAGCTGAGAAAAAAAAAACAAAAGAAAAATGATATTGATAAGTGATTGTTTATTGATTTCTTGCCATGGCTTCTTTCATTATCTGTCGAATTTATGAGAAAGAGAAAAAAATGAATGATACTCGTACAGAAGGTTCATTGAAACTCGTTCGGTCGAAAACTCGCCGCTTCGTGGCTAGTTTTGTACTCGTGTAGCCTTCTGCACTCATATCATGAAAAACTAATCTACTTCCTGAATTCCCCCCAGAATTAACACTCTGATGAGTGACATGAGTAAAAACATGTCCTTAGTTTGACCTCATCAATATCATGAATTGGTGAAAATTCCGTTTCAAAATGGTGGCCGTTATTTCAAGATGCGACAGAAACTCTCAATTTGAACTGAATTACAGAAGCCTCCAGTAACTTCAATTTCACACTGGCATAACTACAATTTCACATGAAGAAGATAAGAAACGAGTGTGACTTACTTTCTTTGAAGTGATAATTGATGGATAATGCAGGGATCATCATGATTCTCGAAACCATCCAAGGAAATTTCAGAGTTGTAAACCACCATAGAACCTCATCTCCTAATAGTCCACAGAGAAATCACTCTCATCCCGAAAGCGAATTGGGGAGTCCTTCTTGATGGAATCAGCCAGATGGAAATCCACGCGTCCGTGGATCGCTTTCACTGTCCTCACATTTCAGTAGCAAGTAAGTATTTCTTAGAAGGAACGGTTCGCCAGTAGGGATCCTTATTCAGAGTTTCAGGATCGTTGTAAGAGGATCAAACTTCGTTCTGCCGTGTATTTTCTTAGGTTCCTTATTTCCCCCAAGCCCCAGTTATCGATATTACCCACCGCGCAATATTGCGGGAGTGATATGAGGAGTTTTTCGATCAAGAATAGATATTTTCAGCGTGATACTCCGCCGTGTCTACCAGCTCCATGAATAGAAATTGGAATTCTCTGTCTCAACGGGGAGAATTACCTTCATCAGATATTATGATGTTGGCAAGTTTGAAAAATTCACTTCCTAGAAAATAATTCTTCCAGTGGGAAAGTTGGTTATCCTTTTTTTCTCATGAAGACTCGAAAATGATCAACACTTGTTATGGGATATACGACTGTTGTTTAGTATATATTTATTAATGATAATAACAGCTCTTTATTGCATCTGCAATTGGCCATCGACCATGGGTCCTTCAGCCTGTAATTTTACAATCTTTGATATATTTAATTATTGCATAAGTAAAAATAAAAAATTTAAATGTTACATATTTTGAATTTTCTTAGTTTAAATTTGTGATTTTAGTTAGGAGTGGAAGTTCTGGATATCTCCTTTTGGATGTATTCCTTCTGTCCTCTTGGTATTGGGAGATCACTTCGGGTAATTGCTTTAACCTCTTATAGTGCTTTATCCCACCTGTTTATCCTTATCTTAATAGGCTCTATTTTGGTTTTCAGATAGAGTAGATGATTCGGAGGATTATGAAGTGCATTATTGAGATGTCTCATTCTAGTTATAGCACTCAGTGCTATCGTCTCTGCAGTCATGAGGTTTTTAATTGCTGGTTGCTTGCAGTTTGCAAACAATGGGGAATACGCATACCCGTATTCTAATATGGGCCTACTACAGATTGTTTTATATATTATTGATGCACTTTTGATGTTGATGCCTTATTTTCTGTAGGTTAACTTAGAGAAATGTCTGGCTCTTGAAATGGTTTTCCTCTTCAGCAATTCTGCATGTAGGTTGAAGTTCAATTTATTGTCGATGTTTATACGAAGGTATTTGACTGCAGAAGTAGGTTTTATGATTTTCTCGTTGATATTTAAGGTAGGTGATGAAGGTGATATTCTGTGGTTAAAAATAATAAACTGCGACTTGTCTGGGTTAATTTTCATTCTCCACTTCTGGAACTATATTTATTATATATTTCAGAATTGAAATATTCGCTAAATATATCACTTATCACTTACTTGTAGAAATACAAGAATTAAACATTAAACTATTCAGAAGGCGAACAAGGGCTCTATTGCTTACCAAGGATTAGTTTACTATGGATTCGTTAATGGATGATACCATTACCACTATGATCCGATGTTAATGAGTTTATTATCAACATATAATTATCGAGTTTGTTCGTTACAATTTATACTGTTTATTCGTTTCTTATATACTGTTATTATTGCTTTTTTCTTGATTGTTTTTTTATTTATATTGAATTTACCTACTTGACTAGTCCTATACAATCTGAGAAGATTGTGTCTTCTGGATCCATAAACACTATTCACTACTTCCTCACTTCTGATGTTATTCCATTCTGATGTTTAATTTTCTGTTATGAATAGGTTACAGTTTTCTTAATGCATATAATTACTCCTTTACCATGTCAATGATTGATTTTTCTTATTTTTATGTAATTCTCGATCATCGAATTTGTGTGGCATTCGATAAATTTGAATAATTTTAGGTTCCGCATCAGTTTATTATGTTTTTTCATTGGAATTAAAATTTCATGGAATAGGGCATCCTAGAATATGAACATTTTTTTTTTATATTTGAACTCGAAAATTGTTCCCTCTTCCCAAGATCTCACAGAAAAACACAACTCCATGCGACCCTAGTGGCGTTAGCTGGAACTAGCTCGAAATGAGTATTGCTGTTGTACTTGTACTGTTTTGTTTTGAAATTCTTATTGTTAGGAATGATAAAACTGAGAAAAATACCGTGCAGAACACTAACCGAGGTTCATGAGTGGGACCATTCTCCTAATAAAAATCAGAATTTTTGCATAACCAACAAACTGGAATTCGTAGGAGAAATAGATAGACGTTTAAAAATTTAATTTGAATTTGTATATCTTCAATTTCGCATGTTTCAGAATTTGATTTTTCGTTTTAAATTTCATTTAATAAATTTACTTAGTCTGCCCAAATCATCTATTTAAATTATTGTTATTTTTAGTCCAATTTTATCTTCAAACACAAAAAATTTTGCCGAGATTCGGATTGCCACACAGCCTACCATGTTTTTGGTATATGCACGTCCTTTACCTGAATAACTCGAATTATGTTCCTGTAATCAAATACTCAGTCAACCTCCTCAATGCATGAGCCCTCCCGTGACTCGGTTTTTTATATCAGGTCTTCTCGGCATCTCATATTGAAATCACAAAATATTAACTGTAAAAAGAAGACCGTAACTTGAGGCCTGTAAATGCGAAACCAGACATTCGACATTATCGGAAAAAACGAGTTGATAGTAGAAAAAGTTGCTGGACATCGATGCTTATACCCTTAGGTTCATAAGTAGACCATTGAAAGTCTCTATTCGTAAATCAAATGGTCAGAACTGAGGGTTTCTCAATTCAAAACTATGATTTTCTCGTTTTGCTCGGAACGGCTCATACGTCAAATGTCTGGTTTTGCATCCAGACCTTTTAAATTTCACTTTTGCGAATGATCTCCGAAGCCGATATTGACATAGAAAACTGAACATTATATCCGATGGTTATCGAAATATTATTTAATTATTTATCAATTTAACTCTGTCGTATTTCTTTCTTTCAATGTATGGATTAGTTTTCGTAAGAGTGGAATCTGTTACATTTTGGAAAAAGACGCTAAGTCATTCCTTCGAGCGACGCTTCGCAACTTCATTGTTGCTTCTTCAAAACTCTATAAAATAACACGAAACGTCGCTCGAATTGATGACTTAGCGTCTTTTTCCAAAATTTAACAGATTCCATTCCCACGAAAACTAATCCAAACTTCAATTATTTATATAACATTAATTGATAACATTCGTGTGTTGTTCAAACTATGCGTCATCCTCACTTGGAGAAATTATTGAAATCAAGAAGTAGATGTAACCATGTCATAAATATAAATAATGCATGAAAGCAGCAATGAAACTGTTCAGGGTATCCTAAATTGCTTGATTTAGACTTTTTGTGGTATTTCTGGTATATATCTTTTCAACTTCAAATTGACATTAATCGCATTCAAATTGGGATTGAACAATCTGAAATTGGGAATAGGCAACTTCAAATTGATAATAAAAATCGAACTGGGAATAAACACATTCAAAATTGGACCGAAAAATCTCATATTGGGAAATGACATGTCTTTTTTTTATAGAAAATTGTCATGATTCTGAAGACTTTCATGAATCAAGTTTTCTACAATCTTTGGAAGTTCGAAGTGTTAGTTTTTTTTCTATTGTGAGGTTTCAAGTTTTCGAATGAATTTGGCCTCTGACCAATTTGTGTACAAATTTTACACAGTGGTTTTTCTTCTTGATGAATAAAATAAAAATGAATAAAAATAATATTTTTTTCTGATTGATTTCTGATCCAAAGACCGGAAGAGAAAACCTCAAGTTTTCTCAGTTTCAGAGTTTTGATTCTTACATTTTTCAATGAAATATTTTATACATTTTCATACACCTCGGCATTTTTTCCTAATTTCGATTCTCAGTTACTTCAGAATAATTCTCTCGAAATATGAAATAAAACGACTTTTTTTCAATATGGGATAGTTTAGTGTCAATATGAATTTTTCAAATTCCAATTTGACTGTGAAAACCATTTTGAAATTGTTTAGTCAAATTTTGAATGTGTTTATTCCTAATTCGATTGTGTTTCTCGATTTTCGCTAGAATACTCTGAATGGAAACCGATTCGCGATACCTTCATTTTTCTTACGATATAACTTTATTTTGATATTAGATCGATTTCGAGAGTGTGCCATATCATTTTTAATCACGAAAATGTAACGATTGAAATTCTTATAGCCTATTTTCACAGGAAATAATACAGTATATTCATTTTTGTCTCGTCAGTAGACGAGTTTTTTTTACCCTCAGTAGAGGGTAAAAAAAAACTTTTTTTTTTTGAAACGAAACCTTTTTTTTTATTTCATATCATAAAAGCAATAGAGATGGAAAATTTTGAAAAGAGTCTTGGTCCCAGTAAAGAAGTGTTTGTGGAAAGTTTTAATTTTTTCCAGATATTTTGGAAAAAAAAATTATGGCACATCTTAGAAATCGATAAAATATCACACTTTCGTTAAACCTTTGAATCAAATAAAAATATGGTGAAGCGGTTGCCATTACTGGTATTTTTAGGAAATTCGAGCCCAAGAATCCTTTCAACGTTTCTACCTATCTTGTAACAGAAACAGCCAAAATCAAGCAATTTGAAATACCCTGTACAAATGTACAGTCTCAATTGAAGATGTGAAACAACTTTTTCAATATATAGCAAAAAACAACATGCAAGAAGTATATCCATTCGAATTTTATTGATCATACCGGTGATTACAGCCTGTGCTGAAAAAAATTCTCACAATTAAAGCTGGTAAAAAAAAATCTGCGAAATACAATGTATCAGGAAAGTCTTTATGCTTTGGCAACCTTCTCTATCGAAACAGATTTAAAATCCCAGTTGGAATATGATTATAATCAAGCAGTCAAGTAAGGCTAAAAGCCGACGAATTTTATTTGATTTTTATCTCGTAATTCGTCACATTTATTTTAAAAAATGTTTCGATTGTCTAACATGAAAACCTTTTTTCAAGAAGGGGCCTCGCAAATTTCATGTCGCCCATATACAGGGTGGCCATTTGAAAACGAAACAGACGAGATTACAGACGAAATAAATTTTTTCGATAGAAATGCTCGGACAGGTCGATTTCTGTTTCGAGGGGGACAACTTAAGATGTAGGTTACGGACGCATAGCGCTTCAACCCTTGCTACTACCCCCAATTTTTGAATAGGGAAGATGGGGTGAGTGATACCTCATTTAAAAGGTATTTTTATACTGACTTCAGCACAGTAATTGTTTTTTCATTTTTTGCATTAGTTCTCGAAATACAGGGTGGCCATTTGAAAACGAAACAGACGAGATTACTGACGAAATAAATTTTTTCGATAAAAATGCTCGGACAGGTCGATTTCTGTTTCGAGGGGGACAAATTAAGATGTAGGTTACGGACGCATAGCGCTTCAACCCTTGCTACTACCCCCAATTTTTGAATAGGGAAGATGGGGTGAGTGATACCTCATTTAAAAGTATTTTTATACTGATTTCAGCACAGTAATTGTTTTTTCATGTTATGCATTAGTTCTCGAAATATTCTTGACTAAGCATTTGAAAATGAAGTGGTGTTTTCATGGCACTTGTAGTGTTTTTTTGTGAAAAACCTTTCAAATGAAGTATCACTCACCCCATCTTCCCTATTCAAAAATTGGGGGTGAGGGTTGTAGTAGCACGGGTTGAAGCGCTATGCGTCCGTAACCTACATTATAAGTTGTCCCCCTCGAAACAGAAGTCGACCTGTCCGAGTATTTCTATCGAAAAAATTCATTTCGTCTGTAATCTGGTCTGTTTCGTTTTCAAATGGCCACCTCATATAATTGAACTCTTGTTACGCCACTGATTTGTTCACCCAAAAGTGTCGATAATTGTGACATTTAATTTATATTCTTCAGTAGAAATGATGGGCAAGCCACCCTACTCCAATCCCAAATCATTCCTCCCAAAACCCACGACTCTTCGATCCGCAACGAAATATATGTTTACATTGCAACCAAACTCCCGCAGAATCCCATTTGGCAAAGTCCCTCCATCTCCTTAATTCAAATGTGTTCCAGCCGTAGCGGCGAAATCAATTCCGTCTTCGAGGTCGCCGGAGTTGATTCGGCCTACTCCACCACGGGGAGTGCTAAACTCCAATTACTCCTCGGGGACGGCACTACCTTGTCGTTACCAGAGCGTTTGAGATAAACGCCGGTCCGGAGTGCGTCTGCAAACTTCACCCACTTTCGGCGCGGCTAAATTAACCGTCGCGAACATCAGATCGAAAAGGGCACGTGAAGTCGAATTATTTTTTAAATACGTTCATAACAGCCGCCGGCAACTCTGGTTGGGAGTTGGATTTTCGACCGGAATATTTCGATTCCGGCGGCTTTGAGCTCGCGTATCGCGTTCTGACGATTCGAGTGGAAATGATGGAAAGTTTTTTAATAACAGACGTCAGTGGAAGAGCGTCGGTCTCAACAATTTTATGATTCACACCAGGGTTTTAGCGAGTTCATGTCTGATGATCGGTGTAGCGATACAAAGATTGGGTCATCTACACTGCGCAAAAAATTTACGCACATTATGGAAACCTCAAATTTATTCTACACCTGAAGATGTTCTCAATGATCATTATCAGAATTATACATTCATATGTTATCCACCTTCAATGTTTTTCTTCAATACAGATGATTTTCCCAGCAGGAATAAAAAAAGATAACATTATCAGATTTTGAATGTATTGGCTCCATTCTAAAACCAGTTGTTCCCAATCAATTCTAGTGTTCAATAGTTTTTCTTTGGTTTGATTTTCTACACTCGATCGCTATGCAACGCGCAATTTGACCCAAGAGGACTGTGCCCAAGCGGTATTTTTGCGAGAAGAAAGGTTGACATACATAAGAATTGCAGAAAGGTTTGGAGTTTCCCATACAAATGTGTCCAGAATGCTGCAGCGATTCAGGGAGACATGTATGAATGTCCGGAAACCAGGACAGGGTAGACCGCGGATAACAACTATCATTCAAGAACGTAACTTGATAGTTTCTTCGTTGAGACAACGGTTTGCAACCGCTCGCCTCTTTCAGAATCACCTTGAACAAACTCATGGGGTGCAAATTAGCACTCGGACAATAAGAAATCGCTTCAGACATTATGAGTCGAAGCCTCGTGTTTCTCTTACCCTAGCCCATCGATGGGCGCGTTTGGATTTTGCGAGAGAGCATATCCATTGGGAAGAGGCCGATTGGGAAAGAAGTTTCTTCACAGATGAGTCTAGATTCTGCCTCTACCATTGTGATCGATGTTCCCTTGTATACAGACGTCCACATGAATGATATGCTCAGTGTAATTTCCTGAAACTACTGGTTTCGGGGGAGGATCGATTATGGTATGGGGTGGAATATCTTTGACTGCTCGCCCAGACCTAGAGGTCGTTGATAATGGAGCTATGAATGCTGATAAGTATATAAGGAACATTCTTGAAGAGCATGTAGTGCCATTTGCCCCATAAATTGGTGAAAATTTCATTTTTATGGAGGATAATGCCAGACCATTGAAGGGTACCTTGAAGAGGTTGAAGTCTCTCGAATGGAATGGCCAGCAAGAAGTCCAGATCTCAATCCGATTGAGCAGGTTTGGGACAACCTCAATAGAAGGCTGAGAAGTTCAAAAAATCATTCAGCCACTCTTTATAACTTACGAATCCAACTCGGAGAAATCTGGGGAGGATAAGATCAGAACATTTTAATATCACTCATTCTGAGTCTGAACTGTCATTGCCGAGCTGTAATTAACGCAAGGGGTGGAAATACCAAGTATTGAATCACTTAACAGCATTTCAGTGTTTTGAAAATTGTTCATTTCTCTACTTTTACATAAAATTCGGTGAAATCCAGAATTTTTCTTCCATTTAATGTTTCATTCAAAACCTTCCCGAGAGAACATAAAAAGTTTAAAAGACAATGTAAAGTTAACTTTCATTAGGATTGAGATTTTCAGAATGTACGTTAACTTTTTTGCGCAGTGTATCATCAAGGATTTCCCCTTCCTTTGTGGAAAATCTCCTCCTTCTTACACATCGTAGAAAACAAGTTTTATTTCATTCTTTTGGGTATTATGTTGGTGTCTCGGAGTAATCTTTTATATGTCAAATTTGTTGAAAAGAGGAGAGTGTTTCAAATAGGCAATAATGATGAGGGGATGTGTGACCCCACAGAGTTTCACTGTACCCCCATAGAGATTGAAGAAAGAAGAAAAGTGGAAGGAGTTCCAATCAATCATCAACGTGTAATGCATTAATCATATTCCAGAAATAGATTCCTCACTTTTTCAATATAAGCTAAAAATTATTTTTAGATGATTAATGTATACCTAGATGAGGATGAGGAACTACAAAAAAAACATGAGCTCCTTGTATATTTCAGAAAAATTAATAATAATATGGAGAGTTTGTTGCATCTTTCGCTCCTTTCGGAAATAACTGTGTTTGTATTGGAGAATTGAAAATGAAAATAATTTCTGAAATATCATCGAAGTCACTCCGGAACCAAATAACGATAGATAGAAAAGCTTTACCAGTATAAAAGTATTTGATGATAATACTTTACTGGATATTTCCTTCGTTCACACATATAGTGCACTTTTGTTCTACCGGTACTTTTATTTGTCCACATTTTCAATCAATTATTTAGGCCTCTAATAGGAATAATTTGAGTTTTGTCCCAATTTTCCAGTGGTGCGTATGTCGTGACGTTAGAAAAACCTCGAAGTTTTCGGATTATTTCAGATTTTTCTATAGCTCTTCAACAAGTCACTGAATCAAAAACATTGTTGTATTTAAAAATTTTCTGCATGAATTTCTGCTTCTTGAAAGTATCACGATATTATATTTCGAACAAGTAGTTTTATGGAACTCATGAATTGAAATATGACAAATGTCTACACTTCACGAAAAAACAAATTTTTTCATTATAAAACAAGCCGCCCCTCACATCCACAATGTAAAATCGCTCAGTAGATCATCCTATTGAGGATGCTGATCATTTAGTCGTAGCTAGTGCTGTTGAAGGTGCTCAGCAGTCCCATGAATTTCCCTGACCTTGTTCGAATTTTGGCTGCTCCAGCCTATATGTGCACCAAAATTTTCTTACTAGAGCTTGGCAAAGAAAAACAAGACTATAAATTGTCTCTTATTCCTTACATTACAAGTTATTCTCCGTTTCGAAACCAACATATTTTTCTCTCATGTTTTTAGTGTCTTGGTGAAGGACAAATGAAATTCCTGAGGACGCTGAATCAATTATAATGACAAATGTGGGACTCATCAACTATTAACTAACGATACAAATCATTGCTAGGTCAATAAATTACATATTACGTAAGTCCTTAGCTAGTGTTGTCGAGGTTAAATCCCGTTTTGGTTACCAAACTCGCACCACAATACATTTTATTGCTTGAAATAATTTTTATAAAGGACTGACATGCATTTCTTCCCTGCCTAGTCGACCTTATAGGTAGAAGCATTAGATTTTCTTAACGATTCTGCTGGTTTCAGCAGATTCGTGTTGATTTCAGACAGACTTCAGGAATGTCATTCTTCCTTTCCCGAAAGGGATAACGTTGTGTCTCAGCCATTAAAAGCAAGAAGAAATACTATGTCGTTTTTCGAAAAAATTCAGAACTTGTTGTGCAAGGAAAAAAAGACAATCTTTTTCAGGTCCTAGTAAAAAATAGTTGACATACATAGAGGTTAGAACAATCAAAATTATAGGGTACTCAGTGTCCTCCTCAACATTATTCATGAACCCATGAGACTGCTGAACAAACTCAATAGCATTAGCTGGGATGAAATGATCAGCATTCTTAGCGGGATGAGCTATTGCGCGATCTCACATTATTCTATGACATTTCGTTCTAAAGTTCTTAGTTTCACAGGTATTTTACGTTTATAGTGAAAACTTATATTTTGTCGAAAAGTGTGAAAATTTGCCATATTCGGACGTTTGATTTCATCAAAACTACTACATCAAAATATGATGTCGTAATGCTTTCCTCAAGCAGAATTTATTGCTCAACACATATTTTGATGTTTTTGAGAAAGTGTTCAGTTTAGTTAATAGTTGATAGTTTAAAAAGGATTACAGACCACTGCGACCTGATGGTCTATTCTGCCCCCTGACAAAGCTTTATAGCTCGTCTTCCAGTCCCAGAGATCTTATGAAATCCAATATCTCGGAAGGCTTATTCCTCACTCCTACAGGTCTCTTGTCCGAAGCATTGTTTCCATTGGCTTACAATGCCAAAACATTCTGCGACTAGGTGAATTAGAGTTTCTTCCCCCTCCCCACTGAATCTATAATCGTCAGTGTCCGATACGCCCATTCTCAGCAAGTGCTTTCTGAGGCGACAATGCCCTGTTAGAAAGCTAGTGAGGAGGTTTAGTTGATTCTTAAATGCTCAGTTTAAGAGCTATTGGAGAAAAACCTTAAATAGTCCGAAAGTTTCGAGGTTAACCGAACCTCACGACATAAGCTCCACTGGGAAACATTAAAGGTTTAAAAGAATGACAAAAACATATTTCAGTATCGTAATGAGTTCATCACAGTACTAAAAGTAGTGCTGTAATTAAACTCATTACAGCATTGTTTTCAGTTATATTTTGCGTTTTATGGTTGTCAGTACTGACCTCCGATCGAATCAAGTTTTAAATCAAATCAATTCAAATTCCGTGATCTGTCAAATTTCGTAAGTCACACCAACTGCCAAGATATAATACATAAATCACTAATCTGAATTTTCATTTTAATTTCGAGAATATTTCACAAAAATTGACTGAAATAGAGAAAATACCGTCTAATACTCGTTGCAGAAGGCAATTCCAACACTCGTGCTATCGAAAACTCGCTCCTTCGTCGCTCGTTTTCGAACTTCGCATTCATGTTGGAATAGAAGCTCATTCTGCAACTTGTTTTAGATTATACTATTCCCGAACTCCACCAATTATTTTCAGGCACAGCATTTTTTGAAGCTGATTTGGTTGTTCCTATATTTCCACCTAGTTTTTTTATTTGTCCAGTTTGCACAGCGCAAATAAAATAGACCATTTTCATCCAACCGCAGAGCACCAAATGTAGACAAACGTGGTTTTATGATGGACAAGCGATCCTGACGTGGATTGCTTCTCAGAAGATGGACAGAAGGGTATTCGGAGTAATGAAAGAAAGGGGTGGACAAATTGTGACCCACTGTTAAAAAATATTTGTAAAAAATTTACACGTTCGACTTGAAAAAATTTGAATGATAGGTTTTTGAGGTACACAAATAATTTAATCTAATGGACAAACGTAGACCTGCGATGGACAAATGATTTTGGAATATTTTCGTGAAAATTCGGATTTGGGATGCACAGAACTTCCAAACGGAGCTATCGCTCATCTCAGCGGAAAAACTCCTGCGAATCCCCGTCATGATATATTCAACGGGAAAATCTGATCGTATATTTCCATTCGAAATGATCTACTTGCCTGGCTGGCATGGGGGCGGGCCGGCGGCTGGTTCACATCTGAAACGAGACAAAAAGAATACAGTCCAATTTCGGCGTGTTACGCGACAGGAACACTCGCTCATAGGCAATTTGATCCTATTGAACGGGGTCTCCATGGGCGACGGATCCGGATAAATTGAATCAGCGAAGGCGAAACGGCACTAAGAGGGCCCTGGGCGATGAATGGAGTTAATTAATTAGTCGGTATAGGATGCGTCAGTTGCGAAACAGGACGATGCTGTCTGTCTTAGGACGATGCTAGTGGTAAATCACGTTACAGCCGAATGTGTACCGTTTTGTAAGGGTTTTCGGGATCATCGATTATACGTTGATGACAAATTCAGCGCTGAAACTTCGCTATCGGATTGAATACATAATCCCCCATTTAGAGAGATGCAGATTCATTATTATGCATCTGCCATCACTAGTATCTAATATGTTGCAACTAATTTGATTCGCCTATTGTAGACAAAGATCGAAAATTTAAAAGATTGGTAGTCAAAAACCCATTGCCGAAGATAGAGAATTGAATGAAAATATCGTAACATGAACTGGAAAGTACCTAGTTTGACTGATCTTCGCTCAAATTTTTGTTTCTGATTGAAGTGTTTTTCGTTAATATAGGAATTGCAAACTGATGAAATATGAATATTGTCCTTCGAAAGAATAATAAAAGAACCATAAACTGTTTATTCGAATGAGAATCCTGAGTATAGGTAATGAGTTTATAGATTTTTCATCAGAGTTTTTTAATAATTTAATATTTCAATATAAAGGAATTGAATCCAATAAACGCAAAAATTCATACGTGTCCAGTAAAAGCAAAAATGTCAACAAGCTTTTCTTGAATTTACCAACCTGAACAAAGTGCATTAAAGTTTCGATATAAAATGATTTCTTCACAAAAAGCATGAAAGTTAACTCAGGAAAAAAATTAGCCTTGTTGCATGTATGTGATGGGAGGTTCAACCTTAATTTAAATTATTCTTCCGGAAATACAACCATACCACATATACAGGGTGAGTCTTTCACTCGTACAGATATTCAAACCATAGATTGTTGAGGTCCAAAGAAATACTTTTTTAGTATGGCATAGTTTCCGATTTAGCCAAGATAAGAAGATTTAGCCATCCTTAACTTTCATAGTGAGCTATGACGCCCCTGATTATATGCAATGAAATTTTTCCGAGCATTAGATCTACCACCTGAACCTTCGAGAAAATAATGATGCAGAAATTTAGTTCTGCGAATCTTCTGAATATAATTATATTCAGCCGAAGTAATCAAATTCTTCAATTTCGCTGATATGGGTTTTTTTCAAATCATTGATTACTCGCAGATTGCGCATTTGACGAGATTTCACGAGAAACACTTCTGTTTTCCGAAATGGGCAAATATTCATTTAATGGCATTCAACTCACTTCCAAGGGTTGGGATCATAGAATATGTGCTATAATTATGAGATGGAATGGTATATATTGGTCCTAACGAAAAAAATTAAAACATATCATTAAAATTCTGTATTCGCAAAAGATTTGCCACATTAATGAGAACCTATATTCTGAAAATCATTTCATTTGATGAAATTGTTCACGGGATATATTCGAAAATTACATTTTTTCATGGATTTTCAACAGCTTGTATTTTTCTGACCGAGCCGAATTGGAAGAAATGGTAGAGACAAAAAGTTGTTTCTTTTGACTTCAGGAAAGTCCCGTTAACATATACATATGTACAAGTCAAGGACTCACCTTGTATATACAATTCAGTTGATGTGAGTATAAAGTTACATTGCATTTTTCAAATATGTTTTCCTAAAAAATATAGTTCTGAACTGGGAAGCCATAAAATGATTCCATTACGAATAATATGTTTTTCAAAACATAAGCAATACGTCACAAAGTGTTTTTATGATCTTCCAATTCAAATTTTCATTTATGCGAAATCCTGATAATCTAGTTGTTGTGTAAGATTTCTTGACCATCAACCCATTTTACGTCACTCACTTAACCACCGCTATGAACATAATGTTCATGTGATTTACTAAATCTTTAATAGTATATTCTAAAACAAGTTGCAGAATGAGCTCCCATTCCAACACGAATGCGAAATTCGAAAACGAGCGACAAAGGAGCGAGTTTTCGAAAGCATGAGTGTTGGAATTACCTTCTGCAACGAGTATTAGACGATATTTTCTCTATTTCAGTCAAGTTTTGTAAAATACTCTCGAAATAAGAATGAAAATTCAGATCAGTGACTTTTGTATTGTATCTTGGCAGTTGGTGTGACTTACGAAATTTGACAGATCACGGAATTTGAATTGATTTGATTCGAGAATTGATTGGATCAGAGGTCAGTACTGACAACCACAAAACGAAAAATATAACTGAAAACAATGCTGTAATGAGTTTCATTACAGCACTACTTTCAGTACTGTAAAGAACTCTTTACGATTCTGAAATAGAGAAATATCTTTCTTTAATCCTTTGTCAAATGCGTACATTCAGCCACATCTCGCAGAACGAAACAATGTTGGAATATTTCAATCTAATATTGTTTTCAGTAATATTTTTGTATGGCATGTTGGCCTCCTGCCACGGATTAATTCAACATCTGTCAAATTTCATGAAATAGAAAACAGTTCTGCCAATCGATATTTTTTAATGCAAAAATCACCAAACGATATTCAATGCACTATTTCATTAATTTCGATGAAAATCCAGCGAGTTAGAAAAAAATACTGTATGATCCTTGCACATAAAGCCTATTCTAACACTCGTTCATTTCAAAACTCGCCTCTGCGTGGCTCGTTTTTGAATTTCGAATTGGTGTAAGAATATCAATGCCTTTCTCTTATCAATTAGGTGAACCAAAAAAGTCATATAGAACTGCCTTGAGGTACTCCATACGGATCTTCAAAATATCAGGAGGATAAACTATAAGATTTTTCTTCAATTTCAAACTGTTTTCGGCCTTGAAAATGAGAACGAAATAATTTCAGCGGGAATTATCCAACTTCCGTTGAATAAATGAGTATGACAGTGGGCAAATAGTATAAAAATGAACAATGTCGTATTCACATTTAAACCCTTTAAATATCCATGCTGAATACTAGCCAAATGATACTCAACTTTTATTGTGTTTGGCAACTGTTTTTTTCAAGTTTGTGCTTCAAATATAACTATCCAAACTTGATTTTGAGCTGTTGAAGATGATGCCTCAGCACAAGTCATAAGTATGTTGAATATACCTTGTCTTGATGATTGCATTGAAACCGTGTCTTAAAAAATAGAAGAAATATTGGTTTGAAAGCAACAACGAATTGATACAAGAAAAGAGTCTGACGATTCAGGAAACAGGGAATTTTTTTCAAATTCGGTATAGTCGAAATCTTCTCCGCGATCTGATCTAAACGAACGTTTTTTTCGCGCGAAATCAAGTAAATTGTGCGAAAGTGACAAAATTCGGGATATTTAATCCGCGCCGTCTAACAACTCTGATTTATTTCATCATCTGGCCTAGTGCCCGCTGAGAATTGATTTAATGTTGTAGAATAAATTGCTCTCACTCCACCGAAATCGCAATCAGCCCTCATTTTATGGTTCGATTGTCTGAGGCGGGGTCGGCATATTTTCGATTTATGTCTCTTGTTGCTTGCTCCATCGGGATTTTTCCACGAATTTTCCATAAACAACGGATTTTCTGTGGTCGTTCACATCTCAATGGAGCTTTCAGCTGTTAGAACATTCCTTTTTTCCCTTGTTTTATTCGTAAAATGTAACTCTACTAAATGGAAGCCACTCCAAAGCTGAAATATGGAAGGTGATAGGTATGAAAATCAATTCTTATTTCCAAATCTTGCCAAACTAGAATTTTTATCATTTTTTTTTTCATCATGATGATTCCGGAAAGGGTGAGGAAAGTAATCTTGTTTCTCAAGAACATCTCGAAATTTCATTTAATCGATGTTCGCTAGTTGGTTTTCGAATTCCCAGACTTTTTTTCGAATGTTGGCATACATTCAAAGGTGTTAACTGTACTTGCTAACAAATTTTCACCATAATAACAAAATTCTCATCTTGATTCTGGTTAATAGTATCAGAGCCCATTATGAAAAATGTCCGACGATTCGATTCATTCAAATTCTTTTTCAGAGCTTTTTTCACTGGGACAATTTCTTCCCACTGAACAGTGAAAAATCGTATTTAAAAATGATCAGAATAGGCTATGGGCGATGCATTTCTCTTCACATCTTTGACCTCAAATAACTTTCGGCAGAAAAAGTATGAATCATCAAGGAGAACAATATGCGACATTTCTTGAATAGTACCGACTTTCATCTTTCAATACACTATATATAAATTTAAGAGAAGTTACACTTTTTTAAATTCAATATCTATCCCGATGAATTCAGAACCGAGATTGTGTTGAATAAATAAATATAATTATTTGAAGAATTTCCTGATGGATCTAATTTATCGATTAACCCAACTGGCGCATTCCAACATACCTCCCCTTCAAGTTCTCATCTATATATAGCTGTGATCTCAAAACCAGAGTTACTCAAGTAAAGATGACGCTCCTATTCACAAAGTGCGCAAAAACAACAGAACGGTGAATAATTATGATTCGCGTGTTGGACAGTTATTAAATAAATTTGCGTCGTTTCTCGTTCAATAAGACACATAACATGAAATCATAAAATATTGAATTTTATGAGAACCTGCCAGGCAACAAATCTCACCAGGTCGCGTAAAATCCCAGGTTTCCCCACCGAAGCAGCCAGAACTATAATGCAAAATGACAGATCCCATTATTTACTGAAAAACAACAAAGTGAAAGTAGCAAACCATGTAAGGAGAACGGGAAGAAGGTATAATATCAGCTAACCCAGAAAAAAGGACGACCCTTTTCTCGTACACGGATTTATAACCCGACTTGAAAACTTTAAAGTACACAGTTGCGCTCCCGAAGTTTCCGACAAATTAAATGATAATATTATAAACTTCACTTTTTGAGACGCATTGTGGCCCAGAATAGATATGTCCATTTCCTGAGTTTGTATTCGAGCTAAACTTCCTTGAAATTTCTCAAAAATTCGTTGATTGGAGGCCTGGAAATGATTTATTCCAGAACACCTTGTCACCTTCTACAAGATATTCCAGTTTCATAATCGTCAGCTATGTTTAAATTTTTTTCCAGATAAAAATAAATAGTCTTTTTCATCTAAATAACATTTCATCCGTTAATTTTCTCCTTATTTCATTAAGGACCAGTTTCTTAATGATCCATCGAAGTACACTTTGAAGTACTCTATAAAGGACTAAAGTTCACTTCACCCCTTGAAAAGGGACTTCACGTAAAGCACTATTTATGTGCTTTGGTATATTTGGAGAAAACAACGTGACCTAAAATTGACAGTTTTACAATTCGTATTGGAATTTCGGATTCAACACACTTTCCCTATTCAATTGATCGAAACAACCAAAAGAGTCAGTCACTCTTGAAGTGTTTCTTAATAAGAAAAACACACAACACAAAATTAAGTGCTCAAATAGAAGCACAATAAATAGTATTGGGGTTGGGGATCGAATTTACACAAAAATAATTAATAATAATGATCAATGAATGAATAAGCTTTCATTTTCACTCAATTAATCAGCTGAATCTAACAAAATACTGTGTTATGATTGAATATGTAAGATATTTCCTATCTGCATTAGCAGGAACTTGTAGATTGTCATCCAATTCCGCTTCGAAATTAATTTCAGGAAACATATTATTCATATTAATAGGCATATTGTGTAACAGTTGTAAATATAAGTATCCAATTACTTAATTTTGAATCATCCTAAATTTCAAAACAGTTCTATACTTCTAATGGATTTTCCACAATGTACCTAGTTCTCAATTTCTTCTTTGCATGAAATTTTAGCAAGTGTTCACCAAATTCATCATTTACAAATTCATGTTTCAGCATCGAAAATCTTTCATCAGACAGCTTTTTCCTCCACCTACATACAATATATAGTATTGCTCACAGTTAGCACATTCCATGCAAGATATGATTCCCTATTTGAGTCAATGTCTGATGCTGCTAGTGAGGCCATTTCAAAGAGTGTGCAACAAATTACGTTAATGACTCGCAATTTTTGTGCTGTTTCTTTCATTTCCGCATGAGTTTTTCAGCCTTTTAATATATTGTGTGGGCTTTAGATTAAGAACTTCTTCTAAATTTACGACAAGCAGATACTTCAGAAACACCTGAACATTCATATTTATATCAGTTGATGAGTTATAATTAATGCAGCCGTTTCTAAAAAACATACATTTATATACTTTCAAAATCTATGATTTACCTATGTAAAATGAAAAAGAATTATATATACTGAATCAATACTTACTTATTCGTAAGTATCTTCATTTCATCTTCAATCTAAGTCTGTGAATTCAGAACAGTAAATTTTTCCAAACAAATGGAGACGATCATTATTTTAATACTAAACTCTGGCTCGTCAGAACTTCGTCGAAATGTAGATATGTTGTGGAACCAATATTTTGGAGGAAACTGTAAAAACTGTAAAATTAAAGAGACTTCAAACTTTATAATAAAACTCGACCTGCGTTTCAAATCCAAACACTCTTTATTTAAACCGATAATTACAAGATGACTAAAAGAAGATAAAATCTATGAGTAATTCATGTTCTACATAACCCAATGCCTGCAGCATGAGGAAGTTGAAGTTAATCCGAAACAAATCCCCTACTTCATGTTGAAAATGAAGCTCGCTTGAAACACCCACCGAAATTCACAGAGTTCATCTGAGTATTTATTTGCTCAATGTATCAGTGCACATGGTTAATTTTGAGATTAGGGAACACTTTCACAGTATTTGTCGTGTTTGTCACCACGAACGTTGAACAAAAACCGATGTTGTATCACGCACCAGATAAATGCAAACAAAAAACCGCATTTGCATCCACCGATGGTATGCGGTCCCTGTGGTCCACAATTTCGAATATGTTTGCGCTGGTAGCCAGGCGAATGAATTAACGTTTTTCGCTACCCAGGAAAATTTATTTCCATTCAGGCTACAATGTTGTAATACCATTACAGTTTTCCATATTGTTACACTCAACATATGCATTATTATTGATCATCGACATAATGTAGGTTTTTTCAACAAGAACTTTGTTTTTTACTATCGACATACCGGAATAACTGCATAATAGTTTTGATATTTCGTTTTTTGAATTATTCATAGCAGGAGCTTGGGCAATTGTCACAATGGATTTGATATTGGTGGAAACGTGTATGAAATTCACTGTAGAAATGGCAAACCTACTATGAATTTTATGAATGCAGGATATATATTTCAATGAATCTGAGGTTTCAAGAGGCTATGTTGTAAACAGAGTCTATTCGGATCAATACAATACAAAGTTCTTGTTACAAACCCCTCTTATGGGAATTTGTAAATATGAACCTAGTAATAGGCCAGCTGTAAAGCTTTGTCAGGGGGCACAATAGACCATCAGGTCGAAGTGGACTGTAACCCCTGTAACTATATTAACTTCGCAGTCGTGTTGGAATAGGAACCCATCCTGTGATTTGTTACAGAATATACAATTTTTGTCAATTGGGTAGCTCAGAAGAAGAAGCGAAAAACAACTGTTTGTTTGATTTTTGAAATGAGTACCTGCACTTTTTTAAGTATAGGAGAGAAATGTATAAAGACCTGACAAACTCAGTCACCCCCCTTATTTGGGACACAAATATCTAACCCGTATTCGCAGCAGCCTTTCAACCAGCTTAGTATACTTGACTGTGTATCTGTTATCGTAAAACATAAGGTCATGAGAACATTTAATTGGAAATAATTCAACAGGCAGCACACCTTACCGATAAAGAAATAATTCAAATTATATTATTCGAGATGTTAAAGATTCAGGAGACAGTTTTATGCATTTGCATCTTGATTGAGATGACTTATCATAGTGGAATTGTTTTTATCTTTTTTCAGTGATATTTTCAACAATATCAATAACTATGTTCATAAAATCTGAGATAAATGGATGTTAGGAGCAAAAAAGATGAAAAATCGGATGTCATATGTTTTGAGCAAAATAGGGAAGTTTTTCAGTCAATTAAGAGACATATAGAATATGAGTTGATCGAAAATAAAAATGATCAAATTAATGAGGAACAATAAAATTACTGTATAAATTTTCTGACAGCTCCGATATTTTAGTTTCATATAATCCTCGTTTCAGTTTCCGAAGTGGATAATTTTATTAGGAATATGCACTTCTGTCATTACTATCAATGTTTATCAATTTATATTGTGTCATCTTCATTATTAACAACGAATAACTCATTTTTCATGGATTTATTTGTTATTGTTTTCTTCCACATAATTCAAGTTTGTAGCTGGCAGGCAGATAATCAATTTTATTTTTTTCAAATTTCAATTATCATGTACTTTGTTCTCACAAATCCTCCAGACTTGAATGCATCCAGGAACGAAACCAATATAAAATGAGATGGTGAATATTTTCCAGATATAGCTATTCAACCTCCAAATCCTGAATAATTCCAGGTAGTATGTACCATTCACCCAAAATTCCAGTGGAGAAAAATTCGTAGAACGTCCAGATATAAAAATTTACTGTTAGTAGTCATTATTCACCGGTGAATAACTAGTGAATACAGATTCATAAATCACAACTGAACATTTCGAAGTGAAAGTATGGAATGGAATCCAAACTTTCGAAGTTTATCGTGAGCCTTGAATTTTCAGTGAACACGGATAATTGTCGAATCTCTTGTTGATTATTGGCATCGTTGGAAAAACAAATAAATTCGACTATTACCAAGAAAGTGGTGGACAACGTACAATATTCCATTCACACATAATTACTACTCGGGTGAATTGCGACACTTGCCTCGCGGCTCGTATCGCAAACAAGAACTCAGAATCCATGTCGAATCAAAAAAAAAAATAAATAAATGAAGACCCAATGTGTTTCTTTTGACATCAAAAATCTTCAGGTTGAATATATTTACGAATCAAACACCCTGTTAGTATTTGTATAGTACCAAAAATGATGATTTCATCAAAAATTACTTTCAGCTAATACACAAATGGCAAACCTGTAGAAGGAAAAGGACCCAGCGATGTGCCGCACCCTCAAACTCAGATTAACTTTAATTAAATGTCCCAGACATCATTTGGTACTTGATATTCCAAGTTTGCTCTCATTTGCATTTATATTTAATAGGATACTCTAATTCTTTTATTACGATTGCGTTTTAAGATTCAGTGCCGTCTCTGGTGCTCGCGATAGCACCTTCTCTTAGCAATTTGAATTGATTCAGACCGAATGGAATTGACAGAGATTCATGTATATAATTTCGTTTGGAGAAAAAACGATTGATGAAGGCGATTACTCCTTGAAAGGATGTATTTTAATCAGAGAGTTCCAATTTGTTCATTCAACCGGAGGAGTAGATGTCGAGTTAATCCTAACGAATACGATTTTCACAGAGAGGAACGAGTTATTTTTCATCGTTAGGAACGAATTTTACTCGACATTTTTGCATATTTTAGAGCTCACTCTTGCGTCTTGTGCATCATGTTTGAAAGCGTGGCTTTTCTAGTTTGGGTAAGAAGCTGTGCTTCTTCATCGTAATTTGGAGAAAAGTAACGAAATTAGAGCTGAGTTACATCAGGTTCATCGAAGGTTAGATAATTTCTCAATGCACTCCATGAAGTAAATTCGGAGCTTTGATCATTAATTTGAGACAGTGATATGCTCATTTTGCTTTTTGAAGTTAAAAAATGATATTTCAATTCTTTTGTTATTTTCAATATCTGAAAATTCAATAATTATGAAAATAGATTCAGGTTCATGAAGAAGCATAGGTTCTATTTATGAATATCCACAGAAAAATATTTCATTCAACTGAATCGTTATAGAGGTGAGGAATGTTCCTCTACAGTCCAGGGATACATTGAAAAAAGCATTCAAAATGAAACATAAAATTTTTGGTGGAGATGAATCAAAAATGCATGTTATTGTATCGGTAACAATTGTGCAACATACAATTGAATGAAGACTTTCATCAATATCTGGAATTGTCATGAAAAATTATAAAAACTGTACTATTTAGTTTCCTCAGTCCTCTTTTGAATGGAGTATCCAGAGTATCTATCCGTTCAAAGTACAATTAAGGGAGCATTGAATAATATTGGATTCAATAGTTCTGATAATGTATCGTCAAAAGTCAATTACAACCACTTTCCAGATCCAAGTGCTCAAAATGTCCACTTTTACGTTGAAATTTCTACCAGTAAAACCGAGAGTAAAACTGTCTGCTCGAAAATTTGAAGCACAACTTTCAAAATTTCGTTATTCAGTGCGTTGTTTCGAGGATTCAAACTATTCCTAATATTTTGTTCACCTGGACTCCGGACTTATATTTTCCGGTCGGTTATTGGATGGTATTCTTGAGCTTCGAAAAGAAACACTTTCGCCTAATACGAACAAAATATACTGGGTGGTTCGTTTGATATTGCCTCACGAAGAAACGGTATTTCTAGAACAACCTCGGTGCCATCTATTCGTCTTTCCATTAATTCCGTTTCATAATGAAACAATCAGTTGAATTTAATAGCGAATTCAATGTCGTTTCTAAGTGATTGGCGCAAGATGAAGGAGGAGAATTTGACTATTGTCATTTTCCCTTTTCAATACGCCAGTTTCCAACTATCAATATCTTCATTAGTGTGAATAATATCAGTTTTTCGGAATTGTCATGTGTTGAATCAGTTATTAATTTAATTTACTATTTTGGAACAAAAATGAATGCACAACAACTGTATGTGTTCAAGTATATTATGAAACATTTTTTTTTGAGTGGAGGCACATCAAGGAACTACAAAGTAGATGTTTTCCAATTGAAGAACTCGAAGTTAACAGGTCACAAGCAACAAACACGTTGGGGTTTTATCTTTGGCATTAACATCTCTGACTGATGTGGCAGCTACCTCATTTCTATCCGGTCTCCTGATTATATTAAGGAACACTCTGATTCCATTCGTTTCCAGACATGATTAATGCACCTCCACTAATATAACGGCGAAACTTGGCCCTTTACCGAAAAAGTTCGTCCATTTCTGAAATGACTCTCGACTTTCATTGTATCTGAGGTGAAAAATTAAAATAGATAAGGAATTCCCTTTCATCCTTCTTCATGATGGATGGAGCCATCAAGCTTCATGGGGTGGAAGAAGCAGTGGAAATTGTTTCAAACTATTTGTTGGTGGGAAATATATATATTGAGGGATAACATGAAGATGACAAGTAAGATAATATTTTCTTAATCAATCTATAGGGACTCCGAGTATATGATTTGACAGACCTAATAAAGTTAAATTTTCATAACTGTCGATGGAAAACAATTTTCATGAACTTTTGATATCCATATGATGATAATCATCGAGAAATTTCAAATCTCTCAGCGACAAAATATTCGATGCGAGATGTTATTATGCACATGCATTTGATTTAGGACTATAAGAGCATGACTCAGTTTCGAATTTAGCGTAGTGGGTAGAGGCAAGCGGTCCTTAAGATGAAGTTAAGCCAGATAGGTTGCACCATTTTTTTTTCTTATATGCTAATTCGAATTGGCTTGGAGAAGTAATGAGGCAGCTAAAAGCTCATTTCATTATTTCCAAAAAGATTATGATCCTCTGGAAAACTTCACAATTCGGGTGTAATATGACTCAATATTTTTCAAATCTTCACGAATTGATTCGAAAACGCCCATCAAAGTCGTGACAGAACAGGAGACTTATTAAATCATCCTTTAGATGGGATTCCATTAGCTTCAATCGAAAGGATCAATTCCCCAAGAATTTACTATAACAATTGTAACTTTTACTTCCAAAATGTGTCCAATCATGTTCCAATTCATTATTTTCTCTATTTCAGTATCGTAATGGGTTCATTACAGTACTAAAAGTAGTGCTGTAATGAAACCCATTACAGCATTGTTTTCAGTTATATTTTTCGTTTTATGGTTGTCAGTACTGACCTCCGATCGAATTAAGTTTCGAATCAAAACAATTCAAATTCCGTGATCTGTCAAATTTCGTATGTCACACCAACTGCCAAGATACAAAACAAAAGTCACTAATCTGAATTTTGATTCGAATTTCGAGAATATTTCACAAAAATTGACTGAAATAAAGAAAATCCCGTCTAATACTCGTTGCAGAAGGCACTTCCAACACTCATGCTATCGAAAACTCGCTCCTTCGTCGCTCGTTTTCGAACTTCGCATTCGTGTTGGAATAGGAGCTCATTCTGCAACTTGTTTTAGAATATACTATTACAACATTGTTCGTTCAATGAATCGTTATTTGCTTGACTTTCCCAAACCATATTACAGTTAGATTTTTTTTTTGAAAAAGTAATGTAATACAGGTTTGCATGATGGCCTAAACACCAAACCTTCATATTACAATGGAGGAATTTAGCTGGCAAACTTTCATCCCTAATGGTATTATAATTATATGAAATTTAAGATTTCCAGAGTGATCGCAATTGTACCAAAATTGTTGATCTGTTGGTAACACATATGAGCAATCCAAAGGTGTATTTACTGCTTAGTGCCATTATTTGGCGAATTGATGTACCTAGAGAGTTTAAAATGTGTTTCACTAGCTAGAATTTAATGATGCGAATCCTATATTGTATATCCAGTTTGAAACGATTAAAATTCCAATGGTCCAAAAATAGTCATCTCTTATATAGGAACTCTTACTTCAATTCGCAAAACAGTTATGTTGCTTTTCCGTCCGACACCCACCGTTTCTTGATATTCCATACAAGAACACAGTCTTTTAGTTAAATGGTTTCTTCTTCTTCGGATTGTTCCCTATCCTGCTCAACTTTGCAGGGCTCTCTTTATATCGTTCCTACTCGGTAAGGAGTCAAAGAACGACATTATATTTTCGACGAAGTTCCACCTTTGTTGCGAACAACATAAAAGGATTCTTTCCCTTGCAACTGCGATCCACGAACTGAACAAATAACCCACCAGTTGTTTATCTCCATGTGTCCCTATTACTTTTCGACATATGAGGTCCAAAAGTATTTTCCTCATCGTTTCATTCCTAATTCGAAGGAACAGTACGCCTTTTGAATGGGTTTCCTCAGGACAAAGCCTTCTTCTGACTGGAAGAACTTGAAATTTATTTTCGGCATTCGTTGTCTGTGAACAGGTGTTATAAGATTATTTGGAAACGTCGTGGGCATAAAAACAGTTATTTCTTTTATTCTTTATTCGTTGTTTCATTCCGAATACTGCTTATGTTCATTATTTCTTTCAATGGGTCGCAAAACATCTCAGGCAAAATCGTGACAGCGTTAGGAATCAAGCTTCTTAACAAGGAAGCAAGCATGTAGTATATAAATACTTATTCTTTCACAAGAGATCTGAGCTGAAAGTTTTATTGAAAGAATATTATGTACTGACTTGTTTCTGCTTGGTCAATTCTGCTGTGATTTACATTTCTCGGTAATTTTCTATTATGAATCTTAATTTAAGAAAATATTACCTACCTTTTCTTGAAGTATTTCATGGTATTTTCTAACCCTCAGGACTTGAGTTTGTAATATTTTAAATGAACCCAATTCTCAGAATATAATGCTAGTAGTGAACTTATCAACTTGTAATGATTCAACAGGATATATGCTACATGTCAGATTATATAGATATCTAAAAACTCCCGATTTCGTCACTCAATAATTGATGATCATAAAAGCTGATGAGGTCTTTTTTCAAATTGAAATTTGGTATGCAAGCTAGTTTCAATACACAAACAACAGAAAAATTCGTTAACTTGAAACTCCCACTCCCTAATCCTCAGCAGCAGGATATATATAAGTTTGTATGAGACTTCATCCAATTTCTATGCAAGAAGTCTGAAAATTGATATATAACTGCTTATTAAAAATTTTAGAAAATTATTCGAGAATTTTCAGGAAAAATTACGTTATGACGGAACCTCTCAAATACGTCGCCATCGCAGCTTGAATCTGACTAGATGGAGGTATATTTCGCCATTTCGTACATTGTTGACTTTGAATAAGAAAGGTGAATCAGTGTGACTTGAAATAGATTTCTCAATGATTATATTTTATTTAATAATTATTGGGAAAAATACTGGGTGTTTTAACAGGAGCTAGGACAGGTGGTGTAGAACAAGACTACGTTGAACTTATGCCGACGTTTCGTCCGTATATTCGAACTTTTTCAAGGCTGAATACAAAAGATGTACAATTAAAATTCTTATCAGTATAGCATATACAAAACAACAATTAGGATGACAACTAACAACAATGATAAAATGTATAAATAAAATGGTGTCAACTCATTAAAACATCATATACATAAAAATATAATATAAAAAATAATAATAATAATAATATAAAAATAATAAGTTCAACGTAGTCTTGTTCTACACCACCTGTCCTAGCTCCTGTCAAAACACCCAGTATGTACAACCAAGGACGTGACTCTCACTTCATTGGGAAAAATGAACGAAAATCAAGGATGAGGTTATAAGCAACGCGAAAAAAGAATTGAAATTCAAACAATAACATTTTCATATAAAATGTTGGCAAGACGAGGTCGTTTTACTTACATTGTCAAAAAGTGATCAGATCTCATGAAGAGCCAAGCTGCTTACTCTACAATCTACATCATCAATAAGTCCTCATTCAACAAACTCTATGCCTTGGTCAAAATAGGTGACTTGGCCCTTTCGATATTTATAAGAATTATTGTTTAACAGAAATATTAAATAGTTTCAGACTTTCACGACCAGATATACTGACATTAAGAGTCTTCTGGGCTGATTTTTCGTGGTCCATTAGGGATTATTCAGCCTAACGTTTCGCCCACAACTGCGGTAGGCATTTTCAGAGGATTCTTGGTCTTAGGTTGTAACTAGACCACTGAATGTCGGAAAGTGATGCTGAATTCGATCCGTTGGTCCAATCTGTGCCAAAATTGAATACATATTTGTAACCGATATCAGAGTAAGACAAAGATCAAGTATTCATTGATAGATCGGTATCTTGGAGTTATGCTCACTTGAATGAAATATGGCCAAAATTAATGAGTTTCTATGAAATAAATAAAATGTGCAAACAACGTATACATGAATGATTCGTTCAAAAATGAATTCACCCACAATTTATCGAAGTTGCACCATTGAGAAATTTCATTTCGGAAGTTGAAGTCTTCGAATACCGAATTTTTCTCAATTGGTAATACTTAATATTCAATTATTTCCAAATACTTTATTATTTCCAGATGAACATATATGTCTGTTCTCTATTGTCCTTAGATTGCTTTCCAAATTTATATTTTTTCACTCATCCGAAATTCGGTTGATTCCATCATAAATCACAGAAAAAGGTATACCTGTCAATGAATAATAAAGTGACTGTTAACTTCCATGTAGAAGATCATAAAAATTTTTCATTGGTATTGAATTAAAGAACCAGATGTAGTTTGTCATGTGGAATTCATTCCTATATCGGGTGAATGAAGAAGTATATTGATTTTTCATGAACAAGTCTACAATGAATCAATTGATTTCTAGAAATGAAGGACATGATGAGGAAAAATTTTGTAGTGCTCGAAAAGTTCTATGAAAAAGTCCGCTACAGCAAATTTGTTACTGCCGAGGATAACTCATCGAAAACCAAGTTTAACATAATATTCAATTCAATCTGGAATGATGTTTAATTGGTAGAAGGCACTTGACTGGCGCGGAATGAATTAATTTAAAAATAAAGGAAACTATTGGTATATGACGAAATGAGATGAATATGACTCAAGTAATAATATTTCTCTATTTCAGCATCGTTATGAGTTCATTACAGTACTAAAAGTAGTGCTGTAATGAAATTCATTACAGCATTGTTTTCAGTTATATTTTTTGTTTTGTGGTTGTCAGTACTGATCTCCGATCTACTCAATTTTCGAATCAAATCAATTCAAATTCCGCCATCTGTCAAATTTCGTTAGTGACACCAACTGCCAAGATACAATACAAAAGTCACTGATCTGAATTTTTATTTGAATTTCGCGAGTTTTCCACAAAACTTTACTGAAATAGAGAAAATATCATCTAATACTCGTTGCAGAAGGCAATTACAACACTCATGCTTTCGAAAACTCGCTCCTTCGTCGCTCGTTTTCGAATTTCGCATTCGTGTTGAAATAGGAGCTCATTCTGCAACTTGTTTTTGAATATACTATTCCGCCACAGTCTCTCCCGCAAAGAACGACTAGATTTTATTTCCTCAAGAATACACAGCGAAGCATGATCGCCATGAAGGAGGGCATTTGCATATAGATACACCTTTTTTGGAACCTGCTGCAGCTTCCTGTTTAATGCCCATGAAGCCCAGGCAGCGACCTCTGCGAACCAGCTCAAATTTAATAAGAGTTCTCGTTTAATATAGGACGGAAGGATTAGGGTAACATTGTGTAGAAGTTGAACCTCACGTTGTTACTTCCAGCAAGCGGAGGAGAACTACTACGTCGCCATCAGCGGAATCTCATCTAATCCGAACAAAACGAACTTGGGACTAAAATTTATCCGAGACATGACTCTTCTTACGCCCCTACAAAAACGGGTCTCCGCCCGGTCGGGCGTTAAGAAGTGGATATATAAAATCTCTTTGGGTTCATTATTGGAGGGGTTTACCAGGAGAAATAGCTTGCCTTGCGATGGGGTTGTCCTAATCGTCGCAATTGATGCTCACAACTAGCACCACTCCGGGTGTGAATTACTATGGGAATTATGTTCTAAAGTAAACAACATAAATCGGCTGTTTTTTCATTCAAATTGAATTCGTGATTTGAAATATACGAGATGATCATTTGAGAACGGAGCATTGAGTATAGATAGGTCTCTGGAAATATTTCAATGAAAACAAACGAATAGAAAAGATATTGCAGACTCGTTTTAGACATCAAAATGAATGAATAGACACAAATAAACATGACAGTCAACCAAACTTTCCAGAGAACATTCCCAAAAAGCGGAAAATTTCATAGGCGTTGTAGTATAGGGGCATCTAAATGCAATATCGAAATACAATTATACCAAAACCCGAACTTTCACAGGAAGAAAACTCAGAAAAGCAGAAAATTATCTTTTTCGATCTCATAATAGGTTTCATAAGATGTCCAAACACAGTTTTATCAAGCAACATTTATTGTTGTTGAGAAATATATAGAGATTATCATCATCAGGTCCGTAAATCTCGAAGGATTTTCACAATAAGAATAAAAATCTTAGGAAGTTGCTTGAAGGAATTCTTTCACAATGAACTATGAAGTTCTAATTCATGATATGAACCTCCACATTCTCACCTCAAAAATTTATTTGATACAGCATTTTAGTTTTGGAATATACAGGCTGGCCCAGAAAACGTCAAGCCGGTAGCGGGTAACAGGCTGAGTAATAATTTTTATCAGGAAAATATTCAAAAAGTTGTCATTTTGCTGAACAGGATATGCAAAATTGATATTTCGTCCAACTCCAACTGACTATACTGAAAAAAAAGGTACTACATCAATTTGGCAAGCGAGAGTTGGTTCATCCAATAAGATTTCGTGACTCTATTACTTTTATTCTCAGATTGGATGAAAAAATTTTTTTTTAAGAAAGTTTTTTCCAAGACAAGATTTAATTTTTTCACAACAGATGTTTAAACTGCCCTCAGTCACCATACATGTACGTCATCTTTTGAAAAAATCGGGATATCATACAGCTACATATCGTTAGCTTCCCTAATTTTCTTCCGAAGCTCAGCTACATTCTTAATTCGTTTTGAATAGGCCTCCTCAGTAAAAAACATTCGAGGGATTCGAATCAGGTGAACGGGCTGGTCACGAGATTGTACCAGATCTCCCTAACCACCTAGCCAGATATTCTTCATTTAGATATTCACTAAATGATTTTATGCAAAACCTAAATAAATTTCAGCATTTGAAACTTCTTACAATTCAAAAGGTTCTATGACTCTTTCCTTCATAGTTCCTGTCAAAAAAATAGCACTCATTGCCAATTTACAGGATGTTTTATTGATATTGGCCGAAATTTTACTCGACTTTATTTCTGGTACCGCAGAACAGAAGTCCATGATTTTTTCAGAATTTGTAACTCTTGTCAGCATCTATTGGTTTATGTACTCAGAATATCACATTTTCAGTGCCATATTCAGAAAAATTTATTTTAAATGCTGATGTGAAAATCACCACCTACCTATATGATGGTCGGGTACGTAGCTAGGGGGTGCGCTAATTGGCTGAAGCCAATATCAAAATATCATAAGCCTGTCTTGAGTTATACCAGAGACTTTTATTTCATTCTTACAGGTTCAAACCCAAATTCGTCCTCTCCGAAAAAAATTTCTGTCTACGGGCCTGTCAGAGCTTCACCTTCAACATGGGTTTTTCAATGAACTGGTAGTTTCCATTTCGATCATCTTCTATGTGTAAAAAATTATGTTATAAGCTGCTTGTTACAAACATTTCATAATGATCCACCAAATCGAAAATGAATGTTCATTATTATTTGATTTACAATTTTTTCATCATGACTATAATTCATTATTTGTTGTTGATTCTCAATGCGTGTATTCAGAAACAGTATTATTAACGAAAACGATATTGAAATCCCCAAGAATTCTTACATTAATAATTGCTTGAAAAGTAGGTCAGTGAAGTTAACAAGCAGCTCATAACATAATTGGTACTCACAGCTCGAAGTGGAAGCAACAAGTTTTTCACTGAAAAACTCACGTTGAGTGTAAAGCTCTGACAGACCCGTAGGAAAGAATTTTTTTTTCGGAGAGGGCTGATTTGGGTTTTAAATTTTAAACTGTGAGTATGAATTAATGCATGAGTCTCTACGTATACCTCAACACAGGTTTATAATATTTTGATAGTTTCGGGACGGTGGGCTTCAGCCACTTAGCGCACCTCCTAGCTCTACAAATACGAAGATAAGTGACGAATTGATTTCCTCACCATCACAAATTGAAAATTTCTTTAATTTTTGAGAAAATTCAGTGAATATAATCTCCGGAATGAAGATGCAAGATATCATTTTCGACAAAATCACAACTTTTTCAGATTTGTTACATTACCGTGAATCATTCCGGGATATTGCAAAATTTTAATGATTGAATTATGTTCCTGTGTTTATCCAGGTCTGATAAATGTAAAAAAAATCAAACGTAGGCTTATGAGGTGGTCAATTTTATAATTTTCAAAATTTTTTTTTGCTGTTTTTTTCTTTTCGAATTTGACAGAGTATGCAATTTTGAATACATTCGTAGTAAAATCGTTGCATTCGTCGAAATACTTTCAAAAATATCGAGAAAAACCTGAAGAAAAAGAGAGAAAAATCAGAAAATCCTAAATAACTCAAGAATTATCAATTTTAGGAGCATCAACATGTTAAAACATTATCATCATTTTTCTTCGAACAATTCAACGCAATCATAAAAAAATAGGGGTCTAATTTGAAAAACGAAATTTATTGGCCAATATTGATCCCAATTTTTGACCCAACATTTAGAACACCCTGTGATGAGTTTTTCCAAATTCTAGGAATGCACAATATTTCTACATTCTTCGACTTCAGAAATGTGAAAACGGTTTGTGCTTAAGGTATCTAGATAAGGAATAACAAACATAATACCGAATACTCTTTTCTCTCTTTTTCTTCAGGTTTTTCTCGATATTTTTGGAAGTATTTCGACGAATGCAACGATTTGAGTACTAATATATTCAGAATTGCATACTCTGTCAAATTCAAAAAGAAAAAAACAGAAAAAAAAATTTGGAAATTTTTTTTTTCGCTCCCTGTATAACTGAAAGTGGTCAGGCTCCAAGAATATTTTAGCTCGGTAGATAATGTCACTCAATATGATAATCCCAATTTTCAGATTTCAAATAAGTCTAGTTTTCCAGAAACGCCTAATAGGCCGTCGAACTTGGTACACCCTGTAGAATCCAATAGATGCTGGCAAAAGTTACGAATACTGAAAAACTCAATAAATTCTGTTTTACGGTAGCAGAAATATAGTCGATTGATATTTCGATTGATTCTTAAAGTATCAAGGTGCGGATTTCCAAAGTATTGGATGCATAACAATCATTTTCATAAAATTAGAAAAAGTTGTTCGAAACTGTGTTTCTTCAATAAAAAGGCATTTTTCATGTCAAATCTGAAGAACAATGTATTGAGTTTCATACCCTTCGAGAATCCTAAATGAACGCAATAACTTTCATAGAAATCTGTCGATGTTGTACATTTTTTTCAGTACAATCAGTTGCAGATGGGTAGAACATCAATTTTAAATATTTTGTTCGCCAGATAGTGTTATTATTTTACAAGCTCGAATAATTTACTTAGAGTTGACTATCACAGATTGCAAAAGAATTATTCGGGATAAAAAAGAAGAAGTAAAATTCTAAAAAATTAAACAATCGTAACAACAGAAATTCAAAAATCATATTCTCGAATATATACGATATAATTAGAAAATTAAACGACCGATACTATCTTGACGACTCCTTGAACACTCTGTATAATTTTAATGGCTTGTTGAACGACTGGTAAGAGGTGAGACTAATGTAATAGCATTCGACAAGAATTTGACAAGGCCAAACCTTATCGTGAGGGTCTTTTTTCGGTTGAGAATTCAAAATAACCGAAAATTCCGACGAAATAATAACGGCCTTGTTCAAAAAAACGAATGATTAAAATCCGAGTAATTATTATGAGAAGCCAAACCAACTTTCCATTCATCTCAGGGATTTCGTTAGGCTTGGCAACGTTCAAAATCGATGTGAAATAAAACAACCCCTTGAAGGGAATAATCGGGCTCAACATCCCCGATATCGCGACGAATCCGAATGGAGATTACGGATTTAATCAGTCAAAATGTTGGAAAAGATATCCGTGGTAGAATTAAAATCCCCGTCGCCGTTCTCTACCCCAACTACCACATTAACTAGCACGAATCCCCTGTGCGAATGTAGGACATGAGGATTATGACAGGATCCAATCATCGCACTGTGCCCAATCCCTGTTCGCTGATCATATTCGAACATTGGCCTTAATTAACATTGTTCGAATCCATACCTGGTAGTAACTCTGCCATTATATTGACTTCCGATTAAATTCTGTAGCAATTATCATCGAACGAGCCAATACCTCCGAAACGTCACAAGAAACATCGCCTTCTAATGGGAATAGTAATTGTGTGGATGCGAAGGATATATGTGCTTGGTTGATCCAACTCTCGATCCAACTAGGTACATGAAAATGATGCGGTATTGGTCATCCACTGCTGTTGTATTCGAGAAATATTAACTGTATAATTTTTGTTATGATATATAATGCTTCCATCAATTGATAATGATGGAAAACATATTCTTCTGGAACATATACTACATCGCGACAGTCATTACTAGCATTAAGTTCAACCTTCAAAAATAATTATAAATACACATTCTGAAAATCTCAATTTTAATGAAGGTTACCTCTACATTCACTTTATAACTTATTTTTCATGTTCTGTCGAGAAGGTTTTGAACGAACCAAGACACAATAGATGAAACAAAAATTCAGGATTTAACCGAATCCTACGTGAAAGGAGAAAAATAAACAATTTTCAAGATACTGAAATGCTGATAAGTGATTTAATACTTGGTATTTCCACCCCTTGCGTTAATTACAACTCGATAACTACGGTTCATACTCGAAATGAGTGTTCTTGAAATGTTCTGATCTAATCCTTACAATATCTCTCCGAGTTAGATTCCTAATTCATTAAGAGTAGCTGGATGATTGTCTGAACTTCTCAGTATTGAGGTTGTCCCAAACCTGCTCAATCGGATTGAGATCTGGACTTCTTGTTGGCCATTCCGTTCGTGAGTCTTCAACCTCTTCAAGGTACTTCTGAACGATGGGCGCACGATGGGGTCTCGCATTATCGTCCGTAAAAATGAAATTGTCACCAATGTATGGGGCAAATGGCACTACATGCTTTTCAAGAATGTTTCTTTTATACTTATCAGCATTTATACCTCCATTATCAACGACCACAAGGTCTGTGCGAGCAGTCAAAGATATTTCACCCATAACATAATCGATAATCGAAATCGAACAACCTGTACTGTAGATTCGTAGATTTTCATCAAATCGGTTACGGCCAAAAAATGTCCGGCTGATGAGTAGAGTCGGAGGCACATAAGGAGTTGACTCATCGGTGATACACTCTGATTCCTACAATCATACATAAGATATGAAAAGTTATGTACAGGGTGATGCACTTATCTTGGTAACCCCAATTTTCTCGAAAACCTCCGATTATTTTCTCATTCTATGAAAGGCATTTTCAACAGATCAATGTCGACTTGAGATGCGCATTGAAATCTGCGGAATAAATAAAGACGCCAGGCGTCGCGGCGTTATCAAAAAAATTTTCTCCCTGGGCATACCTTTTTCATGATGTTATTCGAAAGATAATTTCATTCAAAATTTTTTTCTCGAATATAACTTTCATCCATTTCTAACCGTCAGCGAACTGCAGCGTGTTTTATATTAATTCTATTTCATTTATTTTTTTCTGTATTGTGGTTGTTTGCCTTTATTTGGGAATCTAGATAAAATGTTGTGCCTTAAATTCAAGAAGGCTAGTTTTCTGATCAATATGCCCCTTCAAATGAGATGAAATATAAGACTACAGCAATATGGAGCCCCATGTCACAACGCTGCCATTGTGAAGAGATATATAGATCAATGGACCAATGGACCCATGAGATATCGCCAGACCTAACGCGCATGGATTACTTCTTGAGGGTTACCCTGAAGAATATGGTATACGAAACTAATTCTTATAACTTGGACAATTTGAAAATGAAGATAAGAAACGCATGTCCCTAAGTAGACCCTTATATGATGGCCAAACTAACTTATAATGCAATAGAGGAATGATATAACTCATGTATGGAACATAATGGCCGGTATATAGAACATATGATTCGAAATGTTTCGTTTGTTATAAAAAAAGTTCATTGTTATAAGATATAATATTTAATGAATGTAATAATAGAGAAGTTGTTTGTTACAAAGCCTCTGTCATTTTAGGAAACAAAATCATGTCTAGTTCATCTAGGCATTATGATCCATACTTGAGTTATATAATTTCCCTATTTCATCAAAAGTAATTGATCTCAATATCTCTTCACAATGGCAGCGTTGTGAGATGGAGCCCCATATTGATGTGCCACATATTTGATCTTGTGTGAAGAAGCAGATTGTTCAAAAAACTAGCCTCCTTGAATTCAAGGCAAAAAATCATATCTTAACTCCAAACAAAGGCATACTACCACAATACAGAAAGAAATAAATGGAAAAGAATTAACAAAAAACACGCTGCAGATCTAAGATGGTTAAAAATGGATAAAAATTCTATTTGAAAAAAAAATTCTAAATGAAATTGTCGTTCGAATGACATGATAAAAAAGGTATGTCCCTTGAGAAAACTTTTTTGATAGCGCCGCGACGCCTGGGGTCTTAAATTTTTTCAGCAGACTCTTATGCTCATCTCAAGTCCACATTGACTTGTTCAAAACGCCATTCACAGAATGAAAAAATATTCGGGCGTTTTCGAGAAAATTGGGGTTACCAAGATAAGTGAATCACCCTGTACTTACATATCACTTGGCAATTCTGAATCATCCTCAATTAATCTCAGAAGTGGCCGGGAATTTTTTTTTGGTCAAACGAAATCGCCGAAAAAGTGCGAATTCGTCCGTATCATGGTAGTGATCGGCCTTATTGAATTCCACACTTCTAGCAAAGCCATAATCAATGATATCTAATATATCGAAATTATCCTCATATAGATCATCAATTTCATTCAATGAAATATATCCATAATAATTATTAAATTCACGTTATCAAAAATAACACCTCAAAACTGAAGTCCGTTTCTGACGTTTGAATATCTGAGATGGGCTGAAGTCTTGTTGAAGCCATGAATACGTCTTAAAATAATCACAATTTATGTGGCACTTAAACCTTGAAATTTAAGTTGGACGTGAGTCAGATATATATTTGACGGTGCGAATGGGCATAAAGGTGGGTTTTACAAAACTTTGATTGCACCGTCAATTTGATGACAGCCACCGAGATTCATATAAATTTCAAAATGACGAATTCGATTAGTTAAAATTAATGTCAATGTTTTTAATCGGACAATCAAAGTTTTATGAACCCACCTTCAGAGTGATTATGAAACATCTGTCAAACAAGAAAATAAAAAAAATCATCATCTGTGGGCCTTATATTCTGTCAGAATATCAAAAACACATATTATGGAGGACGAATAATGATAACAATATCGAGCATCTGATATACAAACGATTAAACAAACAATTACGTAGTTCATTTCAACGTGTTTAACCCGTCTGTGAAGTCCAAGCTGTGTTTTGATGATGAAACTAGGTTCAAATATATTTTGAGATATTTTCTTTGGGACGTCACTAATTCAAAGACCCAAAATGTATTTTTTTGAAAGTTTAAATGTCTTTCCTACTATCATGAAATATTTTCAAACATTCCTGTGTTTGGCATCACCGTTTCTACGTCAAAGTACTGTTATGGAATTTTTGTTATGGTTCTATATTTATATCTAAATTTTGATTATTTAAAAAGGATACATAGTACGTTCCCTGGTTGAAACTATATCATAACATAATTGCAAGTACATGAATCAAAATTCAAAAGTTTCAACATTTAAATTTATTGTTTACATTCCAGAGATAATTTCAATTCAAAATTATAGTCTTCGATTGTAGTATTCGATTTCCAAATTCATTGAATTAAATTGCTGATTTCTTGATGAGGCTAAAATTGATAGATTTTGATAAGAAAAATGTAAATAAATTCTATGTTATTGTATTATGTATTAGTGTTAAGAAATCTAGAGACTAAGGACTTTTGAGGAGTGAAACCAAGGAGACGAGAAAAGATGGAAGGGGGAGAAGTATAAAAAATTGGGAATTGAGGAGAAGTGAAAAACAAAAAACGAGAATATACAGATACAGAAATTGATGAGTGTTAAATAATATGCAAATATAATAAAAAGTGATTTTGATATGAATGGAAATGGTAATACATACATGAAGAATGGTAACATCCGATATGGACTTATAGTAAAGAAGAAATGAAATAAAGACATTGGCCCAACGAATAAATTTCCAAGAGTGTTCCTTTTAAAGCAGATTGTGAACTTAGAAACTGAGAAAAGTGAGTTGATTCATAAACAATAACCTAAAAATTAACCTATATTATGAACTCTGAACATTGAACTGAAAAATCTTAACCATAGAAATAGAGTGTTTTTCTTTATTATTATTAGAATAGATTGATATTGAAATCAAATTTAATATTAATTAGTTAATGAGAGTTTATTGTATTTGATAAAATTTAAATTATAATATTTTAAAATTCAAATCAAAATCTTTCAATTTTAATTGAAATAAAATTTTTGAACCCTCAATTGAGATAGAGTCTAGGCCAGGTAAAATTTCAAAATTCAAAATTCTATAATTTTTTTTATAATTTTGGTTCCTTAAAATTCAAATTAAATTAAAAAATTTTAAAGATAAATAAAAGGAACCATAACAGTACTTACCTTTCCAAACCAACGAAATATTTTCGAAAAATAAGCGGGCCGAAATACAGCTCGAATGATAGAGTGATACAACTCCTGACTAAAATTTACATATATCATTTCACTCAGATTTCTGTTAATCCAATCCAGGGCTCCCTATCCAGGACTGGAATGTTCTGGAAGTCAAATTGATGGCATCTATTGATAGAGGGCAAAGCAAGCGCTGTTTTGTCGTCTTTATCCCTAAATTTCTCTGTGCAATCCTTTGTGTGTTGTCAGGCTCAACATGTCCGTCTGTCCTTTTTAGAATTCATCAAAAACTGAACAGAGAATTCTATATACATCGGAATGATCGAATTTTTTTCTTAACTTTTAACTTCTTGATTTATTCCGTCGAGCAAGAGATAAAGTTCCATCACCCGGGCTTATTGAAGAAAAATTGCAAAAAATATAGGACATGAAAACAAAGAAGTTAAATCTTCATGAAGATAATGTTGCTATTTAAGAATGGCTTTCGAATTACTAAATCCAAACAAATAGCAGGCATCTTCATATTTGAAATAAGCATCTAACATCAGGGTATTGTATATTTTCAGACATTTATTGCTTTGAGCCTTCACTCGAATTCCTCCTCATTCCAGTTTCTTCATGAAACATATTCGATAATATCATGTTCATATCCCTTGGATTCAGAATGTGAGATCGATGCTTGATTGGCAGACGACCCAACGTGCTCTTTAGGCACTGGTTACTCGTGTATCTCATTACGGTCCTGTTTGGAAACATGGAATATACTCTCATCCCGGGCGAAACAAAACTTTCTTCGGCATAATTGATATAAACAGACGAATTAACCCATAACAAATATATGTTTTGTCGTTGAAAGCCCTCGCTGCAGCCATTGCTTCAATTTGATACAAAATCTAATTACAACCGCTAAAGAGGGTTTGCTGCCAGTGCTCTAGCTTTGATGGTGTAGCACTCATCGATTTTATTGATAATTGAGTTGAAACAGAATTATATCCCGGTCCCTGATTTCTGAAGTTGGGAATAATTCAGCCATGAAACAACTAGGAATCATTGAACGGCTTTTGGTAATGGTGAGGATGACTGATTTGAGTTCAATATATCACTGGGGCAATCACTTTGAAATGATTATTTCTTCTTATTTCTTGCCCTAGCCTCTTGCTCAAACAATCATTTTTTTGTGATCAAAATTTCCAAACTTACACTTGAGCCAATAGAAGGGCAAAGTATAAGAAAGAGAAGAAACAAAGTGTTTTCAGTATGAACTAACCGATGTTGATAACAAGAATACTTACATTTAATTTTTGTATGTTTTGAGAAGTTGGACCATAATGGTTATGAGTTCTAATTGAGAACCTTTTAGCAATAGGATAAAGGTGATAAAGATGTGTGTTATTGTTAGACTTCAAAACTAGCAGAACTTGTGAGATATTATGAGAGGTTTTCAGGTTCTCCGTAGTACGCTGATTTCAATACCATTCCCAGATTACCGACTTATTCAGTTTCCGCAATTTGAAATTGTATTCTTACTTCTACTGTCGGACAGATCAATGGTACCATTGTCCCTCTATTTTTCATTTCGATATTGTTTGTCTTGTGTAGACGAATTTTTTGTTTATTATAGGCCCAGTTGGCCAGTTGTCATATACCACATACCTTTTTTCAATAGTGAGTAGGATTCTATTTAATTTTTTTATGGCGACAGATTTTAACATTTTCTCTTCTTCTGTAACCTGCTGTTGTGTTTGATATGCCTGTCAGGCGTCGAAAATTTACTCGACTTCAGTGTTCAACGATCTGCTGTGTTGCGAGTGAATTTGAAAGAGGTCAAATTATTGGCCTCCGGGAGACTGGATTTCAATTTCAAGAAATCGCTGACTAACAGAAATCCAACAACTGTTACGAGACTTTGCCAAGCTCCAAAATTTACCTCGAAGGGTTAAAAATTAAGTTGAAGATCGACGTCTGAGACTTATGGAGATTAGAGGCCGATTTCCAACAACTCAATCTTTGACTGATGAGTGTTACCGCTCACGGTTGAGGATCGAAGGCAACAGAGAACGTCAACTTTGGAGTGTGGAATGACATCAAGTCGTCTTTTATGATTGAATTTATTATTATTATTATTATTAATTATTATTCCAATATCATCCTCAAACACGAAAAATCTTGAAGGAGCCTAAATTCTTATTGAAACTCTTGGCTAACTATTTGTTTATATACTTCTAACCTATTCCTAAATAACTGAAACTATAATCCTATAAGGGAACAATCCGTCAATTCTCTCAACGTATGGGCCCTCCCATGACGCGGTTTCTTCAGGGGTACATTACGCAAGATATTATTAGTACACATCAGTTCTATAACAGCTTGCTTGCTTGACGTACTTCGATTTATCAGTTTCATCTAGTGGCCTAGAATCGATCGAGGCTAAGGGTCATTTTTGTATATCGCCGGAAAAATAACAAAGGTGATTCGCGACTACGCGACGTATGTACTTTGACGAATGGCTCTCACAGATCTGAGGAGTAGGCATTTTTTCGACTCGCTTGATATGTATGTTGAAATACCATAAAACTTTCATAAATTATGTTATTCGGATATATAAACTATATTGATGCGAAGCTTCATATGAATGCGTTTGGTAGTTCTCACGTGAAAGTATAACAAACATCTTCACATCCTCACAAACTTTAGCATTAATAACATTAGGAGGATTAGTAGGATTTTCATTTTTCTCATATAAGTAACGCTAGCAGTTCATGAGGCAAAAAAATTAGGTGATGTACACTAGGTATGAAATGGGATACTGCAACCCAAACATGGTTATCAGATATACTTCTATGTGAGATACTTGATCTAGAAGTTAAAAGTTGATCATGAAATCTGTGTCAACCTTGTAATTATTGCACAAAAAAGATTCAGACATCGATGTTACTCATTCGGTCATATTCAGAGTAATCAGGTTGAGGGAATTGTTTAGGCACTTCTTCAAAATCACCCTCCAACCAAGTGATTTCTTACAACCCGGGCCTTTCAAACAAGAAATCTTCTGGCTCGGATATTTAGGAGGATACCGATCGGTTCAGAATTACTTCCGCTTTTTGGGAAAGCTGCCGTACAGAAAGAATATCGAGTATTCCACTACTATCTTCTTCCCCGGAATCCAGGGGGCTCAATATATATTTCACGAACATTTAGATCATAATCATATGCCATATGGACGGTTATTCGGTTGTCGAGACATATATTAATTTTTTTCTTTCATGAACAGCGAGCGTTACTTTTATGTAACAGCAAAATTCTGAATCACATAAATGAAAAATGGAATTGAGTATGTTGAAAACAAGAACATAGCCACACAATTGTAACAAATTTGATAACAAATTAAAATCCTTTGTTGACGGGTGGGTTTTAAACACCACGATTCCACTCTTGTTCCGCCAATGACCAGAATCCTGTCAGAAATAGATTCGTGAGTGAATGATTCCAGTCTGAAGCCAGGAGGTAAAAAACATTAATTCTATTCTTCATATTCAGTAATAACCAGCTATGTTACCGCTCTATTAATTTATGCCCAAGTAACTCTCAGCCATCCCACGTTCATATTGATCCAGCGCAATATTGGCGTAGCTGTTTATGGGCACTACTAACAGCATCAATCATCGCAAGGATCCGTCCCTGGTTTCGTCCATATTTCGAGTCGAGGATGCTCAATTAGCATCCAAGTTTGTGCACAAACACGAAACGTCGGTTAATGGCTCTGATGGACCGAACCTGATTGAATTTAATTGGTTCCTTCAGTGTTTACAGAGAAGAGAGAAGAGTTCTTCTGAGAGCTGAGGAATTTGGTAGATCCAACTCGAGTAGATATGGATGGCTGCTGTAGATGAGGCCGACATCAAAGGATCATAATGAATTGTTACGGAGCGAATTCGCTTTGAAATAAACATACATACTTCGGAGATAATGATTTTGGGATGGCCAGATGCCAGATTTTCTATAGATCGCTGGATGTGACTGATAAGGTGAAATAAAAATCAAGAAAATACTTTAGATCTCAGGAATGCGAGAATCATTTGGAAAAGATCAGATGTGTATGATAGAACTTAAGAACGATTAGCCGATTACGATTAACTACATATGCTGTGAAAAATAGGTACTGTAATGGTTCAAAATTTTTCATATAATTCAAAACAAAAATAAAAGGACACATTTATGAAATCTGACGTGTATGAAATGGGGAGACTAAGTATTATTATTGTGAAGATGAAGAATATAATAAATTGTGAAGATATCTTACATACATGATTGGAAAAACACAAAAGTAGCAAAATGAGTTCCAAAAAGGTCATAGTATTCGAAGTCCAGGATGAAACAAGATAGTGATCCATCAAGATAGAGAAGCAGCAATGTTTACATAACTCTAGTTATTCGATGAACAGTAGGTGGGGAACTTAGATGATAAAGGGCGCTTAAGTCTAAGATACTCATTTCATGAACTCAATTCATATTGGGCTCTGAACGCGTCTCTTCTGAATCCAATGAGACAGATGCTGTACAGGTCTAGATGAATATGAGAAAGTGACTCATCACACATTGACTCATAGTCACGTGACTTTTCCAAAGAAATGCGAGGGAACATACATAAGAGAAGGAAGGACTCATGCAGTTCCTATGAAACGAACAGAGAGGGACCAAGTTGAGGCAGTGTCAAAATCATATGTTTCAAATAAAATAGACGGCCTGTTAAATTACGCCATCGCAATCGCATGTCCAAGGTCTCTCTCCAGAAAGACGTCCATTGAATAATGGGTCTTTGATATGAGAAATAAATAATGGAGTTAACTAAAACGCCCTCTGTTTGCCCAATCCCCCATCTACTCGTCATTGAATAACTAGAGTTGCATGACAAGGGTAGTAGTAAGTGTTCTTTTCTATAATAATTGAAGTTGTTTTTTTTTTAACATAGATAAATTCAAAATAGTGATCTCAAACCTGAGATGGAGAAATGATATTAGAATTCGTCACTAGGATATATATCGACATCAGTCTCATTTGGCATCATCAGTATCCCATCCACCTCAGGCAGAAACTCTTCATGAAAGCAATTAATTTTGAAGTACTGAGTAGTGAGAACAAAGTTGTGACATCGAATAGCGTCAAAAAGAAGTTTCATTTCTCTAATCACATGTTAAAAAGAACTGTACTTCCTCTTTCACTCCATGAAATTTGAGCAGTGGCCCTAGATCAGGGCCCTCGTGCAAGTGATGAAAACAATTTTGATTTCAAAATGGTATTGAATATCATGATAAAAAATCTGTCAGCCTGGGACTCGAAAAATTTCATAACATTTCATCATTACTATTTCGAATTTATCTTTATTTCAAAAATGATTTCGGTGTGGCTTCCGTGAAAGCAATAAATATTCCGTTTTCCGTTTTATTCTTTCTCTTGTATACATTTGTATTTCTGCATTCTATCCAGAAATATTATTTTAATCGTAGGTCATTGCATTTTGTTGAGTTTTCTCTCTAAGACTCTGAAACAAAAAACAATGAAGAAGTTTTTTCAACTAAAAGATAAAAATTCCTTGGAAATCCCTGTGCACTAATTTGTCAGGGACTAAATCCTTCCAAAAATCGTTACATAAGAGAGAAAAAGGAACCTTCCTTTACTTTCTTCGTGATCTTATAGTGACAGGAGATTAGTTTTCAATTTCGGAAACGTGAGATATTCGAAAGTTCCAAGTGCCGTTATCGGTTTGAACTAATCAGGAGCGAAGACAAGCTCAAGGTTGGAGAGAGCATTCAATTTTCAACACGAAGCCTACAGGATGAATACTATTACAACAAACTGAAATGTCAATTGAAATGAAATTTTTAATAAGTTACAAGTTCCGAATGCGAATGAGGTACTTTGAAAAATAGCTAGCTCTAGAAGCTTCTTTTGAAACATTTGCGATCCTAGTAAGAGTTCATTGCCACGAATCGTCTGGGTATCCAAACTCTCGATGTCTTTTTCTTTCATCGAAAAAGACTCCCAGTTAACCCCCACAATAGAAAACTTTCATCCAATTCTCAGGATTATAGAAGAAATAATCAATCTGATGGCGTATCCGTGAGACTCGGAAAACGAAGACAGCCCGAAATATGTGCCATTCAATAAGGCAACCGGAAATGTGGAAAGGCGAAAAAACCGAAGCAAACATCAATTAAGCAATTTCAATAAATCACCTTCGAAATTCTCGCAATTCATCTTATTTCCCGCATTCGCTGAAATCTGCTCTTTCACAGTAACTGAAATTAAATACTTTATACGTATTCGACAGCGTCGGAGTTGCAGGTAAACATCTTGGCTCAAGGTCGCAATAAATCTTTTATTAACTTTGTAATAAAACTTTCGCAATAACACAGGTCTGCGTACGGAATTGAACGTTTAGAGACATGGCAATTTCTGGGATATCTGAAGCCTTGATCTGCAATAAATATTTCTGGTGTAACTTGTCAGTAGTAAGTATTAAGCGGTTGCCGATGTGTCGGACGAAAATAGAGGTATCCAGGACGGAGATATCGAAAACTGTGTCTGCAAGCGGGCGCCAACAATCCTGGAAAGTCCGTAGTCTTGGGGGAAGTAAGGTGATAGAGGTGGCGAGTAGGCAGGTCGACCCCTTTCCCTACTTGGTAAACAGATATCGACAACTTTGCCACTATATGTTCCAATCTCCGGTGATGGAAAGGAAAATACACATTTTCTTTCTCCGCACTTTTCGCGTTTTGTGGTACTGGAAAAGAAACTCGATGAATCACTTCAAAGGACTGCTCATAATTATATATTAATTACTTTAGGATGTTCTCTCCGAAAGTTCTTCAGCCTGAAGGTGTTCATTCAATATGATAGTAATTAATATACTCATTGAGACTTGGTGGATCACATCAAGCAGAATTATATTCTTTGATCAATATTCTTTGGCAATATGTTAGTCTCATAAAGCAGGTTCTTTGATGTTGACAAGCTTCTGTACGACGTCAGCTGCTTTCTTTCATCACTCATACATGAGAACACTATCTCTTGAAAAATAATTTCAACCCTGTTAAATTTAATTTTCTCCTCGAATTCGAAGACCATTCGGATTTCTTCCGTCGTAGGAGAGTAGCATTAGAAAAGTAGCTGGTACCTCATATGGTATACCAATGAAACAACAAGACGCCCTTCGTTTTATCTGCTGCTGATTGCACTAGTCAAGTACACAGTTTTGATGTGCAAAAGTGACTTTATTTATGAAGATGGTTACTGTTATCCTCATATCTTGATCCATAGAAAGTAGTATTTTTTATGTTACTTTTTGGTTGCTCCAGCTTCTATCCAAATGTGGTGACATTTCTTAACTATAGAAATGAAACAGGGAAGGGAGCTCAACCTTTTTAACAGTGTCAATGTTGTTCGTACGAGTTTCTTCATTTCGAATTCTGATGTTGCAATCAACTTCAACTTTGAAGTTTAAAGAGGCTGATCATACCATGAACAATTAGTAAAGTGGAAAGTCTCTGATACTTTCATTTGATGCCTGCCGACAAGAAAGTTACTGCTCAGTATCCTTCGAAATAATTCAAGTTGAGCATTTTCCAACATTAACAATCTGTGATACTTTTATTTTCAGGAGAGATTGTTTTCAGTATGCCATTCTTCAATTATTTGACTCTTTTCACTTTGTTCGGGCTTATTTTCTTGTAAGTCATTGGTTCAAGGTTGGCAATCAAGATTTTCATCCTGTCGTTGAATGACGACACAGAATCAATAAAAAATTCTCGCTTGGGAATGAACCAACGAGCGGATGCCTAACAAATAGTTCAATAATTTACAGGATTGAAGTTCAGAATGTGCAGACCTATTTCTTTTTTTTTTTCATACCTTTAATTTATCAACACACAAGCTTGGGAAACTCCTGAGAGATATCACAGAATCCTAGAATGCATAAAAAATACTGAAAAAAAGTACCTAATTCAACAAGAGGAATGATTATTTGGTGGTTTCAGAAAAAAAAACTTAGTCAATCGACGTCAGTTTCAGTGTCAACAGAAAACCATATTTAGGGCTGGACAATATCTATCATATATAAAATACCTTTTGTATATATTCTCCAATTGAAGAGTGGAAATTCAAAAGGGTCTAAGTGCCATTTTCACGAAATTTTAGTTGTTATGTTATGGGGTCTATGTGCCAAGGCCAATAGCCTACGAAACAGTTCATGTGCCATCCGCTTCAGGCAGTCATCATTTCAGATGAAAAAAACAATTTTTTTTGAACTTTTTTTTATGAGTTTGAGACATGTTTTATGTAATATTTCAGTTCGATTTTTTTGGCACTTAGACCCTTTTGAATTTCCACTCTTCAATTATATTTCTGCTTGACTAGTTGCTCATGTAATTTGAAACATGTTTTTTCATATTCATTTCTGTTTCAGGTGAGTCCATTGTTGAAAAACAAAAAGTGGGTGAGTTCCATTTCCATCCTCTCGTCGAATAAAAATTTGCACTGGGGCAATATTTCAATGTCTTCGTTGTACTTCTTCCACCCCGAAGCTGTTGGGGCAATGTTATAAATGAATATACGACTACAATTAAGCTTACTTTTCCTAATGATTAACGGTGTTGCGCTATACAATAAAAGCACGTTTTCCGACAGAATAAGGGCCTATATTTTCGAACTAATGAGTTTTTATTTAAGAATTCAATTATAAGAGTGGCCACGAGAACAAAACCCGGTCGAAACCAGAAACGCTGTTCGGTATCCTGGCGGCATTTTCGAATTATATCAGGAAATTTATATTCATTTGAAGCCGCCCAATCGGAAAAAGGCGCAAAGGATGGAAACATGGCAATATGAAATGTGAAATATGAAGCTCGCCAACAATAGCGGTAGGCAACTCAATCTCACGGTAGGAACTGAAACATTTTGAAGCATTGACATTGTACAATTCCCGAAACACGTGAAAGAGTATTTTTTTTTCGATGCGATTGATGAAATAGAACTCTCTTAATCATTCCTGAATTTGACATCTAATCAATTCAATTGATATTGGGATCACCAAATTTGTGCTGATATTCCTATTGAAAAACTAACAGGCCTACAGCAATATTGAAGATGAAAGATAAAAAAAAAAGAAAAAGTACAGTTATGATAATTCTCAATATATCTGCAGAATAATTTCATTGAGCGTTCAAGCGAGAAATAAATCCATTTGAAGATGAAGACTTCGGAGATAAAATAAAGTCTCGACAACACATGAATTTTCGAGCAGTTTTCGAAAAAACATCTTGTTCGCTTAAGAACAAAGACATACAGTTTAGATTAATACACATTTTATGGCTCAAATACATTTTTTTCACCAAATTGTTACGTACTGTACACATGGCATGGCGTCGAAACGAAGCAGATTCTTGCTCAACTGAACATTCGACAGTTGCAATAGTTGAGAACAATCCCATATTTTTTGAAAATCCAATTACTGATTTGAAGAGATTGATTGAAATATTTCATTTAATGGAGTTAACTTTTTCGAATCCTCCCGCGTTAGAGGTTTTTTTCTTCAGAATTCTATATTTCATCTCCACGCCGATAATTTCAAATTTTCTTCAAAACGAGAAACCTTGAATATTCAGCAAGAGTGCAACAATCTTAAACTTCCTAAACGGGTGATATAACAAACTAGCTCAAACGTAATATTTTAATTTGAAACAGTACTAATACCCAACTCTTCAAATTGAACATTATTTTGATTTGAACTGAAAGTGTTGAAAATGGTTATCGTGGATTGACCTTAGCAGTTGACATATGCCGTCGCAGACTTTCTCATAGAACTTTTTGAGCACTACAAAATATTCTGTGACCATGTTTTTCTATCTCCTATAATTTGTCCAAAATTTCGTGTTCAATTGAAACTGTCGATAGATTACTTAGTTTTTGATGATTTTTCAATTTTGAAAAAAAGCTTTGACAAGATCCTATTGAAACGTGTTGATATTATTATCAGTGCCATTTCTGCATTCTGAAATGTGGAAATTAGGTCTCAGATGGAATATATATATATATATATATATATATATATATATATATATATATATATTCTTATGAAAAAGAGAGCAAAATAATACAATAAATGTTGAAACAAAAAGTACCGAAGCTGAGGTAAAAAAAAAACGGGGTATCATAACATTCTTTGTATGATAGTATAGAATCATACGATACTATCATCACTAGTATCATACGATACTATACAGCAAGGGAAAAAAACCTCAGCCGAAAAAACCTGCCTCCCCGTGAACAAAATAACATAAAATATCAAATATCAGGAAAATCTTGAAAGACAACAGTGTGATCATTTTCATGTTATCCGTCGATGGGCTCGGATACACAGATTCTTCCCAAAACGACTCGTAATTCTTAATCTGAAATGAAAAAAGACAAAGACAAAAAAGAAACCGATTATTCAGAATAAATCGAATGCATTTTGGAAATGCATTTGCTACTTTAAAAAAACATCAACATTAAGATTTCTTGGCCAAATAATGTTCGGAGGTTTATGAATATTTATGAGAGAAATGTCAAAAAATTTGAAAGAAATGATGGAATACTGAAGATTCACAACATCGGGACAATTCATAAACCGATACAGAAACTTGACCAAATGATCAGAAATATCAAAGACTAAGTCGACCCATTTTCACAAGCTTGTATTTACAGGATTCCTTGTGACTACGGCAAAGTCTACATTGATACATAAAAACGAAATATCAATAAGAGAATTTAGGAGCACAAACGATGCTGTCGACTCCAGAAGAAAAAAAAATCTGCACCTAAATCTCAGATCAAGAATCCGCAATGAGCCCGAAAAGCTTCCTCAATGTAGTTTTGCATTGCCAAAAGTTATTGTTATAGGGTTTGTCGATCATTAGACCGGTCTTCTGAAAAATGTGACTTCAATGCAATAAATTCTTTCAACAAATCAATACCGTCAATATCTGATTCACTTGTTGCATAATCTTTGAGTTTCAGATACAAATCTTTGCAATACTTCATTTAATCATCATTGAGGAAGACAAATAGGTTGTCGCTAAAGAAGCCAAAGAAGTCGGTGAATGTTTTCAACTACTCCAATTTGTCCTTTGAAGAAGTAGTTGTTTGATCCAGGGTTCTCAAACAAAATTCCACTCTATATTTGGTTTTAGGGTCAACTTACTTCATCACTGTGTTCATATTGAAATAAATAAGTATACTATGATAAATAACAACATAAAATTACTCTAAACAAAGGTATCAGAATAGCACTTGGTGTCCCATGGTATTTCTACAATGAAAAGGTCAGAGAAGAATTTAAAACTGAAATCTAAGAGGGAATAGTGCTTCAACAGACAGAGAAAATGGTTAAAAGAATGAAAGAACATAGTAAAGATAAAATAAAAAGGATACTTACTATCAGAAAGAATGAAATATAAACACTGAAACTGAAAAGCAGACTAGCAAACAAGACTAAGTACTTATTTCGAAACAGGTAGAAAAAACTGGAAAAATGAGATGAGTGGCATATGGAAAAATTTCCGAACCTCATTTGAAGACCAATGATCATCGTCGCTGCATAAAGCGACGTTAACACTTGCAACTTGAATTGGAAATTGATGGAAGGTATGAGGAGATTCTCTTACAAACACAATTTTTGATGGTCATATAATTTGTTCTTGGGATGTCGTTTCTTATACCATAAGCCGGTTGGGTATTATGATCTCGATGACTCAAGTTGCCGCACTCGTGGAGTTGCCGACCGTGTGCAGTGCGTTCCTCTAACACCCGCTTACGCCAACTGTCATTATATCAACCTCTTCATTCCACGAATAATGGAATATGGTCAATCGTTTTGTGATTGTGATAATGTAACTGATTTCAACATAATCTATTTCTTTCAAATTACAATTCATTGAGAATGTCTATTTCAAAAGGAACTTTATATTCAAATATATACTGCTTTAGGGTTGAGTTACAATCATTGGTCTCCTGTAAAAATGATCAAGAGTGGGAACAGGTCCGAAAGCCTTGAGTAAATCTACGAGCCAGACGTTAAAGCACCGAAAATAAACAATAATCAATTATCGAAGCGAAAGGTCAACTCTGATCTATCATGTTGCTTAGGCTAACATCCTATGGATAATGCAATATAGGAAGCCACGGTAAACGCGTGCCCTCGTTGAGTAATGCAATATGAGGGGCCCAGATGAACGCTCGACATCGAGAGGGCTCTGTCCACATGGAAGTGCTCGTGTATGACGCCCGGGGCACCGTTCTATCGTGTACCGAAACCCATCTCCACCCCCGTTGTCGGCGGCAGTGATGAGGTCCGCGGGGGGCGGGTAATTTTAGATTAACTGCCAATGTTTGCTGCTGTTGCGGGTTTATGGACTTCGAACTGAACGGCAGTAAATAACTCCCGGAACAGTCCGGTGTGAAATGAAAATTTCGGTTGTTCGACGGAGGTGGTGCACCACCAGAGACCCGCTGCCCATCAGAAATGCAGAATGTTACAATGTGACCAGCGCAAATGTCTACAGGGGCCCGTTTCCGAATGTCTGTCAACCGTTCCCATAACAGACTTGCATTTGGACTTTAGGTTGCATTATTCTCTCGAAAATATTGATAAGAGAGTTGGATAAAATGGGATAGTCAACCTTATCTAACTCGCCAACCAATTCATTGATAAAATATCTGTTTTGTCCTGTTAGTCGGCTAGAAGGGGATGGTTTATAAATGTGAATGCAGAGGAAGAAAGGCATCATATATATTTATTGAAATTGAAAAAAAAAACCGTAAGAATTTTTATGAGGAAAAATTACATTTCTGCAACGACAAACATTGCAGGAGTACGGCTCACCATCATTCCTCAAATTGGTATAAGCTTCGTGAGACCAAATATGCCAATCCTGGCACATTATCTAACCACCATCAGTATTTTATTCAGAATAAAATTCTGTGCAATCTACAGGCTACATTATCACCCTCTTTGTCTGCTGTATTATTTTTGTCTTAATCTGGATAGAAGGCTGTTTTACCCAATCGCTTGGCATCCCATCAAACTTGACGAAAAAGAACGTTATTCTATAGAGCTAAATGTGAAAAAAAAATTTGTATGAACTCAGTACATGTGCAGCCGACGAATATATAAAAAAAATTACAAAACCGAAAACTTTGAGAACAAATGAACATATTTTACCAAAATGAAAAAACTGCATAACAATGCATAGTATTATTCATTTACAACTTGATTTCAGTCAGAAACAAATAATCACTGCTTTTTCTTCTTTCTCAGCCATTATTCATCCACTCCCAGGCTGCGTTCACAAACTTACTCAGAGAGTATAGAGTAAGAGTATGGCATATGATCAGAAATATAATTCGGTCCTTACTCCACACTCGTCATTCACAATCCTAATCTGACAAATGTCATTCAAACATATAAATAAAGGTATAGGTTATGAATAATACTTTTGTATTTACATTTTTCATATATCATTTTATTATTGAATTGTTGTTATCATGAATGTATAATAGAAGTTTAAGGAAAAAATTGTCTCTAGTCGTACATTTTGAGTTGTCTTCGAAGTAAAGTCTATTTTTCTTTTAATTTGAAAGCAGAGCACAACCCAGTTTTTTGATGATGTTGAGGGAATTGATAAATGTTTCCAAGACGTTGAAATACTTCTAATGAGACAGAAACAATGAAAAAGGTTATTATTGTGCGTAATCTTTTCTTGCAAGCAGAAAAATTAAAATGTTATAACATGTTTTGTTGCTTTATTGACTCTACGCCAAAAAAATTAAATCCCTTGTAACAAGAAATAGTTTCATTTAGGGAAATTAAAAAAATGTTGTATAAAAGATGAAGCAAAATCTGAATGAACCTCGACAGATCGCAACTTTCGAATATAACAAAATATCAATGTAGATTTCTAATCAGCTACAAAAAACAGTTATTGTGGGAGTTTTTATTTCTCGATTTATTCGAACTTGAACGGACCTTTCTAGGTTCTCCAGTACAGGAGAAACTTTTTTCGAAACTCCATTATCTCCTGTATAGTTTGAGTTTACTTTGAGCTTCGTTAATTCACTGCTAGCAATCTTATCAAATTAATTCATCATTAAAGTTATTCTTTACTACATTTCTTTACTTCACAGAAAAGTTGTTTCACGTGGAAAATTTATTCTTTCGTATTTCGTTATTGAAATTAAACAAAACTAGAAATAAATACTTATTCGAATTATATTCAAGTTCAGTCAAAAAGTCTGCGGGAGCAAGACTGGATGAAAATCGTACTTCACAGCTGTCAGAGTATGTGTTTACTTTCCCAAATAGCAGAGTATGCAGAGCTTACTCAGAGTAAGTTCATGAACGCTCACAGAGTTTACTCCGAGGAAAACAACGGAAGTTTGTGAACGCTTCATAGTAAGGGTAGTTTACTCTGAGTAAGCTTATGAACGCAACCCTGAATGTAGGCATCCTTCAAATGTCTCCACACCGATCTGTCCTATGTCACCTGATGCCATCTTTTTCCCGCATGGGCCCTGATATCATCTAGTTTTTTTTTATCTTGGTCGCCAGTGTGTTGGTCCATTTACTCACCTGTAAGGATATTGACGAGCTATGTATCCTACCCATTGCCATTTCAGATCTGTTACACGCTGTATTATATCTACGACTTTTGTTCGTTGTCGTGCTTCTTCTTTTGTCACCTCACACCAAACATCGCACGTTCCATGGCGCTATGCATTCCCCTCAGTTTACTTGTAGACTTTTTTGTCAGTGCCATAGTTTCAAGCCCAAACATCGCTTTTGTGTTAATTGTAGAATTCGAATACTGTAAAGTCGACATTCACAGAATTTGATCTTTATTAGTTCCAGAATGTTCTGAACATTTTGATCATCAAAATCAAGAAAATTTCTGTTTGATAGTAAAACAAAATGTACGCTCTCAGAATAATTATAAATTATGAACGAAGAGCACCTGCAGAAAACTTGCGTACCAATGTGTCGGAGGCCAATTCATCCTGTAAAATTTTTGCCTAACAATGAAACAAAGAGCCACATGGTGAACTATCAAACTTTGTGACGTTTCGGAGACCACATGAATTCTCATATTCATGAAAATCTCTAGAAACGATTAACGAGTTGACATTTGTCAATTCATAAGTTGCCTCAGCTCGAAATTTCGACACTTTCGATTGTCGGCATTTTGGACACTTTCTACATAGTCGACGTATTGTCGACTCGTCAAGATCAACAATGAAAGTCTACTTGTGAAAGCCCAAATCTGTAGAAGTGTAAGGCCTTCAATTTCAATGGCAGTAAATATCTCTTGCGGAATTCAGATTCAAACCCGCATCGAAATTATGCACCGCCACATAAATACATTCCACGATTCATTTGTAATTAAACAGAAAATAATCGAATCATATCGATGAAATATTCACATGAAAATAATTTCGAATTCGAACAGCGCCCCAACTCCCGACCCGGAGTTAATGACTTATTTTCCTCTCTGAAATTCCGATCGATCAATTTCGAATATCATTTCGTCCTGATCGCGAAACGCATTTAAATTAACGACAACGCTGTAAATCCCAACTGCATTTCGTTGTCGGCAACGCTGCACGCGTCCTCTTTCTGCTTTCCAATTTGCGTCCATCAATCGGGACCAATCTCGGCGAGTGGATTACTGGGAAATGAAATTTACATAGTTCGGGGTGGACGGGGATGCGAACATTGCGAACTATCGCCGGGCATTCGTCTGGGTGTCGGACCAGGGCTGGTGTCGCCTTATCACTCCAATCAAATCCCACTTTCCTGTTCGACACCGGTCTAGGGTATTCGAGGTGAGGGATATAGAGACTCCATACCGTATATTCTACCGGGTGTACTTCGAAAATTCTGGTTTCCAAACTCATATGAAGCAAAAAGGATGTGACAAAAGGAATCTGTTATACAATGAGGAATGTTCACATTTTTCAATTTCTACTTATTCCTATTCTCCGTAGAAAATGAAAATATTGTGTCCAAAAATTATTTGAATACTTCAAATAGCGCCCGAGATATCGAGTTATAAACATGAGTTCGATGGATCCGTGTGACGTCACTTTACATCCAACGACTTGCGAGGTTCAGTACGTAGACGGGTCCAATATAAGGGCCTTTCGTCTCACGGAATGTGATTTGCGAATGTAGTATGACGTCACATCGCCGCGAGGAAATGAATATTCACGGGGTTGTAAAATCCGAACTATTAGGTCTTTTCGACTGAAACAAAAACTAGTGATTTCATATACATACAGGTTATACTGTGACGAAGTTTCGATCGATTATGCATACCTGTGAACATTCCTCATTTCTCCTAATGATGTATTTTCAGACAGACTGAATGTTCAATCTGGAGTTCCTCAAGGTACCTTTCTTGGGTGAGTTTTCTGGTTTCTGAGCGCATATGAGCAAAAACGCACTGACGACATGAATGTGTTGTGCTCATGGAATCGCATCTGAGTGGCAGATTTAAACAATATTTCCGAACTATCAGACCCCAGCCTACAGTAGGGGCAGGCTGGGCATTTGCCCAGGGTACCGAATTTGAGGGGTCGCAAGAATGTAGGGGTAGATGAATGGTGGAAAAAATATCATACAATGTTAAAAATGGTTACATAAATGGGATTTTTGAAGATGTGGGATAAAATAAACAGAATGCCATGCACATCCATAGTACACTCTCCGTCAATAAATACCGGACAGGCAAAATTTTTGTCAGTTTCAACACCCTGTACCTTTTTTCGTGGTTCTTCGATTTTGTTGAAATTTTCACCAGGTGAAGTATTGGGACTTGTAATATATATATATATATATATATATATATATATATATCCAACGAACAAACTGGCATCTTTTCCGAAACGGTATAGGCCTGCATCCTCGTGTATATTGGTGTATATTCAAGAAAGTTTGCACCGTACATTCCGACTTCCAGTTATATCCAGCGGATGGACTGACATCCGTATATTTTGATACAAGTAGGAAACAGTTCGACCTCCATATATTCTATTTCCAGGTAATCTGCCTTCCAGCAATGTTGCCAATTCGATGTAATTCTCATGTTCGTGATCGGAAGTCATTCAAGATGTTTATTCATTTGATTTATCGAATGGCTGAAAGTAATAGTCACACTTGACTGAATAGTTTTTTATTTCGTTACCAATTGCGTAATTGGTAATTGTTTATCCATGCGAAAATCATATTTTCCAGATTCAAAAGTTCAATTATTCGCTCTGATTTGGATTTCGCCTACATTAATTCAGAATATACAAAGATTTTTCAACGCCTTATATCAGTAAGCCTCAATTTTGGATACTTTTTGATTCAGAAATGGAGAAGTAAAGATTCAATTTGATAGACTTCTGGGTTTGAAAACTATATATGAAATGAGATTTTTCCGTGTTTTGATATAACTATTCTGGATTTGTTTTTCATATCACGTATTCTAAAAAAAATTCCACAAACCTTTCGAGGCATATCGAAGATGATCCTCAGAATAACATAATAATTAATAATAATTATTTATGCATGTGTTATTGCAAATGAAAGAAACACATAGTTATTTTGAACAACAAAAAGGCAGAATCCTGTGCACATTTAGTGCAACTATTCAATCCTGGTTTATCCATTGGAGTTATCAAAATGTATAGAATTCCCACTGGCATGAAAACTGACAACCAAGATATCAAATACATCCATTTATCCGATATAAAAAGTCATTTCCTTTTCGAATCGACTTTCATATTTTCACATTCTACCTCGAAAAATTCTCCTCTGTTCATCGATTAAATTATTGAAGCGATAAGCGTTGAAGTACTGGAAAGAAGGACTAGAAATGCTGTTATGTGCGTAGGTGGAGTCGGGGTGTTTCAAAATTGTTTTTTTTTCATCAAAATCGGTAGAATGATCGCATTAATGATAGGTTTGGTAATAAAATTTTCTTGTTTTATTCAGTTTCAAGATCTAATGCAATGAAAGAAAACGTACTCAAATACTGTCTTCAATCTGCACTTTCAAAGGTGCGACTGGCACTTGTCAATCTTGCCATGTTGGCAACTGCCAGATGACTTCTATCAAAGAAGCAGCTGCACCCAAATTCCCGTTTTTTCGAGGTTTCTAGCTCTCGTATGAAGAGGTAGATCTCAATGGGATTATATTTACATGCATTAATTTCTCAGGACAACTGTGAAGATACCTAATTCATGTAAATCCATAAAATCTATAACTTTAGCAGTATTAACTGATATTCAGTATATCAACAACAAAATTTTGCAGATTTTCGACGACGTTTAATTTGGAGTTTAGGGATATCAATCCCTTCAATACGTCCATTTCTCAATTTGAAAAACTGCTAGAACAAACGCTATCAAAATAAATATCAGAAAAAAAATTTAATTTTGTATAATTTCATTTTGGAAATACATAGTGTAAAATTAAATTTTTCGTTTGGTTGTATGATTTTTTCCACTCAATTTGTGAATACTTTTTTGGGTTGGAACCTGTGTTTGTATTCCTATCTTTCATAAATAAAATAAAATGAAAATATCGGAGATGTTATAGTTTGATTATTTATTCGAACCATCAGAACATCCGAAGAATGATGATAACACATGCAATATGGTACGTTTCAAATCAAACACTTCAAGAAAACTTGAAGTATCATACGTGAAAGGTGTCATAAAAAACGCGGGAATCACCACATGAAGCAGGAGAACCACGTGAATATTTTACTTCACCCACTGACTGAAGTGCACAACGATCGAGATAGGCGACTCAAACAAAAATGTCCAGCAGATCTGAAAAAGATGTGAAAAAAACTGGGCAGGACCTCACAACGACACTTGAAAGCACTCAGATCTGAAGCCAGCAAATAAGCTCATAGAATGGATTTTTTCTGATTGCTCGTATTGTTATAATTAAAAAAAAAAAATTTATGGAAAAAAAGTTGAACAATCCGAAAACGAATAATCAAAAATTACTATTCTCACAAGAAAAAAAAGTCCTTCACATTCACTCTGAATTTAATTAATTAAATTGTTAGCGGATAAACGAGCTTTTGTAAACCACAATGGAGTCAAAAGCCGACGTCAGACTCACGTTTCGAACAAAATCTCTGCATAATGGTATTGGACACCCCACAAAAAGATTGATAATTTAAAAAAAGGGAATAAGAATTAGATGAATTCCAAATGAAAAAAATCACCTGCAAAGATTCAATAATGCATATAATATTCTACGGTTTTAATATCTGTTATAGTTTTTTGGTGCGACTTCGAAGTTCTCAAGGCAGAATGAAAATATATCAATTCAAGAACAAAATAATGGGTGTATTCTGCTTTTCATCTTCCAATCGTGCGGTACAGGGTACAGATCTGTAACGCAGGATTGATCTTCACCTATGTGGCCACCTTACAAATTCACCCATGAATCGGAATGAATTGTACAGAGTTATTAGGTTCGATTTCGTAATAAGATTCATTCCTGATTATATAAGATAATATTCCGAGATCCAGCCAATCACCATCCTGAATGAATGACGCTGTATATTTAGTTTGAAATTCTTATGTTTTGTCGAAAAAATTGTAATTTATATCGGTACAAATGAATGTTTTCGTCATATTGAGGTTGATTCTGATGCGAATCTCGAAATACCAAATTTTCAATATGATTGTTGACAGATCTAAAACTTAGAATATTTCTGTATACTGAATATATGCAATGATAATATTTCTGGGAGTTTCATTCAGAGTTTTCTCCACCTACTTCAACAACATTTGAGACGAATCAATACATTTTGAGCATAATATGAAATAGATACTCACTTTGTATTTTTTATCGTTGCAATGCGATGAAAAAGTTTCAGCGCTGAAAATGGATTGAAATATGTATTTCAAACCTATTTTCATGATCAGGCAGATATAGAAATATTTTATTCAGAAAAAAACAAATGATTCAAAATAGGTATGTTATCTTTGCGTAACAAAATACAATGGCAAAATGTCAACTCAAAATGATAATTTTTCAAATAAGAGTTTCTACTACGAAAAAGAATCTGAGTTAATATAACAATCTGATGATTGACTTACATACACGTTCACGTCGTTCCCATATCAGACGAGTTTTTCGTGTGAAAATTCGAGGCGACGCATTTTCGAGTGATTCGGTCACTCATGAAAATCAGGTTCGTAACAAAACTCTGTACATTTTTAGTAAAATCCGCGAACAGTCCTAGTCCTATAATACAACCTATCGGCATCATCGAAAATGGAAAAGATTTTTACGAAATAAGCTTTTTCTGCAAAAATGTCCAGGAACCATGAGTACCTATACCAGAAGTTGGAGAGTACTCAGAATAAAATGAAAGTTTCCTCAAACGTCTGACAGACCATCTCGGTAAATCATCCTGGATGGTATAAATTCATATTTGAAATCATAAATGATATTTATTTCACTACCTGTTCCATCAAACAGGAGATAATGGTTATTAGCCTGAAATATCATTATCTAATAAAGCACAGGTGGAATTTTTCACCGTTTCGGATATATACTAGAAAAAAATTAGAATTTTGCCCTCATTTTGAATTTAATTCAACCAAACTAAGTTTCCATTTATCTAATTTTCACATAATTTAAGTCGACTGGCCTTTCAATATTTTCCCTATAATAATTCGTGAAGAATATAATCTGACGATTCAAATATTATAATTAAATGAATTTTTCTAATAATTATCATCATGTTCATTCTTGCACAAATGCAGAAGCAGAAATAGTTCAATCTCAAATTCCGCGCACCATAACAAGATCCCGGCAAAATATCTTCTATCGCCAGCTGCAATGTTATGTTTATTTCTTTACGATGCAAAAAACGTCTTTAAAGCCATAAAACTCGTCCCGTGAACGACAGACCAGTGATGCCGCTTGCTCCGGATGCCACTTCAGCCGCTAAATGTAAAACCGAGAATAAACATATCCGTGAATATAATATACACGAGTGTGACGACAGCGCCACCAAACTCGATCGCGCAGAACCTCTGACATACAGGACGTTCAGAAATGGTCAAATTTGGCGTCCAGCCAATTATCATCGCAATGTATAGAGGATGCCATGCTGAACCGTTCTGTGTGATTTTCAGCTGATGGTAAAGTGGCATCCGTATATCGGATGCCACATTACCGCGGATGCCACTCTTACCGCGATTTTAACATGGGAGGATGCCAAAATGTACCGTAGATATATATATATATATATATATATATATATATATATATATATATATATACAGGGTGTACCAAGTTCGACGGCCTATTAGGCGTTTCTGGAGAACTAGACTTATTTGAAGTCTGAAAATTGGGATTATAATATCGTTTGACATTATCTACCGAGCTAAAATATTCTTGGAGCCTGACCACTTTCAGTTATACAGGGAGCGAAAAAAAAATTTTCAAAATTTTATTTTTCTGTTTTTTTCTTTTTGAATTTGATAGAGTATGCAATTCTGAAAACATTCGTACTCAAATCGTTGCATTCGTCGAAATACTTTCAAAAATATCGAGAAAAATCTGAAGAAAAAGAGAGAAAAGGGTATTCGGTATTATGTTTGTTATTCCTAATCTACATATCTTAAGCACAAACCGTTTTCACATTTTTGAAGTCAAAGACTGTGGAAATATTGTATATTTTTAAAATTTTGAAAAACTCATCACAGGGTGTTCCAAATGTTGGGTCAAAAATTGGGATCAAGATTGGCCCATAACTTTCGTTTTTCAAATTAGAACCCTATTTTTTTATGATTGCGTTGGATTGTACAAAGGAAAATGATGATAATGTTCTAACATGTTAATGCTCCTAAAATTGATAATTTTTGAGTTATTTAGGATTTTCTGATTTTATGTGGTACGTAGTGTCAAATTCATTTAATCTGTTTCATATCAACTATGACCTTGGTCATAGAAGATGAATTATTCCACTAATGACACACACTTGAATACATCCCTACTGAAATCGTTGCATTCGTCAAAATACCTTCCGAAATATAAAAAAAAACTGAACAAAAAAAGGTAGGTAAAAGTATTCGGTATAATGTTTGCTATTTCTAATCTAGATATCTTGACCACAAACCGTTTTCACGTTTTTGTAATCGAAGACAGTGGAAATATTTTACATATTTAGAATTTTGAAAAACTCGTCACAGGGTGTTCTAAATGTTCGGTCAAAAATTGGGATCAAGATTGGCCCATAACTTTCGTTTTTCAAATTAGAACCCTATTTTTTTATGATTGCAATGGATTCTGCAAAGAAAAATGATGATAATGTTCTATCATGTTGATACTTCTAAAATTAATAATTCTTGAGTTATTTAGTATTTTCTAATCCCATGTCGTACATTGCGTCAAATTAATAAAATCTGTTCCATAACAAAAATGATGAATGAATTGAACAAAAAGGTGTGTCACTAGTGAGTTATTGAAATAATTTATCTTCTATGACCAAGGTCATAGTTGATATGAAACAGATTTAATGAATTTGACGCTACGTACGACATAAAATCAGAAAATCCTAAATAACTTAAGAATTATCAATTTTAGGAGCATGAACATTTTAAAACATTATCATCATTTTTCTTTGTACAATCCAACGCAATCATAAAAAATAGGGTTCTAATTTGAAAAACGAAAGTTATGGGCCAATCTTTATCCCAATTTTTGACCCAACATTTGGAACACCCTGTGATGAGTTTTTCAGAATTTTAAAAATGTACAATATTTCCACAGTCATTGACTTCAAGCATGTGAAAACGGTTTGTGCTTAAGATATGTAGATTAGGAATAACAAACATAATACCGAATACCCTTTTCTCTCTTTTTCTTCAGATTTTTCTCGATATTTTTGAAAGTATTTCGACGAATGCAACGATTTGAGTACGAATGTATTCAGAATTGCATACTCTATCAAATTCAGAAAGAAAAAAACAGAAAAATAAAATTTTGAAAATTTTTTTTTCGCTCCCTGTATAACTGAAAGTGGTCAGGCTCCAAGAATATTTTAGCTCGGTAGATAATGTCAAACACTATCATAAACCCAATTTTCAGATTTCAAATAAGTCTAGTTCTCCAGAAACGCCTAATAGGCCGTCGAACTTGGTACACCCTGTATATTCTTATGAAAATAGAGAGCTAAAATAATACAATAAATGTTGAAACAAAAAGTACCTAAGCTGAGGTAAAAAAAGAACGGGGTATCATAACATTCTTCGTATGATACTATAGAATCATACGATACTATCATCACTAGTATCATATGATACTATAGAGCCAGGGGAAAAAAAACCTCAGCCGAAAAAACCTGCCACCCCGTAAAAAAAATAACATAAAATATTAAATATCAGGAAAAATCTTGAAAGACATCAGTGTGAGATCATCTGCATGTTATCCGTCGATAGATTCTTCCCGAAAACGGCTCGCGATTCTTAATCTGAAATGAAAAAAGAAAAAAGCAGAAAAGAAACCGAATATTCAGAATAAATCAAATAATTTTGAAATTAACCACCCATTTTAGAAATGCATTCGTTACTTTATGTATAGCCTCGAAACCATCTTGAATATCTTGTAATATCAGCGTGACATTAACTTTGCAAAAATACCTGTAGTTTATCCGATATACAGGGAGAAACAAAACCTCGTTTTATACCCTCCATTTCCAAACACCTTGTGGTGCATTTGAGACGAAAAATTCTATATCATTAAGTTTTAGCCCGGTCGTCCACTGCAAGCGTATTCAGGCGGCAACGTGCTCACGCGAAACAAGCGTTCGTAGCTGCTACAACACAGGCGGCAATGGGCTGCAGGGTTCGTCCACTGGCAGCGGCGACGGTTGCGGCTTCTTGCGTTCCATTCAGTGATATAACCAACAAAGACCATAGTTTGTCTTCGAAAATGACATCGTTCGTATTCTTTTAGCATTGAGTGCAATATACTCTGAATCCGGAGGACTTGTACATTCTAGAGTCAAGTTATTTAGTCAAAAAACGACGGAAACACAGAGGTCCTGCCGTTATTGGATGCACCCAATTTTCAGAACCAAAAATCCTTGGGAGAATTCAAACATCTCCAAAATCAATAATTGAAAAAATATCCTGAGCGATTTTTCAATTCCTATGGGAAGAAGCACAGAATATTTCTGAATGTATTTGAGAAACGATAAAACTTCATTGGGGCAACACTTCGAACTCTCAAGCTTTGTAACGTTTCGGAGTTTATATCAGACTCCCTTTTCAGACAATTTCTCAATATGCTTTACGTAATATTGAGAATTATTGATTTCTCAAATGACATTCACCAATCCATGATGATCATAGATTAATATTAATAACTATGATGGTGAAATTGCTACTTCATTTCAAAATTCCCTGAAATCAGTTCCATTTTCAACAAATCATTCCAAATACGATCCACACCCACCAAACCATTTAACAGATTATCATTCTTTTATAACTGTCAGGTTCCAGCATTAGATTTTTCGTGTTATTCCAATCCATCATATGATCGCCTATTGGAAGATCGCGATCTACCAATATCTCTACATTTCATGTTATTCTAATTTTCTAATTTCGAAAGGTGTCGATGTTTCTCGTGTAGGCATAGGTTTTTCCATTAATACAAGGAATATTGTAAATACAATTTCTTATTTGAAGATTTAGTTTTTGTAAGTTTAGATCTTAAATCATTTCGTGTTTTGAAAACGGTTCTCATATTGAATTTAGAACCAATTCTTTGAATTTTTCCTGAAAGTCCATGAACATGAGAAATCAAATTAAATGACATTGTTTATTCTTGACGGTTTCTTGTTGGTCCCTGATTATCATTATACTCTCTAAATTTGAAATAATTTTTCAAATGAAATTCGTTGGATATTTATTATCCTCAAGAATACTTTTAATGAAATTAATTTAATTATTTCTTATTTCATTTGTAGATGAAATTAAATGAGCCCCACCGTTAAGTGTTTTTTATAATACCACTCATTTGACTGATTTGAATATATATTTAGATATCGATTTTTGTGTGACTTTTTTCTGAAACCACTTGATTCTTCTTTGCCATGTTGTCAAATCACGAAAACATCATCGGCATACCGTCATCAAGTCTTTAGGCATTGCACCACAGACTTTTCATCACACAAAATTTGACATCAGGATTTCCTTGAATTTCATTCATATAAGAGACAAGTGTGTTCAGAAAAAAAGAGACACCAATCGATATCGAATAAGTGTTAAAACAGCTTTTATGAAAACACTTTATGATTGGGATCATTTAATCCATCTACAACTGAAAAAAGAAAAAATGATATTAATTTCATTAAAGATAGTTTTGAGAAGGATCCATGTCCAACGAATTCCATACGAATTTCTCTACGCGGAAAGGATTTTACTTCGTAAATAGAGCCATCGCCTCTAGCGTTCGAGCGTACACGCGCTACAGATCCCATTTCAGGCGGATCAAGCGTCGAAGCTCGTAGCCGCTCGTGTACGCCCGCTCGAAGTCGCCTGTACTGGACGCAGCTGCATTGGAATACATTGCCATTACATTGCTTGGGATCTGTAGCAACTTGCCGCACGTATACGCTCGTTTCGCGAGAGCCATAAAACGCTCGAAAACGCTTGCAGTGGACGACCGGGCTTAATTTGAAGTCTGACCCTTTCTTAACGAAATGTTCTTCAATTTACGTCAGCATCTGCTTTAAAAAAAAAGATACATATTTTCAAAGAAGATAACAATACCTTACGACTACAAACATCTAAAAATTAATAGCGTTCCGTCCTTGGGCCTTTGCTCTTCCCCATTCATACCGCTGTTTTGGTTGAATAATTTAATTACTGGTAGGTCCAGGCTCTTGCTAATGATATTCAGGATTATATGTCTTTCAATTCACCAAAAAATCTTATTCAAAGGTCATAATCAGTCCTGAGGAATCTGTACTTTAATGGGCTTATTTAGAATAAATCACTCAAGAAAAATTTATGCGAAACTCTAGTTCTGTCAAATTTCAATTATTGTGAATTAGTTTATGGCTTTTGTTTTCACTGATATTGAAGGAATCGGATTCAGTGAAAGCAGAACATATTTTTCATTACAGATATATCAGTTGGTTGAAAATAAATGAATGCATAGTCCTCCAGTTCTCAGTTTTTTTTTTCAAGAATCCACAAACATCTATTTTTTTGTAAAGGTACTTAATTTTTTGTCATGATGTTCATAATGTTGATTTTAGAGATGTAGTAAAATTAACTATGCTAGAATTTTTTAACGCTCTTCTTCGGACAATGCCATGAAGAAGTGAGAAAATCCATTTCGAATTGAGAAAATTCAACATTTTTTTCTTAAAACATCGAATATCTCGAAAACTATGGAACTTTCGTATAAACGAATTTATCACATCGGATATATCACATTCGGCTATACATTTCATGGTCTTTTTAGTACACCCTGTATATATTCAATATATTGACCCCATTACAGGTGTTAATTTCGGTGTTCATACATCATCAGATATAAAAGGTTCATTGTTATCTTCTAGAGTAGATGGTTATCCCTAATATAGTATTTTCAATACCTTGTGTTCCACATAGTGAAGCGGTATTGATTATTTTAATATAAAAATGTTCAAGATTTACAAAATTGTCATTTTCTTGAAAAAATTCTTGTTCATTCACGTTAATGATTCCTTTCAGGGTTGATATTCGGAAGTTACATTTCGGAGTTCTGATTTCGTTTCGTTTCTTCCTATTAGTTTCAAACCTTTGATTTACTTTCAATAATCTTTTCTTTTTCTTCCTCTCAATTTTAATATAGGACTTTACCTAGATGATATTTCATGAAATATAATAGTAGAAATAGTATAATAGATATCCTATTTTGAGACACTGATATGATGGAGGAGATTTGTTAGTGTTTTTCTCTTTTAAAAAATTAAGGTCCTTCACGAAGGATTGTGGGATCATAGTGAGCTGTACTTTTTAGTTTGCCGTTTCATACGCACAATTTTCACATCTGCAACTTTGTATGTGTGAAAATATTCAATACATCAACCAGAATAAATGACATTGAACAGGCTTCTCAAGAAGATCAACAATAATTCGAAGCCAGCTGGGACATTGGAATAAATTATGAAGACCCTTCACATCTTCATCTACAAATGTGTGTGAAATCTTTTGAGCATATATTTGAGTTACCGTCCTCATTGTTCGAGTTTCTCTACAAGGAAACAATGGCTTAGTAAAGATGTTTTTGTCTGTTGAATGATGCTGTTCTTGTTCCCATCTCTTCCATGACCTCTTCCGATATCGGTACTAGACCAAGGAATTCTTTTCTTCTGAGCTTTTATTTTCGGAATTCGGCAGGAAACGTCTCATTGGATTAATGTCCTGATGAAGCTCATGGTGGGGGTCGATTCACTTCCAAAAGTAAAGGAGTCCGTTTTTCTGATCAGAAGAGAAACTATCTAGTTTTGGAAGCGAATCGAGCATCTGCTACGACCCTGGTTTCTCATCCGAATACGAAACTTCAATGTGAAATTCGAATACCAAAAAGTCCATACAACCTTCTCTGAAGATATCTCGAAATTGAATTTTCAGATGATCCCAAATACGCACAACTTTTCCCCTTCTTTCTTTATAATGTTTCTAGTTCACTTCGTTCGACGGAAATGGTTTTGAAATCGCGTCTTACCGCATGTACGCCTAGAATAAATCCCAAGAGTATCCAAAACCGCGGAGAAAGACTGTTAGTAAGGAGGTTGAAAGAAAAGATCGTGAGTTATATTATCTTTTTGCTTCTCTTACAAAAACTGTCACATCTAACGATGTCATTCGCCTTCAAACAAGAACTAATGTGTTGAGATATTAAGCTTTGGGGGCTTAATTGTCTGCCGCAAGTCCGGGAGACAACACATTTCTATGCGTCGCAATTTTTCAGACGGGCCCTAGTTCGCCGAAAGTGCGAAAATACGTTGGTCGAATGGGAATCGCCTCCAAGAATTATTGCACCGAGAGGCGCCCCAGCATCCGAGGTCTGCTTTTGGGGGAATTTACATCGCCACTACGTGACCCTTTTTATTCGGCTAATACACTCGGACTTGAGGGGGTGGGAAATGAAAACTTGGATGTCTTGTGAACGCTGAACTCCAAGGCAAGTTTTCATGGCTCTTTATTGTTCTCATAGGACAAAATGTACTGGAAGTTTTGTCGTTGGAAATGATGAACCAAACCAATTTCATTCAATTAGGAATCAACTTGATCTCCCGGAGTGCCGCAAGGCGCAGTGTTTAGATTACAAGATGTGAGATCAATTCATTTCAACAAGGAGACAGGAGCAGTACTCATGAGTATCACGTCTTTAATAGGCAATGAAAGAGATTATCATCCCATCTAGTTACCATAGAACGTGGTAGAATGATCGAATACTCATTTCTTGAAATACCAACAGAAAGAATATGTTTCACAACTTGAGTTCTTGACTTGTCAAATATAGTTGTGAGGACTTTTTGAATCAATTGAAAAATAATATCTCTGAAGTTTTAAGCTCAGGCTCTGACATCTCTATTGAAAGAAATGAGTCAAATTCTCATCCAATCAGATTTTTTAGAATTTGAATTCTGTCCAGAATAATTAATAAATTCGATCTTGTCTGATGAAGAATACCAGCTGAGGAGTAACTATAAAATCAATTCAAAAGAACTCTACACTTTTCTAGATCCTTATTCATTTCAACCACCGTGTCTTCCTTCAATCATGGTGATTTTTTTTCTGAATCTCATAGTATACAATATTTTTGTTCTTTATGAGTATTTCATCTCACTTTTCTAATTTTTAGTATATATTTTTAGTATATATATATATATATATATATATATATATTTTCTTTTGAATAAGAGAAATGAAATAATACAATAAATGTTGAAACAAAAAGAACCTATTACATGTACAATGTACATAAATATGCGCGAAGTTGCAGTTGAAATACCCACACTTGAACTCATCTTTATAAGTTTGTCAATACTTTATATCAAACTAGCTGACATGGCAGACCTCGTACTATTATGGTACAATACCTTGAGAGTGGACATAAGATTGTCCTGTACAATAGGTAATGCGCCAAATGATGTCGTCTGGAAACAGCTGTTATATTTCTGGATGTTGGTCAAGAAGTGTTTAGAATTATTTCTTATCCCAGAAACTAAAGACCGTAAGGGATCTGGAGGTTGGACCAATTGTTGCAATTGGCAATCAGATGAGCTAGCTGACCCGGAAAACTTTCTTTCGCCTCAGCGATGAATAAAGTTGTACTCACCATCAGCTTTTTTTAAAGAAAATATATTAGGTTGAATAAAAAAAAACAAAAATACAGAATTTGCGAAGAATTCGATTGCTTCTAAATAGGTATCTACAGGGTCGACCAAGAATTGCATTCCTCTATCTTCTTTTATTTTCGAGTTATAGGCAAAATTCCCAGAGCTGTCTGACGTAACTTATTTTCCCATAGCTTATTATTATTTATATTTTGTAGTATCATAAGTGTCAGACACTTTCCATGGGTCAAATCTCTTGTCAGACGCTTTAAAGCTACGAAATAGTTATTTTTCTATCAAGTGCAGGAAGTTTTACTTTTCCGTACGAGATTGCCGTTGCCCGAAAGACGCGGAGCGGAGTTTAGGAAAGCAATTGAGTACGGGAAAGATACTTTCTTCACAAGATAGGAACATCTCTGATTTTCAAATGTGGTATTCAACTATCAAATTATATTTCATAAGTTGAACAAATTGTAGTAACCAAATATTCCCCGAACGCAAAAACTATTCAGCTGAATAAAATTTATATTTAGGGAATATTTATTCACAAAAATGTGTCCAACTAATGAAATATAATCTGATAGTGACCTCAATAATATATCCAAAGTTCAGAAATGTAAAAATAAATTCATTATTTTTTTTTTTGGATTTAAGCGTCCGATAGAAATTCTGGCCCATGAAAATTGTCTGACACTACTATTTTAGAAGTAGGTTATATTTTACAAAACATAATATATATAAAAATCCATGTGAAAATAAGTTACGGCAGACAGCTCTGAGAATGCTAAAATGACTGCTTCATACTTTCAATTTTGGTTCTCAAATAAAATTTTCACGCAGTTGCATGAATCAGATTAGGATTCCACAGAAATTCGAGAAGATGGAAATTGTGTGGAATCTAATATCCAATTTTTTTCAATTCTGTACATAAGTTCCGCAAGAATTCAAAGTCTTCCCCACCCGTACTTGAAAATTTGACGTTATGATCGAATCCTTCTATTTTCATTCAGGTCCCTCCCTAATCAAGGCAACTTCTGCTAAAACCGCAAATCCGATTAATCCACCTGGTACGCTGGAAGTTCGGGCGTAGCCTGTATCAATCAAAAGTTTTAATTATTTTCTGAAGGAAAACTGAAGTGGTCGAAAGTGACATCATATATTCGCCTGATAAATTGGATAGTGTGCGTTTTAGAAATTCATGAGGAAATCATCTGAATATTTTATGAGAACGGGTCCAAAAAGCGAAGCCTGTTTGACAAATATCATCTTTTATTCAGGGTGAATTAGATAGACGAGACACAATAAATTGCATGCAGATATACACGCAATGAGTCCATACAGTCGCGCAGTGAATTCAATCTACTCCCCGATGAAATATTCAGGGGAAAAATGGATTTTGTCGAAGGATTTCGATGACATCTCCATTCTAGACCGGAAAGCATTCAATAACATATTTCCGAAGAAGTGTTGGTTCTACGAAACACATGTGCCAATTGAATTTGAATGAGACAATAGAAAAAAAAAGTTGAATCTTCAGCAGGTAATCCTTCATTCGTCGTACAGGGTGATTCATTTATCTTGGTAACCCCAATTTTCTCGAAAACGCCCGAATATTTTTTCATTCTGTGAATGGCGTTTTGAACAAGTCAATGTCGACTTGAGATGCGCATAAAAATCTGCGGAATAAATTGAGACGCCAAGCGTCGCGGCGCTATCAAAAATTTTTTCTCCAGGGACATACCATTTTTATCATGTCATTCGAAAGATAATTTCATTTCGAACTTTTTTTTCGAATACAATTTTTGTCCATTTCTTACCGTCAGCGATCTACAGCGTGTTTTATGTTGATTCTATTCCATTTATTTTTTTCTGTATTGTGGTAGTATGGCTTGATTTGGAGACATAGATATGATTTTATGCCTTGAATTCAAGGTGGCAAGTTTTCTAAACAATCTGCCTCTTTAAATAAGATCAAATATGTGGATACAGCAAGATAGGGCTCCATGTCACAACTCTGCCATTGTGAAGAGATATTGAGATTAAGAATTCGAAAATGAATGTAACCTTATATTTTGTCCAAAGTGACTTATGATGAAATAGGCAGATGATTTAACTTGTGTATGGATCATAATGGCTAGATGAGCTAAATTTGAGTATGTTCCTTAAAATGACGGAGGCTCTGTAACTATTTTTCTATTATTTTATTCATTAAATGTTATATCTTATAATAATAAACATTTTTTTTTAATAACAAACGAAAAATTTCGAATCATATGTTCTATATACCGGCCATTATGATCCATACATAAGTTATCTCATCACTTTGGTCAAAATATAAGGGTCCACTTCGGCACATGCGTTTCTTATCTTCAATTTCAAATAGTCCAAGTTATTAGAATCAGTTTGGTATACCATATATTCAAGGGGACCCCTCAGAAAGTAATCCATGAGCGTTAGGTCTGGCGATATCTGATGGGTCCATTGGTTTCAATCAAATTTTTTCCGAATTCTTGATCTAAATATCTCTTGAGAATGGCAGCGTGGTGGCATGAAGCCCCATCTTGCTGTAGCCACATATTTTATCTTATTTGAAGGAGCACATTGACCAGAAAACTAGCCTTCTTGAATTCGAATCACAAAATCACATCTATGTCTCTAAATAAAGGCATACTACCACAATACAGAAAAAAATGAATGAAAAGAATCAATATAAAACACGCTGCAGATCGCTAACGGTTAGAAATCGATAAAAATTGTATTCGAAAAAAAAATTCGCAATGAAATTATCTTTCGAATGACATGATAAAAAAGGTATGTCCCTGGAAAAAAAATTTTTGATAGCGCCGCGACGCCTGGCGTCTTCATTTATTCCGCAGATTTTTATGCGCATCTCAAGTCGACATTGACGTGTTCAAAACGTCATTCACGGAATGAAAAAATATTCGGACGTTTTCGAGAAAATTGGGGTTACCAAGATAAATGAATCACCCTGTACATGCTTGAGAGACTTTTTATTGATTATGTGTTTTGGTTGGCCTTATTCAAAGCGATCAGTACTGAATTTAAATGTTTGTCAATGCCTAGGGAAGTGCAATAACAAAGCAAAATGTATTGAGAGATAAATCACTATTTCAGATATTTTTTTTTGACGAAATGATATAATGAAATAATCCATTTAACCAAGAATAACCCTCCAAGGTAGTGAAGCTATCATTCCTGGAAGAAGAGCCGTTTCATTTCATTTTACGAAAATATGTATTTTGACTCCTATATTTCGCTCTTCCGGGTAAAATTGACATGTCTTATCAATTATAGGGCTAGCTTTGTCATTCGACATTCCACAAGGCATCTCGATTCGATGAGAACACTAAAACTCCTGAAGATACCTTACATTTGAACTGGCGAAACGTCGAGAATCAATCCAACGAATTAATGAAATTGGAGTTTTTTGTTTGAACCACGTATAAGGGGCACCAAACTAAAAAAGTGAGAAATGTGCTGAATAAAAATTAATTTCATCCTTTCAAACTCCATTTTCCAGTAACAATGATCAGTGGCGGCCTTACCCATTACGAGGCCCCGTCAGCCGATTTTTGCAAAGCCCTTTTGTCCTTCGTGAGAAGTATTTAGGTTTGGTTTACACATTTGGCATTTTTGAAGAGAAATGATAGAGTTATACGAATAACTAAATTTGAGTTTTGAAATATTTTTTATTTTACGTTGAAATATTTGAAAAATCATCATACTATACAAGTATGATGTTTAGGGCTTTTCCGATATTGAAATATTTAATTGAATGACAATAATCGTACGAATGAGCTTCGTCGTTTTCTGCTGAAAGAATAGCAAGGGATAAATTCCGATCGTGTCCGATCAGGTGTGGTGGCAATCATTCCAAGCACTTTTCAGATAGTGCTGTAGACTTCAGTTAATTTTTTTCTTATTATAAGTTTCAGCACCGAAATGATGTTGTCGTTATCTTTCATGTACACTTATGAACATTATTCAGTACTTCGTCCATCAATAGCCCATTGTCCTACTGTCACAGATCAAAACTCAAAGGGTCAGTCATATCCTCTCAAAATCATGTGCAGTAAGTTAATATAGTCACCGAAAAGGTGTTGAGTAAATCAGCGAACCTCAGCTGATCCAACATTTTGCAACTTGTTATTGATGCTTCTTCAGGGCTGAAAATACAGATAGATCATGGTCCATTTAGGTATGTTGAATAAATAAAAAGAAAGACAAAATAAAACACCAAACAGCCAATCACCAAAAATTTACTAAAAAAGGAGAACCACAGATGACGAAACATCGAAAATATCGTTCTTTTTTCAAAATTAATTAGACAACCGAATGACCGTATGATGCATACGAAATCGATATTCCCGATCTTTCGCTGTGTGTAATTCTCCTTGTTTTGGTCAATAATCGAACGCATAGTCTGGCTTTGGTGAGGATCGTACCTCTGGAATAGGTTATTGTAGTTTTATGTAGTAGTTTTTGTTTTTTTTTGTTTATCATTCTTTTTCATTATTTCACCATGATCTGTATTTCTAGCCCAGAAAAAGCAACAATATTTGATTTGCAAAATGGTGGTTTCAGATGAGGTTTGCTGATTTATTTTACATGTTCCTAGTTCCAATTAACTCACTGTACGGGGTATCCCAAATTGCTTGATTTTGACTGTTTAAGTTACATCTGGAATAAATAGATGAAAACTTCGAAAAGTGTTCATGGCTCGATTCTCGTGAAAAAATTATAAGTGAGAACCGTTTCACGATATCCTCATTTTTTTAGTTTTGATATCATCGATTCCAAAAATCTGCCATACTTTTTTCTTCAACGAAACAATTTAATAAAGTTTAAAACATTTCAGAAGCCCTTTCTCTTCAGAAATAAAAAACTATATTCAATTTTTTTTATTGTGGAAAAAAACTTTTTTTTTAATACGATCGCACTTTTTTCATCTTATATCAATAATGGTCCAAGAGAGAAAGTGCTTGTGGAAAGTTTTCAGTATTTTCAGATATTTTCGAAAATTTTGAAAGTTATGACACATCTTCGAAATCGAAAAAATTTCAAAACAAATGAAAATGTCGTGAAAAGGTTTTCACAACTATTTTTTCACGAAAATCGAGCCCAGGACTCTCCTCAATGTTTGCACCTATCTGGTCTAGAGGTAGAAGTACCAGAAACCGCCAAAATCAAGTAATTTTGAATACCTGTACACTGTCAAAGTTTTTTCTGAGTCAAGGTTCACTGTATTTCCTTCAAACTTTCCCCATTTTGAAAGAAAACAAATAATATGCTATCATGATCCCCATGTGTCACAAACATAGAATGACAGTGTGCTGCATCTTCTCATTAATGTTATTTTGATTTTTATGAATCTCAATCGCTCAAAGGTTCCAAATCTTTGTATAGGACAATGACTAATAGTTCAATTGGCGACGTGAAGTCCTAGTTGTATAAAGCCCTGAAGCTCCGATTTTCAAATATATTGAAGTTTTCTTTTATGTACTGATTAAATTCCTGAGTAAACTATCTTCATTTCAATTGAAGCTCATATTATTACGCTAATTAATAATTAAGAATCAAAATCAATTTTAAAATTTTCTTTGGTTATTGCAAGAGTGAGGCCCCGGGCGATTGCCCCGGTCTCTACCATTGAGGCCATTGAAAAGAACCTTCCAAAAACAACAGGAAAAGGGTGCCTAACCACCTACACTCTACGAGAGAAACTGAGTTTGTGATGAGAATAACGTTTTGGTACTGGAGGTCATAAACGAGCAGCTTAATTCAGATTTTTATTTATTTATTTTATTTTATTTCCACACATACTCCCAAGAAGGTAATTACATATGCAGAACAACACAAAACCACTATCAACTACTTAACCTAGGAGAACAATCTTCTCACATTTCCCAAACTAGTATTGAATAGATCTAAGTCAAATTTCTCAATCAACTCATTGCATATAAGCATCATTTTATTAATAGGAGATAAACTACCTGGTGTTACATGAAAAGTTTCCCTACTTTTAAGCCTCAGATATAAATTAGGTACTTCAAATTTGACAAGATCAATAAAATTACAATCTTGAAATGTTAAATTATTTAAAATCTTGAACATGAAAAGAACTGCGTTGCACTTGCGTCTATTAACCAATGTGCACATATCGAAATCTTCCAACATTGAAATATACGACTTCATGAAAGGATACTCATTGTATTTTTTCAGGTATAAATAGCGAAGAAATCTTTTCTCAATCATGTCAATATGACTTATTGTAAATGGCATCCAAACCACTGAAGCATAATCAAGGTGTGGTCTTACAAGGGTTTTATATAGTAACATAGTGCTATTTCTAAGAACTAAACCTAGTAACTTGTAAGCTTTGTTGGTGATGAATTCAAAATGGGTGTTAAATTTCAGATTGTTTTGAGAGATTATACCCAAAACTTTAATTTCCGATTTGCGTTCGATAATTTCCGATTCAATTCTATAAGATATCGGGTTGGATCTTCGAGTGTAGGTGACAACATGACACTTCTTTATGTTGAGAGACATTTTATTAATTTTGAACTATTGTACCACTCCATTCAAGTCTTCCTGCAACAGATAGCAGTCAAGTAGACTCAAAACCCTCCTGGACAACTTGAAATCATCCGCAAACAACAATGCCAATGCGAAACGCAAACAGGCAGGAAGGTCGTTAACAAATATCAGAAACAGCAATGGCCCCAGTATGCTACCTTGAGGAACACCAGAGCTTTGTATTACATCTTGTGAAAACTCATCCCCAACTTTCACAACTTGTTTTCTTTGATGCAAATAGGATTTAACGAAAGCACAAGCATCCCCCGAGAAATCATTCATAGCAAGCTTATCGACCAGAAGTTTGTGATTTACTCTATCAAAAGCCTTTTCACAGTCGGTATATATCGTGTCGAGTTGGGAACCTTTTTCTATTGCTTCCACTGCAAGCTCGGTAAAAGAACAAAGATTACTTATGGTTGATTTCCCTTGAACAAAACCATGTTGGCACTTATTGAATTCAATATTGGAGTTATTAATTATATGGTTATACAGGGTGTACCAAGTTCGACGGCCTATTAGGCGTTTCTGGAGAAGTAGACTTATTTGAAATCTGAAAATTGGGATTATGATATTGTTTGACATTATCTACCGAGCTAAAATATTCTTAGAGCCTGACCACTTTCAGTTATACAGGGAGCGAAAAAAAAATTTATAAAAATTTTTTTTTCTGATTTTTTGTTTTCGAATTTGACAGAGTATGCAATTCTGAATATATTCGTAGTCAAGTCGTTGCATTCGCCGAAATACTTTCCAAAATATCGAGAAAAACCTGAAGAAAAAGAGAGAAAAGAGTATTCGGTGTTATGTTTGTTATTCCTAATCTAGATACCTCAAGCACAAACCGTTTTCACATTTTCGAAGTCAAAGACTGTGGAAATATTATACATTTTTAGAATTTTGAGAAACTCATCACAGGGTATTCCAAATGTTGGGTCAAAGTTGGGATCAAGATTGGCCCTCAACTTTCGTTTTTCAAATTAGAACCCTATTTTTTTTATGATTGCGTTGGATTGTACGAAGAAAAATGATGATAATGTTTCAACATGTTAATGCTCCTAAAATTGATAATTCTTGAGTTATTTAGGATTTTCTGATTTTATGTCGTACGTAGCGTCAAATTCATTGAATCTGTTTCAAATTAACTATGACCCTGGTCATTGAAGATAAATTATTCCAATAACTCACTAGTAACACACACTTTCGTACTCAAATCGTTGCATTCGTCAAAATACTTTCCGAAATATCAAAAAAAAACTAAACAAAAAAGGTAGATAAGAGTATTCGGTATAATGTTTGCCATTTGTAATCTAGATATCTTAAGCACAAACCGTTTTCACGTTTTTGTAGTCGAAAACAGTGGAAATATTTTACATATTTCGAATTTTGAAAAACTCGTCACAGGGTGTTCCAAATGTTCGGTCAAAAACTGGGATTAAGATTGGCCTATAACTTTCGTTTTTCGAATTAGAACCCAATTTTTTTATGATTGCGTTGGATTCTGCGAAAGACAACTGATGATAATGTTTCATCATGTTCATACTCCTAAAATCGATTATTCTTGAATTATTCAGTATTTTCTGATTTCATGTCGTACGTTGCGTCAAATTCATAAAATCTGTTTCATAACAACAATGATAAATGAATTAAAAAAAAAAGGTGTGTCACTATTGAGTTATTATAATAATTTATCTTCTATGACCAAGGTCATAGTTGATATGAAACAGATTAAATGAATTTGACGCTACGTACGACATAAAATCAGAAAATCCTAAATAACTCAAGAATTATTAATTTTAGGAGCATTAACATGTCAGAACATTATCATCATTTTTCTTCTTACAATCCAATGCAATCATAAAAAAAATGGGGTTCTAATTTGAAAAACGAAAGTTATGGTCAAATCTTGATCCCATTTGGAACACCCTGTGATGAGTTTTTCAAAATTCTAAAAATGTACAATATTTCCACACTCTTCGACTTCAAAAATGTGAAAACGGTTTGTGCTTAAGGTATCTAGATTAGGAATAACAAACATAATACCGAATACTCTTCTCTTTTTTTTTCTTCAGGTTTTTCTCGATATTTTGGAAAGTATTTCGACGACTGCAATGATTTGAGTATGAATGTATTCAGAATTGCATACTCGGTCAAATTCAAAAACAAAAACCAACAGAAAAAAAAATTTTGAAAATTTATTTTCGCTCCCTGTATAACTGAAAGTGGTCAGGCTCTAAGAATATTTTAGCTCGGTAGATAATGTCAAACAATATCATAATCCCGATTTTCAGATTTCAAATAAGTCTAGTTCTCCAGAAACGCCTAATAGGCCGTCGAACTTGGTACACCCTGTATATTATCATTTCAAATAGTTTGGATAGGGCATTTAAAATGCTGATTGGCCTATAGTTTTCGATGACGTTTGTTTGCCCTTTCTTATGAACGGGAGTTATTATAGATGACTTGAGAAGATCGGGAAAAGTATTTTCTGAAAGTGACAAATTAAAAATGTGAAGTAGTGGAACTATCAGAAAGTCAGTACAGCCAGTACAGATAGAAGATATCTTGGAAAAATAAGTCGTGAACTGGCGAAAGGTCGAGAATTAATCTATGATGGCGACCGAAACTATCTAAAAAACAATTGCAATTGCAATTGAACGCATCAGAGCCTCAGCGACTAGTAGACATCTTCAATCAGCCTCTATAATATTGTTAAATAATTCAGGACGATCTAGTCTCGTCATTTATATCTGAATCACTATATCTCTCGAGCAGACAACTTAATGCGTTCAGCACCATGATGTCCCACCTTATCGCATGAAACCTATTACCACGATGACGTTCTCTGTTATGTTTCATCCGAAGCTGCTGAAATGCCTTCAGCGTAACAGACAATAACTTAATGGGATAGCTGTTGCTTCGCCAAATAGTTTAACAATATCAAAATATTGGCTCTCCATAGTTGGAGAAAGGAATCCAGGGTGAATATAGGGGTCATCAGCGAGGCCCATCCATCATTTGTGACACGCCTATAACGGCGGCATTACTAAGCCGCACCTGACAGTGTCATTGAAAACGATCTGGGCAACGCGACACAAGGATAACTAACTAGATTGAATTTTTAATATGATATTGATCATATGGAACATTGACTTTGGATATTACGGTGTTTTTGACAGAAATATTCCATTGAATATGGAGGAAATAATAATCACTCTTTCCATTAATTCAAATAAAAAAATCACATGGGGGGGTTGCAAAATATTTTCTTTGAGTATCACATTTCTGCCCTGCTAAGACAGGAAGTCGTATCTGCAAAAAAAGCGGTTTTTAGGTTTAACTGGTTTCTGGTAGATTAAGGCATGCTCCAACAAGTAGGCAAGGTCTGAAAGTCGTATCTGCAAAAGAAATAACGTATTTTGGTCAAATTTATTTGTCCTATCTACGAAACTGCAGCCTTTACTAGGACATAAAGCCGTATCGATCAATACTAGGTCACTTTGTCGTATCTGAATTAAGGCATGTTAGATACGACATTCAGACTTGGTATTTCGTAGTGGACGCTGCAGACGAAACAATTATTCACACTTAGGACCTCTGAGCAAGCAGTCCCCGTCAAATAAGCCTGTAGCTGCCGTTTGGCATGAAGGGGTGGCTGGAAGAAGTAAATCGGACATAATTTCTACATTTTATAATTTTTTCTTGCTCCACCGTGACGCCAGAGAAATAACAATTTGGCTAGATAATTGCGCTGCTCAAAACAAAAATTGGGCACTCTATTGCTTTTTTGTTTATTTAATAAACTCTTCAGAAGTGAACCTAAACTTCTTTAAAGTGAAGTATTTGCAAACGGGACACACCTTTATGTCAGCTGACTCTTTCCACCAACAGGTGGAAAAAGCATTGAAACAAGCTGGAAAAGTTCTAGATTTTGATGATTTCAAATTATGTGTGAAGAAATCTAATAATTCCAGGGTGGAAGTGATCGAAATGAATCTTCACAATTTCTACGATTTCAAAGATTATTCTTCACGATTTAAAATGAATAAAATCAACCCCAAACCTTATCTGGCCAATTTTGTTGAAGTTGATTTCAGAAGAGGATCGAGAAACCTTTCGTATAGAACTAAATTCACTGGCGAATTAATAGAACTGTACTTTATGGTGGCAAAACACCTGAAAGAAACCTTACCAAAACCCACTGTGTGATTGGTTCCTAAAGGAATTGATAAGGATAGAAAATCAAAACTTTTGCAAAAGTTACCAGATATTGTTCCTCCAAACAGGTTACAATTTTGGCAAAACCTACCTGAAGCAGAAGGAGCAGCCGTCGATAGTGACTTGTTTTTTTAATTACTAATATTTCTTGATATAATTACCACAGAATGTTATTTTTTGTATTAATATTTGTCAAATATAAAACTTACGACTTCATGTGTTAATTCATATATGAATATAAAATACTAAGACAAAATGTCGTATCTGACAAAAATCAAATTCTAAATCAAGTTTGGCTTTTAATATTATGTAGTATATCTTGGATCTAATTCGAATCATGAATTCAAAATATATATACCAAAAAAAGCATTAATGAAGAAGATACGCAGATGGCAGCATATTTCACAAATTGCTTAATTTCTCGAAACTTCATTTTTGTAGATACGACTTGCTGTCTTAGCAGGGCAGATTTGCTCAGGAAAATTACAATAAAGAGAAACGTCGTGTGAAAGAGATTGAAAACACATTTCATCTGATAGAAAGAGTTCTGGAAATTAACTTCAGTCGACAATAATTCGTACACGAAAAATCATTGAGGAAATTCTTACCCGTCGATTGCACATTTGGAATGCCATTCAAGACATGCTTTTTTCGTCTTTTGATTTTAATTCCAATGTATATTTTTTCATCCGTTTCTGAGAAAAACACAAGTGAACAGTCTGCTTTGGAATGTCTCATATATCATATATTATTTTTTTTATTTTACATAAACATGAATCGCAGAGGCTAAAGCCTGTACGCGATATACAATTAACACATAAACTAAGTTGCTAGTAAACTTTTTTTTATGCTTTATCGTCGAAATAAATGAATAAAATAGATTAATCATTACTTGAGATCCCCTTTCGAAGCTCTTAATTGTCCAATCGGGTTTTTCTCAAAAACGAATGAAAAAATATACAGTGCAATTATTAGTGAAAAACGAAAAAAAAAGTTCAACTTTAACGCCCTCTATCTTAATCCACAGCAATATTTTAATCATGTGAATTTAGTCCTATCGCCATATTTTGCTCCAAAAAATCTGGCCTCAGCCTATGCCCCAATAGTTATGAGTCACCCTGCTGTGACTGAAACGAGAGCTAGCAACTTCGAAAAAAAATTATTCTAGTAGAGATATATTTCTCCCTATGATTTCCGAATGAAAGGTATCTTGATTACCTTCGCAGCGATGTGGCTCATAGTAGAATTGGTTGTGTCGTTTCTCAATAAGAATCCAGGCCATTATTGGCGATTTTTGATTGGGAGCACTGCTACCAAAACATCATGCCTTTATTAATAACCGTCTTTATTAGGCGAAAGTTTAGCTATAGCTATTCTTACACTTTTACCTATCTACTAAATGAACATATACACATACTCAGATTTCCAAAAAATAAGGCTTACCACTATTAAAATAGAGACAATACTATACAATAGAATAATATAAGCATTTACGACTATATCCCCTGGGATGTGGAAACCTGGCCGAATAAAATTAAGTTTTTGATATGAAGTCTAAAGCCACTCAATGATCTGATCTTTATGTTACTATCGATGGAATTATAAATGTGGGGTGCCTGGTATGAAAATGGACTATTAAACTTTGCGATATAATGACGAGGAATATCAACATTTGACTGGTCTCTGATATTCACCGAGTGAATGTTATGTCTGAAATTTATTTTTCGGTATAAGTATGAAGGTTGTTTTAACTTAATTATTTTATGAACAAAGCACATGAAGTGCAGTTTTCTGAGATTATTCATGTTAAGCCATTTTAAACTATTTATGTAGCTCGAAGTTGGGACAGACCTCCTTAAATCCAGAACCAGACGGCAACACCGATTCTGCACCGATTGAATTCTGGATGAATCGAACTTATCGAGAAAAGGACCATACACTACATCGCAATAATCAAAGCACGACAACACGAGTTGATTACACAGCATCGACCTCAAACCTCTATTCAAAAAGTGACGACAACTATACAAAAGTTTCAGTGTCATATAGGATCTTTGAATACAGCCAGAAACATGGTTCGAAAATTTCAATCGGCTATCAACATATAAACCGAGGTTTCTCACCACTTCTTGAGGCTGTAAAATTGTACCCATAATAGTTATTGCCGGTATTTTAGCCTTAGAAAGAGCAGATTTACTGTCAAAAAAGATGAGGTTCGATTTGTTGGGATTGATATGGAGGTTGTGATTTTTGGCGAATTGCATGATCGAGAGCAGGTCACTGTTGATAAGAGAGCACGCAGCCGGAGCCTCATCCGGATGAAAACCACAATAAATCTGACTGTCATCAGCAAACAAATGATACCGACAATTCCTAACAGAATTCACAAAATCCGCAGTATAAATTAGGAAGAGGAGCGGCCCCAAGATTGATCCCTGGGGAACTCCCTTGTTAACTTGGATAAGTGATGATTTATTTTCTCCAATCTTAACATATTGTTTTCTTTCATTCAAGAATGATTTAAAAAATTCAAGACGTATATCGGAGAGGCCGTAATGTTCTAATTTGGCACAAAGGAGACTATGATTGATGGTATCAAAGGCTTTTGTAAAATCCAAGAGAACCTGGGCAGTAACACGACCATTATCCCAATCGCTCAGAACATCATCCAGAATGTGATGTGAAGTGCCGCAGGAACACTGTGTCCGCTTCTGAAACCAGATTGATTATTAATAAGTGTAATCCACGACTTCATTGATTTTCAACTCCAAAAACAGGTCTTCCAATGCTTTTTGGTATTTGTAATCTCTAACTCTTCATCCTCAACCCCCTACAATTTTTTCATAGGAATAACTTCGAAAATATGAATCAGCAAGCAATAGGTTATTTCAAGAATAAAAACCTGACAGTAAACACAACCTGTTAATTTTTCAATAAAATAATAGCTTATCAAATTATTTTTTTCAATTACACCTCTCAATATGAAACGAATGTCCTTTCATTCGATATATCACAATCCAGTCATTCCTAATTGAAAAAAAACAACAGGAGAGGGTGTGGAGGATGGAAGAACTAAAGAGATTTTGAATTCGAAAAAGAATTGAGAGACTTGCTTTCGAAATACAAAATCCATGGATTCGTAGATTTCATGTAATAATAGCTGAAAAAATATAATGGTCTTATTGCCTATTCCCCAATCACAATTTGCATCTTATTTCCTAATTTTTGAATGAAAATTCAGATTACATAAAAGTTATCAAGTTACTTTTCATTATATGTATCACACTTCATATATTTCTATTTGAAAAAATAAAATGGGGTGGAGGCATTGGGACTGAGAAATATCAAATTTAAAAACGCATACGACGAATTACTTTCGAAACTAAAAATCGGGGGTGCGGAAATTTTCTGTAACAATTCCCCGTACAAAAATAATTAATGGGTTACCTTAATTTTTTAGCACCCTTTATATATGATTATATTTCTCATTATTTGTCGATAGATATCTGAATTGACTGAACCACTATCACAATTTTGAAAGCATCTCTCGGTGACACTGTGAGGTTTCCCGTCTTGTAGAAATGTTGAAATTATCGACTTGCAGGCGGAATATTGAACACTGAAGAAAGTACCGCCTGACGAGTAAAGTTAATTTTTTGGCACGCTTTAGATGACATATTTGTAGCAACGGAGTGTCATCCCAATGCATCATTTTGTCACCTTGTATATAAACTCCTTTCATGGGAAGGAACAGTTCGAAAGAACTAGAATGACGTAATGAAGAAGCAGAGAGTTTACTCTGTTGGGAATTCATGGAGAACTTATAAGCTACACCGAGACGTGGAGAGTTATGGGTGTTAAGTTCGGGGGCTGCCGAGGGTTGCCTGATGAAGTCGGGAGTAAATTTCATTTTCTCGGCGGTGAAAGTTGCCGCGCCTCCGTATGCTTCACCTACGTGGGGGGATACCGCTGTACCTGCCTCGATCTTCGTTCCGTTGGATTTCATGAATGAGACAGATTAAAAGTTCATCTCGTATAACTGCTCCATATTTAATCAGGTGCACAGGCTCATCCTGATGTTCTATATGAGGGCCCAACATGACAACATGATTAATTCTTGTGAAGCTTCTTAGTGGCTAGCAAATTGAGGAAGTGGAATGTTGAAAAACTCAATATTTTTTCCTCCTGAAAAATCTATGAAATATATGGAATATTTGAATTGGATGTTGCTTAATACTTTGCCAATTTATTGAATGAAATTGTTAGATTATGAATATATAATGGGAGTGATAATTGAAAAGGTAAACAGAAAAGACCCAGAAAACGAAGAAATCATCTCTCTTACACAGCAATATTGAAAGACAAATTAGAAGAGCAAATAGACCTAGAGCAAGAAAAACATTTATTTTCAACAAATGATGGTAAAGTCACAGAAGCATACATGTGCTGCAGAAGAAATGACATTTCAAAAATAATAACTTGAATGTTCAATACATAAATGAATAAATAAAGGTGTTGAAACTGAACGTTTCAGTCTTCTTAAAAGGATCTCTTCTTTACGATATGGTTTTACCTTCAGGCAGAGCCTCAATCTACTTAAAATATCATCAACTTTTATTTCCAAAATTACAGAAGTGACGATTCTTAAAAACTACAATCTGTCAACTTGACTTTTTCAATATCTCAAAAAACAAAGTAGTCCAACTCCAACACACTCCCACCTTGTGTCATTAAAACAAAAATAATTAATGACACAATCAAATTCAATATTACGCTAGGGACCTTTACAGGTCTTCTTATTCTCTCTGAGAATACTCATCAAAACTTCTACTCCAACATGACAAATCTTGATATGCTCTTTAAAATCCTTTGCATCATATCTATCAAATATTTTCGTTTGCAATCTGTTCAGTCCTTCAATCTTCATTCTTTCGGAGTTTATTTCCTCTTCGTCAATGCCAAAATTCTGCCTAGACCATTGGGACATTGAATCGCATAACCACCTAGGAAGATCCTCCCACCATCTTCCATCTACTTCTTGAGTATAACAATCTCGTGATGGAAGATCCGTTGGATTCATTTCAACAGAAATATAATACCCGGGTATAGGTTTGGAAAAGCGTTGCATTTCTTCACTCTTCCAAATCAAGGTTTCGCAATTTTCTTTCCCAGTTGAGGAGTCGGAGTCGAAATCGGTTGATGAAGGAAGATGACCTTCGATCAAAGACATGCACACCTCATATCCCTCATCATCTCCTCGTTCAACTGTCGTTGAAAAATCTTCAATAACAAGCTCTTCTTGCTCCAGACGTGATTCTGTTCCTTCAGAAACTTGAATACCATTAAACTGCCTTGATTCAGGTTTGGAAACTCTCAATTTGATTTTTGATTCTGATTTCTTGGAGCCGCTTCCTTGACATATAAACCTGTCAAAACTGAATTTCATCTTATGATATTGATATCTCATCGTATCCATCAATTCCACTTCTGCATTCATAATAGCTTCATCAACATCTGAATCCAACATTAGATCAATCATGAGTTGATTCAGTTCGGATAATTGAAGCATTCTATCTTCCAAAACTTTGATGTTACCATGTATTTCTGAGATATCACATTTTTCTTTGGAGAATTCTTCCGTCAACTTTTCATACATCCTTATAAAAGCTGTTCTGTGTAGAGCTAAGGCTTTCTTGGTTTTTTCCATACTTGTAATAGAAGAGTCCTGTCACGGTCGCCAAATGTTAAAACTAATCGTTTCAGTCGTCTTAAAAGGATCTCTTCTTTACGATATGGCTTTACCTTCAGGCAGAGCCTCAATCTACTTAAAATACCATCAACTTTTATTTCCAAAATTACAGAAGGGACGATTCTTAAAAACTACAATCTGTCAACTTTTCTTTTCCAATATCTCAAAAAACAAAGTAGTCCAACTCCAACAAAAGGCCTAAGCGCGTCACCCCATTTACAGGTATAAAGAATATAGAATAAAATAGTCACAACAAAAAAAGCTACACCTCTAAATGAGGTATTTTGGCATTGAGACGCGCTTAGCCCTTTATTTATCCATTTATGTAGGAAACATTCAAGTCACAAACAGTACACAGTACAGTGTACTGATGAAGACAACCACAACAAAACCAGAATGAGAGACAATCAAACGTGAGTTATCTAAGTCAGACGTAGAAAAAAAAATAAATATTGAATATTTATCATTATTATCCAGCCCAGGATTGACTGTACCTCAGTTGATCCTTCTTTCAACCTTTTTTTTAAGATTTGTCGAAAATTTTCTGTTCTTCGCCCAATCGTTCATTCAAGTTCAAAGGAAGACGTCAATGGTGTTGATAAAGCTAACAACATTCTCAGAAATAATGATTCAGCGTTCTAGCTGCTGTAGAATGAATAGTACATATCTCATTGAAGGAGAATGTACATAGTTTTCTTCAGCATGTGATTAGAGATGTTGAACTCCATTTGGCGAAATTGGATGTCACTGATGTGTAATTTCTGTTCAAAAAATCACACCTAATTGTTTCAAATATGATTTTTCCAACTTCATAATGAAAAATCTCTGAATTGAAAATGGTATTCATTTCGATGATTACTATTTGAATTCATTTTTGTTTCAAGAATGTTTCCGGTGAGACCTCCGTAAAGGCAAAGAATTTTTCTTGTTTCCCGTGTTATTCTTTTTCTCAAAATTTCGAACATACAAATCAATGGTCGTTATCATATTATTTTCATATCTCTATCACCTACGCTTTTTTGTACAATAAAATGATCTGCAATATCGGAGTTAGCTCCATAGCAAATCAGACCAAACATCATAGCACTTTCGAAATTTGAATAACGAGAGATCTTGAATGTATTCTCATCAACATATTTGCTAATTACTCTCATATTGTAATTTATTGAATTAAATTTCTTGGAATAAATGTAATGTGTATATTTTAGTCAAAAAAAAAAGAAACGAGTTGTGATGCAAGAAATATTTATAATTGAAACTTATTCAATATTCGGTTGAGGCACATACAGGATTTCTTCTCATTCAACATTAGACCATTTTGATTGAACCAACTATGGATATCATCAACCAAACCGTCTGCAAACCTTTAGGTGCCTCAGCAATCACCTCATCAGCTTCAAAAACTTTCTCCTGTGGATTGAAGAGAATTCCACCGAGTTCTGTATCTAGGAAAGTTCATAGAGCTTTTCACCGTTGGACCCCTTTTTCATACGTTTCCAGACCTCAGAAGGTTCTGGTCCAGCAGGTGTCAACCCTGATGAGTTTATTTGTCTTTTCATTTTCTGCAATAACACAATGCCTTGGTAAATACCAACAATAGAGTGACTTTATTGCATCCAGCCAGTTAATGGTCAGCTAACTCTTGACTCCATGATTCCAGAACTCTCATTTTCACTCTGCCCTTGTCTGCTTTCGATCCATCAGTATTGTATATGGATGACTTTCTGTTAAAACAATTCATGAAGTTTATTGCACTACGACGGCCACCTATGTAAGTGTGGTTGATCAAAAATTCAGATATGCTCAGACTCAGCTTATTAGTCTGCCCGACTGCAAACCTACAACAATAAGTTATTAGAACTAATATATCCTGAAGATACAATAATTATTCATTTCGTCGATCAGACAAATAGGCTCTTGTCGAATCCGAAAAAGCTTTAAAAGCTGGTCAAGAAACTCTTCAACTGTTCTGAGTAGGTACTGGAGAGTGTACAACAGAATCTCTGAATAATTAGTTCCTCCTGTATATCAACCGCAAAACAACACAGATAAAAGCAAAATACTCCATTCATTTCCGACCGCTCACGTTATGAAGATATAAATGAAATTCAGCATAAAAGGCGCATTATACCGAGATAAATCGAGCTTAATTGCTCTGGGAGGAGAAAAACCACTTGTACGTCTCAACAAATTTAATTGCGGAGGAGTTTGGAGCATCAATCAAAGTGGTATGATTGGAACTCTAAGAGAACGAGGCCTGCTACGTGAGTGTTCTTCAAGGGTTGGCCAGCAGCCAAAAGGATCGAGCGTTTCAATCAATCATCTGGTCTTGTTAAGTTATTCCGACTTCTGAATTATATCCAGTTTGGCTTAAAGGTTGGTCAGTCAATTAATCGAATATCTCTTCAGGTACAAAAATATAACAGAGGATCGACGGATTTAGAGGTGCTCACAGTTAAATTATCATTTAATGAATGCATTGCAGAGGAGCAATCTCTACAAAAGCATTGTAAATATTCCTCAATGTTCAAAATTTTAATTGTGGAGGAAAGCAGGTAACGATAAAAATATATTCTCACTTATAACTTATGGTTGCATGAAAGGATATCTTAAATTTTAGAGAAACTTGAATCGACCGAATTCTGTTCGATATTGGTTTTGTTACGTTTGATCATTTCCCACCGAATTTTTTTAATTCAATTGAAAATATAGCAGCTTCTTAAATGAAATAAAACTGATCAAGAGTTGGAATTTTGACAAAATGAACCAAATTATCGTAGAACTTTACTTTTTTTTTCATAATGAATGATTAGTGAAATAATTTTGAAACAAAGACTAATTTATAATAAAAATATCGGAAAAAATACCATTCCTAGGCTCACAGATCATATCCCTGCACTTTCCTGAAAGGAAGGGGATGTGTGCAGTTTTTTTAGCATGTGATTGGAGATATGAAACTTCTTTTGCGACGCTCCTAGAGGTTGTGCCCCTTTGTCATATTTTACTCATTACGCCTCAACTATTTGCTTCAAATAAAGAAATTATTTATGATGATTTTGTCTATGAATGGTATGCGATACTGATGCCTAATAAGGCCTAATCACAGTGACACTGTCAGTGCCTAAAGCTGACACCAGTTTCCTAATCTCATGATGAATAATCTGTTGGCCAAGTAAATAAATTGTAAATGATTTTCATTTCGGTGATGAGTATTTTGAATTCTTCGTAGTTGTTCTCGATGTGGTCTTTCAGGTCTCCTTTTATTCTAAATTTTGAGATTTGACATTGAATTGAGTCGACCTCTGAAATTTTATTTATTTTTCAAAATTTCAAGTATTGATTCCCTTTCCATATTTCTGAATTATAGAATCTGTTGTGAAAAATTGCACATATAATTTTAAATCCAGACACCGATGACAGCAATTCGAAATTTATTTCAAGTTAGTTTATGTCATATTTGTTGGAGAGTCGAATATTTGTCAATTTGAAAAGTAAATATATTTAAGACCCAGGGACCCTTTTTAAAAGATTTTACTGACCCGTTCTTGACGACAGAACAGAATCATTATTGATTTCTTCACTTTCCATTCTCTCGCCACAAATTCTCACAACGTGTGTCTTCAAACTGTAATTTTTTGACAAGTATATTTTCCCATTCAGAGTTATCATTAATGAATGAAAAAATCAAGAGAAATAGATTTCGAGGGCTTAATTGGTGTACTTTAGTGAAAAAGGTTTATCAACACCCGATTTTATCAAGTTTGGCAGGTTATCCTCTGGCAAGAAATAATTAATGGCGAACGTTAACTCCCGCTCATTCCCTCATGAATTGATGATTGCCGCCCCTGGGCTTCATGAGAGAGTAAATATTGGGAGAAACGGAAAAATTAGGACGTCATGTATATTAAAGGGAAAATATTTCCTTGCTCAGCCTGCTGTTGCTACCGATAAAATTCGTGCTGCGGATATCCAATTTCATAATTTCTGAAGAATTCCGTGCAATTTTTTCCGTTGATGATTCACGAAGCGGATGGAGCGATGAATTTTCGCAGTGAAATTAAAGTACTTATATAATAAAAATGAGATACCCGTTGACACAAAATAAGTATATAGTTGCAAAGCAATGTTGTTAAGTTAAGAACTTAGGTTGGTGACTGGTTGCATGACCAAAGGTCTAAAGCCAACTCATTCAATTAAAAAAAAAAAAAAAGAACTTAGGTTTGGAAATTTCAGTTACTTAACTTCCTGAAACGAAAAGTGTCATGGATCTCCACGTATAGTGAGGTTAATAAACATATTGTTTCAATGAAGTCAATAATATTATGCACTCTGAGATAGGTTGATAGTAAATCCTGATTATCAAATATAGTTTTTTTAAATTCTTATTTTTTATTATCATGTGTGAAACGTGACATATCTCTCAGAATTGATTCTTGTATTGCAAACAAATATGAAAATTAAAAACAAGTTGAGATGATTTTGAGACATGAATAGAAACTATGTGACGATAGTTCGAGTGAAACACCCTGATTAATATTGAATTGATTTCTTAAGTCTGCAGAAAATATACCTAGAGTGTCTCACAAGTGTGTCAGAGTTGCAAAAATTTCACACAAAAGGGCATTGAAAGAGCAACTTTCCAAAATAAATCAAACCGTACTTGAAAAAGGAATATTGGTCTCAAGGAACTCAAGGAACAATGTGAATATCGAAGTTTATTCAATCTTTATTGCGACTTTTTAATAAAGATTTGAATAAACTTCGAAATTCACATTGTTTCTTGAGACCTATAATTCCTTTCAATTTATTTCCTATTTGAAATGAAATATTCATATATTGATTTAAACCGTACCTGATTGAATAGCTCCAACTGTTTGAATTAAACAAAAGTTGGTACTATTGTAGTGTATTTGGAACCATTCATTCAAAATCTATTTCCATATTAGAGGACTCGAATGAACAGGTTTTAGAATGAGCCGTCTGCATAAATATCAAAATTGATGAAATATTGCCGTAAATATCGTTAAGAAGTTTTTGCATTGAGAAATATTGATTGGCAGAACTGTTTTCTCTCTATTAAATTTGACAGACAATACATAAATTCGTGACAGAAAGCTGACATGTCATCAATAAATATTACCATATAAAGAAGATTTGACACATAATTAGAGAAAATCAATTTCTTGAACTGTGGCAGTACTGTGAACATAAAATAAATCTCGAATACTCCTATCCATATCAAATTCAAATAAGTTTTCCTTGAAAGAAAAATGGTATTGCTGTGACAACAAACTCGGCATGAATTCAGAGATATATATGAGTTTTTATAAAATACTCTACATATTATACATCTTATAAATATTAAGTTTCATTAATGTCACATCCTGAACTTGGTTAGATACTCGAAGTGTTTCCTGTCAACCTCGTCAAAATATTCATCACCAAAGATTTGTTGAATTTTCCTTGGTACTTACTAAAATTTTCCAATTTTCCGTCATTCATTGTTGCTTGATAACTTCCAACTTTCACATACTTTTTCAAACTACCTTATTTCTTCAAAAGATTCATATCGCAAAATTGTATCATTCAATATAGTTTCAATGAGACATTTGGGCACCGAAAGGAAAACTTGATTCCAGCAATAGGTAAGAATCACTGTACTCAATAATAACACTCGATTTTGTTTCGTGTCAGTCTCAGATGCTCTCTACGGGATAGAAATCCATCTAAATCTTGAGGTTCCTATAGAATAGCGGACATTACGACGAAACACAATTTACACGGATTTGGTGGTGATTGAATTGGACCATCGGTCCCCTGAAAAAGATAGGATGCGAACGAATAGATGGATTGTGGTTGATGCGTATTGTCGATGACTTCTCTTCAACAGGGGAAAGCGTCCTGATGTGTATTTTGACGCAAAAAATTTTCTAAAAGAAAAACAATTATAAAGGTTGATTGGTCAATGGAGTGATTGAAACTAAATTCTGCAGGCTGTGATGCTCCTGTTTTGAGGACAACATTTATTAATTAGGACGACATGTTTCGAGTTTTGAATATTATCTTCACGTCTCTGTTTATAATTCTGGTTTTCAAAACAAGAGTGTGTTAAGAGTTTCGATTATCAATTATGTATTTTTTGAATTTATTAATTTTCAAGAAATATGAACCTGAGTGGATTTGACATGTTATAGGAGAGTATTTCATTCTCGATGATGAGTGCTCGAGTACAGACTTAAAGGCACTATTCATTCAGAAGATCATCCTGTCATTATTTTCACAGCTGGAGAAGTTGAATTAGAATTGAGAATTCCAGTTCAAAGGATTTGAAAGAAACAACAACAGTAGTTCAAAAATCCTCACAAGGTGTGTATGTATTTGCTGGACTAATAAAAGATGAGAAATACTTCGAAAAATACAGGACTACAATTTTTTTAACATCATTCTAATCACTACTATGACTCAGCTGGTTACCCCATTCCAGCAAGACTTTTAGTTCTGGGACTGTTTTTGAACAAGTCAGAGACTCATCCTGTACCTAAACTACACAAACCAAAGCTGCTTTGACTCTCTCTCCTTTTGTATTTGTATATATATTGTATTTCGGAACATCTTTCTGAAAAAACATGCATGCATTTTCATTATAGGCCATTTTCTCATCAAAGCCGTTTTGACACTTCCTCAAATAATTTTCATACTGAATTAATTCTCTCGTCTACTCCACATTGCATTCTTCAGGAATATTCATGAGAACCCTAATATGGATAGATTATTAAAACAAGTCCAGTCATTTTCGGGTTTTCACCTCGAAATTTTACATAATTGGCTTTCAACTTGTGAAAGCCATTATCTTATTCTATGTATTAATACAATGGACGAGGAGAACTTTGATGACTTGTTTAACCCTCTATTTTGACATCTTGCAACTTTTTCCAACTCGTACCGACTGTAGGGTGTCCGTGTCTCAAAAATTCTTCAAATCAGAGGTCAAAAAGTTGACCTTTTGCAAGTTTTTCTGAAATATCTCAGATCAGATTTTCGGTTTTTTGATTTATTTTAATTATTATAGGGGAATTAATTCTCTACAATTTTCGTTGGAAAATTTTTTCACTATTTGTACAGTCGGTAGGGTTTCTGATAAATTTTGAGATATCAAAATGAAGGCTTTCACAAGTTAATAGCCAATTATCGCGAATTCTGAGATTCTGACTCAATTTTGACTGAAATGACTGGACTGAACAGTGTGTGGGAATAGAGGTCAGTCGAAATGCTGGAAAAAACCAAGATTGTACTCAAGCTCAATTCGGTCATTCTCGGTTATTTCTAAAAAGGAAAACGAAGGACCAAACTGAAAACAACTGTGATCATTACTGGTCACGAAAATCACTGAAAATCGATTTAGCAGTAGAATGAATAGTCCATATCTCATTGAGTGAAGGAGGATGTACAGAGTTCTTTTCAGCATGTGATTGGAGATGTGGAACATTTTGACGAATTTGAATGTCACTGATGTCTAATTTAGACAGTACATTACACCTTTTACTTTTTATATCGAAGTTTTTCATGAAGAGTTTGTCCCTGAGGTGTATGGGATGCTGATGATGCCAAATGAGGCTTGAACTGGTATATCTCTTCTCTCAGTGACAAAATCTTCTATCATTTCTCCAACCTCATGTTAAAAAATCTGTGAGCCTGGAAATTGAAAATGGTATTCATTTCGATCATTACTATTTTGAAACAATCTATGTTTCGAGAAAGCGATGGAATACTGACATTGAATGGTCCGATTCGATGTTAGAAGAGCAATATTCTTCAGCAGTCGTGGTTAAGAAATATTCCTTCATGATTTTGTTCTACAAGAATGGACGAATTTGACACAGAATAGAGAAAATCATATCGGTATAGAAATTTTTCAACCGTATCAAATTACAATTTGTTTAGGGTTACTAAAAAAAAAAGGTTCGTGGGTTTAATCAAGCACACGATGAATAGATCATATTTGCTTGAGACCCCCCCCAAATTCATTATACGAATGATATCAGCAACCACTCGCTCAGACAGAGCTTAGTAATCACTAAATATTGTTCACTCCAATGAGATCCGCCACCAGAAAACGTGTTCAAATATTGACAGAAACTCAGGCGAGGTCGAAAAAATACACGGGCTCGAGCGGAAATAGAAGGAATTCATAAGCGCTCGGAAACCGTTTTCAATTCAAGGTTAAAATAAACAAATTGGCAAATTTACCATAAAATGCAATATTCGTTCTGCCCGATCCACTCGAGATTTCCTCCCGGTCGTCCAAATTTGAATCTGAATGTGGGATTCTCGGCTCTCCGGATATCTCCGGGAGAGTATGCGAGGCATCCGCGCCAATATTAACATTGAATGTTGTCGGCTTTGCGGCCCCTCCACTGGAGTGTGTGATTTCTCTCGCATGAACTTTTTCGAGTTACCGAATTCTATTAGCGATTCGACGTGTAAAATGAGCCCCATATTGTAAGATACGCAGCGAGACGTGTCCCGAAGCATTCCCCGAGACGAGACACGAGGTGAAATCGACGATTATATTCTGAATTGACGAGATAATTTGCTAACAGGTATGGATACATACATAAAGAGAAAAAACGGCAGGTACCTATTGCCTGATAGTTTGAAATAGCTGGACGTAGCGGTAAGTGGTGTTTGAGATAAATAAAACTTGGATATCATACATTGAGCTCATAGTCCAAGAACCCTGGGCCCCAGACGTTACTTATTTTTTGTAGAAATGAATTTTACAGTATAGATAGTCTTATATGTGTTAAATAGTATGTGCATACTCGCAAACTCAGCTAGACTGAGAGAAGTATTCACTTGATATTATCGATCATGCGTTATAGTTAATAAATCATTTATTGGCCAAATGGACAAATAAATATTTCTTTCATGGAAATGAAGAATTTATTTAAGTTTTCGCAAATCACCTTCACTCAATATTATATCACATTTATTTATGAATAATAAAATTCAATAATACCGAATAAAGACGCATTAGACTGAAATAAATATATTTAGTAATAATTAACAAACCGCATGAATTATGAATGAATGTTAATGTCTGAAAATTATATAGCAAAATTGAAAATTGCAGACGGAATTGAATTCTGGAATAATGTCCAGCCCGAGCAGGATTTGAACCTGCGACCCTCGAAATACTAGTACAAAGCGCTAACCAACTTTGCCATTGGGAAGGTTGAAGGTTCCATCTGATCTTCGGTTGCCGACTCTCCCAGAATTCGATGTTAGTTTGTTAGTTTTAATTCTTCATGAACTATGACGCTCGTGAAGAATTCTTTGGGGAGTTAGGGTTGGAAGGGGAACTCATTCGCTATCGGCGGTCATCGATGATTCGATTTTTACCTTTCATCCGATTGCCGACCTAGCCAAGATGACTGAAACATGTCAAATGCGGTTTGTTTATTGTTAATAAATCCTATATTTTGAGTAAACATATCGTGGAGTGGTGGAAGTTTAGAATCATTTAGTAATAGAAACCAAACGTTCGTTTATTACCAAATGAACATATTTTTTCAATTAATATATCTTATATTTGAAGAGAACTGCAGTTTAAATCATACCCAAATATATTAAATATTAACAAATACCGTGTAAATAAATATTTCGTTCTATATGAATGAATTCTTTCAGAGGCAAGATCTGTTAGTTAATAAATAAATTAAAGATTAATAAATGGATTTGTCTGTTAATGAATAATCTCGAAATAAATACTTTATTGATAAAAACAAATTTATTTCTCTCAGTGTACGCGGCTCGTTTACAGGTAGGTAGGTAGAAAAGATAGATAAAAACATACCGAACTTTTCTAAAATTCTATGCACTGCTTTTTATATAAGTCACGCAGAATATTATGAAAAATAAATATTTCATTCTCCAGGCCGTTTTCATGGGCCGTAATTTCGCCCAAACGCTCTGAATTTCACTAAAAAGAAATCAACTTTTCTTACATTCGAAGTCTTCAATTTTGAATGTAACCTTTGAGGGATACTTTTAATACATTTTGTGGAAAGCCAGACCAATCCCAAAGGCCAAACAGAAAGAGGTTTCTTCTTTTCTTCTCATGTTATTTTTTTGTTTATAAATTTCAATGGCACTTAAATGCGGCCTGTTATAGTAACTTTCGATATAGGCAATACTCTCCGCCTTTGGGAAATCTATGTTGTGTCCATATGTGCGGATTTTTCTGTCTAATTCAGTCGACAGCATAATTCAAGATCCTTAATTCTCGTATTAATACTTCGCGCTTGTGAAAGTGAGTCGACTTTGTCTTTGATTGTTCTGATCATATGTTATCATTCCGTGTGGACATTTTTGTTCTTATTGCTCTTTGAATTTCTTTGGCAATATATCCATTGGCGATGAATGCATGCTGTTGATCTACAAGTTCATCCATAAGAAATTCCGACTCGCATAATCGTTGAACTCTTTCTACGAGTGTTTTGATAACTCTTTGTTTTTGTTCTATATGATTCGACTGCCTATGTGAATATCTGTCAGTATGGGTTGGTTTTCTATAAACCCTGTGTCCTAGTTTCTGCTCAGACGCCTAGAAATGGTATTGCACCACCCTTTTCCAATTTCCATTGTGAATTGAACATATATGTGCCTACTGTTGAGATGCGTTAAGAAGGCTTCATTTTAAAATATCAAATCGGAACGCCATTTAATACTTTTGTATATTTTTTCCGCTTGGGCTGATTCTAATTTCTTCTCAAGCGCTTTATTCTCCTAGACAGACATTGTTCGAAGTGAGCTCACACTGATCAAGCAAATTGACACCTGGTGTTCATAATATCACACCAGCGCTTCAGGAAATCTTGGACCGTCGACTAACCAGAAATATTAGCTACGAATATCGTCTGTGGATCACTTTAAATTCGATATTCACCCTCAGATGTTCGAGCCGGCTTCATCTAACTAGCTAAATAGATGGCTACGTGATAAATCATATAATTGTTAATAGCTAGAAAACTTTATGGTGCTATCAGAAATTTATACGGAACCAACTTGCACATTGAAAGCGCCAAATATTCGACATTTTTTCAGAATTATTGCTTCAAACTTTCCGTTGACTTCACACTCGTTTCAAAATAACACTTGATTACTTTTGCACTAAAAATTGTATTGCAGCCGTTTCAACGGCATTGATAGGCACTGAATATTGGCGAATAAAATTCATGGCATTTTGAAATTTTGGTGCTGAGCCTAAGGTTTGCACTAAAAGAAATAATCCCGGATAATGGCATTTAAATTTTTTTGAAAATTGTAGTGTTGAGCTTGAAGTCAGCAGTAAAAACTTGAATTGTTGATATCTCGAAAACTACAATGGTGCTGCCATTGATTCGAGCTGCACTCATCAGAATGGCGATTGATAATGGGAACATATTACGCAATCCATTCTATACCTCGAATACCTCGAAACTGTCCCAAGTACCTATACTATAAAATTTTTTTTCATTTCGTTGATTTTCGTAAAGTCGTCAAATATCATAACCTTCTCGTAAAAATTCCGAAATCAGCCCAAGGATGACGTCAATCCCTTTGTTCATTGTCCGCGTTAGCCTGTATTAGTAATAATTCTCAATTGTGGTGCTGAGAGCGCTTTTATGCTCTTTTGTGAATGGGTAGCTGGCGCTCTTACGTCAATGCATGTAATGAAGGGTGCCGGCGTGGCCCTAGGCGCCGTGTACTTAAAATCCGGGTCGCTTTAGTGAATAAACATACCATCGTTAGGGCCCTACAAACAAACGCGTCCATTACCATGCAGATTAAGATGTTACCTATCGATCGGAAAGGGTTCGAAGCCCTGACCACATAAACGATCTCATCAGTCATGCATATTGTGATACTTGATAGCGACTCCATTCTTCCAGAGCTATAAAATTTCATGACACTATGAACCTGCAAATTTTACGCGAAATTTTATCACATTCCCTGAAGAATACTTTCGCACCTTGTCTCATATTTTAGTGCAGGAATCTAAAATTTCCCGTGAAATTGAAAAACGTTCTGATCTGTGAAATTAAAGATTCATACCATTCGGTTCATCTTTAGTGGCCTTCCCAGGTAATGCCATTTTTACTAGTCTATAAAGAAGGAACTTGCTAGCGGTTAGAACCATCAGTTACCTCGTTTGTAATACTTCACTTAATGATGAATCAGAATCCCTAATAAATAGTTTCAAACCGACGATGAAAGTATTATAAGCATCTGCTAACTACCTGAGGATGTCTCGTCGTGGAATTTCAAAGTCGTTTGGAGTTAAAATCTCCACTTCGTGGCTAGTTTTCGAACTGGTTAAAGAATATCAATGTCTTCTGCACTTGTATCTCAAGTAACTATTTCAATGCTCTTACAATGTTTCTTGGAAATAAAAGCAGATGCCAATAACTGATGAATGATGAATTGTGATCGAAATGATTATCTTCTAGATCTGAGGACAATTTGAATATAATGGATTGGTTGAGGCTTTCGCGGCCATCGTTCAATGTGACATGTTCTTTCGAGCATTTAGGCCGTCGTCGTAGATTAGTTCTCGACGTTTCGACAGTTCGAGTGTCTGGCATCTTCAGGAGTTATATTTCAGGAGATGTTCTCACTGGACTGAACTGCCTGAGTGTGACGGGGACGCAGATTGTACTTCCGTATATAACCTCGGTCACTGGGCGTGGCTGCGCTTGACCGGTCTCGTCCCGATAACGAACGCGAGCCGGTGTCCGACCGGTTCACAACCGGTTCCCGATCTTCATTCACTTCATGAACCCGGTTATTATTATAGGGAAGTGGTTTTGTGTTTTTAAGTACTGGCACCCATGTTCTATTGATTTTCAAAGATTCTCTTCTTCAATGAAGAAGTCCCTTGGAAATTTCTGTTCTATCTCTACCACTGCTTCATTCAGTGGGACTTTTGTGAGCAGTGAAACCACATCGAAACTGACCAGAATATCATTGGTGTCGACTTCGATATTTTTGATCTTCTCTATGGAGTGAGCGGAGTCTCTTATGTACGTGGTTGTTTTTCCGACGTGTGGCTGTAGGATTGTGAAAGATGTTTTGCTAGGTTGTATGTTGGAGAACCTATTGTGCTGACAATTGGACGGAGAGGTATGTCTTTTTTGTGGATTTTAGATAATCCATAAAATCTTAGAAGCGAGGCCTCGCTTCGGCACAATCTTTTCTGTAGTGATTCCTCCAACGAAGATGTTCTTATCAGTTTGTTGACTTTTCTGATGGTTGCCTGTGTTGGATCTTTTTTGAGCTTTCTGTAAACTGGTGGTTCTAAGAGCTCACTGATATTTTTGTTGTAGTCGCTCTTGTTCATGACTACCGTGGCGTTCCCTTTGTCGGCACCCAATATCAGTATGCTATCGTCCTTGTTGAGTTCTTTGATAGCAAGTGCCTCGTTAGTTGAGATGTTTGGCTTCGGTGGTTTTGCCTTTCTCAAGATTTGGGAACAATCTGTTCGTATTTCTTCGGCTACATATTCGGGCAATGAATATACATTATAGCAAATCAAGAATTAAAAATGCTGGAAATTGATTCGTATCAATTAATACCAAGTAGCTTCATGCATTCATAAATGGGTTCGTATTGTGATAAGATAGTCAAGAAACTGTTGTTAATGAATCTTATGCATACTTCCTTATCTTGACCATTAACAAACCAAGAAACATGTTTGAATGAGTTGGTACATTTCTTTCATCGTTTTCTAATCAATCTTTGTATAAAACCTGGAGATGTTCGTGGGTCACATGCCTTCTTTCAATTTGCTTGTGTTTCGTGAAAATATATACCTTAATATTTCGTATTTTCTTCTCAAGTTGAAAATTTTCATTTCGAGTTGCTAGGTTATTCACTCATCATCTTTCATGAAATATAATTAAAATTACTTGTATAAAAAAATCACTTCGTTACCTTAAAGAGGAATCAAAGCAATATTTACCTTTCAGATACTAAAGCAATAGAAAATACATCAGTTCTGAGCATGATTTTAATAAGCAGCAGGGATCTTGTGAAATGGTCGATTGTAGTGGTGTTCACATTGTTGATAAATTTTTAATTTACCCAGATTAGAAATGTTTTTTTTTTTGTTGAAATGGAATTCTCCACCTCAGAGTAACTTCAGTGTGAGATTCCCTCTACCAAACTTCTATAAGTTTGGACTTGGAGCAGCATTTATAATATCTTCACTGAAATTGACATAAATTATGCCTTTTCCACGTGATCAACAGTGTTTGTGTTGGTCCGTGGTTGATTTTTTAAAATAATATAAAATGAATTGGAGCTGTTTAAAAATCTAATCAACTGAGCACATATATAGAAAAAATTATGTCAATAGATGATTAATCATCAATGATAACCTATATTCGATAAAATCATTTCTCTTATTCTGTATCGAAATCTTTTCACTCTGCCACAGCTTATAGAACGAGATCGTGGGTATTCTGAGAATTTTTAATTCTAGTAAAGTTTTCATGAGAATATTTCTTGATTACAAGTTGGCCTCTTGTCACGTATTCATTCATTACCTGTCAAATTTATGACAGGAAACACAGTTCTCTCAATCAATATTTTTCATTGATATGTACAACGATATGTATGGAAATATTTCATTAATTTCAATAAAAATTCAACGAGCATTCAGAATAAATATATATGATACTAGTATAAAAAGAAGGCTCATTCTTACACTCGTTCATTCAAAAACTCACCGCTACGTGGCTCATCTTCGTATTTTGAATACCAATGCCTTCTGCAATAGTATCATGAATAACTCGCGAGATATATTTTGAAGAAACAAAGAGAATTTATATTCACCTCAAGAATTCATGAATCAGAATATTCAATTGATTCAAAATTCAACTGATAACACAGATATTTTATCAAATAAACAGTAGAAAACCCTTACTATCAGAAAGCTATCCTAACTGTTATTTGTTAGCGTACGAAGTACATAGTTTAGTAAAAGAATTTTGATGATCTCACATAGAATCGACGTGAAATGAAACTTTTTTATTTTTCAACAATACTATTTTCGAAACATAGATGAATTCAAAATAGTAATCATCGAAGGAATACCATTTTCAATTCCCAGGCTCAGAGATCTTTTATCATGAGGTTGGAGAAATGATATCAGATTTTGTCACTGTTTGTTTTTTTTTCTTAAAAAAAATATTATTTTCATTCTTTTTCACTGTACAATTATATATTGTTTTCTTGAAAATATTACAATTGATGACAAAAACCACGAATATATCCGATTTTTGCCGAACAGGAGTCGAGTTGAATCTTTTTGTCATTGATCATCACTTTCGACCACCATATCAAGTCTTTGGGAACTTTTTTGTACCGATTGCCGCTGATAAAACTACTACGTCTATCAATTCAGCTGTTGAAACGTTGAAACCTAATGTATGTATCTCTGATTCCGTATACCGAATACCTGCAAGTATTCAAATTAGACTCGAATATTCATGTGTTACACTCTAATTGCTGAACCGTTTAATATCACTAGAAATGTTAATGTTATTATTGAAGCCCACTAGATATGAAGTACCTATCTAAGCAGCCCGGTGATTCTCTGAGTAATTGTTTATTCACATAAATTTTGCCGCAATAGTTGTTTTCCTCGCTTAGATAAACTGAATACGTAACTTGATTTCCAACAAGGAAACTTTGAAGTTTGTGTAATCCGAGTCTTCTTGAATCCAACCTATAGCGAGGAGATTTATCCTGTACATTATACGAGGATTGAATATAGTGATGAGGTATGGATTCGATGGAGCAGTATTATCAGTGCTGATGTTGCAAGTTATTGGATGTGAAAGGCATATCGAATTTCATGATAGGAAGAATTTCAATATTGATATTATGTTCGGTAATATGCGTATTCAGCCTGAGATTGTGGTTCCGTTTTCAATTTTGATTTTGAATTTGTCCTTGTGTTCAGTTGATTTTAGTTTTATTAGCAAGGAGAAATTTTTTGTCAACCTCAGAACGCAAATAGTTTATTTCCGTTTTTCAGTATCGTAATGGGTTCTTTAAAGAACTTCACGATGCTGCCATGAACTGATTACAGCATTGTTTTCAGTTAATTTTTTTGTTTTGTGGATGTCAACACTGATTTCCGATCCTGTCAAGTTTTCAAAGCACGTCATCTCTACATTTTCATAACAGTAGTAGTCACAACAACTGCCAATATACAATACAAAATATATAAAAATGTATAATCTGAATTTTTCATTGAATTTCGATAGTTTTCTACAAAACTTGATCAAAATAGCAAAAATAGACCTTGAAAGATACAACAAATTGATCAAGAGCAAATTCGAAATGAAGTTCCTCAGAACACTTCAAATCAAACGTCCTAAACTTCCTAGAGCTGAAGATTATGTACACTAAACAAAGATAACAACTGCTGTTCTTTCGAGCTTATACCCTATTATGAAGGATTCGAATCAATCAACCAGATTATGCCAAATACAATTACACGGCTAGTGAACAATCGACATATAACATAAGAAAATTTATAACTTAACAACAAGAAAAAGACCACACAAGCGGAACTTAGTGGAATATACAGGATAAATTGTTCAGACCGCCCTACCTTTCACATCGAAATAATAACAAGAACCATGGCAAACCGATTCAAAGAACATCATAAAAATCAAACCAGATCAGCCCTAGGATGCTATTTGTTCAAGACAAATCATAATATTAACTTTGATCAACTAAAAATTTTACATAAAGATAACAACTATTACAGAATGGCATTATTGAACTGTACGAGATCATGAAAACTAGAGAAAATCCGAACTTATTAAGAAATAACAGACTTCAAGGAACGCAGTACCTAACAACCTATTAAAATTGATAAATCCCTGCTAACATCACATTTCCTCTCTAATTCCCCAATCCCTTCAGTAACACACATGACAGAATAAACCATTTCCAATGCAAAAATGATTAAAAAGTAATAAAAGACAATTGCACACTATAGGTAGCCTCAAAAAAACCAAAATTTGTAAGTTTCAAGATTAATTTTATATACTTGCAGCTAGCCTGAGGATGGTCATCTGATCGAAATCGTTAGCTAAAGAAAGTTTGTTTCATTATTCTACGACCAAGAGCATTACATACATACATACATACATATTTTTTTATTATCAAAAGTTCCTACATAGTAAAAAGTAGACAAATAATTTTTACCGTCAATATCTACCGCATTGATGTTGAAATTGTGAAACTTGTTTGAAAATTATACACTAATATTCTACAAGTGAGGAAGGCACTGATATTTTTCAGGAATTTTTTACTTTTTGAATAAACGAGTGTGCAAATGATCTTAAGATGATTCCAATCTAAGTACCCTTGATAAAAGAACTTTACGGCGTTCCATTTTTTATCTGTTTTGGGATTAAACATCCTTGACTGCTAGTGAACAAAATATTTTTTTTCGAAGCAATGTGACTTTAAAATTTTTGAAAAGAAAAAGTGATTTTGAATGAATATGACTTCTCGGTATTCATCACTTGAACAACATGAATAAACAACATTAGGAGATATCTACTAAATGACACAAATACTAAACTACACAAATTCGGCAAGAAATTGTCTAGAGGAAGAAAATCATTAGTGTATGAATAGAACTGGGAGCGAAATACAGGAAAAAAACAAACTTTCAATATCTAGTCTGGAATGGCACTTTCAGCAGAAAAAGCACCATCCTGGTCTCCCAAGAAATAAGAATGGCAGGGGTCCAGAAAATTAGATCCTCTCTTTGTAAAATATGCATATCGAGAGATTTTTCAGAGGAACTCGTACCTGTGATTTCATAAAAAAACAAAATCTCTGGTATTCGTACCATTTTATGAGAGTTCAAATAACAAATTTTCCTATGGCGATAACAAAATATCAAATTTTTATACCCAGAATAGTATCTCATCGATAATTGAAAAATTAAAAAGCAAACAAACGAAAAACGAATAGATATCAATTAGATACAGTTTTCAATCATGAAAATCTATCTGCCTCTCCAATCGCATAGCAGATTCAACAATTTTCTGCAGAGAAAATTACTCCAACTATAGTCAGTGCTGGTGAAGTCTTTCTGGATGGAATTTGGCCAAGACGAATATGCAGAGGTAAAATGAGGAAAACAATTGAAGCAATTAATCCAAGAAAAACTAATCAAGCGAGATAAATTGCTGGTAGAATGTGAAGGCAAAATTACTTTATAGTCGTGATAAAATATCCACCCATTTTAATTGGTACTACAATTTATAAACTAGCGCCCTTATGTTTTCTTGAACTCCCCGCTCTCGGGTGAATATTAAATTTGGGGCGCAATTTCTCTTACTTCAACGGATAATTCATTTTTTGTTGCCCTCATTAGTGGAAGATTCATTCTGAAGGATGAGTTATACATCCAGAGCTGTCTCACGATTTTTTTCAGCCAATTCATGTCTAATTTGTGGTGTAGGGAATCTTAACTACTATATTAGTCTGCCATTTCTTCCCAGGAATATAAAATTGGCCTATTTTCAGAAAAAATTATATTCCTTATGTTGAACGTCAGCAAACCTCAAATATTCACTTGCAATTTCTGCGTTAGCATAATTCTGTTATTCAGATTGTGGAGTAGTTGAAGTCTTGGAAATATAATATCTATGTTCCAAGTTGTCATTTGAACACCATCTTGGGAGGTTGTGGAATGCTCGGTTTTATCATTTCAATTTCGCTGGATTCCTGGAAAGAAAACCTTGATTTTTCTCTAGTTTGCAGTATAGTTGCAATTCACCGCTTCAAGAAAAGGCACTTTGAATTTTCTTGTGGTGAAACATGAAACTTTGAATAATGTATAACTTAGAGTATTATCAACGTTAATTGAATATCAGGATGTGAGGTTTAATGACGTTTGTAATCCGTCGGATAATGAAAAATGGAAAACAGTTTTCACCATTTCCAAATGTGATTCAGGAACCTACAAGTGTATTTCAGATTATAGTCACTTCAATTTCTGAAAGCGTCAATTGAATTTCAGATCAGTCAATTGAATTTCAGAAAAAATCAAATGACTTTTGGATAACTCAATTTGATTTCTTTTGATATTTTCTGAAATTCAATTGACAAATCGGAATATTACTGTTGTGTCCTGAAATACAATTGACTCATCTGAAATACACTACACTACACTTTCAGGTAGAGATTTATCGATTTTACCGGCAAAAGGTTCAATGTTGTAATTTTTGCAGCATCTCTCATTTCCGGTGGAGTACACAACATTTTTTCATCACTTTCGATTTCCATGGTAATTTCAAGAATGATTACAATTTATGAGACAGAATTGTTCAACACTGACGTTTCAAATATTTTTCAATCTGTCAAACTAAATCGAATATGAAACATCATAGAAAACACATCTTATGGATCTATTCGCTACTTCACAGCATCGCCAGATCTGTGTGGGGGTGAAACTCTTCGCCTTCCACGCGGAGATCCCTGGTTCGAAGCCAGGGCTAGATTTGTTGGATGAAATAATTTATAGCAACTTTTTTCAAACCGTTTGATAATGATTTCAAACCTGTTGAATAATGACTCATTATTCAACACCTATTAATAATAATAATAATAATAATATACCTTTATTTCCAGAATCATACAGGTACAATAAATAAAATGGAAAAGTCAAATAAAAAGTGCAACTCATGAACAAATTATATACCAACAATAACCCTACTTACTCATGCAAAAATCTCTAAATTCATTAAAAGAATATGGTTCACATTTTAATATGTATGAAAACAATGATTTCCGAAATAAATTATACATGGATATCCTTCTTATATTCGTTGGGAGAAGATTATGAAGTTTTATCCCCATATATAACGTGCTCTGCTCAGTAATTGAAAACTTATGTACAGGAGAAAAATATTCACAGGTTCTTCTAGTTAAGTTATTATTTTTATGTTCCTCAAAATAATATGGATGCTTACGAAGGAAAAGTAAGATACGATAAATACATAGGCCGGGCAGCGTTAAGATATTATTTGATTCAAAATAGCCTCTGCATGATGTTCTGAATTTCAAATTGAAAATTGATCTTATAGCCTGCTTCTGTATTATGAACAAATGATTAGCCTGTGAACTAGGGCCCCAAAAAATAATGCCATATGATAACAATGACTGGAAGCTTGGAAAATAGATTATTTTTAGTGCAACAAGGTCAACTTGATTTCTTATAGCCTTCATTGTATAGATCACTGCATTAAGTTTAGATGACAATTTTTCACAATGATGATCCCACGTCAGGTGTCTATCCACTATGATGCCCATAAGCTTAGTGTTTGATCCTGTTGAAATTTTTCTGTCTTCTAGTTTGATATATTCTGGAAACGCCTTATTTGATCTTATCCCGGAAAAATAAACAACATTGGTTTTTTTAGAATTAAGACTCAATGCATTTGAATTGCACCAGTTCTCGATTTTTAATGTGGCAGATTTCAGGCCTTCATAAACATATGCAAGGTTCTTGGATGACACCAGTACATTAGTATCGTCTGCATATAAGAAAGTATTCACTTTCCAATCACTGATTTTCTGCATCGGAAGATTACCGGTCCTTTCCACCAAAGAATCAGGGAGATCGTCGTTGTATACAATAAATAGTATAGGTCCTAAGACACTACCCTGAGGTACTCCAGTAAGTAACAATCTCGCCGATGATACATACTTTTCTCCATTCATGTCCAAAACTACCATCTGTCTCCTGTCAGCAAGATATGTCTCTACCAATTCAAGCGGTATGCCTCTTATCCATTTCTTCTCTAGTTTGTGCAGCAGTAGTCTATGATCAACACGATCAAACGCCTTGGAGAGATCCACGAACAACGGTGTCGTTTCCTCTTCCAAAGACGAATAAATTCTCTGTGTGAATTCAAATACTGCAGTTCCTGTGCTCTTACCTTTTGTGAATCCATGTTGGCTGTTAGATAAAATCTTGAATTTAAGGAAGAAGTTCACTAGTCGACTAGCAAGAATTTTCTCAAATATTTTGGCGAATGAAGTTATCAAGCTTATAAGTCTGTAGTTGTTAAATTCATCTAGATCACCTTTCTTGTGGCAAGGCGTAACCAAAGTTATTTTTAGGGCATCTGGAAAAATAGGAAAGAACGATTTCAAATGAAGCAAAGTGGCCTGATAAAAACTAATATATGATGTTTGAGTACACTGATTGGAATATCATCATATCCAGCTGAAAACTTGTTCTGCATTTTTTTCACAACAGTGAGCACTTCACTCTCGTCAATCTCGAATAAGTAAAATGATCTAGAAACTTCTCTTCCAATCTTGTAGTCTGTATTTGAACCTATGCTGACCTTTGGTGCGACGTTAGTGGAGTGACTGTTGAATTCATCCGCTAATTCATACATTTTATTGGTGGTATTATGACTAGTATATTCTGGCAGATACTTAGGAAATACTACTACGGTTAGAAACTTCCCTTATTATATTCCAGACAGCCTTGGTTTTATTGTCTGATCTTTCAATAGTCTCATTAAAATGCTTTCTTCTTTGGGAACTCAATGCCAAATCATAAGAACGTTTTAGTTTTTTATAATCTGATAGATAATCATCGCTGAATCTAGAGAGAACAAACAAGAGATCAAGTTCAGCTTTAAGTGATCGTATTTGATTATACACGGGTTGTAAAATGACTATCATAATGTTTCTGAAAGCTCATTCGAAATTTACAGATTATAGGGTAGTCGTGGACAAAGAAATTTATATATTAATTATTGAACAGTGCCAAATATATTTCTAGGATATATACTTCCGCTTCTTGTTTTTTTTCCTGGAGGGGCACTGAAAAACGCTGGGGGTGCAGCGTATGAAAATGACAGAAATGAATCCATTGCATGGTTCCATGGAAACATCACCTCTGGTGATATTCCCCTGTTTGTCAGATTCCATAGTTTCCGAAATAAATTTATATCGCTTCTGCAATCTCATAGTTATTCCGAACGCTGGTATTGTTGGTAGCACTGTCGATCAGAAGTTGTCACCTGAAATCGCGTGGAAAATTTCAAATTCGCAGATAAGTATCAACTATGATTGCAAAAAACTTTTTCGCTCCCGAGCTTGTATTCAGGACCTCCGTCAGAACAGACGGAAAGTGAATTGATTCGAACCAACTCCGCAAGTCTCGGGTTGGTTGTATTCAAGCTCTGCTCGAACTTCAGATCCCACTGGGCGAAGTTTCTACATTCGAGATGAAATCTTTCGATTAATTTATGGGAGTTTCGATAGTTTTAAATACGGTTTACTGAAATTCTGCATCTGAACATCGTCTGAGCAGGGATAAGTGACTGGAAAATTATGATGAATGCCAATAGAACGAAGGGATCCGATCGTGATGAGATTGAGAACCTGTTTCTCAACAGCAACACAATTGGGCGAGTCCTCCGCATTGGCGGAATTTGACTTACGTAATAGGGTGTTCAACCCCCACCGATTATAGCAACCCCTTCCAATTATGAATTTCTTCAACTTGTTACTAAATTCATTCTCATTTCTTCTAATAAGTAAGGCGGAATAACTTCCCAAATGAAAACTTTCACCCCCCTCTCGTCACGTCTATGGTCGAGTAGATATTTTTGTTCAACATGTATCATTTAACTTAAACACAAGAAAATCGCAGTTTTCTCATGACATAATCATTTATAATTCGAATGTTTAAAGAGATCTGTGAAAAGTTTGTGAAATGAAAACCCAAGCTGTTATCTAGTTCAATACTGTAGCAAAAATATTTAACCTACGCTTACTTGCGAACAATCACTTTTGACACTGTTTGCTTACATCGAATAGGTATTTTTGATAGCAAAAATCTATTTTTTTTCTTAAGATCATGAATGATGATCAACATTAATTGAAAACTTTAGGAACATGTACTCAAATTTTGCATTCGTTTCATGTTATGCATTCTTAATTGAATGCAGATGAGTACTTCCAGCAGAAGAATTTAAAATTTATTAATGTTTATTTTCTTTTCAGGTAAGTTGCTGACACTTGGGAGGTGCTTACATCTACATGTTGTGAGTATAATAGGGTTCCATAAGATTGTACCCTCCATGATACTATTCAAGTAGTATCTTTGTGGATATTCTTCTGTTATCTAGTCCCTACGAGCCTCAGAGTTTTTCATACTAAATCTTCAAACCGAATGTTTTTATAAACTCGAAAACATTTCTCGCAATATAAAAGATTCGGTTGGAAATTTCGAAATTAGCCTCATATCCAGTAAAAGGCACTTTAAGGCCCAAAGCTGATCAGCTCAGTGAGTTCTCAATATTCATATTGATTTTTTGTCAAGAGCTTAAGCAAATGTTTGAGTTCAAGAAAATTGCCACTGGGAGAAAATGTTATAAGGCCAAGGATCAAATCGCAAAATGAAAGCAGTACGAATATCTGAAAGAAAATCTTTTCCACATTGTCTTCCTACATAGGAGAGCTGTTGTCTTAGAAGCAAGTATAAGTAATGATATAAATTCATTCAATTCCTCAAATCCTAAATTTTTTGGAAAAATTATTTTCCTCAGAATGAAGTTGTCAATGTATCGTCAATATATCAAGGACTCTTAACAAAAGAAAAATAGGTACATCCATCTGAATGTGGATGAAAAAACTTCAGTTGTTAATACTTGGTCATAGATAATTCATGAATGTCGAAAGAATCTAGCACCATGAATTATGCCAAGGTCCAGTTTGGTTGGATTATAGTTGGTATGTTGAATTTTGATTACACTATTTCACTTATTCGGATATTTTCTTTGATGTTATTTATATTTTTCTGACAACCGGTTTTTCTATTTCGGCATTGTCCTAAATTATGTGTAATTTGTTCTCTTACATTTGTTCTTTTCGTACTTTCCTGGTAAGGTTAATGCCTTTTATGTGAACATCCCTAGGGAGATGGCAATCTAAGAAGTACGGGAGACCAAATTCATTTGAGAACAGATACAGTTGATCGTTGATAGTCCTCTTTATTAATACAACTAAAGACAAAGTTTTTCGATAATATTCATTCGAAACAAAATTTATTCAAAACAACTGGAACTGAAGTATTCAGTGCAATCTGAAGAAAGCCTTTCATCCTCATCACTTTCATCGTCGTCTCTCTTACTCTTGAAGGTTCATGAAAAATTTTTTCCTTCACCCTTTCTGTCACTGATTGACCTGTTGCTAAATCATCCCCTTTGAACATTAGTCTACTATCCACGAACCAGCTTTTAATTCTTAGTCTAAGAATACTGACCGAACCGTTTAAGTGCTTTGTTTCATGTCGAACATAAACATATCATTTTGGAGGCAAAGGATATTTTTAGTGGCATCTTACAAGACTTAGTAAGGTTAACGAGATAAATTACGTCATGTCATGATTTAACAATAGATGTTCCAGCTAGTCAGAACATGAGACCACCTTAAATTTATATGAGGTAAAAGGAGATGATATGCTTCTACTCAGGCTGATGATCATCAAAACTTGAACAGCCGAGATTTATTCCTCTCTGATGACAATAGCTATTTACAATATCTACTATCACGAATTGAAAAAAAATAAATATGAAGACAAGAATATAGTACAATTATGAACAATTCGTCAGAAACATCATTCACGAGCGTTTTTCCTCTTTTGTTAACTTATCTTGTTATCAGAATGCTGGATAAGGGAAGTGACTATCTCTCGACTTCTTCCAGAGTTCGAACTCCTGAATCTCCTGGAAGACGTTGCAGTTCCTTCAGAAGGAATGTCGTTGTAAGAGGTGAAGGTTGTATTCTTTCAAAGAGAAGTGTTGAGGGTCAAACTTCCTCCAAGGTGCAGTTACTGAAGGTTTGAAGACTTAGCTCCTTCCTAAGAGGTTTCAGAGGTTTAATTCCCTCCGAAGACGTGTCGGAGGCTTAGCTCTCCTTAAAAAGGTGCCGGAGGCTTAGCTTTCTTCGAAAGATAGTTGCCGGACCCTTAGCTCCCTCCCAAAAATGCTGGAGACTTAGATCCCTCCAAAAAATGCAGGAGACTTAGTTCCCTCCAAAAGGCTATCAGAAAAACACTCGTATCAGATGTCTATATCGTCAAACTTCCACAATTCTCTGAGATCTCTGATAATCTTAGTTTACTTAAGAAAATTCAAGAAATAAAAAATGTCCACCTGTTCACTAAAATACTGGCACAGGTAAATCGAGAAATCAAAAATCAGAGGGTCACGGAACTGTGAAATGTTCAAATTCAATTATTTAACTCTAACAAAGATAAACCAATCTAGAAGGAAGGTTGATTCATCGGATCCTCAAAATCCCTGAACCCAAGCGTTTCTCACCTCGAAAGGAACATATGAATCGTTAGCAAAAATAAGTATATGGTTGTCTGATCAACTTCGTACTAACCAATCTCAACAATTGCCTTATTTAAACTATGTCACTCAAGAATAAAAGAATAAACTACTGCCTCTTCCGGTGCAGCGCCACCAGCGTGTTCCTGATCCAAGACGATCCGGAAACTCCCGAGATTCGAATTCAGTAAATCACACCGTTACAACTCTTTCATGGAAACTCGATTTTTTCTCATTTCTTCGTGATATAGGAATGAACCTCACCAAAGAAATTCTCTACATTGTTTCATCAGAATCGATCATCTGGTTCCTGAGCCCATATAGGACAAACACACGGACATTTATAATATTAATAGTATAGATTTTCAAATATCAAAGACTTCTTTCTGCCTTACCAGGAATGGTATCAACTTTTTTATTTCTATGCATACATTCTATATGTTATGATGTCACATTCATTTCAGGTTGTTTCCCATGGCCATCAAGAGTCGTTCCCAAGTTATTCACTTTTTATTGAAAAATATTTCAAATTGAGGCTTGTATTAGATCACTGAAGATGCAATTAAATCGAAATGCATTCTCTCAGATTTGATTTTTGAAATAGGTTACCGAAAAAATATTCCATATCACGTTGTGAAGAACATAAATTTTTGATAGCTATACCTGGAAGTTAAAATGATAGTCTCAAAGTTGGAATTCGAAAATAGTTAAAAATTGGATTTTTTTCAAATAAAAACAGAATTTTTTTCACTCAAGTTTCAATTTGTAGGGAAAAATGAGTGGAGTTTTTTAAGAGTTCCCCAGATTGTTATGAAAGGGCGAACATTGATTATATCCAATACCTCATACAATATTATGCTCGTAGCTATCAGTTAGTACTGAATATCTCGCAGATGGTACATTTTACACAGAGGATACCCTCAAACGACTCTACTCACGGTGACCTATTTCAAAAACATATCTGAGAAAATGTTTTGCACCTTCGTTGCATCCTCAGTCTTCTACAAGCCTCAATTTGTAATTTTTTTTTCAAGAAACGGTGGACTACTCGAAAACGGTTCTAGTTGACCTAAGGAATGAAACATAAAATGAATCTTACATTTAAAGATATATCCGAAAAAATTATAATATAATATAATATAATATACTATAATAGAAATAAGAAATATGATATCATTTTCGGTGAAAGCAGTCATTGATATTTGAAAATATATCATGAGTGGAAGACTCTTTTATACTCACACATAAGTTCACACAAAATTTAAAGTGATTAAATGATTATTTCTTCGTAATCCTCTCTCTAATGGGCACTCGCGGTTGGACACTCTGTGTAGGTATATAGTCGTCGTAAAAATTATTCTGACTAGAAATATACCCGCCCATGGAGGTTACACTCTCGTGTTAACACTCTAGTACTGTGTTTTTCAACCTTTTTCATGACACGACCCCCCAAACTATCGCAAAAAATTTCGCGATCCCCTCAATCTTGGTTTTTTCCATGTATGTTGAAAATATTGAAATATATATATTGTAAATTCGAGAAAAATCGTTGGAGACTTGACTGTTTCAAATCATTTCTATTTGTGAATATACGAGTATGGGTTTACTCAATCGAAATTTGTTTTGTCATACAGGGGTAAAGTGGTTTTCAATAGGCTAACCAGACTTATGGAACTTCGCCCTGAACTTTTAGCATAAAAACAAAAGTAAACCAAATACTTTATTTCTACAGAAGATAAGGTGGTTAACTTGGAATTCATTTTTAACATTTTCCAATTGAAAATAGCTTTTTCTTTCTAACCCAAACTTCTTCGAAGGCAGGATGCAGAAAAAAATTCAAGGCTTTACAAGAAAAACTGAATTGTGGTCCTCGTCTTTCATTGAAGTAATGAGTGTTCCAAAAATCTGCAGAAGGTAAATTTATTTCGGGCATAGCTGAGAGATCGAAATTCTGATACTAATTTCGTTCGTGGAATCGAATGGATCAATCAGATTTTTATTCTCATACCGAGATATGAGACCCTACTTTGAAATTTCAAACGCAAACCCATCTTTTTTATTGCAAATTCGGATTTAGCAGAAAGTTTTTAATCCGAATTTGTTTGTTAAAACCAGGAATTTTCTCATTCTCATTTGGAACCTATGCAGTGTTTTTTGTTTAAAAATCTGCGGCGGTCATTCAGAACAGAATGCGAAAATTCATAATTTAGTACTACGTCATTTTAGGCAGAGAATCGATTCTGCCCATCAGAATTTTAGCCTGATGTGGCCTTATACGAGATATGAGGTCCAACTTTGATTTTTAAACAAAAAGTGCTGCATGGGGTCAAAATCTGGACAAAAAAATGTTCGGTTTCGACTAATTCGGATGAAAAATTCCCCACTTCATCCGAATCTGTATTAAAAAAAAGGTTTGCATTTGAAATTTCAAAGTTGAGCCTTTTATCTCGTATAAGGTTCCTTCGAGCGAAATTAGGTAGTACCGGAGACCTCAGTATCAGAATTCCGATTTTCCAAATGTTGCGGAATAAAATCACCATTTTCACACTTTTGAACTACCATATAATCTGAAAATGTTCTCATATAATGTGAGGAAAGAATAAATTGTCTCAATACTCCTCAGTGAACAAAAACAAGCATTTAAGTACAAACTAGTAGTCGAAATGTTTTTTCTTTATTAATTTATTTGTATGAATAACATACCAGTATTTCATTTCTTTGACAACCATTTCTTGATACATGTAGGGCGTGTTTCAGGATTTCACAAAGCTTTAATAGTGCGATTAAAAATCCTTACGTAAATTCGAACCAATCGAATCGCTCGTTTTGAAATTTCAACGAATCGCGGTGACTCCAATTAATTTAACGATACAATCGTAGATTTGGGAAACCAACCCTTATCCTTAAATAATTTGTTGATGTTTTTAACCTTCGGTCAGGCGCAACCCTAATCCTAACGGTTTCGGGCGCAACTCATCGGTGAGATTAAGTCGAGAAATTCATCTTTTGATGAGAAAAATTTGCTACAAAATGGGAAGGTCGTTGAAAAAGAGTTTTATTATTCAAAAACACATAATATATAGAGAAAATTCCAAAACACAAATCAAAATTGATGGTAGAAACTAAAGAAAGATAAATTCTGAGGATTTCAATGAAACAAGGATATTTTTATGAGAATAAAATGTAATTGTGATTATATATGAAACAAAAACAAGTGTCTATTACTCCTGACAACCGCTGACAAGTAAACTAGAACAATGGAACTTTTATATTGTACGATATCAGTCGGTTTAGCATTGCTTCCTCTCATGAAATTTTGTTTCATTTTATCTTTATATTTATATTCGTATATTTTACTGTAATTTCTAGAATACTTTTCGAAGATATGCATTTGGAACATATGGTGATTTTGATATACTTGCATCTTCTTGAGTTTGAAGCCATTATACCCTGAAAAAAATTTACTTGAAGACTCAAGCTGGCTCATTTCAACTCACAGATTATATCAAGAATTGCAATAAATATGAAATATATCTTTACTTTTTCTTTTGTTCGGGGGTTGGGAGCGCGAGTACACGACTTTTTCATCCAGAAATACTGAAAAAATCAAACTCGATGGTAATTACGTTATCGAGCGCAATCGATCCAGGAGATTATTGCACTGTTTCAAATAACATCAAGGCTCTGAGGAGGTTGATATAGCACATACATGATCGCGATATAAAATCAAGAAGCTACTGAAAGTCCCACCCTTGAGCGACAAACACTGCCGTGAGAAACTAGAAAAAACCATGCACTTAATCTGACAGATTAGATGCGTCTGTCTGAGGGTTAATGAAGTAAGTTCCTAGTCGTCTCGACCACTTGCGACCCCCCAACAATTGCTCCGCGACCCACAGGTTGAAAAACACTGCTCTAGTATAATTAGTTAGCTCGAGGCCATTGCCTCAGAAGAGTTTCTGAAAGATATTCAACCTACCCCTATAGTAAACCATTAACGGTCTCCCCTACGGCATCTACCATCGACTAAATCCTGTCGATATGATGAAATATCAGAATCGAATATTCCTCCAAAATCAGTCAAAATATGCCCCTCGCGATGTAATGGCCGGTAAATCCGAGTCCCCCGCCCATCAATCTGGATGGCCGTGTCAGAAAAATCACCCCAATTTCAGTTATCCCCCAAGATAACACCATCGAACGGTTCTAATCAGACTCCGATGAGTAAAATTATCGAACCGGATATCATTGCATCAAATTTGCGACACGCTTGGTTGTGCCTGTCCAGGTCGGTCGGTGTCGCGGGGTATCCGGGGAACGCGTCTGTGCGTGCTTGCGAAATTCCCGGTAACCGTGTGCGAGACAGCCTTCCATCATCACCGATGTGATAAAGCGTCCTGCCCCAACTCGGGCGAGAAACTTCATGAACTCCAGTCATAATAGATGTATATTATAATTAACTCTAATAGCACCCTGATTTTGTATCACAGTGAATGAGAAAACTTTGAGTTCAAGTTTGCTTCGACTGGAACTACATTAATAATCCTGAGTTGGTTACTTGTCGTGAGTCAAAGATTATTCGGTTTTTTGGGTAGCATCCTGATCTTTCAATTGAGGATACAAATGGGAGATGGTTGCATTCAAGGCAGGGTTCGAAAATATCATGATATTTATATAAATATCAAAATATCGGATATGTATCGATATATATCCGATATACAGGGTGTTTCCTAAACATGCGGCAAAAATTCAGGGAGCTGTTACTTGGACTATTTTAAGAATATTTTATCCTTTGATGTTTTTGGAAAAACCTCTTTGTTTCGAAGATACAGGGCGAACAACATTTTTCATATTTTTAAAATTGATAATAGTATAAATAAAAATGCGTACCGCACTGTGTTTACTAAGTAGGTACAATTTATTTTTAAATAAGACATGCAATGTGGTTTATGCACGATGGTGCACCAGCGCATTTTAGTTTGGTTGCTCGTGAGTTTTTAACATTAACATACGGAGATCGCTGGATTGGAAGAGGTGGACCTCATTTATGGCCTTCTCGTTCCCCGGACTTAAACCCCTTAGATTATTTCCTATGGGGCCATCTAAAATCATTAGTTTATACCACTCCAGTAGAAAATGTGGAAGACTTGCGAAATCGGATCATTGCTGGGTGTAACTTAATAAGAAATGATCCTGGTGTTTTTGAAAGGGTTCGGCAGTCAATGAGGAGAAGATTGGATGCTTGTATGCTGGCTGGAGGTGGTCATTTTCAACAGTTTTTGTAGGTTAAGTTAAATTTTCATGTAATTTTTCATAATAAAATGTTATTATCTAAAATTTTGTTTGCCCTGTATCTTCGAAACAAAGAGGTTTTTCAAAAATCATCAGAGGACAAAATATTCTTAGAATAGTCCAAGGAACAGCCCCCTGAATTTTTGCCGCATGTTAAGGAAACACCCTGTATATCAACTTTCTGATATTTATTTTTACAAACAATTTTTCAAATTTTTTCTTTAAAGAAGTCAATGAATCAAACGTATTTAGAAGTTCATTTATCAAATTTATTAAAAAAACTAATCAAGATTCTGAAAAACATAAAACAACAAAAAACATTTAGTTGATAAATTTATAAAAACTTCTTTATCCGGATTATTAAAAATTTTCTGTGCAGATGCAGTGGCCTCATCCTATATCAATCTCAAATTGCTATTACATACTACAAACTTCAGCTGTATACGTGAACCTGCTTTCTGTTAGAAAATTTGAAAAAAAAAACAAGAGCACAATGAACAGTGCAATGACGATTTTACGGCGAAGTTATAACATCACTATCTGGATTCCCCGATTGTACAAACGGTCGGTATGTCGGTATACATTGGTGACATTGGTGTGCTCTTAAATCGCGATTGATTATGAAATTTTTACGCACAGTCGCAAATTTTGGTAAATTTATAAATATCCTTGATATATATCAATCCTTATAAATATCGATATATATCATGATATATATCATGATATATATCATGATATATATCAGGATAAATATCGGCGATATATATCGGTCGAACCCCGATTCAAGGTGGTGTGGATCAACGAATCTTAATATATAAAACTAAGTCGGCCAAATTGTTGGTTACACCATTTTTAACTCAAGATTGGATGAACTCTTTTTTATGAAAGATTTATGTTGGATTCTTCTACGGTGGGGTTAACATGAAATACATTGAAAGTCTGAAGTATTTGATGAAATGAAAAAAAAGCGGTAGAGCCCTTTCTTCTGATTTCAAATAATTTTCAAGAATCTTTTTGAGATTATCTCTGGCAGTTTTCTATAAATATAGAAATTTTCTGCCAAACCTGAGGCAGTTGTGGAATGCCAACAAGAACGATGCGATTTTTTCATATCCAAGGAACCGTGGATAATGAAAAACCTGATATTCATATTATTCATTCATCAACTGTTAGTTCAATTGGGGATTCAAATTACCCATATATACTCCTAGATAGAGTCGATATCTTTTTACAAGGTTTTTGAGGATTTTCCGCAACATTTATGGAATATATTCAGGTTGTAAATTTTTTTTTTCTATTCTGAATTTAATGACTTCAATATTTTGCGGACGGGCATTTTATATTTTAAATATTCCCATGAAAAAGTGTCCAATGATGTTAGGAAGGGACTATCAGGAGACCATAGATTGGAGCTTCGATATAAATAAATCACAGCATTCTCAAGTGGCGTTCTACAGCTGCCTCAGATTTAGACATAAAACTTTTCAGATACTGCCGAAAAAAAAACCCATATATAACCATCTATAAATATTTAAAATCAGGGGAAGAGCTCTACCGATTAGGAACATAAATTACAGGGTGTATCATTTGAAAAAAACAAAAATTCACGTTGAATTTTCAGTTTTACGATGCCTTAATGCAATTCTCTGTACTGAATTCTGAATGCCCATAAAAATTTAGCAAATTTGCCCATTTGAACGTTTGTGTTTTACCAATATTAACTGAACTAGCTATTGCGTAATATATAAACAATCACCCTGTACATACCGATTTCACTGCAATTGAATTTTTTGTATAATTGTACTTTTGTATTTTTTTTTCACCCAATATATTTCCTTCGAAAAAAAGCAGCTAGTTTATCTAATTGCTTTTTGACACAATAAGTCTCACTACCCAATCCCTCACGTTCTTTAGTTTCTGGGACAGAAAATGATTCTAAACAAGTCTTGGCTAACATGCAAAAATAACAGCAGTTTCCATACGACAATGTTTGTCGCAACACATACTCTACAGGACAATTTTATGTCCACTTTCAAGGTATAATACAATAATAGTTCTTTATAATTATTATAAACCCTTGCTGCTGAACAAACTCTCACTTTATTCGATAGTTTCGAAATAATAATTAAATAAAACGATATGTTACTTCCTAGTTCATTTAAAATAATAATAATAATAATTGTCTTTATTGGGCGAAAGTTTAGCTTACGCTATTCTCACACATCAACCCTGAAGGAATTGAAGGAACAAGACTTTTGATTGTATTTCAGTTATAAAAATTTCAATTATCAAAAGGAATAATAATAATAAAAAAATTCCGAAATAAAACGAAAATCAATTCTCACTATCAGAAACCAATTCGTCAAATTTTGTTCTGAAAATATGGATGGATGAAGACAAAATTACTAATCAGAAAAATGCAAAATTCATGTGAAAAATTCAGAAACAATCCATTTCTGACTCTTCTTTAATTCGTTCATTCATCTAAAACTTTCATTGTCCTAAAAAAAAATGTATTGAAATTATTCAGTTGACACACCTGAGCTGCCCTCAGTATGAGGGAGCAAATGCCTTCTGAGGAAAAACTTTCATAAAATAAATATTTATTAACCTTCTCACAATTTTCCTCCAACTACTCTAATTCACTGTCATGTATTTGAGTCGATACTACAAAAAAGTCGATCGCTTTCATTAATTATTTAATCAATTGATTAATATTAATTATTGCTTGAAATTTGAACTGAACATACTTCAAATATTCATTCATTGTGACAAAAATAAAGTAATCTATTTTTCACGATAAATGAGGAAAATATAGATAAAACAAAAGCCAACTTTTTCATTCGATATTTTTAATTTAACAATTATTGTATGTTCTCGTTTGGTGCTCGAAGGGATTTTTCTTACGTCGACATAAGATAAGACGGTTTCATATATTTTTACGCTCCATCGCGGGTTGTGGTGTATTTGATGGTCTTTTCATGAGCACGAAAATAAGCCTTTCATACATTATGATTATGACCTATAACGCCCGGCCAGTTGTTAAGCCGCTTAGCAGGTGTTGAAGCGAAAGTATCTTTCATATCTCGTTAAAACAGAGTCAGTTACCGTATTCTCAACAAGATTAGCTTCTGCTTTAGAGGACCAATGAAAATGAATGAATTTTTCGAACATTCTTCAACAACCTGAAGAATTTCCTTTTCCAAATGTATTTCAGAAGGCGTCAAATGTATGTATTTCAAAATCATCAGAAAACAGAAAATGAATCCCAGAATAGTAAATTGTATTTCGGAAAGTGTCAAAAGTTTTCAGAAAGTGTCATATGTGTTTAAGAAAGCGTCGAATTCATTTCGGGATAATTTTGTATTGTATTTTCATGAAAGACATGAAACTATTCACTCTGTAAATCGAAACATATCTTGAATATAGTACACGTCCGTGAAGTTACTGAATATCCTGCATAAAAATTAATGTAATGAATATCTATACTCATATTGTAAAAGTGAATATCCGTGTGTTTATGTGTTTGTTTGTCCACTGTCAGGAACCATTTGACCGATTTTGACGACACTCTCACTTTAATTCAGAGAATTTATTTTGGGAGGTTTTCATACAGGGTTCATTCCTATATCACGAAGAAATGAGAAGAATATCCTGTATTCATGATTAACTCGAATTTCAGGCTCTCAAGGCCGACGCTGGATAAAATGAAGAAAATAGAGAAAAATGGTCAGAGACAATTTTTCAGTACTCAAAAAAATCAATAAAAAAGAGGGCTCCTGACTGGTATGAAATTAATTCATATTAAAATGGATATGATTGTTATCTGCGGCGCTGAAAAATGATTTTAGCTTGTTCAAAAGTAAAATAATTCATAGATTACGAGAGTACCACTGATTGAGAATTCATTCGTAATAATGAAAAATTGAAATATCCATATGTGAATCACTTTGTCAGTAGTTCCAATGCACACCATACTGAGTAGATTGCATTTTCATTTTTGATCCATTCAGGCTCTTAAGCCAAAACCGTTATAACGGGCAAACTGTAAAATCACATTTCTAATACCTATTAGTGAATGTAGAAACAATGTGAGATCAAATAATTGTGTGAGATCATAGTTCATACATTGTTTGAGGAATTGCCATTTTTAATGATGTTACTTTCAAGGTATGATTAAATTCGATTTTGATATCTTGTTTTATGATCAATGTGAATGAATGTTTCTTTTGAGAAGAAAAAACGATTAATTGTTCATCTTAATTAATACCAATTTGAGCTTCACATTTTGAGGTAAGAGCCTGGATGTATTATCTGGAGAATGGATCAAAGAAATTAAACTACGATCCACTCAGTAGGGTGTGCATAGAAACAACTGACAAAGTGAAACACTTTTCCATATATAAATATCTACATCCATAATTGGACTACTATTATCACAAAAATAAATACATTGAGGTCAGTCGAAAAACATTATTAAGTTAACATAGAAGTAGCCTTTCCTAATTCCATTTGAATATCTGAAATACATTTGATGCATTCTGAACTACATATGATACTCTCTGAAATTAATTCATTTTTCTCTGGAATTGACTTTACTATTGTGAAAATCAGTTGATACTCTCTGATATACATTTGACTAATCTGAAATTCATTTAACGTTTTCTGATATACATTTTATACCTCTGAAATAAATTTGACGCTTTCTGAAATACAGTTGGAGAAGTTGTAGAAATCGCTCAGTAATTATGAAAGGAATGGCCTAAGTCACTGCATGTGGCGTATTTTTTGCTACGTCTTTATGTCATCGAACACTATGAATTGTGTAAAAGGTGAACAAAATTTGTTGTCTACTGATCTCGAACTATCGCATCTAAAAGTAAACGGACAACATACCTCAATACATCAAATTCTGAAATCAGAACTGACCTTCAATTTCTAGATTTTGTGTTATGAATGAAAATTCAGAAATAGCTATTTTCAATAACCTCAAAATTATTGCTTCATTCAACTCGGAAATGAATGCTTCATTATGAAGGGAATTTTTTGTGATTTGTTCGAATATGAAAGTGTTGATTTCATAATTTAGTCATTTTCAATATACGATTGTGATGCCGGAATTTTCATTGTGAAATCGAACTGAAAGTTCTCAGTTTTGCTGCAAATTTTTTACTGATTGAAAATATAAATGATATGTAGCATAATATTTCTTGGTTCCATTCCACCAGTGAATAAAGAAAAGGAAGGCCTTTTCATTACGACTGTTAGGTATGCATTCCTCTATTCTAGTCTCGTTATTAAATACCGCAAACAGTGTGATAATGAACTCATTACAGCATGAATACCAGCTATATTTTTAGCTTTATGGTTCCAACACACGTTAATTCAATTTCCGTAATTTTCGTAACAGTCACACTTATTGCCAAGATACAATACAAAAGTCTCTGGAATAGTAGAATATAAGAAGTGGAGAAGGCACTGATATTTTTCCACATGCTCAAAATTCAACAACGACCCAAGAAGTGGTGGGTTTTAGATTGAACCTGTGTCAGAATAACCTCTTTGCACAAGTAATATACCTCATATTATTCAACTCATTATATTTTTTCTTAATCGATGAAACATTCCCATGAATATCGTGAAGTAATTTTCTCGTTGAAAAATCTTAATTAGCGGAATCCCACAAATTTAATGAATACCATTTCCTCTTCCACTTCAACTGATAAAATATTTGGATTGATTGTCACAGCTCTTATTACACAGAAAAACTCGTATTATCCATTTTTTATCGTATGGTTTTGAACGTGTTTCCGTTAAACAAGTGGGTATAATTTTTCAGAATCTGAACTAACTGTGATCAAATTTCCTCACAATTCTGAATATGTGTAAGAATATCAATGCCTTTTGCACTTGTATTTTAAATAGCTATTGTCATCAGGTGGAGCACATTCTGATGCCACTTTTGTTCATGTTTCACGTTGTCTTTTTGGGAACACCTATTAATAAATTGAAATTTCGGAACTTGAATAAAATCTGATTCGTTAATCATGAACTTGAAATATAAACTGATAGTGCATCAAAGGATTGTCCTGTCCTTGAATTGCTAATTAGATAGACAATTTCGACCCATGACTCTCACTTCAATTTTGTAATTGGGTGAGCTTCCTCTCACAGGATGGAACGATGTTTCTTGTAAGATGTTGAGTGACTTTTTCATAAATGTATCACAAAGTCTGCGTTCAATTCACCTACTCCGACGAAAACCACTAGAAGGTTGCTAAGACTTGTTCGATTCTCAAGTCGATTTATCGGGTTCATTATAGATGAAATTGCCTCGAACCGGAGCTCCCTCTCGACTCCGATGAATCAACTTTGGTGCACTCATATCTGAAAGGAGGCTTTTTCCGCATCGGCCTGGAAGTCCGAACGGCCCTCCAGTTCGACAAACACTCAAGTTCCGCTGTTGCGAAGTGAACGTCCCGAATCTCCGTAGCATTTCACAGAAATTGTCAAAAGTTCTATGGCGAGTTCAAACACGAAACCCGCAATTCAGGCGGAACAGAACGGACATGTGCTTGGTGACATTCAAAATATCGCCGGGTCTCTTGTGGATAATTTCGCACAATAAAATCCATTACCGAACAGCGTCCGTTGAAAGCAACCTATTAACCGGAAGTGTACTGTCCTAACTAATGCAGTTAGTGCAGCTACGTTCAGCTACTTTTTACGTAACTCACTTACATTATTATCGGACCCACACAGTCACTCACTGACACTGCTATCTGTCCCTTTGTATTTGGGGAAGCAGAAAAAGGACGACCGACCCTTTGAAATACTGGACGGCAGCAGGACCTTTTGCGCTGACGAAGTTCGTTACTTAATTAAAGGCTTTAGCGTCGCTCCTGACGATATTTTGGATATAAACTTTTTATTATATGAGCGCTGGGGCAATTTTCCACTTTATACGCCTCTTCTGATTGGATCTGAGGAAGTTGCGTGGTCTGAGAATGTCCTGGTCGTTGGGATTTCGCAATAATTATGTTTCCTCTCTGATGACGTTATTGCGAGAGAGGGAATTTCTTTCATAATACATATAAAATTTGTTTTTCGAAAAGCTGTTTGTTTTTTTCAATTCCGATGCCAAAACAACTAGTAACTCATAATGAACAAACTCAAGAGGAGCACACGAAACTTAATGAAAGAATATAAGGAAAAAAGCATTTCATTATAATATTAAGATATATATGAAAAATTTTTCAGAAGAAGAAATTCTCAAAACATCAAATGTAGGTCTCAACATTAATTACATACATAATAAATAATCAACATGGAAAAGACCGGTTTCAGACAAGTTTCAGCATAAAGGGTAATATTTTAATCTGAAAAGAGAATCGGTTCCCAGATATCTTCAGAAGAACTTGGCGAAAAGCACGTTATATTCTGTTATATAAAGTACAGACCAGTTCAAGTAGAATTCGAAAAACTAGGGTTGACTATTCACCTGGGATAGGTTGACTATTCTCCCAGTGCACTACTCATTTCTTCATTGAAACCAATAGGAGAGTTTTCGTCATCTAGAGTGAACACAAAGTTGATTATTTTTCTGAAATGTTTCATCCTCATCACTTTCATCATCCTGTTTTCTTCAGAAGACTCACGAAGGTTTTTTTGTCTTTTTTCCGTTCCTTCCGGGTGACATTAGTCTTTCAACCACGAACAAGCATTCAATTCTTAGTCACATATCACAACCTTAGAACTGCGACGAAATCAAATAGAAAAATATATATGACAGAAAGTATACAGGTTGCAACTTATTAAGTATAAAACATTTGAGCAGGTGATTTCTCATCGAAAAAACATTGGATCTTTCATATAAAGAAACTTCATTAGAGCATCCCTTGTTAGAATACAGCCCTTCGAAAAGATTTCATAAAATATTTGATCGAAAGCAGTAGAAGAGTTACAATATTGAAATCTACTTCTACTTCCAAATAGACACTTAGCCAGTAATTCATTTGTTTCCCCCATGGTTGTAAGGGGTGGAAGACGCAAACCCTAATATCAATTTCCAGAGTAACTTTCTTCTTATAATTTCTTCTCTATTTAAAAATTCACCTCGCTTGTTTCATTCTTAACAAAAAATGTTTCCTGGGTTCACTGTCGAAAAAAAAAAACAGTTCACAGCAAAAAAATCATTGTACGGAAACTACAGAGGTATATCGTCATGAATGCGAAGTGAATTTTTATTGTTAATTCCTAGTTAGTATCTGCATTAAACGATTGGAAAGTAATAGAGTAATAAATTACTGGCTGGGTGTGTTTTTGCTAGAAGAACTCTGCTTCTGAAAAATAATTTTATACAAATTTTATGAACCCCAATCAAGGAGCTGCATTTTAATAAAGGATGCTACAATGAATTTTCTTCAATGGAAGATCCTATCTTTTTCTTCGATGAGAAATAACTTCCTTAAGGGCCAGTTCCATGATCGATTTCAAAGTGCCTTTAATATTGAAGCTCCTTCAAGTTCAACTTTTCGGTTTCAAAACACATTTCAGGTTCTTAGAGCCACTTCATATTTGTAGGCCCAATCTCGGGTCTTTATCAGCTAAAGTATCCTTTAGCCCTGAATATATCAATAAATTCCTAACCTCTCGAGTCCAAACTGTCGACTCATTTGAGGTTAGTTATGTTGTGTTTTATTTTGAAATCAACTTTCACAACAAGAGATAATGAAGCGAGTACAAGAATAAAGTATAATATTTGAATAATAAAAATGGAAAATGAAGGAGACCCGTGATATGAACCAATCATAAGAACCTAAATCATTTGAAATGAGAATACGGAGTATGGAAATTTCGAAATTTGAAATGAGACTACAATATTATACACCATACGGCGCATTATAGCTGCAACTGCAGTATTGCTTGCAATTGATATCAATGAAATGTTTCTCATTAATAATTTTGAAATGAAATCAAGTGATAATCAAAAAATTTTTGCTGATGCAGTTAATGGGAAACATGTTTGAAATTCAATCACAACAGGTCATTTTACTATATTGAGCTGATATAATTGGTGAAAATAAATGCTTATTCAAAGATTATGTTCATTCTATTCTATTTCAATTTCTAAATCTAAGGCTCCCTTTGTGTCGTTTTGTCAGCCGCAATCATCAATTCAATTTTTTTTTTGTAATATTCAGTTTGGGGTCGGTCTTAACCCCCAAATTTCTAGGTTCATATTTCAAATTTGAACCTAAACGTTATATCCGCTGTACATGAAAATAACATAAGCTCATTCAATTTCAAGATTGCTATATTCAACTGCAACCTGCAACCGCCTATTTTAGGTGAAATGAAACGATTTCAGTTATGCCAAACCTAGAACATTCCACCTAAAGTCTTCTTTACGTCAAGTTCCTCTCAATTTCATTATGAAATTGGGTGAATATTCAAAGTGACCTACAGCTTAAACTGTACTCTAATTAAAGTGTACTTTAGGAGTTTATTATAAAACTGGCCCTGAATGTTTCACACTTATTGAGTTACACCCAGTAAACATACAGGGTGGCCTTTTGAAAACGAAAAAAAATTTGTTTAAGTGATAAAATTAACTAACGCATGAATATTTCGAGAACTAATGCATAAAATGAAAACAACTACTGTGCTGAAATCAGTATAAAAATACCTTTCAAATGAAGTATCACTCACCCCATCTTCCCTATTCAAAAATTGGGGGTGAGGGTTGTAGTAGCAAGGATTGAAGATATAAGTTGTCCCCCTCGAAACAGAAATCGACCTGTCCGAGCAAAATTATTTCGTCTGTAATCTCGTCTGTTTCGTTTTCAAATGGCAACCCTGTATATCGAATAGTTGCCATAAATTCTTTCACAATCAATAACCTCAGAAAGATGTGCATCGATACAAATAATATTACGAAAAAAATAATAACTTTCGTGCTTTGTAGCAGGTGTGCAAGAGCATAAGATACGATTTTAGAGCACTCAGTTTGAGGTTGTGTTTACAGCATTCGATATCCAGTTCATTCATCTCTTCATTAACTACGAGTTCGAATGTGGTCCTTAACTTCCGCATATGCTTTAACTTATTTTGATCGATCTCTATCGAATATATGCAAAAAAAAGTGATCAAAATGGAATCTTATGGCACACCAGATAGTATTTCACTCAGATTTGATAATCTACAATCTGGAAAAACCGTTGGCAAAGGCATGACCTGATAAGGTTACAAGAGTACAAAGTCATTAAGTTGAATATTGGTGAAGGAAGCTCATGGTTGATACTTTCAAATGCCTTGATGAAATTTTACATTTTCACTGCCACCATGACAACCCTTTTTTTAAGAAAATTTTGTTTGAAACATGTTTTATCTGAGATGAAGAAAAATAATATACCTTCCACCCTGAAAATATGTGATACGCGAATAATAATTCTATTCGGAAATCTCTTTTCGAAAGATATACCCATATTCAATCCAATTGATCTATTTTATTCAAACATAGCACAGATTGAAAGCATTAGGTTTCTCGACTAGAAATTAGCTGATTCTTTCTTGGGTAGAGGGAGGGAGATAAACCTTTTTTTTCAAAGAGATTCAGTACTTAATGACTGCAAGGCCTGACACTGATTCAAGGGATAATGGAAATCTTTTATGATTCGGCACACAAATCCAGCGAGATTATTCAATCTTGCCGGAGTCAGAAAAAGCCTAATCAATATGTACCGTCGAGAAAGGCTTCGGCTTAGATCTCACGGCAAGGATAAAATGGAGCGAGCGTTGTTACAACATGAATAGCCGCTCGGATCTTATTGGGTATTCAGGGTAAATTGAAAGAGACTGATAACCATTTTTCATGTCTGAGGATTACTCGGCTCTTCCTAGCTCAACAGGTCAGGTCGGAGCTCCAAATCCACAAATATAAAAGGAATCATATAATTCGGTGATGAAATGTTTTGATCCTTTGATATTTTCCTATTGAAATATCCTTTGCATCATCTTCAATTAAAAACCGGCATCGCTTGAAATTAAAAACGAAACTACGTGTTGCGCTGAAAATAAACCAGCAACATTCACCAGATGTTCATTTTAATTCGCACGCATTTCAATTCGCAAAAAGTTACATTTCAAAACAGGCAAACAGTGGGAAAAAACACCTGCTATTTCATTTCCACACAGTTTCTGTGCGGAGAAAGAATAGCAATGATTTTTCTCGCACACTTTCATTACAGAATGAACTGAACTATAAAAAGACCAGATTTTCTTAACTGAAAATAGGGAGGATTCCATTTTTCGATTGAACGAACATCTGCCCCCCAGGAATAGCAGAAATGAGAACTATTCATCTGATAAGGACAACATAACTTAATGTTACATTAATGATAAATGATATGAAATCAATAAAAAATATATAAAACAAGCTCATACCCTCGGCTCCGCTCGCGATATATTTCAATTTAAAACGGTACTGATAGGTCAGCAACCCCACATTCATACCCTTGTATCGAAGGAGAGACTGCACGTGTATACATACATGTCGCGTGAATTTAATAATTTCTTGCTCGAATTCACACTCGTTCAACCTACTGTAACTTTCAAAGTATCCATTAGAAAACTATACTGTAATAAGCATATTTTAACAGGAATAAATGCGGGAGATATCAGTCACATTCATTTTTATATTGATTCATGCCATACCAGTCAAAAGCACTGTTCAAATTGACTATTATTTTGGATTGAATTCAAAATGTTGAAAATGGCTATCGTGGTATGTCCTCGGCAGTTAGACATATGCAGTCACTGACTTTTTTATAGAACTTTTTGAGCACTACAAAATCGTCTTCGACCATATTTCTCTATCTCTTATAATTCACGCACAGTCGACCGTAAAAGGCGGAAAGTACCGTAATTTCCCGTAAAAACTCTATATTCTTTCTTATTTCTTCCTTATATAGTGATGAACCCTACATGAAAACCTTCCAAAAAAATTCTTTATGATATAGTGAAAGTTTCATCAAAATCGGTCATCTGGTTCCTGAGTTTATAGAAGACAAACAAACACACGGACATTCACATTCCTAATTAAGTAAGTGAGTATAAGTATGGATAAATTTTGAACTATACATAGCGCCATCTTACTGATGGTGCTCATGAAGATAACGACATGTTAGATAGTGATGATCGGCGAAATCGAAATGTCCGATTTTCTGAAAAATTTGATAAACGTGAATTCAGGATTACCTGGCGGATTTCTGAAAAATTGGGAGGTTTATCGCTCAGTTTGTGTACTGACCTTAATATATCTCTATGCACAGAACGTCAACGATGACAGTATCAGGTAACGACAGGTAGAATTACGTTCGACATTAATGTGTATCAGGAATTAACAGGGACGGGCCCCAGGGGAGGGCATGTTAAATGTAGAAGTTTTGCAGACAAAAAACAAGAAACCTCCATTTTTTAACATTATAGGCGCTAATTATTGGAATTTATTAGGAAAATTACGGCCATCAAATATACAGGGACGTTGTTTATTTTATATATATATATATTCTTATGAAAAAGAGAGCTAAAATAATACAATAAATGTTGAAACAAAAAGTACCTAAGCTGAGGTAAAAAAAGAACGGGGTATCATAACATTCTTTGTATGATATTATAGAATCATACGATACTATCAACACTTGTATCATACGATACTATACAGCCAGGGGAAAAAACCTCAGCCGAAAAAACCTGCCTCCCCGTAAACAAAATAACATAAAATATCAGGAAAATCTTGAAAGACATCAGTGTGATCATCTTCATGATATCCGTCGATGGTCTCGGATACACAGATTCTTCCCAAAACGACTCGTAATTCTTAATCTGAAATGAAAAAAGACAAAAGCAGAAAAGAAACCGATTATTCAGAATAAATCGAAGGCATTTTGGAAATGCATTTGCTACTTCAAAAAACATCAGCATCAAGATTTCTTGGCCAAATAATGTTCGGAGATTTATAAATATTTATGACAGAAATGTCACAAAATTTGTTTATTTTATAAGTATGTTATTGGAAAGTGTCAACGAATGATTGTTGGTATTCACAAAATTAATGCCGTGCCGCCAGGAATTGCAAGAATTTTGTTATAAAATTGGAAGGGGTATACTAGACATTCACTAAGATGAACATCTGCTACACTTCTTATTGATGGTGGCGGAGACCACTCTTGACTTAAAAGACATGAAGGTTGAAAAGCTAGTACGGTAGCAGAAGAATATACTGAAGAAATACGTATCAATAAAAGAATACTACCAGAAAAATATAACTTGACAAAGAAGGTACAAGTACCTGTTCAGATATTTCTTCGAATGTTTCATCAACAGTTACGTCTTTGAATTGTTCAAATATTGTTAGTGATCATTTCAGTGGTGCTTTGAATTTTGGCGACACTTGTTTCAATTGTACATTCGATATCACTATAAATAACGAATAAATACCTAGATATAATTAGTTGCCCAATTAGTTTAATCATTCTAAGTTTGTAAGAGACAATGCTTCTTCTTCAAATTGAATTAGAAAGCTCGAATGCAATTACCGTGTTCAATCCTAGGATTGAAAGTATTGCTAAGCAACAAGCAAATTTTTGTACGGTAAGGGAATTGATGGCTTTTGCACCTGAAAATAATACAAGAATGTCAACACTTTTTGATAGTTGAAGAAAAAAAGACTATTCACTTAAACGCTATCGCAATTCATAAACAATTTTTGAAATTCGTTTTTGACAGTATGCATATTCATGACAGGCTAAAGCCTCGTTAGAGCCTTAATAATTAATCATTCAGAGTAGACACAACTTTAAATCTGGATTGGACTCAATACAGAATGACACTTTACAATGCAGGTGGGTATTTCGAATTTCCGATAAAGCAGGGAACGAAATATCAGTTATAGCTTTCTGCTTAAAAATTTAGATTTCAAATAACATTATTTTTCAAATTAAATTATGGATGTTCGGAGTTACTCCACGATCGTGAATTTTTTGAACGACTATGAAGAAACCAAGGCAATTTCACCTATTTCAATCCATTCAACTCCCCTTAGAAAGTTTCTCTGAACACCTCAATACTGAAAATTCATTCTTTTAATATGCCACAGAAATACGTAACAAACTGCAAATTATTCCTTTCTTAAAACTGTATTAGGTATTCATTATCACGAATGTACGAATTGTACATTTATCATAACTCATTCGTCGAATCTTGTCATAAGTCGAATCTTCTCTCATCATCTTTCTCAAATAAGACATCGCATAGTCAGGTTCTAGAAGTTCTAATCGTCATCCTCGAAACTGTTGGGTATAAATAAGATCTTCGATTTCGATTCAGTTATAGGGTATACAGGAGAATCCTCTGAAAATTTATGGGGTATTCGAGTCGAACCGAAGGCAACCGATGAACATTTTTCACGCCTGAGGATGGTCCGCCTCTTTTTTCCGACTCAACAGGTCAGAACGTAGCTGCAAATCTATAAATACAAGATGGGAAGCCCTCCGTATCCCTCCGATTTCCTTATTTCCCATTTACTGGAAGCGTCGAAATTTGATTTGAGAGCTTAACGAAACTCGGCCATTAAAACAATCCCCCGTAAAACACATCCCTTTCCTCAACGAGAAATGATGTTGCCGAATCCCGGTTACGACTGCGACTTTATCAGCGGAATGAAAGAAACGAGGCTGAAAGGGGCGACCGGGGTACCCTCGGAGCTCTACATCTGATTTGTAGGAAAGACGGGTCGGAGGAAAATTTCATTTTTCTGCCTGCAGGAAGCTGACATTCTGTCCTCATTTGAGGATACTTTCTGGAGTTGTAATAGAGTTTCGGTTCGTCTCATGAGAAATGATATTACGGCTCGAAACAAGGACGCTAAGTAGGGGTATGCACCGTTCGTTCGGAATTAGGCTGAAGGTTCTGAAAAATTGTGCATTATTTTTATTTAGAATATATCGTTGAAAATTTTTCATAAGAATTTATTATTATTATCGCATTATTCCATTCCATATTGTTTCTCCTTTGTCATGAACGTTTGATTCAAATTCCATGACCAAAATTCAGAAAAATGGTAAAGCGAAAATTGAAATGAAAAATTTGCCTGAATTGCATTTTATCTTTCATTTCACATGAATTCTTCCTTTTTGAAATTGGAAATTGATTGGTTCGTCATAATCAACCGTATTCTTCTTAACGAAGGACTCTCTGAAACAATAAATTGTCAGCTAGAAATCAGTACAGGGTGGGCAAAATTCGTGATACCTGAACCTAAACTTTCTAACTGTGAGGGACAGAGGAAATGACACATTACGGTGGACTTTTTTGTATAAACCGATAATGCCATTGACAGCATTCATTTATCTTCTTTTATTTTCGAGTTATAGGACAAAATTTAAATTTGAGCGATTTTAACTTTGGCCATTATCTCCGTTCCTGTTTGTGCTAGGATGTTGAAAGGAAAACAGTAATCAGGCACTTTTTTCATAGCAATCCAGTAGCGTACTCTGTTTTTTCTCTAGAGGTTTCTTTGGTGAGCTATAATAACATAAAGGTCTGTTTTTCTTATGGAATAATTAGTTTAAAATCGCTCAGAGTAAATAGCAATTTTTTTCTGTTTCAGAAATATCAGACATCGCTCTCAGATTCATTCAGATATTGTTTTCATGTAAAATTTTACATATTGAGTATTAAGTAGACTGAGACACAGAATAATATGTCTCTACGCAAGGTGTCATGATTTTAAGCGATGGAACACTTCATTTAATTCTCCGTGGTTTGATCCCTGTTCAGAGCAACTGTCAATTATAAGAATTTGAAGTCATTATTGCCGGCAATATGAAAATATTCGATAACTACGAGAAATTTTTTATATAGTGGCAATATTGACTTCGGATTGACAGTTACTCTGAACAAAGATCAAACCATGAAAAATTGAATCAAGTATTCAACACTAACTGTCAGGACAATTCTAGGATAATCTTAATCAACAAAACACGTCAATTTATAGATAACACCTTATTTTTGATTGATATTGCTTTAGATTTTTTAGTTCATTATTATTTCGATTCAATTGATTTTACAATTCGATTCAAAATTTCGTAAGTCTAATTTATTGCTCTTGTTCTATACTCTCGTTCATAAATAGTTCAAATATGGCTGACCCTGAGTTGCAGAAACGTCCATTAAAATTAAATGCTTCCTTAATTTCCCCCTCATGGAGGATTAGGGGAGTTTTGAGTGTGATGGAATACATGCAACTAGGGTTTGTCATTGGTCTCTTCATTGAAATCACAGCAATCTTCCTGTATTGTACTGAAATGGACATGTGAGCAAGGCACATTTGGCACAACAACGTCTTTTGCAATTGCAAAATAGGAGGGTTTTTCAGGAGCAGGTGGAAGTGAAATTTGAATCGGCTGTAGAGTTTTAGACCCCAGTCCTCTGGGTTCAGTTGATTACCTAGCCATGTTTTGATTCGATAGTAAACTCGATGGAGATTTCTGTGATTTTAGTGAAAATACCAATGACTCAGCTACATTTGAATAATTCATGAACATGCGGCAAGACAAAGTAAAAATTTGAAGAAAACATGACTGTTGAATTTGTTAGACTTTCCAGAGCTTCGATCTGATTCAAATATCCTGACAAATAAAAAAAATAGTTAACCCAGTAATAAATAGTTATATCAATAATCAAACATAATATCTTCCCTAAATTATTCCTAAATTGTCATGACAGTTGGGTGAACTAGGCCTACAGAAAAATCCACGGTAAAAGAAACGGTGGCGTTTCTCTTAAAATCGATTTCCAATGAACCCTGCAAAACAATTATTCTGAAATAGCACCACGAATAATTTTTTTCGCACATTTAGGGCAGATGGGGACTTCTGAAAGTTTGTAATGGTTAATCCTAGCTCTTCAGCAAAATTTGGCCACACTCCAATTTTTGTTATTTCGAATGTCTTTATTGAACGGACCACGTTCCATGTATATGCTCCAGCATATGAGGTAAGAATTGTTGTAGTGATGTCATCAACAGAGTTTATTGAGAGAATATTGGATTTCAAGGGATCGGTAGTTTCACGTGAAAATTCCAGTGGCAAAATGTATTGAAAGAAACACCTCGAGATGAAAATGATCGAAATATAATCAAGTGTCATTGAACGAAAAAAAAACTGATCACTCAATCAACACTAATATCTTTATACCCAGGTACCCTGAATTTCACTATGAAAGGTAATACAGGAAGATTCTAATGAATCTTTCATAAAACTTAGAGACGGAAAAACTAAAAGAACTTTGGAATAGTGACAGCCTATGGGGCTGTAACCCTGAATTCTATTGGCATACCAACAAAGTGTTCGCTCGTATGGTCTCTCAACGTCAACGACAGTAAACCACAACGTTCAATAGACCATCAACAAAGTACATGACGTTCGATTGGGTGGAAATCAAAGGGACGTGTGGTTTCATTTGTGGCTTCTATGATGATGTCAAAGCATATGGGTTGACGTTATATAAATTGAGGCATAACATTCATCCCATAATTCCACATGAGGTCAGAAAAATACTTACTAATAATCATTGACATGCAATATCCCGGTTAATGGAAAACTTGATACCCATGTCAATTGGTGGTTGTTCCTTTATTTAGCATTGTTGATGGATGTTAAAATGCATTCCTGTGGAAAGTTCATGAAAATATTCATATTCTTCTTGAATCGAATGTATAGCATATCATGTACACTGTGTCTCAAATTGGATGTGACTGCAAGGTGTCTCAGATATTATTGAAGCTATTGGATCCGAGTCATTGTAATCACTTCCTCTCACTAATAAGAAACCAAAATGCGTGGAGTGACAGATTATTATATCGAATTATTCACATTATACTAGGCCACTCTGTGTGTATTCCCAGCAGACGATTTTGTGAATAAATATCATTGAATTTTCCGTATGACTCAGGATTAGTGAACCATATAATAAAAAAACAGCACAATATAAAAAAACTTATATAATATCATATCAAATATGATATGGGTTGGCACGCCATCATTTGGGAAAAAACCTTGTGAAAATGTTCGTTGTAAACTCCATTTAGTGTTATTATATGATTATGGAATTCCTGCTTGGATGTTATTGTAAAGATGATTTGCCTCATGAGTATATGCTGATATAAAATGTATATTGATGAGGTGTGTCTACGTTGATAAAATACGATGATTTGAAAATCGTTGTTAAATAAGATAAAAGATAAATAAGATGATATGAAATGTCACATCAGCTTTAATTTTTCTTACCAAGCGTGTTCCACCACCAATTCACAATTTTCGAGCCATTACTCCGTCCAATAATCCGTCTTGATGAATAACTGAAGTGTGAAGAATGCAAAAGTATATAAAATCTTCAAAAAGATCCGATCCCCTTCGAGTCGACTGGGAAATTATACTAGGGACTCCTATATGCAGATTTGCTTCTTCATTCAACAGGTGAACCTGTGTAGTGGTGCAGTAATCTGAGGCCTGTGGGACCATTTTGCAGACGGGTTTGGTAAATGCATAAGTGATGACAGTCTGTTACGTTGGGGCCATGTCCGAGCCTCTCGATGGCCTTTACGTTCAATGCCACTGCGAAAGGATAAGTTTGTATGGGCCTCATCATTATTTCAGCCTCACCGAACTGACGGAATCATTCGGAGTGCTGAATTCAATTCTACGAGGTATGGGGATGAATTTTTGTTCTAGAAATAAGGGACGATGAAGACACTGATTTATTGCGGGTGGTATACGACGTGTTTTGAATAATTTCGTTCAAGTTGCTGAAAGTTTTTTCAATATCCTGAAAAAGATAAGAAAAAATTTGATAATTCTTTCGGAATGATCCATTCTTCAGAATGGTCATATCTCATGAATAAAATTGCAATTTTTTTTTCGTTGTAATGAATCATATTTCGGAAGTCGCAGTAGAAAAATTAATTATTCTATGAAATTTGATTTTTGATATCGGAAACAAAATGTGGCTACGACTGTGAAAGTAGCAAAAAGCGAAATGACTCAAGAAATCTCGAAGTATTTTTTTCTTCAATTCAATTTATTATCCTGAAATATCACCTCTTTGATAAAATTGTCGAGTAGTTCAACTCTAGTTATGTTATATCCTCCAACTCAACTTCTGGACTCGAATTCAGTTTTTATCTGGAGTCGACTAGAAACAATTTTCAATAAAGGAATCATTGTAGAAATATTGCGATCAAGAGAATATAATATAAAGGTTGTTCGATACATTTTTCGTCAGGAATTCGGTCAGATATGCTTATGAAATGGTTCAGAAATATGTACTCTTTGGTCCAGCTCCTAAAAACGACAGGAAGGCGTATTTTCCCAGTCTTATGAGCAGCTGGATAACTGAAACTTACTTTGAAGTTCTTATTAAAATGTCCAGAAACTTCATGAAAGGTATAATTTTCATTTTATGGTTTTTTGTTGGCAAAATGCTTCTGGATGATTCAATGAATACATTTTTCTATACCTTTTTGAATGAGATTTCTGGATCGTGTATTGAAATTTAGGTGTTCTAGAAATGAAATCAAATTCTATAGCAGATATATAGACATATTTATTTCAAAAATACATCAGTGTTAAATTTCTCAGAATATTATTTATGAGGGTCATATCAGAAGTTGACAACCGCATTATTTTTTTTGTAAGAAATGTGTCATTAATAAGTTTCTGTTGTTGTGTGGAATTATATCGGTATCTTTAATCAGTTTCATAACATCACCTTGAATTTAATTTCGTACATTGTGATGGAGCGTATTTGAATCTCACTCAATGTATAATTTACAAACGGATTAATCTATATTCGAACTTGATGAACCAGAAGGCGCTAAATATACGAAGGAACAATTTAAAAGATTTGAACGTGTTAATATCTTCAAAATAAACCGACACGATACACATAAATAGATTTCAGACATTTATGTTAATGTTACACCGATGGACGAGGTAATCTTGAATGACTGAACTAAAAGTTGCTTTCATACGGTGGGTCAGGTTCATGATTTTTTTCATGTCTTAGACAAAAATGTCATCCTCACTCTTGGTGGTTCCTCATGAGAGCTGAAAGAATTTTGTGAAATATTCTTCTTAGTTGAAAATTCAGTAGATACAACACTGTTTCATCCTTCAAAAAGTTATTCAACTGAAGGATTGGAATAATAATGTTTATATTCCAGAAGGTAGTGAATTTAAGTTCCTCCTTGTTTTGCCAGGCGATGTTGATGTCTTAATTTCTTTTTTTAGTGACGAAAAACATCTTCAGAGTCTGGCTGAAATTCATCATTGTATTAACAAAATACCACTTACTAATATCTCGCATTTCCTAAAGATTACTTGAAGATGAAGCTCATAAAAATGCTGCCTGCCCCATCTCAGATAGCCGTAAAAAAAGTTCGAAGTTGGTGAAGAAAAAGACGAAGAATTCATTTCATTCGTTTTGAATGAAACTTTTTGATCAAGTAGGTATAGTAATTTCTTCATTGGTCGTTATAAAATGAAAATTATTTGGTGCTTCTTATTGAAATGAATATTTTTCAACATGTCCCATCAACCTGTAAACTCAAACATTATATTTCCATGCAGGCACTAAATTATAATGATTTAATATGAAAGAACATTTATAGCAATAGAAATGCCGTCATGAGTTTACCACACCTAACAAATCATTAGACATGTCTAGAGAGGCGTTAGGGCTATTTCACATTACTCATATTGTCTTTCAAGCTGTACTTCTAATATTCTCAATGATCTGAATATTTTTCAATGCTTCTAGAATGGGGGATAAATATATTATCTATACTCACAAATAAGCCATACTATATATATTTTGACATCAGTACATGTTATAATACTAATACCATTTTGAACACTGATGCATTTTCCACTTTAAGTAATCATCATCATCGAGTAGTTGAAATTTCATTATTTATATATTGTTGTTGGCTCAAACATAAATGTTTTTAATTCTCTGACATGAAGTTTGTTATATATATAAACCGATCCTTCTGTTGGATTTTTGAAAAAACCTTCTTCATTTGAGATCGCCGACAGGAGGGATGATGCTATTATTGCCCCACCCTGTCACTGGAATGTTCGCTCCTAGCCCTTCGAATTTGGTAATAATCGATAAGCTTTATCTTTTCCGCCTTCCTCCTTCTTCGGCGTATTTCCCGCTCCAGAAGTAACCCTGTATATCCCAGGAAAGTATGCAATAAAGCTTTTTCAATATGAGCATCAGTTTTCAATATCCTCTTTTCTCTGATCATATTTACTGTTTTTTAAATTTTATTTGTATAGTGAATCTTCGTAATATCCGTGTGAGCAAACGATCGAGATAAATTTGAAGGATGGTAATAATATCTATTCTCTTCGATTCGTTAGAATTTTTGTTTTATCGAGAAACCGTGCAATTGCCGTGAAATATTCTTTTCAGATCTAAATACAGTAGAATCCGCTTATAATGACATCGAGGGGAAATGAAAAAATACGTCATGATAACCGGAAGTCACATAAAGCGGAATTTCAGCAAAATTGATGGTATTTTTCTTAGATTCAGTTTGAGAGAAGAACGTGGAATTCAGTTTTTGCTTTATTGAAAAAAAAAGGAATAGCTTCTCTTACAAAAAAAAATAAATATAAAGAACTTTCTCATTTCTTAGAAAAATAATCTGAAATTTTAGTTTGCGTTTGTTTTTTTTTGACTTCGAATAATTGCTCCTTACGGCATTGTGCAACTTAGAAATGGCTTCAATAGATGTCATTTTATCCACAAAACACCAATAATCTCTTCAAGGATCTGGATTATACTAAAAAACATGTCGGCACGCGTATGTCTCGTGGCTTCAGGAAACGATCGAGCGGTCACTATAACCGGAAAAATTTTCGAAAAACCATGTTGTTGTATCTGAAATCATGTCATTGTAAGCGACAAGTCATTTTAAGCGAAGTCACTAAATCCGGACTCTAATGTTAGGAGTTTTGAATTAAACCAAACTCAACACTGCATTTGCGTCATTATTATAGCGATTGGTCAGTATAGCCGGCGCCATAATAAACGGATTCTACTGTATATGGATTTATTTTTTTCGAGATGAATTTCCTCCTAATATAAATTTGGATGTTTTCCCGAATGAATATTTGTGTGAGCCAGAATGTAACAAATTTTCAACAGAATCTTAGTAATTGAATATTCATTGATAATACACATATATTTCAATCCTTTTTGATAATGAAAATAAGTGTAATGCTATGTTATATGATGATAGTTGAGCTTGTTATTGCTCACGAGCAATAAATTAGACCTCTCATTTACTGGTTCATTTACCTATATTGTATTTTTCTGATTTTGAGATGAATCAAAATGAGAAATTAATTAATCAAATGTGCATGCCACTATCAGAGTCCATGGTGTTACCTGAAAGCGACGTATTGGGAAGTATTGTGCTATGTTCGTCCTTGCTGTAGTGAATATTGATGGCAGCTATTACTAGAAGCTTAAGGCGAGACATTCAATATCGTCAATCAGTTCTCAAAAGTATGTCTTTAACCCTGAGTTGTAGGAACGTCTATTAAATTTAATGCTGCCTCAATTAATTCTACATTAAATGGAATATCCTTGGCTACCGTCTATGGATATTCCGTTTAAGGCAGAATCAAGGCGTCATTAAATTTTAATGGACGTTCCTGCAACTCAGTGTGAATGACACAATTTGGAGATAGTATATTCTGAAGAAAACTGTGGAATGACCTAATCCAACACGAATGCGAAATGAATGTTGGTATTTCCTTCTGCAACATGTATAAATTTTCTCTCTTTCAGTAAAGCAATAATTTTAACTCAACACCAGTCTAAGGATTCCCAAATACTCGTATAGCTAGGAACATATCATCAAAGAGAACAAATGAACGTCGGCAACAAAACCTGTCCCACGTGGTGTCAACGTGGCGCTCTATTCTCCTTCACACCGTCCAAATGGACGTCCACAAATTTCAATTCAACAGAATGAACGGGCATTTGAAATAACGGAATTTTCCATTGTCTCTGGAAAGAGGGGATGGAAATGCTATTGCGGGGGTCGACGCTTCCTATTTCCCGAGTTCGCAGTTCATTTATCTTGTCCTGTGCAGTGACCTATTTCCGAAAGTATATTGAATGTTTTCTTACATCCCCACCATACTTCACTTGTTGTTCGCATGAGGGAACTGGCTAGAAAAGCGGAATTATCCGGACCTCAGTTGGATAGAACATATGGACTGGATCGATTGGATTCATTCTGAGGGTTGTGATGGAACTTCGAGTACTTTTCTTCATGCTTCGTATCCAGCAGATTTCCAAATGATCTCAATCTATGAGTAAAAAATGTTCATATTTGAATTTATGCATCATTCATGTCTGGAATGCCAGCTAGTCAATATTCGACATATTATGCAGTTTATTCGTGTAAAATGTTAGAAGTTTTCTGTTTGACAACAAATTGAATTATTTCTCAGGGACAGGCCGAAGCCAGATTTTGGGGGGGGGAGATCAATCGAAAATTTTCGAACTGTACGTTGAATTAACAGAAAACCGTTATAGATATTATGGTACATCAGAATCCGTTTATTATGACGCCGGCTATAGTGACCAATCGCTTATGATGATGCAAATGTAATGTTGAGTTTGGTTTCATTCAAAAATCCTCACTATAGGGTCCGGATATAATGACTTCGCTTATAATGACATGTCGCTTACAATGACATGATTTCAGAAACAACAACATGATTTTTCGAAAATTTTTTCCGGTTATAGTGACCGCTCGGTCGTTTTGTCAAGCCACTCTACCCTTTTTAATGAGATACCTAAGCTTTGATACGATACGAGACATACGCTTACCGACATGCTTTTTAGTAAAATCCAGTTCCTTGAAGAGATTATTGGTGTTTTGTGAACGAAATGACATCCATTGAAGCCATTTTTGAGTTGTACAATGGTAAAAGAAGCTATTATTTCAAGTCGAAAAAAAAAAACGCAAACTGAAATTTCAGATTATATTCCTAGAAAATGAAAAAGTTTCAGTTTTTTTTTGTGAGAGAAGCTATTTTTTATTTTTTCAATAAAGCAAAATCTGAATTTGTCGTTTTCTTCTCAAACTGAATCCAAGAAAAATACCATCAATTTTGATGAAATTCTGCTTGAAACTTTGACAAATCCCACTCATTTGTTTCCTCAGTTTTTAAGCTTTTCTTTATTTCATGAAGAAAGTGAAAATGTTTTTTTCAGGAAAATCTATTCTTTTCATTCTGCGGAAGGAGTGAATATTGAAAATCAAATTGTGAAAAATCAACGTTGATTCTTTAATCACCGAATATTCAATAATGTTTTCATTTCATAGAATCGTTTTGTTTTTGTGAGTACCTTTATGTATGTTTGAAACTTTGGGTCATACTTTTTGTTTTATTCTATGGTCTATCTCAAAACTTCAAGCATCATAAATCAAGATATTTTTCACAAAAAAAGCTGATTCCACGAAATGAATGAATATACATGATGGAATGATGGATTGATGAAACTTCAAAATTAATTACTCATCACTTTGATGAGATTCATAATATTGAAACTGCCCATCCCTAACATGAGTCCATTTCACAGAATAAAAGGAAAAAAAATTTTGAAAATATGTTTCGTTTGATAAAAAATTAGCCTTACTTTTGCATACAGGTTCCATGAAATAAAGAAGAGCAACTGAGAAATAAAACAGAAAATGTGTGTCATAAATCAACATACTTCTGAAAAAATTCCCAATTTACTAGGGTAACGGTTTTGCCCGAAAGCGGTCAAATTGAAGAAATAATTTTGAATATAATTTTCCAATTTGAGTAGGCAATTTCGAACTCTTTGCAGTGTTTATTGCGATAAGTGTTTGAAATTGAGGATAGATTTAGTGTTTTGAATGATTTTTGTTGTTTTGCATTCATGTTTCGAAGCTGAGTTCAGCTTTAATTGTTGAAAGAACCAAAAAAAATTGCCTTCCGATATTCCGTGGTCACTCCCCATAATTATTTTCACACTTGTTGTTCTTCGTGCATTTTCTATTCAAATCGGTTTCCTAATCTTCAATAAGGCACCACATAACTAACACCTCATTCTTAATCTTTTTCGGTTCATTATTGGAATTAATTTACACATATTGTATATTCGCATAACTAAAACACAATGAACGAAGAGCGTACCCGATGATGATTCTGCTTATTTGATAGTTACAGCTTGAATTCATGATACTAGATGGTTTTCTCATAACACAGTCCACGCGACGTAACTGAAAACTTCATAACTAGGTTACTACTTCTTGAGGCCGATTTTCTTCAAATACTCGATGATAAAAATTGAGGGTATACAATTTATTGCCGGTGATACAGTTATTATCAAGCATGATACAAGGAATACATATTTCCTGTATCATGATTGTCAAGTACTGATTACAAACTTGTTTCTTCTTATTCTGAATCCTTCGTATTTCATAACTCCCTCGGAATTATGTATTTCAACTGCTTTGAAATTTTACCAACTGTTTTTAACGTTTTCCAACTGCTTTAAAATTTTGCCAACTACTTTGAAATTTCTTCAACCTTCCAGAAATTTTTTTTCCCAACTACTCTGAAATTTTTCCAACCGCTTCGAAATGTTTCCAACTCCTTCGAAAATCTCCGACTGCTTTGAAAATTTGCCAATCTCGTTGAACATTAGGGGGAATCATAAGATTTTAAAAATGAGCTACAAAGTGCTAGTTTTCGAATGAACGAGCTTTCTGATTTATTTTCCATTTTCTCTATCTCCATCAATGTTCATTGTTATCACTGAGATGTTTTCTTCCTTCGTAAATTCGATAGATGAAATTAATACGTGGCATGAAGCCAACATACAAGATGTTTCAAAAATAGTTCCGTCTATAGGATAGGTGGTTAACTGAAAAATGATGCACCCTGTACAGCTAACATTTGCTTCTGGCAGTAAATATATTATTGTTTCGAACAATTTATCTGAAACATCTTCTTAGTTATGAACGAGGTGATATTTCGAGTGCATTGAGGGAAAACCAGATCACGTTTTTATATTCGCTAGTAAAACGTGTGAAAATGAACGGTATAGTGCTGATAATACACTTGAGAATGGATCACCTTTCTCTCTGGTAGGTTAGAATGTACTCGATTTTTATATCGTTCGCTCTCAACAAATATTTTATGAGCATTTTCTTTGCCGAATGTGAGGGACATAAAACGCTGCGAGATAGTGTGGCTAAACAAGTGGTTCTCATGATATTCACAGCCGGCGTCAGAGTTGTAGCTTTACGAAATGAAAATAACTTAGTCCTTGCAGGTAGCGCTGAAAAAAATCAAGACCATAATAAATAAAACAAATTCGGAATATTAGGTGCACAACATTACTTTCGCCTTTTTGTAATAGCTGGCGGTGAGAGGTTGTTGAAATAAAAAGATCGTAGAGATCATGCATGAAGTTTAACTCTTTTAAATATCCGAATTCTCGTCATTTGTCGGAGGTTTTATTTTTCTGCCTTAATATGAAGAAACCTATGGTGAGGCCTTTATTATTGAAAGAAGGTGCCTCGTCCTCATTCGTAATGTCAACGCCTATAACGTCTTTCAGGGGTTATTTGACTAGGGTAAAACAGGGAGACATGGCGCGGCGGGAGAGACGACGCAATCAGATAACTCGCGATTTCGTTGCACGCAGTGTCATGTGCCTAAGATAGATGCATGCAAACGTTTTACTCTTACCGTTCTTGAAAAATCACGTTGAGGGTGCAATTAAATTACAAGATAGTTAGTTGGTGATATATAGTTCGTAAGTACCGAAAAGTAAGCGAGGTGTTTAGTTCGATCCCATTGTTTATTAAAAATCCGGTGGGAGTCGACGATCTGTCAGAGACAGTTGGAAGTTGGATTATTATAAAAGGTATATTCATTAATGAAACGTAGTTATCCTCTCACAATTTTTTGTAACCTAAACACGAGCCTCATCCATCCCATGGGTTTGGGATAGATTAATTATTTATGACTTCATGACCACGTTTAGTTCAGAACAGTACATATACGGATTATTTTGGAAAGGGTGTGTAATCTCTCCCTGTTTACCCCCATAATTTCTTCTTCGATGAAGGAACAATATTATCATTGAATTAGAAAACCCTTATATATTTCAGGAAAACAATGTTGTACACCTAATATCTGTAATTTGGAACTTCGAGAGCTACAATTGTATATTCTAAAACAAGTTGCAAAATGAGCTCCTATTCCAACACGAATGAGTGTTGAAATTGCCTTCTGCAACGAGTATTAGACGATATTTTCTCTATTGCAGTAAAATTTTATGGAAAACTCACAAAATTCAAATAAAAGTTTAGATCAATGACTTTTGTATTGTTTCTTGGCAGTTGGTGTCACTAACGAAATTTGACAGATTGCGGAATTTGAATTGATTTGATTCGAAAATTGAGTGGATCGGAGGTCAGTACTGACAACCACAAAACGAAAAATATAACTGAAAACAATGCTGTGAAGAGTGTTACAGTCCGAATTTCATCACAGTTTTCGAATTCATATTTTCACGATTTCTGTACAGGAAGTGTGTTCCATTACCGGTAGATGTCATGTTGAAGATTCCTCAAGCCAATTCTTCATCAAAAAACATTACAACGATATAAACAATTCTAGTTTTTTTTTCAAAATACTTATCTCTCGAATCGAGTTCATCGGTGAATTCGTGTCGAATTTCTTTTTTCCATCGTAGCCGCTGCAGAGTTAAGAGTAAGATTCCGACGAACAGTTAGGTTTCAACCAGCATTTTTGGAATTAAAATTTTGATAGCTGAATTAATTTTGCTGTTGAGGCACTAAGCCATTAAATTTGGATAGCCCGGTCGGATTTTATTTCACTTTCGTTAATCTGCAATTAGTTGAAAATCCTCGATACGCAGGTAAGTTACTATTTAATCTTTCATAATTCAAGGTACATAATTGTATATTTTTTCTTATTTCATTCTTAGATTTTCTTCGTACGGTAAATTTTCATATCAAGACTTTTGTTTCTTCCAATTTTTTTTCTACACGAGAATTTTTTCATTAGAATAATTAGATATGACCTAAATCCATTTTTTCGAAAACCTATGTAAATTTTGTTGGCTAAGTATCCCTTCAAATTCCATATATAAGTTTTAATTTTTTTTTCATCTCATCAAATCGTAAAATTCACCTTTATAGGATATTCTAAATTTTGTAACTATTCTAATTGTAGATTCCATATTTTTGAACAAGTATTTTCAGTTCACCTCTGATTGTTGATTACCATATTGCCAGTGATAAATAAGTTCATTTGACTAAGTTTCATATTCCAAAATTTGTATATCAATTTTCAACCAAGAATCAAGCTTAGTGACCATTGTTCAAAGTGCACGGTATTATCGTCGGATTCATTTTACAAATTGTTCATTTTTGAATCAGACCGACCAAATTAGTTATTTCTCTTGCAATCACAGAATTTACATTATTAAAGAAAGAATAACCGTAGCAGGAGTTTCATTACAGCACTACTTTTAGTACTGTAATGAACTCATTACGATACTGAAATGGAGAAATGTTCTTAAACAACTTGGTTGAAGAGTTCGTGGTTGAATTTTATTCTCCCCCAACGTCAAATTGAATGTTCGATATTTTTCAATTCACAATTTTTCATCGCGATGCATCTTGTCGAATATGACCATAATTCGTTCTTGATGTATGCATTAAACACCCCACTTCAAAAAATATTTATTGACATAATGAAAATTTCATACTCGAAAATTAATAATTATTCGAGAAATGGTGACTTGTGTTATCAATCAGCTTACAAAATACTTTTTTCCCACGGAAGATACTCATAGTGAAAACAACCAGTTTCCACACATTAATCTGCACGTTTCATCAACTGATCAATTGCTTTTCTCATTTTAACAGTATCGTTGCGGATGACATTTGCGAAATGTTCAATGCTGTCTATTAATTGTTTGATTGAATATCCTCAGAATGAACCAGCTGTCTAAAATGTTTATAGATGAAACTATCTATGGAGTTGAGGTCCAGAAATCATATATTTTGTAGAACTAATACTTTCTCAAATTAATCAGATGGTTATCCACGGCCTACTAAATCCAACAGGCCGGAAGGTTAGACGTTGCCGTTGTTACGAGTAGCGTGTCTAGTGGTACGCGTAGATATAGACAGTATACGTTTTTCTTGTGCAATTCTCACTATTCTCGATATAATTTCGAATTTATTTCAATTCACAATTGAATAAAGAACTGTAGGGAGGAATACAAAACAGCATTTCGTTTATTTGCGAATAATTTCTTAATATTTTATCGCAAATAATCCAGAACTCACCACGAGGAGGTAGCTGTGTTATTGAGTTCCACAAGATTACAATCAGAATGAAAATTATTTTACTTTCTGAAGCGAATAAAATAGGTGGATGAATATCAGAAGAGGAAAAAAAATATTATTTCGCTATCGAAAATGTTTCAATTCCGAACATATTTTATTTGAACATAAAATAAATCCTATAATAAAGTCTGAATAAGTAAAAACAATTCTGATAATTGACGACTAAAAGTTGGTAATTTCCTGTCGGAAGGAGCAGTTTTTAGGATTCTATCACTAACCATATAGAATAATTATTAAGGATGATATTACTCAAAGTTTTGGGAAAATTGTTCAAGATAATTTCAGAAACCTGCTGACATAGTGAATATTAAATTTGTCGTGATGAATATCTCAAGTAAATAAACATTTCAAAACGTCTCTCTGAAATTTATATTGTAGAATTGAGCAGTGTCTTTCTCTTCAACGTTGGAAAAGAAGTGAGAAATTGCCTTGTCTTTGAAATGACAACCAAAGTCTGAATATGAATCGATCTGATCTAAGCATAATCATAATGGACAACTAATTTTTGTCTCCGTACCTCAGGATCAGTTCTTTTTGGAGTAATTGAAGACGTCATGTAACTCAGTTGATTTGGAAAAATTGAAGGAAATGCATCATCAGTAGTTAATTTATGAATTTTTCGCAGTATATTCATAACTGAACGACTTAACCTTAGGCGGTTGGATAAGAGTTATTTTTCAGAATATAGGAATCTCCAAAATGTTTTATACAAACTAAATTGTCTTTGTTGATTTTAAAACTACTTTCTCTATGAATTGCGTTAAGCCATTTTCTTCTCCTCGTGGGATCTTTCGGAAATCTAAATATTAACACCTTCTTTTCTCATTAGTGGACTTATAGTTGCTTTTGCAATCGGGGCAGTGTACTCAAATCTAAAATTTCCAAATGAAATTTTAATGAATATTAGAATGAAAAACCTCCCTGTTGATTATTCCTTCCAGATATGAACACTTAAAGTCGAAAAATTCAATGATGAACCGATACACACTGATCTTGCAACTGCAACACTTATCTTCACTTTCTTTGTTGATTAAAACCAATCACACGCACACAGCGAAAAAACACAAACCTCTTTACACGCTTCCCTGTCGAATTTTGGATACGCTTTTACTCTTACACCTTACGCACAGAACTGAAACCTGCAACTGACGTGTAACACCTCGACCCAATGTAGGCATTCCGGCAACGTTGCGTTTTAAGGCAACATTCTGGCCTGTTAAATATCGTAGGCCGCGGGTTATCTTAAGTTTTAGCAAAAAATTATTCAGTAAGTACTAAATTATGTTTAATTATAATATTTTATCCTTGCTACTTCTGTAAGCTACCATAATGAAGAGGTTGTGGGGCATCTGGCATCTCATCAAATAGAACCTGCTTGTCGAAAATAAGCTTGATGTATATGACTGTAGTCAATTGCAAAAATGGCCGTGGATCCTGTACTATAGTGTTCTACATTATCAATTGGCGCCAGCTCGATAGGAAAGCATCAGGCAAATCTACTGGTAAGGGGATAAAGTAGGTAGATTTAACTAGAGGGAAAACAGTGCCATCCCGCTCTCCAATGAATCCATAAGCACTAAACAACTACAGCTGCATCAGCTGTAGTTGGCACGAGTATCGCGTTCCATAATTTGTTGGAGAGAAAGGCCGACCGACGTGCATTAATCGATCGCAAACAGAGAATGCATTTCGCATTGTTGCGAATTTAAAAGATCCACTTTCGGCCGAAAGTCCATTAGTTATTCAGCGCTAATCGATTGGGTTTTGAATGCTCGCACAGGACTTATTGGCCGGTTGTAAATCACAGCAGAGAGAAAATAGTTTTTGGGAGCAACAGGCAGCCGTGATGGCAAACGGCAAGGACTGCTACATTCCGCGTCAGCAACTAGTGGTTCGCGGAGTTGAAAAGATCGTCCTTTGTATTATGTAGAGCGATTTATCCAGCAGTTGCAAATTGTCGATGCTTTATATCTTTTCGACGTTTCGCTTTCGAGGCAGCTTCTCACATTCTCCCCCGAAGAAACTGCAGTGTCAGTTATATTCATTTTCTTTGTTTTTTATATGTTCTTCACGAATGATTCGAACCCCTTCGTGTGCAACCTTGTGATGAAAACACAATCCAAGAATAATTCGAAGGATTCGATAAGAATACTCTGAAGATTTTGTCGTAAAAATTATAAGCGAGATATACTACTACTAAAAGAGCCATACAAATGCGAATATCACATGGTCGAAATATATATATATATATATATATATATTGTCGGTTTCAAAACGTCTTCTGACGTTGTCCGATGCCTAATTTCCACGCCAGACGATCATTGCATTGATCTTCAGAAATGTTTCTCTCATTCATGGCCCTCGATATTCCTTCCTTCCAATTCTTCCTTGGTCTCTCTCTCTTTCTCCTTCCTGTCGGTATCCACTCCATAGTTCTCTTAGGTATTCTTGTAATTGGCATTCTCTGGAGGTGTCCGTACCAAATCAGTTGTTTTCTTTCGATGTCTGTTGTCAGAGATCCCTCTATACCCATTCGGAGCTTCACTTCTTCATTCCTAATTCTGTCTCTCCGAGATATTCCTAAGGATCTCCTGAAAACGTCCATTTCTACTGCTTCCAGTTTCTTCCTGTTTTTTTCTGTTACCCTCCAAGTCTCGGCCCCATATAGAAGGCTGTTCTTAATGAGTGTTTCATAAATGTTATATTTTCGTTTCTTTCCTATCTGTTGGGACCAGAATATTCCATTGAGGCAACCAATCGTTCTTCTAGCCTGTGTTATCCTTTTTTTTATTTCCTTATCGTCCTTTCCTGTACTATCAAATATAACTCCCAGATAGGTGTATTCGTTACATGCTTTGATTGTCTCATTATTTTCTAGTTGAATATCCGAGAGGGCAGTTCCTATGGGAAGATATTTCGTCTTCTGTATATTTATTTCTAAACCCCATTTCCGGTACTCCTCTTGCAATTTTCTGGCCATATATTCTATATCGTCTTTGTCATTGGCCATGATGACCTGGTCATCTGCAAATTGAAGTGTAAACAGACACATCTCACCAAGATCCACTCCCATTCCTCTGCACTTACGTTTCCATTGATTAAGTGCTTTTGCAATATAAATCTTAAACAGGGTTGGTGATATGCAGCAGCCTTGTCGAAGTCCTTTATTAACAGCAAATTTTTGTGAGAGTTTCTTGCCCATTTTTATCTGTGATGTTGTCCCGTCATACATATTCTTCAAAGCTTTGATGAGTGTTTGGTTGAAGTTAGTTTCTTGAAGTACTTTCCACAGTCTATTCAGTGGAACAGTATCATATGCTTTATGTAGATCAATGAACATCAGGTGGGTTTCTTGATTTACTGCCGACTTTTTCTCTATCAGTTGTTTTAAACAAAATATGTTGTCATTGCAGGATCTTCCCGCTCTAAAACCTGATTGTTCTTCCTCCTCCTCTGTTTTGTATTCAGCCTCTATTAGATCTCTGATAATTTTTCCGTATAATCTACATAGTGTGCTAGTTACTGCTATGCCCCTGTAGTTAGTGAGTTCTAATTTATTGCCTTTCTTGTGAATAGACGTCAAATATGAATTCTTCCATTCATTGGGTATCTCCGTTCCATTTAAATATTGATTCATACACCATGTCAGTGCTTCGAATAGTTTTTCTGAACCGTTTTTTATAAGCTCTGCTGGTATTCCCTCCGGGCCTGGGGATCGTCCATTTTTCAGATCTTTTATGCGTTTCTTCACGAATTCGTTATCAACTACTATATTTTCTCCTTCAATGATTACTTCTGATGGTGATATTAAGTTGAATTCATCTCTATTTTCAGTGAGTAGTTCTTCATAGTATTCTTTCCATTCTTCCAGTTTTATTAACTCTATATTTGTTCGTGTTTTTTCGTTTTTTTTCAGTCGGCTTATAAATTTCCATACTTCCGAGCACCTTCTTCCCCCAATATAGCTATTGATCTCTTGGCATTTACGGTCCCACATCTCTCTTTTAGCTGCTGTTATTGTCTGTCTAGTTGTTCTTTTTATTTCCATATATGCGTCCCTATCTTCTTGTTTTTTGGTACTCATCCATCTTAAATATGCACTCTTCTTTATGGCAATGAGGTCTTCTATCTCTTCCGTCCACCATAGTTTATTACTTGCCTTCTGTCTCCATGGTCCAAGCGCTTCTTCAGCGGCCTTCTTCATGCTTTCTACTATGTTCTCATAAACCTCTTCTACTCTTCGCTGTCGGAATCCATCTGTAAGTTTCTCGTCTAATCTTCTCTGGTATAATGTCCTCGTGCTCTCATGTTCTAGGCTGTCCAGATTGTATTTTGTATAGGTCACTATTTCTGCCTGTTCCTTGATGTCAGTGTCAGTCCCTTTGAACTGTCTGTATGGAAAAAGAATTTTTGCTTTCACTAGATAATGGTCCGAGCCACATGTGACGCCTCTGTAGGCTCGGACGTCATTTATCTGTAGGGACGTGTCTTGTTTGACAATGATATAGTCAATTACAGATCGTAGATTCCTAGTTGTTTGTATCCATGTATAGGTATGTATATCTTTATGTTTGTAGAAGCCGTTTGTTATTTTCAGTTCATGACTTTCACATAGTTCAATAAGCCTATCTCCGTTATCATTTTGATCTCTTTCTCCATATGGTCCTATTATTTTACTGTGTTCTCTCCTTTCGGTTCTCCCATTTAAATCTCCCATAATAACTACTTCTCGGTTGTTTCCGATCTTAAGTATTTCATCGTTTAGCTTTTCAAAAAATTCATCCTTTACAGCATATGGTTCGTCATTCGATATACCGTACACACCTAGTATGGTAATTGAGTGATTTCTTAAGTTTATATTAATTCTTAGTATATTCTCGTCTACGGCCTCATAGAAGGTGATATTCCGTTGGTAGGTTTTTCGTATCAGAATTGAAACTCCCCTCTTTGCTCTTTGGTGTTTTTCAACTCCAGTATATATATGCACATAGTTTCCTATTGTTTCTATCCCGACTCCCTTCTTCTTTGTCTCCGTTAAAACGACAATATCCATATTCAATCTTGTTATTTCCACGATCACTTCTTCCATTTTGTTTGAAATACCCTGTACATTCCAGGTGCCCATATTCATTATCCTTTTCCGTAGCTCAGGTCGTTTACCGTGTGTCCCATCCGATTTTCCGAGGCTTCCATTAGGCTTTTTAGCAAGTTGAATTTTTACGCATAGCAGGGAGCTGGCCTGCTGCTACAACCCTCCTCCTTTATCCGGGCTTGGGACCGGCAGCAGTACCGCCGAGCTACTCAATCCACCCGACGATACTACAGGCGGAGTTATGGTCGAAATATTCATGGTTATTCTTTGATTAATAACTTCTGAAGTGCACAAAATTCAAATGTTATTAATCAAATCAAGTGATTTCTGCTTCCCATGCTGTTTATGAATTTCCCTCTCAAATCAAAAAAATATTATCATTACTCATACCATTTTTTCATAATGTAAAATACTCTGGTCAATACCATTTTATACATCGTTTTCGTACTGAATCTACAATGTTGCGAAGTTTGCGACGTTAACTAACTAAGCTATTCTCTGTTAAGGCAGTTAAAAAATTTCATTTCTGTGGTTTCCCAAAGATTATATTGTTTTCAAAATTGCAATTGAAGTCTTTAAATTTCATAGAGAGATGGTGGCCGCTAAATTCTCATTCGATAAAACATTTTTCATGTTATATTTATGAATCTGCAGATGATTTCTCTTGGATTTCGCATTAGTTTTCTGCTGTCTGAAACAGTCAACTTTAAGTGCTCAAACAGTGGTTCTAGGGAAACACATGAATGTGCCATCTGATCTTTGATATGGTAGAGATGATTTAAGAGCTTTTTTCATTTTATTCTCTAGAAAATTGACATCATTGCTTATAGATTGAAGACTGCTAGCAAGTTCATACTTGAAATAATTTTCAGTATAACGAACTTTATGCACTGAGTGATATTTTCAAGGCTTTAGGAATTTTTTTTGAATGAAAAATACATATACATAATCAAGGAAAATGCATGAAATACAAGAAATTAAAATCTTTGAATAATTTTCAATATATTGTTATTTATCGTTCTGAAGAGGATATTGCTACTGATGTTGTCTTCGGGGCTTATTGGCCATGGAATTGTTTCTCCTAACGTTCAGCTTACAACTGCGTCAAGCATCTTCATATCATTCTTGGTTTGCGATGGTAACTCGAACTCCAAATTTCTGTGTCTCTGAATATGCCTACCACAGTTGAAGGTGAAAAGTTAGGTTTCTAGCAGCCTGGGGCCATTGAACTCTTCTTTTCGATGAGAAAAAAATTATAAGTATCCCTGAGGAAAAGTTAAATGTTCTCAAGAGATTCCACGCAAAATGCATTGTTTACAGGATTAGACATTCGGTATGATTTCTACGGGTGTTCACAATATACTGCTTCATAAAAGTTAGAGATACCGTATTCAATCATTTTGAAAAGTATGTAATCTTCCGGAAAATCGCTGTGAAATCATTCAAAACTCAATAACAACTTGAATCGATCTAATAAAAATCAGTATGAGACATTTCGTCAATCTGGTCGCCTTTTTTCTGAAGTTTGGTTCTTTGCATATGCTTCATGAATGTTTTCGTTTTGAAATGAATGCATTTTATCAACGGATTCGATTTGATACGAGTTTTTCGAAAATACCAAGACGATAATTAACAAAAGCTGAGATTAACAGGTGTATCGGAATGCTACAAGGGTGGTCTCAGGTTGTTGTAGCGGAAAGGCTCCAAGTCAGCCAAAATGTGATATCTAGACTTCGAAATAAGTTCGGCGACCAAGGCCTAAACAGCACCTGCTCGGGATAGTCTCATCACCGTTTCGGTCAGAAGAAAGCCTACATCTACGTGTAGAACGCTACGCAATACTCATTAAAATGCAGATGTTGTCCAAGATTTCATTAAAACCACCAGAAATCTTTCGAGAGGTGTGAATCTGGATTCTAGACGTCCATTAAGAGGAGTTCCATTAACACGTGACCATAAGCGTCAAAGTCTGGAATGGCCAAGGAAACATATCAATTGGAACTATCAATAGACTAGTGTGCTTTTCACTGATGAATCCAGATATGGACGATTTTAAGATTTTCGAAGAAGAGGAGTGAGGACCATCCTACGCATACCCCGTAATCGTCACGATGTCCAAGAAATCCATCCATTCCAAGGGGGTAGTATTAGGGTGTGATCCGGATATGTTTCAACAGGCGGATAGATCTACACATTTATCCTGGGAATATGACCGCCTTACACTATAGAGGGCATGTCATTGACATTGTTTTGCCAAATTTTCAGGCTGGTATCGGTGAAACTCTTCAATTTCTAGACGAAAACGCTAGACCGCACCGTGCAGCCATAGTTGAAAATGCTTGCTAGGAGCTTGGTATTCCACATTCACCAATACATCGGTATTCACCACATTTGAATTGCATGAAACATGCGTGGAATATGTTCCAAATAAGATTAGAAAATCATCGACTTGAACCAGAAACTTTTAAATGATCTGAAAGAGCTTCTGCCTCGTCTGTGGGAACAAATTCCTCAAAAAATATTCAACAACCTCTTCTGTAGTATGCAAAGAAGATGTCAAGCTGGTACGTATGCCCAGGGAGGCCATACATTGTATTGATAGTCTTAAAATGCTTGAATTCTCTAGGAATTAAATTTGGTTATTCTTCTTAACCACCCTGTATACTCTGCAGACCTAGAGTCCAAAATAGATTTCATTTTTTGCAAATATAAATTTTCAACACAAAATTTCATTCAAAATAAATTTTTTTGAAATTCAAGTCAATATGCCTGACTCGTGTGAAACAGTTCAAAAACAGATCACTTTCTCAATATCGCAGACCTTCTTGCATACCTCTGAGACTCAATTGAGGCTCCGACTTCTCAAACTTCTAATAATATCAATATAACGGAGTGAATTAAAAAAAATAATGAATCACCTTCGCTGTCCTCTACTGTTTGAGTTCGTCAGACTTTTTGCACATTATTCTCTGGTACTGGCCAGTAATAAAATAAACATCAATTCCCAACTTTGAGTGCCACTTTTCTGCTCCCGAACTTTCGAGGAGTTCAAGTTTTCATTCAGTTATTGCAAAGTTAAATACACGAGAGATATAAACTGAACGTTAGGACAATCATCTAGAAATACACTCAATTGAGAGTTGGTTTCTGAAACTTCGAAATTAGGAAGTAGATGCAATTTCTGTCGTTGTTCAACCTGATAGTATTGGATGAAACCATTCGATGTTCATTTCGTCTAATTAAAATTAGAATATTCGTTATTTGTTTTTCAAGACACACACAACCTTAGAAGTTTTCATTTTACGATATTATTTGACGATAGAACTTTATACCATCTATCATACTCTTGAGCATTCGCACAGCATGAGAATAAGTAAGACTTATCGTTACATAACTTCAACATTTGTATAATTTAACGGCTCCATCACATCAAACTATAAGGACGGATAACTGTAGAGGCTCTCCCACACGAAATCCAATTTGGCCGGACAAAATTGCCCTGATATTTAACGGTACGCGATGTCAACCCAACTTGAAAGTCGGAAAAAACACTTGTTCGATAATTCCGAGAATATATGATCAATTCGTCAATTTGTCGAAAAATCGGTACATCGGAATTATTTTCACTTGAGTTTCAGGCGATTTTCATTCTGTTACTTTTAAAAAAAATCGCAAAACAACTTTTCGTTGAAATCAAGAGAATATTTATTTTCATTGTTTGAAATGATTTTTGAATTACGGTATGGGTTTTATCCCCCAATATTGTTGAGACAAAACGCTTTCAGCCTGTGGTTATTAACGAATTCATCCATTTTCCTGCTATCAGTGGTCATCCCAAACAGCAGACCCAATTAATCTTGTCTGGACGGTCCCACGTATATAGAAAATACCTTAACGCGAAACCAGAAGTCAGCCGCATTATTTTGTGTGCACAAATTATTAACGCAGGTTAACCGCTTGGGGCAAAGCGCTATTCTGAACACAATGTATCAAGAATTATGCGGTGATATAATAGAGAATATTATGTAGCAAGTTAATTTGTGGGAGATAATCCTTTGATACTTTCTGATACCTAAGGGTCATAAACAGGTCGGTTTTATACCTAACAAACTTGGGGCCCTCAAATTGTCCTCCAGGGGGTATTATTCAATTTTTATCGAACGTTTCGTCCCTTGTTCGGGGTCTTATTTCAGTTATGAATTGCACCATTGAGGAAACAGTCAGTTATTCGTGTCCTTTGAGGTGTAGTGTTGCTTTTGCTAGATAATGTGTCGAAATAATCGCTGCTAGCCTGGCCTGTCTTGTTTACAATTCTCTAACTAGAGTCGTAAAACTGGCGAATTGAACTACATGCAGGAACTTTGAATAATCGCTACTTGAAAATTGCACAGATATTATTGTTGTCTGGGTAGGCGATCTCAGTATTATGCTGTGTTAAGCTAATGAAGACAAACAATCCGCTTATGCATGTCTAGATGTTGTGTAGCCTGTGATGGATGTACACCGTAAAGTTCATACCGGAAGAACGAAGATGCGATTCTATGAATTTCTGGTATATTATTTCATTCTTTTGATTGAATTAACCAAATAACCTGTCTAGACATATCAGGTTATCGACAAAGAAATCAGGGTGAATGAATTGACAATTTCATATATATATGGGGGTTAGACTGATTCAAAAAAATCGACTTTTTTTGTTTTCACGAAACCCCCCCCTAATTATCTTCAGGGTATCGAAAAAAGACCTTTGTGAAAATATCAGCTCCAAATAATAACATTTAGAGGTCGCTCATCAATTATTTCTATTTTGCCTACTAATAGCAGGGGAAAAATTTCTTTTTTCAATAAAAAATTCCTAGAACACAAACCAATAGGCGGATTTCTTTGTGTGATACATTTTCGTGTAGGCAATCAGATACTCTACAAATATGTCCCTTACGATATTTCGATAAAACGGCCGCTTCAAAAGTTATTCGATTCGATGCTAATATTGAGGTATTTTTGAAGAAAAATCTTGTTCAAAAAAATCGACTTTACTTGTTTTCACGCAACCCGCCTTCTGATCATCTTCAGGGCATGGACAAAAGCCGTCTGTGAAAATATTAGCTTTGAATATTAATATTTAGAGGTCGCTCATCGATAGTTTCTATTTTCGCTGCTGATGGCAGGAAAAAACTTCTTTTTTCAGTAAAAAATTTTTTGTTCACTGACCAATAGACGGATTCCACTGTATGATACATTTTGGTGTAGGGTACTAGATACTCTACGAAAATGTTCAATACGATATCTCGATAAAACCACTTATTTGAATATTTTTTTCCAAAATACCTCAATGTAAGTTATTAATATAGAGGTATTTTCGAAGAAAAAGTTCGAATAACTTTTGAACGAGCGGTTTTTTCGAAATATCGTATGAAACATTTTCGTAAAGCATCTAGTTCCCTACACAAAAATGTATCACTCAATGGAATCCGTCAATTGGTTCGTGAAGAAAAAATTTTTTATTGAAAAAAGAAATTTTTTTCCTGCTATCAACAGCGGAAATAGAAGTAATCGCTGAGCGACCTCTAAATATTAATATTCAAAGCTAATATCTTCACAGACGCCTTTTTTCGATACCCTGAAGATAATTAGAAATAGAGTTTCGTGAAAACAAACAGAATCGATTTTTTTGAATAATTTTTTTCTTCAAAAATACCTCAATATTAGCATCGAATCGAATAACTTTTGAAGGGGCCGTTTTACCGAAATATCGTAAGGGTCATTTTTGTAGAGTATCTGGTTGTCTACACGAAAATGTATTACACAATGAAATCCGTCTATTGGTTTCTGCTCTAGGAATTTTTTATTGAAAAAAGAAATTTTTTCCCTGCTATTAGTAGGGAAAATAGAAATAATTGATGAGCGACCTCTAAATATTATTATTTGAGGCTGATATTTTCATAGAGGTCTCTTTATGATACCCTGAAGATAATTAGGGGGGGGTTTCGTGAAAACAAAAAATGTCGATTTTTTTGAAACAGTCTAATGGGGGTACAATTACATATATTGGGTGTACCAAGTGTACATAGTCGACGGACTATTGGGCGTTTCTGGAGAACTGGACCTATTTTGAATCTGAAAATTAGGATTATATTATTTTTTGACAATATCTACCAATCTAAAATATTCTTGGAGCCTGACTACTTTCAGTATACAGGGAGTGAAAAAATTTCAAAAATTTTTCTTCTGTTTTTTTGTTTTCGAATTTGATTCAATTCTGAATACATTCGTACTCGAATCGTTGCATTCGTCGAAATACATTCCGACATATCGAGAAAAAACTGAAGAAAAATTTTTTATGATTGCTTTGGATTCTACAAAGAAAAATGATGATAATGTTCTAACATGTTGATGCTCCTAAAATTACTTATTCTTGAGGTATTTGGGATTTTCTGTTTCTATTCATGAAATCTGTTTCACATCGACAATGATGAATGAATTCAGAAAAGAGGAAGTCACTAGTGAGTTATTTGAGTAATTTATCTTCTATGACCAAGGTCATTGTTGATATAAAACAGATTCTATGAATTTGACGGTACGTACGACAGGAAATCAGGCAATCCTGAATAACTCAAGAATTATTAATTTTAGGAGCATTAACATGTTGAAACATTATCATTATTTTTCTTCGCACAATCCAACGCAATCATAAAGGAATAGGGTTCTAGTTTAAAAAACGAGAGTTATGGGTCAATCTTGATACCAATTTTTGAACCAACATTTGGAACAACCTGTGACAGATTTTTCAAAATTCTGAAAATTGTACAATATTTCCACATTCTTCGCCTTCTGAAATGTGAAAACAGCTTGTGCTTACGATATCTAGGATAGAAATCACAAACATAATACCGAATACAATTATCTCCCTTTTTTCTTTAGTTTTTTCTGGATATTTCTCGGTATTTCGAAGAATGCAACTATTTGAGTACGAATGTATTCAGAATTGCATACTCTATCAAATTCAAAAACAAAAAAAAGAAGAGAAAATTTTTCAATTTTTTTTTTCACTCCCTGTATTACTGAAAGCGGTCAGGCTCCAAGAATATTTTAGATCGGTAGATAATGTCAAACAATAATATAATCCCCATTTTCAGATTTCAAAACGCCGTCGAACTTGGTATACCCTGTATATATCTGATAAGTAATAAGTGCATAATAATTCTGAATTGAGAATATTTTTATGATATAGGCTCCAAGAATATTTTAGATCGGTAGATAATGTCAAACAATAATATAATCCCCATTTTCAGATTTCAAAACGCCGTCGAACTTGGTATACCCTGTATATATCTGATAAGTAATAAGTGCATAATAATTCTGAATTGAGAATATTTTTATGATATAAATCATAGATAGAAAAGAAAATTGAATATTTTGTTCTGGTTACTAAATGGTGAATGCGCTGGTCGGTTTCGATGACTACTTCATAGGTTGAAGCCCGGTTGAAGATCAGGTCACTCAACGCAAATTTAGGATCTGGAATTCGTTGAATTTGTACAGGGTATCCCAAATTGCTCGATTTTGGCTGTTTCTGGTATTTCTCGACTATGTACCTACCTCTTCAACTGCATATTGTGACTAATCACATTCAAATTGGAATCAAACAGTTTCAAAATGAGAATGAGCAACTTCTTAATGGTACACATAATCGAATTGGGAATACGCACATTCAAAATGGGAACAATATATCTCATATTGGTAATTGATATTTTTTTTTATAGATCAGAGAATTTTCATGATCCTGAAGACTTTCATGAATAGAATCTTTAAAAGTTTGAAGTGTTTTCTCTTTATCTATTTGAAGGCAGCAACTTTTTGGATGGATTTCAGCATGAGTTTTACACATTGGTCTTTTTTCTATCATATATGGAAAAAACAATTCTGATTGAATTTTGATTCCGGTGAGAGTAAATCTTCAAAAATTGCAGAATATTGATTTTCACATTTTTCAACGAAATCGTTCATGAATTTATATGGGAACGCCTGATTTTGAAATTCCTCAGTCCTATTCTCAATGTGTTAATTCCCAATTTGATTGTGTTTATCATCTTAAAGTTGTTTATTCTCATATTAAAATTGTTTCATCCCAATTTTTAAGGGGATTAGTCCCAGTTTTAAGTTGAAAAAGAAAAGATAGGTAGAAACGTTGAACAGAGTCCTGGGCTCGATTTCAGTGGAAACACCAATAGTGGAAACCGTTTCACGATATCTTCATTTGTTTAGAAAATATAATAAAATTTGATATTTTCTCGATTTTGAAGATATGTCATAACTTCTTCAATCTCGAAAATATCAGAAAAAGTTGAAAACTTTCTACAAGCACTTTTTCATTAGGAATGAGATTTTAGTTTTTATTTTCTCACCCTGATTTTTTTTCGAATATAATATGGAAAAAAATTCAATATAGGTTCTTATGTCCTTAATATTGGACATTGATGAAGTGTTGATGCATGATTGTATGACTCAAAGATAAATATGTCAATTACCATCAATCATATTTTGTCGTGTGTATGAGATCTCACCGATTAAGCTGAGAATATCATAAAAAAATGTCATAATAATTTTTTTCTCGGAAGCGCTCTTTATGTTGAATACGGATGTAGTTATGAAAATAATTGACTTATGAAACCCCAGTTCGGTGTTCTACATATCCTAGAGACGAAATAACTTTTTTAGGAACAGCCTGTATTATCAGGTCCGAAAATTCATCAGCTCTGATGGGTAGGTATATCCGTAACTTGTAAATAGTCGCATTCGGAGACGTCAATACCTACAAATGCATTTCGGGAAATCGCGCTACTCTCTTTTCAGATCCTGATGGTCTCCACCCAACCCATCAAATCCCCGAAACTTCTAGGGTTCGGGGTTATAGACGACTGATAATCTGATGATAGGATACGGGTGATTTGTAGAGAGCTCATCTAGCGGAAAAATTCTTTGAACAGAGTCCCATCTGCATTTTCGGGATCTCCTTTGACGATTCTTTTATTTAGCAAATTGGAATGCTGAAATTTCACTTTTTCGGTTGGAGAATCGTAATCTGTTTTGAGTGCAGACGGTAATTCGGGAATTCTTGGAGGTTTGTCTTAGTGATTTTGCGAAAATATGCTGCCTTATTTGACTATTGAACTATGTCAGTTAGTTCATACTTTACAGCTTGCGATGTCGGTTCAGCAAACTATTTCTAACTCTGAAAGCATTCATTACTTCTCCCCTTGTCAATCATTGTTCCGCTCATTATGAAATGATATGTCTTTGAGATGGTTTTAGTGATAAGGTATATGCATCAATCCCAAGAATGATCTGAATGTGTAAATATCTCAAATGGAAAAATAATTAAATGTTGAAAAGATCTTCATAGAAATGCGACACAATTTTTTTATTACTATAATTAAATGTGATATCCTTCGAGACATTCAATTAGGTCAATGTATCTCATGTGACATCAGATTGCACAAAGAATATCTCATATTTCCAGTGCTATCTCGAATTGTTGGTGGTTTCTCATTGAAATATGCGATACTTAAATCGTAGTAACTATTGTAATTTGTGATTCTCGAAAGAAGATGAGCAGATTGAAGGTCGAAAAAACAGGCTGTAACAGTTATTGTTCATACAATTGGGGATGTGAGTAATATTTAGTAGTCCTGTCGAAATTTTTCGGAATATGACGTGATTTTTATGTCTTGGAAAATATTTCGTTTTTTTGTGTTATTAGATGTTTGGTTTATCTATGGGAGACTATTTAGATTCAGCTTGTTGTGTGATCACTCCTGTTATCAGTTTCCAGCTATTCCAAAAGGAAAAAATGCTTGAGTGTTTTCATTTCCTTAAAATTTTGTGATATTTCTTTCTTCACTAATTTATGAAGAATGAGTGGTTAATTCTGAAACAATTCAATTCGTTTTGAGTATCTAATTTTTTCTGCTTCTGTCTTTTTTTTTCATTTCAGATTTAGGATTATCTACAATATGAATTTTTTCATGTTTCAAAAATATTTGTAAGGCTTCTTTCCTGAGAATGTGACAACAGTGACACAAGATTATATTAAGGAATGATTCCTAAACAAGACTCTATACGAGGAAAAACCGCGGTTAACACTTCGCAAACAACGTATGCAAATGAGACTTCCCAGAGCAGTAACTCATAATAAGACTTTTTATACCACTTCCGGAAATTCAAATTTAGCGCGCTCGTGTCTGAGAAGAACTACAGATCTAGACGCAGCCTACGAGAGAAAGAGACACATTCTCCCTTGCATATTTCTAAATGAGGGAAAAACAGAAATCGTCCTACTCACGGAATTGGTTCATTCATTTCCGTAATTGAGTTTCCCATGAAAACAATTAAAGCATCAAACCAAGTTCTGAGCAAATAATCCAATCACGGGAGGGTTGTTGAGGCGTGAAAGGCGCACAATGCATTCATAAGTAGGAACAGGAACAGGACGCAGACTGAGAGAACAAATTATGATAGGGAGTGTTTCGTGGAGTAATTGCTGCTAGTTCTTTCTCGACTCATTTCGCTTGCAGTGCACTGGATGACGTTCGTAACCCTTTTCATAGCTTGGAGGTTGTTTTTCTTCATGTTTTTTGTCATCGAACTAATGATGTGTTTTGTTTCGGAATAGAGTTGATAATGAATATACAGGGTGGCCGTTTGAAAACGAAACAGACGAGATTACAGACGAAATAAATTTTCTCGATAGAAATGCTCGGACAGGTCGATTTCTGTTTCGAGGGGGACAACTTAAGATGTGGGTTACGAACGCATAGCGCTTCAACCCTTGCTACAACAACCCTCACCCCCAATTTTTGAATAGGGAAGATGGGGTGAGTGATACCTCATTTGAAGGTATTTTTATAGTGCTTTCAGCACAATAATTGTTTTTTCATTTTTCGCATTAGTTCTCGAAATATTTTTGACTAAGCATTTGAAAATGAAGTTGTGTTTTCATGGCACTTGTAGTGTTTTTTTGTGAAAAACCTTTCAAATGAGGTTTCACTCACCCCATCTTCCCTATTCGAAAATTCGGGGTGAAGGTTGTAGTAGCAAAGGTTGAAGCGCTATGCGTCCGTAACCTACATCTTAAGTTGTCCCCTTCGAAACAGAAATCGACCTGACCGAGCATTTCTATCGAAAAAATTTATTTCGTCTGTAATCTCGTCTGTTTCGTTTTCAAATGGCCAACCCTGTATTTCGAGAACTAACGCATAAAATGAAAAAACAATTACTGTGCTGAAATCAGTATAAAAATACCTTTCAAATGACGTATCACTCACCCCATCTTCCCTATTCGAAAATTGGGGGTGAGGGTTGTAGTAGCAAGGGTTGAAGCGCTATGCGTCCGTAACCTACATCTTAAGTTGTCCCTCTCGAAACAGAAATCGACCTGTCCGAGCATTTCTATGGAAAACATTTATTTCGTCTGTAATCTCGTCTGTTTCGTTTTCAAATGGCCACCCTGTATAGAGCCATTGTTGAAATAGGGAAGTCTTGGCGATTTGTCGATTTCTCTATTCCTCAAAATTCTTGAACGAAAAAAAAAACTAGTACGATACAAGCATTGAATCATTGAATAATATCACTCGCACAGAAATTAATTTCTGAATAACAGTATTTTCTGAAAATTGTCCCTTCTCAAGCTAGCTTGAATCGAGTTATCCAAGTTCCTCGAAGTTCTGGGTTGCCTACACGTATTCTACATCATTCCAGGAACTTTGTTCAAATTTCAAGAACACTTTTTCACGATTTGTTCTGAATGTTTGAAGTTTCGGGAGGATGGATTTTGTTTTCTCTTGAAGATTTGAAATACGTCCAATCACTCTGAATTAATAACAGTGCTTTCGTTGAATCTTCCTCTTACTTTCTGTTGGGTTTGCTCTGAAAATCATTTCAAACTGAGTGACCATCTCGCTGTTTCAATCTTAACATCTTCTTTTCAATAATAATATAAGCAGATTCATTGAGTTGCAATGTCAGATAGGTCTCATATAGAAATACTAAATCCGATCATTCAAGTTTAAATGTAATATATTCCCTTTAATAAAATTCAATTGATTTCGTGCAAGAAAAATTTTGAACAGAATTTTCTTCACGTTTCTACAATAAATATACCATTTGTCATTCCTGGATCAATATGTACTTTATTTACAACGTTCACAACTGAATGTCATCGGAGCTAGATTTCAAACATTTCCATGAGCAGGCATTGCTCATTTTTCAGGGTATAACATCACATATTCATTGAAATTATCGTTGGATTTTTAGATCAAAAGTGATATTTATGAAAACTAATCATTCAATTGCAGGAAACTTAGGGCTTGTCTTACTTCGTTTTCTGTATTGCCTCCGTTTTTTTTTGTTTCCTACAGTAGTGAGTGTAATTCAGTTTTCAACTTTGAAATTTGAACTCGAGTTCTCCGCAATCGTTTTTCATCAGTATTCTGATAAATTTGTTCATTAAGGAATCTTTGACAAAATAGTGACTATGTTCATAAGAGTGGAGATATGCAACTGGATATATCAACTGGAGAAGAAACAGCAACACCAAAGATTTATTAAAATTTGACTTTTCTTGTAAAACCTAAGGCAAGAAGAATATAATTAAAATTTGGTTTACTTGGTTGAAGAGTTCTCATGTGAACCTCATTTGAAACTCAAATATTGTAATTTTTTCTTGTGAATTATTTAAATTTCAAATCCAAAGTTGATATTTAGTTTTTGAAACATAGATGAATTCAAAATAGTAATCATCGATTACTATTTTGAATTCATCTATGTTTCAAAAATGTTCTCGATGTGCCTTCGTAAAGGCAAAGAATTTTTTTTTTCTTGATATTTAGTTATTTCAATTTATTGCCAGGAGAGTGAATTTGAAAGAGGTTGAATCGAGGGTTAAATTATTGGTCTACGGGAGGCGGGGTTGTCATTTCGAGAATCCGCTAAACGTACGAGCAGAAATCAAACTACTTTTATGGGATGGTGTGGTTTGACAATACCCAAAATCGAAGAAGAGTGGGCACCAGATGTTGAAGGGTCATAAAAAGAGTTCAAGATCGATATTTGAGACCTATGGCCATGAAAGAAGGATTTGCGACAACTCGATCTTTGGATGATGATTGCTCAGGAGAATAAAGTCATCCTGTAACCGTCCCAACGTATGTAGTCTTTCGGAGCATTAAAGACCCAACCTTGTGTCACCTCTCACGGTTGAGCATCGCCGGTAACTATAACAGTGGTGCAGAGAAAGACAACATTGAAATGTGAAACGGCAGGTTAGGAATAACAAACATAGTACCAAATACTCTTATCCCCCTTTACTCTTGAGTTTTTTCATGATATTCTGGAAAGTATTTTGACTAATGCAACGATTCGAGCAAGAATGTATTCAGAATTGCATACTTTTTCAAAGTCTAGAACAAAATAATGGATTTTTTTTTCACGCCCTGTATAACTGAAAATGGTCAGGCTTCAAAAATATTTCAGATCGGTATATAATGTCAAACAATAACATAATCCCAATTTCAATTAAGTTCAGTTCTCTAGAAACGCTTAATAACTTGGTACACCCTGTATATCCATCAGAACAACCATATGTGAAAAAAGTTCAGATTTTCATAATAACTCAACTAGACCTGGAGATATTTTTTGTATCTCCAGACACCATACTACTAACTAACTAGTCAACACACACTCATTGGAGTCAAGCTATGTAATCATTTGGACAAACTCAAATCAACGAATTTCAGATAATTCAAGAATCAGGTTGAAACTTTGCTTATTGAACATGAAAATAGGTCACCGTGAGTTCTTATTGTATGAACATGACAACGCTGCGATATTTACAACTAACAATGGAGCCATGTGTCTTCTTATACATTAATAGGCTCGAAAATGGAATATTTCAGCAAGATAATGATGGACCACATGTTGTCAGTGTTGGTTCAAACCTTTGGCAGCTCTGGGTCAAGACCTGCAGTTAGCTTAGGATAGTTTTCCCCAAGAAGACAAAGACATTTTGGGAGTGTTTCGATTGAGGGCGATGAACAAACAAATTTAATAAAAAAATATATGAAATCTTCGTTCTTTTTCTCAAAATTTTTATCATTCACTCTCTGCCACATTATCAATGTTTCATAAAAAAAATTTAATTTGAACAGCTTCTTCTTGTATCAAATACAATTTTATTTCTGCGCGAATGATATAATTTGCAATCCATGTTTCAAAAATAACTGATTGGTCTTCTTTCACAGCATCGAAGGCGGAGTCGAGTTACAAAGTTTCTATCCCTACCCAAAGTCTGTATTGCCTAATCTTGTTTCGAGTTTCAGCTAGAGAACTTGTATACTGTAGAATTTTTTCTATATCCATGAATTTGATACTCCCACAACAAGACAAACGTTCCGTACAACAATCTCGTCTACTTCTCAACTCATTTCCTTTTCCGATGCATTGAAAGGAAAGTGTCCCCCAGTCTCTGCCGTTTATGAGCCTCATTTAGTGGTTTCCCTTGGAAACCGTAGTCAGTCGCTGTCATATCTTGTCCGTATTATATTCAGGCAGCCAGGAATCGTGAACTTTCAGGTTCAGACGAATTCTTAGATCATATCTGTTCTTTATTTTCGTATTCGTTAACCAGGAGGTCGTTCCTGGAATCCGGTTAACTCTTTTCAAACCATTCCTTTCCAATGATATTGAAAAAATGAGTATCTCTCTTGACGATAACTGAATAAGGTGGAACTATTCCTAGAAGAAAAAACTGAAACTTAACTTTTGTTAATGTAGAGTCACTGTCAATTCTATAAAAGTTATTTCTCTACGACTGTTACAGAAAAGAATACTCCTAATATCGAATTTTACCATAGACTGTCAGTTTTTCATCATTTGATATGAAACATTTATTATACAACATCTAAATCGATTTCATTCAAATTAACTCCTTCAGAAAGAACCACGAATTACCAACTCTAAAACATATTACACAGATGTGTAATAAAAATTCATTGACGTATTTATTGTATCTGATTTTATTTTATCTTGTATAACAAAATCATATGAAAGTATTCCATTTTAGCACAGTTTTCATGATAATACACGTATTTATTGAATATATAATGGCTTCCTGCCGATCCTGATAATCTGTCGGATTTATTGGAACGAGAACAGTTTTGCCAGCCAATTCTTCGATGCAAAAAACACAATTTCAATGAACTAGAGAATGTATCTGATTCAAAGACGACAAGTAGAGTGGCGTTCATTACAATACTAAAAGTAGTGCTGTAACGAAACTTCTTACAGAATTGTTTTCAGTTATTTTTTTCGTTTTGTGGTAATCAGAACTGACCTCAGATCCTCTCAGTTTTCATATCAATTCAAATTCCGTAATCTGTCAAATTTCGTTAGTCACACCAACTGCCAACATACAGTTAAAAAGACACTAATCTGAATTTTCATTTGAATTTCGAAACTATTTCACGAAATTTGTTTGAAATAAAGAAAATATCGTCTGAAAATAGGCAATTCCAACACTGATGCTTTCGAAATTCGCATTCGTGTTGGAATGTTGTTTCAGAATATTCCATTCTCCATTTCAGTATCGTAATTCGTATTCAGTTCATTACACTACTAATCTACTTTTTCGTTTTGTGGTCATCGATACTGACGTCCTATCGTCCCAATATTTGATTCGAATCGATTCAATTTCCGCAGACTGTCAAATTTACCAACAGCCAAGATACAATACAGAAGTCACTTAACTGAATTTCGAGAGAGTTTTTCACAAACTTGTCTGAAATAGAGATTCCGATGATCGTTGTAGAAGAAAACTATCCCTCGTTTTCGAATTTCGCATTCTTGCTGGAGTATGAGCTCATTCTGCAACTTGTTTCAGAATTAACTATTCTCTTTTTTCTTGAATTTCCATCGAAATTAGTGAAATATTTCTATGAAAATCGTTGAGGTATTTATGAATTGAAAAATGTTGTTTGACAGAAGAATTTTCCATATCACTAATTTATAGATAATAAATAAATCCTTGAGAGGAAACCGACATAAAATAATTGAATATTAGAAATAACTGTCGGAAACCGAAAAATGATCGTATGGTTTTCTGATGTGTCAAATGGAAGGAATTGCTGCCATAGAATTAGAGATGACCTAACTATGAAGGGGGGTTCCAAAATGGTTGTCACGGAGAGATTACTACATTTCCTCACTTTCCGGTTTAGAACTCCCTGAGTTGATAGAGGCTTTCTGAACTTGAATAAATTGTGTGTTATGTTGAAAAACATTATTGTTTGAGTTATAATGGATTAATAATTTTTAATACAGCGTGTTCGATGCGTCGATGGCGAGCAGTTAAGCATTTATTGAAGGATTGATCAATCAAGTGGAGATATTATTTTCCAGGGTGCCCGGAAAAAGGAATATTAGTCATTGAATGGTTTGAATGAGATCTGTACAGATACTTCACCCTCCATCTTCCAGTGAAAAGAAAATGAGTCATTTTCAATATAACAAGTAAAATATACCTAAGTTCAAAATAGTTAATTACAACAGCTCCATGAAAGAAAACCCAAGAAAAAGACGAATAAACATAATCTACTAAATATCACCAATTTTGACCTATACCCTTCTTCCCCAAGCACCCTAGATTCCTCAACATGTGTTGAATTATCGGATATTTGGAATGAAGATAGCTGTCACGGAATATCGTAAATCGGCACTCAAATAATATCTTCTCATTTACAGAAACGTATAAGGAAGACAAAAATGTTCAGAAATCATCCCGTATAACAATTCTCATGAGATTTATATATTACTGAATTCCATCAGAAGGCCCCTGCGATACGCACATTATAGTAGGGGACGCCCTACAACGAGGTGGTCCAACGACATCGAGAGAATCTGTACGAACTCGATGAATGCTTGCTGCAATTTTATCTAGGAAATTCTTTGATTACTTCCAAAATGAATAATCTTTTTGTAGATTTCTTCGAAAAGGTTCTGATCCTGTTATTGAGAGAGTCGAAATGAAATATTAGAATAGTACCTTCAATTTGAGTAACATTCATTAATCATTCTGAAAATGACGAGGTGAAGCGAGCTTTTCATGGGTTGAATCGTAAGAAGAGTGCAGGTTCTGATTCAGTTCTTGGTTTTTCGTTCAATCATGCAATGCCAGTCTCTCTTCTCTCTTGACTATTATCTTCAATTAGTACTTGAAATATGGGAAAGAAGCCTGTATATCTCCAGTTAATAAATCGGGAAGTAGAGACGAAAGTGATAACTATAGAACCATTAGAAATTTTTTCGAAATAGTTCTTGAATCTTTGCTTTATCCCCATGTTATCCACCTAGTTAAGGCTCAGATAATTCCCGAACAGCATGGTTCCGAGGCCGTTCCGTTGAAACGAATTTAATAATCTTCGTTGAGTATCTGCAGGAACATTCAGATAATGGAACTCAAGTAGACGTAGAATTCACCGATTTCAGTAAAGCTTTCCACAAGGTTCATATACCTAAGCTGATTGCTAAGCTGTAAAGAATCGCGGTTTGTGGTTCACCACAACACATCTAAGAGATCGCAGTTCGTCTCAGACAAGATATTCAAGTCAAGACATTCAATGTCGACGTCTGGTGTCCTCCATTTGGGACCATTACTTTTCATCATCTTTATAAATGATCTGATGGAATGCTTCAAAGTATGTGAAATATTACTTCTTGCCGGCGATCTGAGAGTATTTCACAGAGTCAAATGTGGGAACCACTGCATTAGTTTTCAAGAAGATCTAGACAGACTAGTCGAGTACTGCCACAATAATTTTCTCTACTTGAATCTCGCAAATGTCAAGTAACTACTTTCACCCGAAATAGAAAAGCCACTTATTTCGCCCACAAACTGTGAAACGTCGAGTTAAAAAGATCCAAACACGTAAAAGAATCGGGGTCACATTTGACTCGGAACTCAAATTCTCTGCACAGGTGGATCGTTTGGTAAACTCGTTCAATGTGATGCTGGTTTTTGTGATGAGGCAGAGTCGCCATTTTTCAGATCATTTGACTTTCAAATCATTGTACTATGCATATGTCTTTAGTAAGTTGAACTATGCTTTCATTGTGTGGTCCCTATGTTTCGAAACTCACGTTGAGCGACTAGAAAATATTCAGCGTAAATTTTGCGTTTTTAGCCTTTAAGTGCAATTATTTGCTGAATAGAGGAGAACCAGATAATTACCACTTAGAACTAAAATTTTTCGAAATGCTCAATCTTGGGGACAGAGGAACAATTTGTGATGTGTTTTTCATCAATAAATTAATCAGCAATCAGCTGGAATGCCTCGATATCTCCCAGAAATTGCAATACTACACTTCTTTCAGGACATCAAGGCAGTTTGAGAGGGTTTATTTGCCAACTAAGTACACTAGTAGTGCACTGAACTCCTTAATCTATAGAATGAATTTAAGGAAAGACTTATTTTTCCATAACTCTGCTTGCCTGGAGAAAACTATGAAGAATCACTTCCTCGCGACTTGTTAATGTTTCACTTACTTGTACCTTCAATTACTGTCATGATAATCCCTGTACTATTGATGGTTTATTATTTTTGACAAGTTTCACTCAGGCATAAGAAATTTAGTTTCAATTCACGTTTCTGTTGAAATTTTGTTTTTCTAATCTGTGAACACATTTTTTGTGGGTATTTGATTACCTGCATGTGCTCCTTGAGTGTAATAAATAAATAAATGAATAATATGCAATTCTATTTAGAGAATTCAAGATTCTTTGATAACTTTATTAAATTCAGAAAATTTTATGGCGTACTCACTGAAACGCAAAAGAAATTGGTAATTTAATTTAATCGAAAAACCTTTTTTTTAATTTTTCACACTCTGTTTCTCAGAAATAATGCTTCAGAGAACCAGAGACCGTGTAGAGTTGATATCATGAAAACAGGTAAGAATTGAAATTCCGAATTAATGGAACCTCATTCAGAAAATCAGTCGGCGTTCGAAGCACATGCTGAATTTGCATTCAGTATTTCTTCGGAGAAAATATTCGTCGCAGATAAAACACTCAAGGGAAATTCTTACTGTGAATCCTCTGATCATTACGAAAATAATTTAAAATTTGAAAAAAAAACATATAAATCGTATAAATTTTTCCATCGCTTAGTATCGGAAGAAATGTGTCTTAATTATCGGGTACGGTCTAGAAATAATTTTTTTTTTCAATTTCAACAGCCTGTATCTCAGAAAGAGCTCATCAGAGACCCATAGTTCATGGAATCTCTATATCAAAAAATCATTTGAGGATTAAGATTTTGAATTTACAGAATCCTATTCAATCTTTTAAATGTTCTTCGTAACAAATTCTTGATTCACTTTTTCACAAAGACTTTTGTCATTGTGAACGCGTATAGATCTTTATCATCTTCCCACCTTCCTACGCCTTTCAAACCTGACAATACCTCAAATTCCAATCTCGATTCTCCTGGAGTAGAACAGAACCATTCATTACCATTTTATTCATACAACTGGGTTATCAGGATTCCAAAATCCGGTATGATTGTTCCAGGATACCTTCCTGGAAGGGTATTCGATATGAACCGGATAGCAGAGGAAGCATAACGCGAAAATTTGATTTCCCAAACGAACATCTTCGACGCGATATCATCTTGTATATCATATTGAAGGTCGCAATCACACACGCATCCGATTTTCTAATCAAGAGATTATGCCTCACTTAATAGAAATGTACACAGCGGTCTTCAGAAGCGTAAGATTAGATACGGAGTCATCAGGTAATCGAAACTTGAATCGTCTGTGTGCGGAGAGAGGTAGAGTGAAAGTAAACTCCTTTGATCAACGTGATGTGTATACTTAACACAGATGATGAGACCTGCCGTATAATTCAGGCGCCACGTCGGTCTGGCAGACTCAGATCCAACCGCCGGCGCAGCCTCACCGTGTTTGCTATTTTCTGGATCAGTGATTTTCCCAAGATTTACATTAAATTTACCGTCCCTTTGGTAGCCATCTACAAATATACTGGGCATATAATCAACATGTTGTAAAAACGGGACCGGATCATGTTGCCGGATATTCATGATTTAGTCTGGAGGCAGACTGGAGATTGTGGCCTATCATATTCCACTGCGTCGATAGGGGATGATTCGATCTCCCTAGGTTTCCTGTTTACCCATCGAGTTAGCTGATTAACGAACATTTCTCCTCCAAAACCTATTGTTTTCGAATATAATTTGAATCACGAGAGTTGAGTAGATTCACCAATTCAGAGGGTCAAGAAACTTTTACTTACAGTTGTTTTTGCACAACAAAACAAATTTTGTTAGTTATCGCGGTAATTATAAAGTTTACTGCCCACTTGTATTTTTTTTGGATTTTTTTGTATTATTTTTCTGTGATCTTGACGTAGGCAAAATGAACCTAACCTAACCTAACCTGTATGCGGATCGATGTTTTATTTTTTCATTAAATTTTTTTTTCTTAATTTAAAAAAAATTATTTCTTCAAGTTTCTGTAGAAAAAATGAACCTAACCTAACCTAACCTTGTTAAACAAAACTATATAGACATATAAGACTATATCAGAGCCGTATCCGAGGGAAATGGAGTATATTTATGAGTTCCATTTATTTTTTTTTTTTCGAAAATAACTGCTTTCCCAGAGCTGTAATTGAGACTGTAGTATCAGGAAGTCCTATAGATTCACTGAGCAATTTTCAAAATCGGTGACGAGGCATTAATCTTCATAATAACCGTTATCGCAATTGCTGCCAGATCGGTAGATCATTTTTATTGGTTGCTACTGTAAACAGAACGCTAAGTGAATCACTTACCGTTCAGCGACTTGTGAAACTGAATATTCTTCGAAATAATGAAATAACACAAACAATTTGAATTCAGTTCATTTAATATTGAAAGTGAAGTTTTTTCAGAAAAGTGTAGTTTATTTCATAGGGAAGCCTCAACGTAACTTTCAGCCACAGTCGAAGACCGCCATCCACCGTGCTTCTTAATGAGTGGCCAGTATAGTCATTTGGATTTTCTAAATTCAAGAAGGTTGAAATTCTTTACGGCCAACTTCCAATTATCTCTTCGCCTATTACTTCATTTTCCATTTTGATATATCAAAAATAAATGCTCGCTTTTTGCATTTTGTGGACTCAGACGGAAATATTTTCTATATATTTCCAGGTAATTGATATCATTATCTCGATCGATGACTGTGAATGTTCTCTGAATGTTGGTTTCTTTGTTAGGAATTTTCACGATTTGAAATGATTCCTGATCTTCTATGTTCCTGACGCTCATGTTGTACAACTCTTCTCTTCTACGCGTCCCTGATATACCTAAAATCATTCTCACCTGAAACGGACATAATTAGTTCATAAAGCACTATCATATTAATAAAAGCACACCTTCATAATCAAAAACAAAGCGTCATCTGGGGCTTCTTCTAAGAATTTATTCATGTATGGTATTCTGGACTTAACGATATGCAATGATTTGCATTATTGCATTTCACTGAACTGTCCTTTTTCGTTTTCGATCTTCAATCCTATAACTCTCCAGCAATAACGATCCCCTGTTGCTTGATATTCCCTGTGCATTTCAAGTAACTTTTCTTATACTTAGTTCATTTACTCGTTCATCGTTGTACACTACCACTCACTGGTACTCAAAGGCTTGTTGGATAGGAAATTCAGCAACCTTGTTAACTTATTTATTCATTTCTTCTCTTGTAAAAAGAGCAGATTTTTTGGGTTTTCAACCAATAGATTTTCTTTCAAGGAATGCTATAAGCGTTGCAAACTTGGATATGTCAATGCCGCCGTTCAGATATATTGTGGTCTTCAGTATTGAAATTCCCCCACAGAGACTTCCAGGCGATCTCAGTTCTTCTGTTCTTAGAACAGAAAAGACCAGTAACACTTTTCCATTGATTTGTTTGAATCCATTCCTTGAAAGTATTGTATGTACTCTCGTAGCGGATTTTAAATTTCTCAGGAATAACTGAAGAACAGACGATTCCCTAGGCTAATCGAATTTCATTATCTTCCGAAGATTCTATATCACTCATTTCTCAACGCTAGTAAATTCAATTGGTTATGGTCACTTTGACAATCTACTGAGTTTTCATCGCCAAGACATCGCCTTTTTTTATACTCCTACACAGCATTGATAAAGCCACGAATGAATGAATTTGTCAGTTAATTATTTTGTACATTGAGTAAAAATTGTGTCTATCGTGCAAAAAACGCTATAAGTAAATCTAACGGTAAGGACTACCAATCTCAGACAATATTCTTCGATTGGTGAAATGCCCTTACCATTTTCTATACTTAATATACTATTACGTGTGATAAAATAATGTTTACTATTACTTCATTGTATTATAGTCTAAGAGCTAGCAACGCTTTGAAATGACCATTTTAGGTCGCTCAGTTTTTAAATGATATTTATTTCACTTTCCTGGTCATTTATCAGACTATCTGGCTGGCGGTAGAGGTTGCGTTCATCATCCCGGGTCGTTCCTTTGCTGGTTAATTGTGTTTTCACAAATCACAGTTGTCACTGAACGACGCGGAGGGAGATTGTATGACATTCCAGTGCGGAAAGGGCACTTTCTACATGAGAATTTTTTTTTTTTAGCTCGAATGAAACACTTTCACCAAGAGTTTTCTGTTTGATATCGCCATTAGCAAAAATTTCCGGCGTTTGGTGCATCGTGGAATGATATCTCGGAGCTCATAAAGACAAGAATTTCATTCAGTCTTTGATATTTGAATGTAAAATAAGCCTCTGGCATAGTGTAAGCATCGGGGAAAACCCTCAGCAATAATACATTCAGATGTAATTAAGAATAAGTAAACTGTATACATTTGAATGAAAAGATCTTACAATGATGAACACAACTATTATATCCAGCCAGATAGCAAGTCTCATATATCTGAGAGAAGCAGCATATCTAAGAACTGGTTGAAATCTCTGTGACATCTCGAAATTATGTTGGTAATATCCCACCAGTTATTTTTGATTTGCAGGAATTAGATTGGTGTTGATTAAAATCACCAACTTGTGATATTTTCTATTTTGAGTTACCCTACTGAATATATTTCTTATTTCTGTATGTGTAGATAGGTTCTTGATTAAATCGACAAATTAGTTTTGTATTAGAATATCTTTTAAGTCTTTCCAAAAATGGCTATAATTCATTGAAATATCTACTAACTACGAGGAATCATGAGGCAGTTTAACGGTGTTGCTACGGGTTTTTCGAGGATTCAGCAGAGATTGTCGCTAGAGTCAATCGTGATCCACTGGTTCTTCAGGCAAATAATCATTTACGTATTCGAGGTGTTTTCTAATGAATAATTCTCGAAACTCCAGTTTCGAACTAGTACTGTCTGAAAAATTTTTTAGAATGAAGATTGCAAGGCAAGTTATTATAGACACAATCTATGACATATAATTATATCTTCAAAGAGACCTCAAATGCCTTCATTTTTCTAGAATCAAAAACAATAAATATATCAGTTTGAACGTGTGAACTGCCCAAAAGTAACTGAATTTCAATCAAAATCAATAATCACAGTTTCTCAACAGATATTTTCTGTGTGTTTCAATAACATAGCGATGAAATTGTGAAGCTATTCAGCTCTATACTTTTTAAATACTCAGAAAAATAAGCCCAGGTCCAAAACTAAGGTGAATTCAAGTTTGATGAAGAGTCTTCATGGAGAATTAACTTTTACTGATATTCGAGGAAGTCTTAATTATTTATAGATGATATATCTACATTGGAGTTCCTCCAGAGCCTAGATGATTAAATGTTGAAGCATTCGAAGCTATTTACATAACCAATTCTGAATTTCTTCGCCTGATCTACAGGGAAATAATGTAGCTGTGTATATTTTAGTCTTCATCTTAGCTGTATGCTCTTTTCTGTTTCCAGTTTTTTCTTGATATGATTATAATTTTTTTGCTCCATGATATTTCATTTGTGAAGAAAAAACTGAATTGATAAACTGCTATATACGAACTTGGCTGTTTATATAGGTAAGTAGGTACCACCAATATCGCTAGATTCAAGGGCGCCGCTAGAATTTTTTTTTGGGGGCGGTGAAAAATTTGAATATTTTCTTGGGGAGTATTTATTCTCATTACCCCCCCCCCCCTCGTAGCGACGCCAGTGCCTAGATTATTCAACTATCTCTATGTTCATTTCATTAGCTGACAACGGTCTCTTTCAAACACCCATATAACACATCATATAGATGCAGAAAGATCACAGTTTTTCCAATACCCCCCTCCCATTTTTGTTCAATGTTGTTTTCAACACAATGTGGACTAATTACATCAGATTCATCTTCTCTATCTGGTGATGCATAATTCTTCATCGTTATTTAAGAAAAAAAATTCATAATTTTCGCGAAAGGCGAAAAAATGGATGGCCAGAATATGTGCAATCGAGAAGTCTGAGAACATCAGGTGTTTCTCGACTGCCCTAATCGGCAAAGTTCGAAGGAATTTCCTTCCGCGTTTAAAAATCCAAATATGCCTTTTTCAGGCAGCCTTTATAAATGGAAATCCAGCAGCGGTACATTTTATCCATTTGGGAAGTCATCACAGAGAAAGCAATTTCATGGGATACACATTGTAATATTTCAGATGCCACGTTGAATGTAGCGGGCGGCGCTCATTCAGTTGCTCACATATACGCGAAGACGCCACGAGGCGGAATTCGGGATAATAAAAATTTCATAAACCCGGTTGCATCGAACTCTTACTAGATATTATTATGTTAGATGACATCTCGTATTATTTGCACCAGCAACTGCGGGCCCGCTCCTGCACACATGTCGCCGTTATTCGCAGGCCGCCAGTCGGGCTGCCAATGACAGCTGTCGTATCGCCAAATACCGAAAACGCCGCCATTTCGTACAGCCGTCCGTCTCGTGAAACACCTTGTCGCTCGGAATCAATATTGAAACATCACGCGCGAGCGACTTGCTCGGAACGATTGCGAGACTGGATCGGATCATCATTGTTGACTGTCTTTTGTCTGTGGCGTCCGCGCGTTCCTCCAGCACTTTTGACAGTTTTATCGGTTCCCATTTTTCGCCGCGATGAAAGGAATCGGTGTGTTTTGTTCTGCCTGATATACGTACGTTTAACTTTCAATTACGACAATCTCGTGGGGTAGAGTTGTTGCAGCGGCTGATTGATCAGCAAAAAAGAATGAGTTACCTAATATTGTTTTCGGAGAACACGTTATCGATTGCTGGGATTATATCCGTCGAGATATCTTTGCTTTTCCATTTCCGCTGAGATGCTTTGATGTTCGGCATCCTGCATCATATTATATCTTGGTGGTTAATCTCAACTCTGACTACTCAGGTTGCTTTCACATACTTACTAAGAGTAAGCTCTCCTCACTCTGAAGCGTTCACAAACGTTCCTACTCTGACTTCTTCGGAGTATACTATGAGAGCTTTCATACTCTTTCTCCAAGTTAACTCTCCGTATACTGCTCATTGAAAGAGTAAACACATACTATGACACTCGCTCTGACAGTTATGACGCATGATTATTATTTCATCCTGCTCTTGAAAACTATGCTTCAAACGAATGAAATTCAAATGAGTATTTTCAGTTCAGTAATTTCACAATAACGGAATACGAAACTACATATTGTTTCTCTATTTCAGTATCGTAATGGATTCATTACATTACTAAAAGTAGTGCTGTAATGAAACTCATTACAGCAATGTTTTCAGTTATATGTTTCGTTTTATGGTTGTCAGTACTGACCTCCGATCGAATAAGTTTCGAATAAAAACAATTCAAATTCCGTGATCTGTCAAATTTCGTATGTCACACCAACTGCCAAGATACAAAACAAAAGTCACTAATCTGAATTTTCATTTGAATTTCGAGAATATTTCACAAAAATTGACTGAAATAGAGAAAATACCGTCTAATACTCGTTGCAGAAGGCAATTCCAACACTCATGCTATCGAAAACTCGCTCCTTCGTCGCTCGTTTTCGAACTTCGCATTCGTGTTGTAATAGGAGCTCATTCTGCAACTTATATTTTTTATATAATATCCATTCTGAGGGAAGGTGTTTTCCAAAAACTGTCAAATTGTAGCGAACCCATTTGTCTTTTAATACACTGTAATTTTAGCCTGTATAATGTCATCATATTGTCATATTGTCCATTTTAGCTTCATAAACTACACATTGTCCGAAACGTTGCTGGAAGAATAATAATTGCATATATGTTTCTTTTGACCGTTATTCTCCATTGATGTTGAAACTGCGGAACAGAATATTGAATTAATTTTTTTTTTATTTTTGTGGATGGTTCATGGGTCCAAATATATCTGGCATTCACTCTTACGACTAGTCTTCCCTGCTTCGGTAGAGTAGTGGTTATCCTCCCCCCAAACCAGGCAAGTGACTGTTCACATTGGTATAGTTGGAGGTGGGGATGTAATAGTCCAGTGTACTATTCCACATGTTCTATCCACTCTACTCTCCCGTTTACTATCTTTAGTACTCTACCGTTACTTGCACAACCTATGCACATTGTGCTAGTAGGAGGATAGTAAGTACTCGACCACTCTACTCTACCATTTACTCTACCAATGAAAACGGCGCTTCAGATTGAGTGAAATTTCCGAAATTGCACCTCGGATAACTCGCGTTCGAATCCCCTCACTGTAATTGCGAAATTGAAGAAGTTTGGTGCTCACAAATAGAGACAGAAAAAGTTTGACAAGAACCGGTACTTCTCAGGACCAATAACACCCCGAAGACGGCTGGAAAATGCTTGACGAAACGTCATTAAAAACCGACCTCATAGATAATAAAAACAGCCCATACAATCTTTCAAGAAATACACCATTAAGAAGAATATTATTATTATTATTATCAGGTCTTTATTCAAGTTAACAAATAAAAATATACATATAAGAAACATCATTGAGTGAAACTAATATAATATCTCGTTCACCATAACTTGACTCGTTTTATAGTGTTTTTCATAGTAATTTAACAACCTCGGAATCACATTGAAGTATATAAATAACACAATTTTTTATTTTCAGGTGAGTAATCCATTGAGGAGCATGAAACAAGCATACAGGGAAGTAAAGATATAATTCAAACACGTACCTGATGAGTGCAGGTCCATAGGTGAGGCTTTTCTTCGACAGGTAATAATCAAGATAGTCGTATGTGATTTTACCAAAAATCTTTTTTTTGAAAAATGCACCAGAGGTGATATATTTAAAACCACTAGATCCCTCAATTCTGGGGAGATACTATACTGATAACAATTTCAGCACTATGGTTTTTGCGAATTTTATACGTTGTTAGAAATTCTGCACACGTGTTCAACTTGAACTTTTTGATACAATTTCAATGAATGGTAAGGCGGATAGTGCAGAAGACCTGAGACAAAGCATTGAAAACGCTCCTGAAATTATTCGTGAACAGTCGAACGACAATCATTTCTAACAATTTCTGTGAAGATTTTGAATCCATCTAATAGTGAACTATCTACGGCATTTCAAATCAATAATTTTTTCTTTCTTTAAAGGTGTACTTTCGAGCTGAGCGACAGTGACGCGGCGTCTGGCAACTACGAAAATACTACAATAGAAGTTCAAGCTCGGCAGTGTCGCTGCTGTTCGATGTTTGTCACTGTCGCGGCGTCAGTAACGCTCTGCTCGGATGCTCCTCTATGCGATTTCTTCGTACTTCTACTGTCGCACTGTCACGGCGTCAATGTCAAGCCGTACATGTCGCTTTAGACGACCGGCTTGATTTGAACATTTTTCAGGAAAATTTGCCTAATGAGAGTAGACAATGAATATACAGATTTGCAATAAATCTTTGTGCCGAGCAAAGATCGAAAAGGAAGTCCATGATTTCATTTTTTTTTTGCTGGAGAACAGCCTGATTTCCAAGACTACTGCACTTTTTTCAAATTTTCACACACCAATTTCCGCCAAAATATTCTTTTTCAGTGAGCTTTACCAACTTTTGCAAAAAAAGACCCCACCTCAAAAGACTTCCCAAATTAATCATTCCATTGCAATTCATTGGATTTCTGATACTTTGGAAATAGAAATGGTTGTAAATTTTCTTTCGTTAAGGTCAATTCACAAGAAACCATCACCAAAGCGCAGAGACATATTATCTTCAGCATAACATTTCCTTGATGTTACACATCGTGGCTAAATTAGAAGCTCATCCAGTATGTTTCCGAAATAAGCACGTCATCCTGCTAATGCAAATACTGTTAGAAAAAATGTGGTCATTCCCTGTTCGAAACTTCATCAGGAGCATTGTTGTTAACTGAATTCCTCTTGCAATCAAATACCCTTTCAACCGCTCTGCCGCATTGAACTCAGGGGTGCCAAAATCGGTTATTATAACTTTCGGATTGATTCAAACGTGTTCTCGAAATTTCCATTGTTCACGAACAGTTTCAAATTTCACAATGCAATTTCAACTCGAATAATTAGTACGTTGCAGTTATTTGTTGTGCAGACTATAATTAGCAAACTTTCGTAGTTGACCCCTCTGCTCATTTAAACTTTCCCCGAACACCATTTTGATCTTCGATACGAACATTCACTCGGGAGGATGTCTTCAGTTTGTTTTTATTCGAAAACTGAGCTCAGAATCGAAAGAGGAAAATAACTACCCACTAATGGGTATTCATTGCTTTTTCTCAAGCTTGCTGATACATTCGATAGGATCGTTATTCTGAATAAATTTCACTATTAAGGTAGGATTCCTAAGCGACGACTCTAACGACTACAGCCGCGCGGCTGCAGCTTCGCGACCGTAGCGGCTAGAGCCGCCACGGCTGTAGCCGACAGGGGCATTCCTATGCCGCGACTAGAGCAGTAGAGCTAGCAGTGTTGGACGTCCTTTCAGTCGCATCAGTTTTGAGTTATATGAAGAAATTGTCATGAAGAAATCATACATACATATAGGACACTATTCTCATTTGAGGCTAACAAACCTTATCCTGCATGAGACTCAGCAATGTCGTCGAATGTGATCGGATTTCACAAAGCTTTACTTGTACGATTAAAAAACCTTACCTAAATTCGAACCAATCGAATCACTCGTTTTGAAATTTCAACAAATCGCGGTGGCTCCAATTAATTTGACGGTATTATCAAAGTTTTGTGAAACCGACCCTATATCTTTTTCAGATATTTTCGTTAATGAAAAGGTAATGGCACATTTTCGAAATAGATAAAATATCAAAATTTAGTTATATCTAAAAAATATGTAGATATCGTGAAACGGTTACGACTAAAGTTGTTTTCACGAAAATCGAGCCCAGGACTCCTTTCAACGTTTTTATCTTTCTAGTCTAGAAGTACCAGAAAAAGCGAAAATCAAGCAATTTGGGATAACCTGTACAGAAATTCTTGGAATATATTTATTTGAAACAAAAATATAACATATATAACGGCGTGTTTAATCATAATCAATTGATTTGAAACAATGTGTAAGTGAAAATCAATTCAATTAGTTTAACGTCGTCCATTATTTCATGAGAATAAACACGAAAACTGTTAAAATAAACCTCCAGTCGTCGCGGCTGTTACGACTCCACTGCTCATCGAGGCAGTCCAGCCGCGCGACTCGGGCCGCCTCTTTAGAGCCGCCTCGATCGCGCGGCTCCAGTCGCTTCATAGGAATGGGTTTCGTTCATTTACATGGGAAGCAGTATGAGTCATAGTCGCGCGGCTGCAGCCGCGCGGCTGTAGTCGCTAGAGTCGTAGCTTAGGAATCCTACCTTTAGTTTTATCTGAAAGAAGTGCTCAGAAACGTTCTGAAAAACTTGACCAAATTATCTATCGACAAATAAGTTGAATTGTTATGGAGCATTCACACGGGGCCAATTGACAAGTCATTCCATCGAGACAATCCAATAGTCTAGTGGATTGGCATCGTGTGCATGGGGACAATGGATTGTCTTGATCCATTCAAGGAAACCATCCGGTACAGAAAGCCAATTTATAAGTCATTTAACTGAGAAATTGGATTGGCTCAGTAGAATAGCGTTGTGTGAATGGAGAGAATCCATTGAAATGGAATGTCTTCACCTGTCAATGGAGACAATTGAATTAGAACGACATTGAATTCATTGGCGCCAATGCCTTCCCCCACCTTCGTTACGATGAATTGGTACATTTGGACGTGCATCTCAACGTTTCTACCATAGTGTTGGGATATCGATAGAAAATATCCCAGCTGATTTCGCAAAAACATCAATGTCATGAATCATGTTTTGATTATTTACATAATAAATCACATAACAAATATTTCTAATGGAAAGAACACATGGGAAAAATGTTTCAAGATTTTTTATCGATCGATTGCAACAAAAGCAACTTCAATAGACGCTCAACATGCAAATTTGTTTTTGTCGCTATGCTGATCTTGGGACTTTCATTAGATGTTTTCCGAACAACTGAATTTCTTAAAAATTTTCTCTCCCAACCTCAGGAACAAAATCAACCAAAAAAAAAATTTGTGAAAATGGAAGAAGGGCTCTGTTTGAACTCGTTCACTTATTTGTCTAGAGTCGAAAGATGTCTTCTCATGGTAACATTTCTCATTTCCTGGAGTCTGATCTTTTCCCAATAAATTAATCCAAATATTACCAATTGGCCAGATTATTATTTTTATTCAACAGAACACAGGATGACTCCTTAATATTATTTTTAAAGACCAGGTTCCGCCAACAGAATTTTTGTGTTACCCATTCTATTCTATCATGTGATCTTTGCTATTGTAATACTCATGACTTTCAATTCGCGATTTACCAATATCTATCTCTTTTTTCATTCTGATAACGTTGAAAGACTGTTTTAACTGAATATATTATAAAACAACTCGTGGCCTTTTTTTCTATTGAGAAGTTCAGTTTTCATCATAAAATCTTTTCATGCTTTGAATAATGTTCGTATGTTGAATTCTGATATCGGTCCGAAACGTCATAAAGTTCGATACTTCAAAGTATTATTTCCTGTTTCATTGTTTGTCAACAATTTCTTTGAAGGTCTTCGCCTACGCAGGGGCTCTTCTCTTCTATCATAAGAAAAATGCTCCAGAGACGGGGAGAGGATTCTCCTGTATTATATTCTAATCGAAGGAGAATATTTCCTGCAAAAAAATATTATTCATTGTTCAAGATTCCTCAAGATCCTCTTGTGTCTTTATTGCCCCAAAGTAGATCATCCGAACATCTAAACCTGGATGTTCTATCTTCCTTCAAAACTTGTGTATTCCTCGGAAACATCTATTCCCTCTTTTAGCGAGAAAATGAAAAGATTTTCAATTAACGTTCTGATTTGAGTCTATGAATGATCGCTCAACAACTTTGCTAACTTCCCGCAAAAGTATATCTTCTCATTATATTGTGATAGAAACTGTCGACATGAATGAAGCGAATTTGACAATTCCTATTGGAATGGCTTGTGAATTGTCTCCGTGTGAATAAATGACACTCTTTCGTGGATTGTCTCAATGGATTAGCTTATTGGAATGCCTTGTCAATTGTCCCTGTGTGAATGCTCCATTTAGACGAGTCATCACATGTTACATAACATCGTATCGTAACTTCGCCTCATAACTCCGTCATGTAACAAGTCTGGACAGCACTGCTCAACAGCGTAACATCGTTATACAGGGTCTTTCACGAGGAACCTCACCCATATTTATACGGGAAACTACTGAACGTATTTTCATGAAATTCAGCACTTATAAGTATTTCACGATGCTGATGAAATCTAAAATATTTTCAAGGCATGAGCACCTCCGGTTTTTCCGGAAATGACGTCAACTTCCGTTTTTCAAATTAGAACACCATTTTTTTATTGCAGAAATAGATTCCTCAGAAAATTTCAAGTCATTTTGATGTAACATTTTTCAGTTTTGGTTGGAAAATTCTCTCTGAGCGGGAAAATTCGAAAAAAAAATCGAAAATAGAGCTCCGCTGAAACAAGAATAACTTCGAGGTTTTTGGATGGAAAATTTTCATTTTTGGGATTTTTCAAGATGTAAGATTGATGTATCCATTTTAAAAATCGAAATCGCGATTCATGATACAGGGGGTGAAAAAATTGCTTTCAAAGTTAGGGATGACAAAATCGTGAAAAATCAATTTTTTCAAATTAGAACCCCATTTTTTTATGGCAGATATTGAATCTACGTTAAAAAAAATGTGAGTGTATGCATCACACCCTTGCCCTAAAATGGATATTTTCTGAGTTATTCACAAACAACTGTTTTTCGTCTTGAATTTTCAGCTATTTCTTTTCCCTTCACGCCAAAAAGATGAAATTTTCAGGAACTGTTAGTTAAACCATGTTTTAGATTTTACTACCCTAATATGCAAGAGAAGAAAGTAAGGTTGTTCCTAAATAGATGGCGAATTTTGATTCGAATTTGTATCGGAAACCTCTTTATTTCAACTAATCGGCCATCGGTTTTCTCTCCAGTGATAAATAAATAATTCCTTATGAACCATATGCAAAAACTTACCATGTTTTACATTATTTTTTTTCAATGATAGATATCATTAATTACATCTGCCAAATTCCTCTTTATTCAGTAGCAATTTGTGTTTACTATTAATTTGGTGATAATTCGTATTAAGTTATAAAATCGATCACTATGCCTAATTTTACCAATGAAGATTATTTAAATCTCATTCTACTTCATTGAGAATGTAATAAAGTTGTAGATAGAACGATTCGACTGTTCATTGAGAGGTTTCCTGACCGACCCAGACCAACGAGAGATACCATTAACAGAACCATGACAAACTTGAGAAATGTCGGATCTTTCGTTAAGAAAACTATACAAAGAGAAAAAAGTGTAGTAGAAGATGAGAACAACGAAATTACAGTTCTCGCATATTTTCGTGTGAATCCTCAAAATTCTCTCAAAGATGCCGAGATTGATCTGGGATTATCTCAATCGAGTGTTTAGAGAATATTAAAAAAACATAAAATGCACCCATATAAATTCAATAGGGTACAGCATTTGAAGGAAACTGTTTTCGCCAGGAGAACAGAGTTTTGCGAAGCTATGATGATTCGATTTCAAGAGAATGAAAACTTTCGGACTGTATAATTTGGACAGATGAATCTAAATTCACAAAGAATGGCTTTTTCAATAGGCATAACAGTCATTATTGGGATGAAGAGAACAACCACCACTTCAGACAATGGAACTTTCAAGAGACCTGGAGTTTCAATGTTTTTTGCGCCATCAAAAATAATGCAATTCTCGATGTTCACATTTATGATGGGACTTTAACTGGTAAGATAGAACACTACACATGTTTGCATTATTTAAAGAATGTTCTCCCTTAGGAGATAGATATTCTGACATATTGACTCAAATAATTGAGCCGCTAGTACAGAACCATAATGACTTATGGTATCCACACAATTCACTCAATCTGTCAAATATCCTCTACAGGCTATTTGAAGATCGATGGTTGGCGAACAATGGTCCACATCTTTCGCCACCACGTTCTCCCGATTTAACTCCTTTAGACTATTATGTTTGGGGTAGGATAAAAAATATTGTCTTCTCAACTCCCCTGACTGATAAAGAGGACTGCATAGAACGAGTCAGAAATGCGTTCAGGTTTGTTTAGATTTTTAGATTCACAGTTTTGAAACTCAATTTGGTTTTTAAACACTTTTGCAGATCTCTTCCTCCCGATGAAATAAGAAGAGCAACGCACGAAGCATTCCTGAGACGTATAAATAAATGTCTAGAAATTAACGGTCAAAACTTTGAGCATCTTCTCTAGTTATAACTGCGAGAGTTTGCCATGGTTCTCCTAATAGTAACTTGAAGTCGGTTTCAAGAAGGGGTGAAAAGTCTACAGCATGGTTCAAATAACAGTTCCTGAAAATTTCATCTTTTTGGCGTGAAGGGAAAAGAAATAGCTGAAAATTCAAGACGAAAAACAGTTTTTTGTGAATAACTCAGAAAATATCCATTTTAGGGCAAGGGTGTGATGCATACACTGACATTATTTTTTAACGTAGATTCAATATCTGCCATAAAAAAATGGGGTTCTAATTCGAAAAAATTGATTTTTCACGATTTTGTCATCCCTAACTTTGAAAGCGATTTTTTCACCCCCTGTATCATGAATCGCGATTTCGATTTTTAAAGTGGATACATCAATCTTACATCTTGAAAAATCCCAAAAATGAAAATTTTCCATCCAAAAACCTCGAAGTTATTCTTGTTTCAGCGGAGCTCTATTTTCGATTTTTTTTTCGAATTTTCCCGCTCAGAGAGAATTTTCCAACCAAAACTGAAAAATGTTACATCAAAATAACTTGAAATATTCTGAGGAATCTATTTCTGCAATAAAAAAATGGTGTTCTAATTTGAAAAACGGAAGTTGACGTCATTTCCGGAAAAACCGGAGGTGCTCATGCCTTGAAAATATTTTAAATTTCATCAGCATCGTGAAATACTTATAAGTGCTGAATTTCATGAAAATACGTTCAGTAGTTTCCCGTATAAATATGGGTGAGGTTCCTCGTGAAAGACCCTGTATACTAACATCCCTTTAGTATGTTGACCGACCGTATCTTCGATGCGTAACACTATTTTCACCCGACGTAGTTACGACAGGATGTTTTGTTACATGTCTACACGTTCCATTACGCATCCAGAAATCCTGCACGATTAAAAAAACTTCTGATGAACAAAATACTTCAGATGTCAACCAATTGAACTAAACGTTATAAAAGACGCAACTCAGTTGACAAAAAATTTAAATAACTCCAAAAGATGCATACCTCAGTGCTCATTAAACCACTATGAGTTTCATATAAGTTATTTTGTAGACGTTTTTTCTTGTCTTTGTGAAAACTTAATTTTTTTCTTGTTATCTAGAGCAGATACTGTTTCTGGGTTCCACACCCCTCTACATCCCACATTATCAAAATCAAACTTGAAATAAAAATGTGCGAAAGAGTCAGCTTGGGGTGTTTGTATTCTCAAAGTCATTAGGTCGTGAAATTCCCAAACTCTTTATGAAAATGTGTTATTTCTTTTTGTTACAATCGTGAACAAATAAGACCTTACATCATATAACTTCCTTCAAGTTTGATGTGGATCGGTTTGTTGTTTTCAGAACCATTGGAAAAATTTCTGGGTTATGTAAAATATTTCATTTTTCTTCACATCACAATTTCCAAAATTCTGAATAACTTACGTTAAACACCGCTCCGTTATGATGGAATATCTCTCAAGAAGAAATACCGACTTGAATTTCAAAACATTTTCACCTTCACTCCACGAGCAGGCAGAACTGTTATACAACTTTATTTCAATCTCGGACGCATCGAAGCGATTATCCTATCGATCTGTAGGAATTGATACCTTCCCCAATTTTCCGTAGAATGCTGTTATTCCAGGGGTATTAATTTCGGACCGCGCAGTGTCGAATTGAATCCTACACCGGAAAGTTCATGATTAATTAGAAGGTCCGGACTCCTGTTTCTATTGAATCAATCAGTAAACATTGTTATTTATGGAGACGAAGAGCTGTTTTCCGTTTATTCCCTCCGTCAGATATTTCATAGGAATATGATCGTGAATTATGGGGGTCCATGACCGCATGGGATACACAGGTTATTAAAGGATCATTTTCGGTAATATGAACTTCGGGACTGTACAAGTATCGAATTCTTGGGGCATGACTGAGAATATTGACATCGACATTTCGTATCGGAGCTTACCCCACTGCTCCATTCATCTATTCAAAATATCACATTTATAAATTATCTAGCACAAACAAATTGTCATGTGAATTAGTACATTTAAAGTCACAATTTTAATTATCAAATCGAAGTAAACTCCTGTTCAAGTGTCTTGATTATTCAAACACCGTGGCGGCTCTGAAATGCTGCAAAAACAGTAACATAAAATCAAATTTCCATTCTCAACAATGAATTGCCATTTTGAAGTTACAAATTAAGCGAGCGCAATAAAACAAGGTTCGCGCAACGGTAGGAGGGCCTTCGGATCGTTACTTTGCTTCCAGAGTCGAATCGAGGAGATTTCATAAAATCGTTCAGTTTTAACTGAAGAGAAAGGACCCAAATCTGGTGTTTTCTGGAATTACTTTGTCGCAATCTTGCAAGATTCCGACCCAAATCTCTAAAACTCTGGTGGTTCCTGGAATTACTTTGCCGCAATCTCGAGTATAGTTCCGAGTACTACCCTGGCAATCTTTTAAGGCGGTCGAATAGAGCGTTGTTTTGACCGTTTGACCAATACGAGCTTTATTGTGCGCAGATTCCTAAGACATTAAGAGTAGAGGGATGATTTTCTGAACTTCTCAGCCTTTTATTAAGGTTGTCCCAAACCTTTCCAATCAGATTGAGATCTGGACTTCTTGCTGGCCATTTTATTCGAGAGACTTCAACCTCTTCAAGGTACTCCTGAACGATGCCCGCACGATGGGGTCTGGCATTATCGTCTCCCTGAATCGCTGCAACATTATGGACACACTTATATGGGAAACTCCAAACCTTTCCGCAATTCTTGTGTATGTTCACCCTTCTTCTCGTAAAACTTCCGCTTGGGCACATTCTTCATGGGTCAAATTGCGTGTTTCGCGTTGCATAGCGATCGAGTGTAGAAGATCAAACGAAATAAAAACTATTGATCACTTGAATTGATCGAGAACAACTGATTTCAGAATGGAGCCAATACATTCAAAATCTGATAATATCATCTTTTTTATTCCTGCTGGCAAAAAACATCTGTATAAAAGAAAAACGTTGAAAGTGGATAACATATTATGCATGCATAATTCTGATAAAAATAATTATCTTTGAGGACACCTTCAGTTGTAGAATAAATTTGAGATTTCCATAATGTGCGTTAATATTTTTGCGCAGTGTATTTTGAATAAGGAAATTTTTCATTTAATGAACCCCTATTATTTTTTAGGCCTCTATCTATCCTAGTGAGTAGGTCACTTTTTTTTCTAAACATACTGTGGTCCTGTATAATAATATCCTAATGAAGAAATTCACGAATATGACCGAAAATTTTCCAGATGTGTTTTCTGTAAGACAATCGACATTGCTTCAACAAGAATGAATAGAATCTGAATGAACCCAGTTCATGAAGATTCATGAGGAAAAATCAGATTTGTTCTTCGGCAATAATCAGCCGAGAAGCATCTGTCACACCCTCTATCGATCTCCACGAATCCATAAAGAAGTTCATCGCACCTCATCAGACAACTCTACCGACTCCCTCACTCTCATCACCCGCAATCCCCAATACGGAAATAGCAGCTACAATTCCGTTTTTATTGGATTCTACACACGAAATAAATCTGCAACTTTGCAACTGAGGCGACACTTGATAGAGCGCTCGAAATTGATGTGCCATCGATATGGGATTTCCGAAATAATAAACTTGATCTACGGCTCACGAAAGAACAATCTGTTTGAGTCGGTCGACATGAGAAGAACCTTCGACGCTGGGGGGACTGCATTGAATGGGGCTCGTTAAAACTTTTCCGAACCGAAAAACATTCGATCCGAACTTTATCTACGACTCGCGAATTTACAGATCTCTTATTGCGGAATTTCGTCCGTAAGTGTTGTTCGAACGTTCTGGATATGACGTGTGAGATGCGACGTCTGTCAATTTTCTGGAGAACCCCATATTTCTTCGATTTGAATAGCCATTTATGGCAGTTTTGGCCTAGTTTCTAGTAGGGGTTGTCGGTTTTTCAATATATGAGACTCAACATTGTGGGATCATAACAATGTGATAAATATCTGAACTGAACGTTTCGAATTCATTTCGAAACTGACGAAGAATGAAACTCTCCATTTCTACAATTATGGAGTTGAAGATTTGGAGAAAGACGGTGTTCCTGTGATCAGGCCTAACAGTGCGCCTTGCACACCAACTGCAGAGATAAAAGAAAAGTCTTTACTGCAACCTCAGGGCGACTTTGCAACCCCAGGAAATCCACCTCCTATAAAACCGGTACCTGTCGTAAGATCTTTACAGGATAAGCCTAGAACTCGATCTGTCAACAAAGTATTGCTGAAGAGATGAATGATTGTGCAGTCAATCTCACATCTAGGATAAAGAAGGGTGATTGAGACGGTTGGTTCAGTGAGTGATGCCCTTTCTTTGTATCTGATTTGTTTTTATTGTTCATTTGCGATTTTTACATTTCCTTTGGATATAGTTTGTTTACAGTTAATTCTGTTACTTTGTTTCTTAATTCTAAAACTAAAATTGTTGATGTTTACCATATTCACTTATAGTCTATCGTTTTCGACCAGTCAACCCTCAATCTGGGAACATATTTCACGGGATTGTAACTTGTAATAATTTGTTGTAAATTGGGTTGTTGACTTGCGGAATGTTGGAGGTTTTGGAACATTTAGATGATAATGTAGAAGTAGATACTAGAGTGGTGGAAAATTTCCAGCAGTTTGAGATGAGTGGAGCGGACTGGGGGGGAGAAGGTATTGGCATAGCTCACTTTAATGTTCGAGGTTTGCGAAAACATTACGATGAATTGTTGGTACATGTACAGATGGCTAAGGACCTTCTAGACGTGATTGTATTATCTGAAACTAGAAGGATTGAAAATGTGAATGACTTCCTCATTCCGAACTATGACATACATTATAATGAATCGGAAATAAATAAGTGTGATGGTGTTATAGTGTACACAAAGAGCAGTCTTTCTGCTGCAGTTGAAATCAAAATTGTGAATGAAACTAGATTCCTCAGAATAACATTCATGAATAAATTTATTCATTCGCATAATACAATAGGTATAACTGCATATTATAGATCACCTGCTACGAAAATTTCAACTTATATAAATGATTTAGAATTATATTTGAGTGATCTTGAGTTTAGAAAATTGGAAATATATGCCGGAGATATCAATATCAATTTGTTGCAAACTGATTCATCTGATACCGGTCGTTATTTGGATGCTTTGAATTCAAAAGGTTTTCTATCGCATATTAACAAACCTACCAGGATAACATCAAACACTGAATCACTTATAGATCATATATTCATAAGAAAAGAAAATTGTTTAGAAAATAAGATCAAAGTTGATTCGTTCATTGTTCAAACTGACATGACAGATCATTTCACTACGGTTGTATTCTTATCATTCCCACATCTGAAAAAAAATTATATTAGACAAGATGCTGAGATTATTAGAGAGAAAATCAACTATCAATTACTGAGTGAATTTTTGAATGGGGAAAGTTGGACTGATGTGTTGAGGTGCGAGGTGGTACAAGATTCTTATGATATTTTCATGAATAAACTGAAATCGTATATAAATGAGGCAACGAGCACAAATAGGATTAAAACTGAGAAAACCACTAAAATAAAGCCTTGGATCACAACTGGTCTTATTACTTCTATTAAAAAAAGGGATCTCATGAAAAAAAAGCTGAAAAATAATCATAATACACTATTAGAAATGCAGTATAGGGAATATAGGAATAAAATAAATAATTTAATCAGGAAAACTAAGAATGATTATTATCAAAGTAAGATAGAACAAGCAAATGGGGACTTTAAAAAAATTTGGAAAATCATAAATGATGCATCCGGTAAAAAACCTTCAACTGATATTGTGAACGTTGATATCGAGAATGAGGGTGCTGAAATATTGTACGATAGTAATGAGAAAGCAAACGCGTTCAATAAATTCTTCATCAATATTGGAAAAAAATTGACTGAAACAATTAATACCACAACTTTACCAGATGATTTCCTTCTTAAACATACACACAATCGTACAATATTTCTAAGACCTTTAACACATAATGAAATCTTCATTCTCATATCAAATCTAAAAAACAACTGCTCTCCCGGTCCTGATAAAATTTCAACTTTGACTATAAAAAGTATTCATGTGCATATAATAAAACCATTACTACACATCATCAACCTGTGTTTGTCACTGGGTAAAATTCCAAAACAGTGGAAAGAAACCGTCGTGACCCCAGTTTTCAAAAGTGGGGATCCAACCAAAATGACAAATTACCGTCCCATATCTGTTATAGATAACTTTGCGAAAATTTTCGAACAGACATTGAAAAATAGATTAGTTGAATTCTTTGACGCAAACAACCTGATGACTGACAGACAATACGGATTTGTTCGAGGGTCAAATACTGAGGACGCTATTGTGGATATGTTAGAAAAATCTGTTGGGGCGATAGATAAAACATCCAAGTGCCTTGCAGTTTTTCTTGATGTCGCTAAGGCATTCGATACTGTATCGCACGAAAAACTTGCTCCATAAATTGTCACAGTTGGGTATTTGTGGTACAGCACTGAACCTCCTTCATGAATATCTATCCGACAGATATCAGTCGGTGAGGATAGGGGGAGAAATGAGCTCGAGGTTGGCAGTAAGAATGGGAGTACCACAGGGAACGGTGTTGGGTCCAATACTGTTTCTTGTATATATGAATAATATAACAAAAATAAAAGATTTCGTTGGGAATATAGTGTGCTATGCGGACGATACAGCTGTGGTATTCACTGGTAATAACTGGAGTGAAGTAAAGTCTACAGCTGAATCAGATTTGAAAAAAATTCAATTATGGTTCAATCACAATTTGTTGAGTATAAATATTGGGAAAACTAAATACCTGACTTTTTCTCCCTCGGTAGTGGATCAACCGAAACACTTTTCGCTCAAATTTCATTCCTCTAACTGCCACGTCAGTGCCTGTCATTGTCCTGATCTGAGTAAGTCTTCTTCTGTGAAATACTTGGGTATAATAATAGACCAGCATTTACGTTGGAAAGAACAGATAAACCAAGTAACTAGAAGAATAAGAGCACTTATGCATAAATTTTATATATTGAGAGAGATGGTGTCAAGAAAGAATTTGGTCATTTTATATAATAGTCTCGCTGAATCTCTGATCAGATATTGTGTCGTTGTGTGGGGTGGTGCCTTCTCTTCTACCATAAAATCGCTACAAACGGCCCAAAATACACTTCTAAAAATAATTTTCAAAAAAAATAAGCTATTCTCCACGAAATTACTCTACGAAGATTCGGGGCTCCTCAACGTCAGAACCATTTTCACTTATCAGTGCATATTGAGAGTGTTTCATAAACAAGCTAAGTTCAATATTAAAAATACGAGAACAACTAGATATACTCACCAAAAAAATTTACATCTTGATTTTTTTAGAAAGTCTGTATCAAAAAGATCGTTCTTGTACTATGGTCCGAAACTTTTTAATCTCATTCCAACTAACCTGAGAGAAGAAAATAACCCAAAAAGATTCAAGTTGAAGGTGAAAGAATTCATTCTGAAACATAAAGAAAGGTTCAAAATTGAATAGGTCAAATAAGAAAAGAAACTTACATATGATGTCGATACCTCTTTCTCTGATTCCGTTGGTTCTTTCAAATTATTATTATGTATGGGTGAATTATTGTATTTTTATACTCCTCATGTTTTTCACTCCATTTAGGTTGCATTCACCGACTAATTGTTTAATTTAGGTACAGCCGCGAGAGGGTAGATTTACAACACAGGCATTCGTGCCTAGGTAACTCTGCTCTCGAACCGGTTGTTGAAGAATTTATATAAATGTTATCTTTGTTATCTTTGTTATTTTTGTGAAGGTTACTTAATTGTGATGCCAAGTGGTTTAGACATATTGAAATTGCAATTCAATTATATTTAGTCTATTATGTATTATTATCTTTGTTATGGTTATGATGTTATGAATTGACTTAAATAAATAAATTAAATAAATTAAAAAATTAAATAAATTCCAGATTTGTATCAACCGACATAAAAAGTGGAGGTGATTTTCAAGTGGATTGTGGGTTTTTTATGTTTGTTACCGAACTTATTTTGCCCATCTTCTTCATTTGTTTCGGGGTAGTCCCTGTGCGGAAATGCCTTTTGTGGGATGGCTGACGAGCTTTCAAGTACTCAGATCCATAATTTCAATTCGGTCCAGTTCTGATAATGACATCCAAAAGAAAAACCAAGTCTTCGACTTTCATTAAGTGTGTGCGTAACTAATCGACAGATTACTCAACGATTTTTTAAGAATCTTCTTGTTTGAAAGTCTGTACTTGAAGAGTAGTTTGAAAAGAGTTTGGTAATGTTCTCATTATGAGATCGATGACAGAGAAAGGGAGCTTGTCAATTGTTATACTTTATTATACTCTAATGAGCTTTCACAAAGGATATTTGAGTTACCTATCTCAACGTTGTTGTCTTATTTTCATAATCGAAATCAATGAAAAAACCATATGAATTGAATGAAATTATTGGACCGTGTTACCAGAATACTCAGAGTTACAGGAATATTATTCTACCACAAAGAAGATAGAAGCGATCTACGAATATTTTCTGGTTGGCAAATACCTTCAGTAACATGTCCTGAAATATCCTTTATAAAGTTCATGAATGATCTCATATGTCCAGCGCGTGTAGTAGATCTACCTCTAGTCAGACAAATTGAATTGAAATAAAAAAAATTATGAAATTTCCAACAAAAATCTTCCGACTGCAAAAAAAAATAAGTATGATTTGATATTTCAAACACGGAAAAGGTTAGTTGAGTAACTGACTACTTCAAACATTAACACATGCCTTAAAATAACAAACAACTGTAAAACAATTTTTAGATTTCAAACCGTATGCTTTAATTTCTTAAAAAATTGTCATCATCGATGGCAGCTGCGGGAAATCTAAATAACATTGGCACTATCTCTTCAGTAACTTTCGAGTTAGGGAATTTTGAACGTTATTGATGAAAAATACTGACTTATGACTTTTTTCACAAATATTTCGCAATCGCAGCTTGAAACTAGGAAGATATAAGTATATCTCTAGTTCGTATGTAATTGATTTTTTACATGGATTGTGAAAAACTTCCGTTTTAAGTACATCTTGAATTTATTATATTATTTTAAATTTCCATTGAACAAATAATCAACAAAATAGAATGATTTCGTCATAAGCAACGTATGAACAATAAGAATTCAGACTAACCGAAAACATTATTATGTGAAATATTGCTCAGACACTTGACAAGTCCACATACTCTACACCTTAGTCAAAATATGTGACTAATGGCCAGTTTCTGAGGTCTTTCCAACGGTACTTTGTATATTCAATAACTTTGACTTATGGATTACTGGAGATTTCAGTTTGTATCAGTAGCAATTGAAGTATGAAGTTGCTTATAGTTTCTAGCTCCAGCAATATCCAGAAAACAAAATTTTTTCACGCTCTGTCATATTCTTGCTACGATTTGATACTTTCCACATAAAAAAAACATTCTTGTTCAAAAAAACTTCATTCAACACTATCGAAGCATGTATGAAAAAACTTGATATTCTGTATAGAAAACTTTCTCAATTCGAATTTCGTGATTGGAGTTTCGAAAAGTGTATCGTTAAATATGAATTTGCATGTGACGACGTCTGTTGAGGTTGAGATAGAATCAAACTTGTGATACAGTGGATAATAATCAGTTATTGGATAGTAAACGGGCGACAGAAAAATACTTTAGAAAAGCAGTTAGGTTCAACGAGATGTTATTGGTTAAAGATATCGAATCGTTTAGTATTGGAAGGTCAACTCAAGACTTCGGAAACCAGCCATTAGCCTTTTCGTTACTATAAGAACTATGGTATAACAGATATTTATATATTTTTTTGAATGAGAAAGCTGAAATAATACAATAAATGTTGAAAAAAGTACCTGAGCTGAGGTAAAAAACAGAACGGGGTACCATAACATTTTTCGTATGATACTATGGTATCATACGATACTATCAACACTAGTATCATACGATACTATAGAGCCAGGGAATAAAACCTCAGCGGAAAAAACCCTTCCTTAAAAAAAATTAAAATAAAATTGTTGTATCTGAATATCTTATACAGAAGGACATCACGATTATCGGAACAGCTCTTAGGAGAAAGGATTTCCAAACACAAACTCTAACCCGAAAATAAAAAAATACAGGACAGCAATATAATTCAATTTATACTTCATAACAGATAAGTTATGAAGAGCGAAGTAATTTTTTCCTTAATTTACGTGGCGGTTGACTAAGGTGTAGAGTTCGTGACGTAGGAAAGGACTTGTAGTGTTGAAGATTGTGAGGTTAGCAACCCCTTTGAGAGATCTAACAATTTTAACACAATTTGAGAAATGAGGTCTCTTCTTGGCAATATTTAACATGAAAATGTTTTGGTTGAGCCAGGTTTTCCGCTAATAGATATCGAAGTTTTTTTATTCAGCAAGTTAACTTCAACGGGATTTCCATAACATGAAAAAGTGGTATTAACATTAGTGTCAGATCGTGAAGGAACACGAATCCACCAATCCAAAACTCATTTCCACCATCCTCTGACCCAATTCCGCCTGATGAAAAAATATTCAAATCGCTAGAATCGCAATTATTCGGATTGAAAATGAGTTCTGATAACTGTCGGGAAGTCGGAATTGGAAATGAGATATTGGGTTCAACAGGAGGAACGTTAGAGGGGGACGTGATCGCGTGGGAGGAAGAGGAGAGCGAGGCCATCCTCATTCAGTTACAATAACGAGAAACGTGCCCTCAACGTCGTCGAGGGAATTCGGCGCATCTTCGGCCCAAATAACAAACATCCATGTGCCCGATCGAATATAGATTTCCCGATTTCACTCATACATCCGGAACTTATTCGGGCAGATAAACAAATACGGTGTTATTTTAACGACCGCAGCCGGATCCTGCAAGAACTGGTTGCTTTCCCGGTCGATATGAAGGAGAATAAATAGAAATGGATGTTGCTGGATAGTTTGAAATGACCGCGTCCGAAATCTCCAACGTATCTACTCGAAAATTCAATTGATCCTGTGAAAGAACTACACAATGTTCTCCAAGAAAACAAGCGACTTGGAGGTGCATTTTAAACTTCCATATTTGGCTTTCATTGACTAGGGTTTCGGAACAGTGGAGAGACATCTATATGAAGTTGCAGACGAGACATGATCTGAAGGAGACAAACACACAGAAAAGCAAAATGAGGAATGTTCACATTTTTCAATTTCTACATATTCCTATTCTCCGTAGAAAATGAAAATATTGTGTCCAAAAATTATTTGAATACTTCAAATAGCGCCCGAGATATCGAGTTATAAACATGAGTTCGATGGATCCGTCTGACGTCACTTTACATCCAACGACTTGCGAGGTTCAGTACGTAGCCGGGTCCAATATAAAGGTCTTTCGTATCACGGAGTGCGATTTGCGAATATAGTATGACGTCACATCGCCGCGAGGAATTGAATATTCACGGGGTTGTAAAATCCGAACTACTAGGTCTTTTCGACTGAAACAAAAACTAGTGATTTCATATACATATAGGTTATACTGTGACGAAGTTTCGATCGATTCTGCATACCTGTGAACATTCCTCATTGATGGATATTCTTCTGAAAATTTCCACTAATTCAACCTATAAAATATAAAAATTGTCTACCTTTTTTTCTCCGATTGTTAGATGAATATTTATATTCAGGAAATATATGATTCAGCCAAGTAATGAAGCTTTTCCGAAAGGCTTTTCCTGCCTACTCAGCAATAGTATATTCGCAAACTAGTTGCAGAATCAGCTCCTATTCCAACACGCATGCGAAATTCGAAAACCTGCGACGAAGGGGCAAGTTTTCAAAAGCATAAGGGATATTATTGTCTTCTGCCACTAGTTTTAGACGATATTTTCTCTATTTCAGTCAAGGTTTGTGAAATAATCTCGGAATTCTAATAAGATTCAAATCAGGTACTTTTGTATTAAATCTTTCACAGATTACGGAATTTGATTTGATTTGAAAATTGGGAGGATCTGAGGTCAGTACTGACTTCCAAAAACAATATAACTGAAAACAATATTGTTATGAGTTCCATTACACCCTTTTGCCCGATCGTGTCTCACAATAGTTATTTTCCTAGAAAGTGCAGAAAGAGTAATTTCGCCGCACAAACGACGCGAAGCGCAATTGGATGCAGTTGAGTGCAGGTAAGATATTTTTTGCAGGAGTTACGACAATTTTTTTTTTACAAAAGTTGATATAATATCGATTTGAATTCAACACTCAGATCAAATTTGATATCCTATATCTTAATATATAAAACTAAGTCGGCCATATTGTTGGTTACACCATTTATAACTCAAGATTGGATGAACTGTTTGTTATGACAGATTATTTTTGGATTCTTCCACGGCGGGGTTAATATAAAATACATTAAAACTCTGAAAAATTTGATGAAATGAAAAAAAAACAGGAAATTATTTTTTTTTGCGACTAACACCGGTAGGTGTCGCTACGGTTGATAGCGTTTTCGTGAAAGTATTATATTTGATATTGATTCGGTGAACTACATTTTCTAATAGTATCAACGCATCTGAGTCCATGTGTTACCACACCTATCTTTCTTCCGAACACTACGCAAAATTTTATGAACAAATATTTTGAACAAATCTCCATTCTATTATATATGTAAACAATTACTGTGTATTTTGAGTTGCTTAAATTGATGTTTTGGAGGCGCATTTATTCTTTTGTCTGGTGACTTCCGACAACCATTATCGGTAATTCCAAAATCGACGGCTGCCGATGAAATAACTTCGTGCCTGAAATAATCAACTTCAGATTTGGCTAGGTTGTGAAGCTCTCAATTCAGTTGATTACGGTTGGAATACTATCAATAGACATTTGCAGCCCACAAAATTGCAAAAAACACCTGCTTCACAAAAATTGTTGAAAATGTTTTTTTGTAACTGCAAAAAAGATGTAATGCGTCATACACCTGCAGAAAACTGAGTCTTTTTTGTAACGCTACATGTGGGGAACGTGCAGGTGTTAACTGCCAAAACAATTGTCCAATCTTTGGCAAAGATGAAGAAATAAGTGACAGTATTAATTTCACTTGAATAAAGTGATGAATAAATGAAATATTTGAATGATATATTCATTTTGATGTTTTGAACAGATAGAGGTTGCTTTTAGGGGTTAATAGTTAATTCATAATACACATGTATGTCGAACGAAACTCAACATGTCAATACCATAGAACGTTGACGTTTGGTTCACAGAGACATATCGAAATTCAGTTTATTCGTCGATAAAAGTATGCGGGAAAAACTTCTCCTATTCCTTTCCGCACAGAAAGTGGGGGGTTTTCACGGGTTTCCACAAGTTCACAGTCAATAAAGAATTCCGAGGTGAGAACCCTACAATTACTTTACTTAAATTGGAAAAAATAACTTATAGCAGGTCAGATTCTCCCGCTATGTTACGATATGTGTAAAAAAATAAATGAAGATTTCAAACCGTATATTAGTAATAGTATATAACGTTTTGAGTTTTACACATACCAAATGTACTTAACATTTGAGACAAGATTTAAAATACGTACCTATTGACTTGAAAGAATTATTCAATGATATCCTTGCTTTGAGTTCCCGCCTAGTATGGAAGTCTTTCTGTAAAGTTAACGCCTTTCACCCTTTTTTCAATGAAGCATCATTCAATTTGAGACTTTTTTAAAATATTTGAATCCACCATCAGCCGATTCAGAAGAAATGTTGAAAACCAAAAGAGACCTCAGAAATCTTTTGTTAAAATACGTATATAGCCAAGTCAAAAACTTACTCTGTATGAACATCTGAAAACAAGTATTTCCTACATTTTGGGTATATACAATCTGAGTATAGAATGTGATGAAAAAACACTGTCATACTCGTGTTTCATTCTACAATAAAAGTTAGAAAAATATTCTCGAAATTGGTTAACGGGAACCAACTAAAATTATGGCTCCTATTTCCAGCTTCAATTGAGTAATTTCTCAAGTCACCAAATGATCCAATCATAAATTCCAAGATCTCCAAACTTCTCACTTTTCAAAAAGTCAGCTTGGGCGTCCGCGAAATAAACAACTCGAATGAAACCCAACAACTTCTTTTGTTCATTCCGGGAAAAGGAGTTCCTCCCTGACATTTTGAATGATTGTTTGAACGTTTGGGATGAATTATGTTTGTCGGGTGCTGATAGAAAAGGAGGAAATTACCGGTTTTTCCTCTTGGCATGGAGAAGTAGGATTTTCCACAAGGGCATTAGGGGAAACATCTTGTCCACTTGATGCGGTCACTCAACGGGAGTGTGAAGATGGATGGGCACCATTAAATAAGGACTATATTCCTTTCTGAACTTTTTCTTTTTTCTCCCGCCTCATCCTGATGAACCCAGGTATTTTCTTCACAAGAGACGAACGAATATAGTTGAGTTATTCAAGCTATAATTTTCTGTTTTTTCATTTGAAAGGTTGATTGCCCTATTTCCGGTTTTTGAGAATATGGGGTGAAAAATATATATTTCAGCTTTCTATACATGAAGAGGCAGGGTAGATCATTCTGAAGGCGAGCCGCAGGCAAGTCTGAGGTATCACGAGCATCGTATTTTTATCCCAAACGAGTAATAGAATACACTTTCTCTACAACTGATCAGTTTTGTCAGTCCATTTCAGTATGTTTTGACGAAAGATATTGAATCAAAACGTTAGGGAGTTAAAAATGTTTAGTTTATCTTGAGGAGATTATTTCATTTTATTAGTGTCTTGTAGCGGTATTAAAAAGTCTGAAGATCAGAAAAATCAGATTCTCGGTTTGAAACACCAACAGTTATAAAGTCAGAGTTCAAGAATTTCGAAATTGAATATGGGAATTATTCTGTAGGAAAACAGTGATTACGTTTCAATATTAGCCAATGACCATGGTGTTGGGGTGAATCTTCTCCGAAAGACCCAGACGGCAACAAAAAAAATCATCTACGTGAAAGAGGACAGTTGAGGTGCTATGCATGACCATAGTTGTCGAGATCATAGAAGATCCGAAGATATCTTATATTTCCAAAACGTCAAAGTTTGATGATTAAAATGCGTCAGATTGAGCGAATCCCTCAAGTAAATCTTGAGATTAAGAAATAGCACATCTAGGACATGGAGATGAACTAATCTTAGTCTGAAGCGCCCGAGTATATCAATATGCCGATTTTTTGGAACTTCAAAACATCGCTGCTATTTTGCGTCATATCCAAGTCGTAAAATTATTGAATGAGATACATTTTTTAGGTCAAATTAACACCCCCTAGAAAATCTGACGCGCTCAACGAAACCCTTTTTTTTCATTCTCAATTCTCACCTACCAGTCATCCAACCAGTCGTATGGTTAGATTTAGCTGTATTCATTCATCATAACAAATATGCAGAGCATGTATGCTATCTCAATCTGATGAGCTCGAATATATCCATGTAACAGTTTTTTTTTGCATTTTAGAAAGCCTATGGTCATAAGGTATACATTATATACCATTATACCCAATAGGTACCTTTGACCCTCGAGTAAATCCAAATTTAACATAGTGGGCTCTCCTACTACAACTGAGCAAAAAATTGATCAGTAAGTCAAACCTCGTTTCATAACGATACTAGCTGACCCGGCAGACTTAGTACTCCTACTGCCTCAAAAAAAGCAACTTCAATATTAAAATTAACTCTCATGGTATATTACCTTGAAAGTGGACATAAAATTGTCCTGTACAGTATGTGTTGCGCCAAACGTTGTCGTATGGAAACAGCTTTTGAATGTTGGCCAAGAACTGCAAGAATCATTTACTATCCCAGAAACTAAAGAGCGAAAGGGATCTGGTGGTGGAACTAATTGTGGCAATTGGTAATTAAATAAGCTAGCTGGCCCGGCAAACATCGTTCCGCCTTAGAGATGAATAAAGTTGTTTTTTTTTTTTTCAAATGAAATATATTAGGTGGAATACAAAAAAAAAAAACAAAACTACAAAATATACAAAAAACTTAACTGCAATGAAATAGCTCGATAGCTATCTCAGTTAATATTGGTAGTCACAAAAGTTAAAACGGGCAAATTTGCAGTATATTTTATGGGCATTCAGAATTCAGTACTAAGAATTGCATCAAGGCACCGTTAACATAAAAATTCTTTGTGAATTGTTGTTTTTCAAATATCACACCCTGTATTTTATTTTCCTAATCGGTAGAGCTCTTTCTTCTGATTTCAAATATTTATACCTACTTTATTTAGGTTTTTTTCGACAGTTTCTGAAAATTATTGTTTTTTTTTGTCTAAATCTAAAGCAGCTGTAGAATGCCACTCGAGAATGTTGTGCTTTATTTATATCGGAGTTCCATTCTATGGCCTCCTGATAGTCCCTTCTTAACATCATTGGACACTTTTTTATGGGGATATTTGAAATATAAAATGCCCGTCCGCAAAATATGGAAGAAATTAAATTCAGAATAGAAGAAGAAATTGAGAACCTCAATATATTCCATAAATGTTGAGGAAAATGTTCAAAAACTTCAAAAAAAGATATCGACTCTGTCTAGAAATAAGTAGGGGTCATTTGAATCCCTAATTGAACTTTCAGTTAACAAATAAATAATATAAATATCAGGTATCTTTATCCACGGTTCCTTTGATATGAGAAAATCGCATCGTTCTCTTGTGGCATCCCACAACTGCCTTTTATTTAGAAGAAAATATCTATATTTATAGAAAACTGCCAGAGATACTCTCAATAAGGTGTATTTGAAATCAGAAGAAAGAGCTCTACCGCTGTCAACCAGACCGACATCTATTGGCGTTATTCGCAAGAAAAAAAGTTATTTCCTATATTTTTTTCTATTTTATCAAATTTTTCAGGGTTTTATGGTATTTTATGTTAACCCCGCCCTAGAAGAATCCAACAAAAAACTTTTATAAAAAATAGTTCATCCAATCTTGAGTTATAAATGGTGTAACAAACAATATGGCCGACTGAGTTTTATATATTAAGATTGCGATTGGTTTCCTCTTTCATTTTGAAAAGTAATTGTCATTTTCCTCAGGTTTTCGTTTATTGTGAAGAAAATTTGGCGATATTTGGCTTGAAGAGGTTCTCCAACGGAGTTTGGTCATCCAAGTTATGTGTAGTGTATAGTTGACATTGACCTCCAGATGTTCGAAGATTACCTACTAACTGAACATCTTGAGAAGTGAACAGGGTATATAGGGTTCAATTGGATTTCTTAAATATTGAATTTCAAGTCATTCCCACTTTGACCTACAGCCCAATGACCATTTCACAACATAATCTGAGAAGATAGGGGGAACATTAAGTACAGGGTGATTCACTTATCTTGGTAACCCCAATTTTCTCGAAAACGCCCGAATATTTATTCATTCTGTGAATAGCGTTTTGAACAAGTCAATGTCGACTTGAGATGCGCATAAAAATCTGCGGAATAAATAAAGACGCCAGGCGTCGCGGCGCTATCAAAAATTTTTTCTCCAGGGACATACCTCTTTTATTATGTCATTCGAAAAATAATTTTATTTCGAATTTTTTTTTCGAATACAATTTTTAACGATTTCTAACCGTTAGCGATCTGCAGCGTGTTTTATATTGATTCTATTCCATTTATTTTTTTCTGTATTGTGGTAGTATGCCTTTATTTAGAGACAAAGATATGATTTTGTGATTTGAATTCAATAAGGCTAGTTTTCTGGTCAATGTGCTCCTTCAAATAAGATGAAATATGTGGCTACAGCAAGATGGGGCTTCATGCCACCACGCTGCCTTTCTCAAGAGATATTTAGATCGAGAATTCGGAAAAAAATGGATTGAAACCAATGGACCCATCAGATATCGCCAGACCTAACGCTCATGGATTACTTTCTGAGGGGCCCCCTTGAATATATGGTATACTAAACTGATTCTAATAACTTGGACTACCTATTTGAAAATGAAGATAAGAAACTCATGTACCGAAGTGGACCCTTATATTTTGACCAAAGTAATGAAATAACTTATGTATGGATCATAATGGCCGGTATATAGAACATATGGTTCGAAATTTTTCGTTTGTTTTTAAAAAAATGTTTATTATTATAAGATATAATATTTAATGAATGAAAATAGAAAAAAAGTTACAGAGCCTCCGTCATTTTACGGAACATAATCAAATTTAGGTCATCTAGCCATTACGATCCATACACAAGTTATATCATCTCCCTATTTCATCATAAGTCACTTGGGACAAAATATAAGAGTCCATTCAATTTCGAATTCTTAATCTCAATATCTCTTCACAATGGCAGCGTTGTGACATGGAGCCGCATCTTGCTGTATCCACATATTTGATCTTATTTAAAGAGGCAAATTGTTTAAAAAACTTGCCTCCTTGAATTCGAGGCATAAAGTCATATCTATGTCTCCAAATCAAGGCATACTACCAGAATACAGAAAAGAAATAAATGGAATAGAATCAACATAAAACACGCTGCAGATCGCTGACGGTAAGAAACGGACAAAAATTGTATTCGAAAATAAAATTCAAAATGAAATTTCATTTCGAATGACATAATAAAAATGGTATGTCCCTGGAGAAAAAATTTTTGATAGCGCCGAGACGCCTGGCGTCTTTATTTATTCCGCAGATTTTTATGAGCATCTCAAGTCGACATTGACTTGTTCAAAACGCCATTCACAGAATGAATAAATATTCGGGCGTTTTCGAGAAAATTGGGGTTACCAAGATGAATGAATCACCCTGTACAATCCCGCCTCCATTAGAGCACAACGCCGCTGAGCAGAAACGTTTCAAATTTTCCTCAGCCCCTCGGCTCTTTCCAATTAAAAACCCCATATTTCAGAATACTACCGAGTGACACCAAAATCGGCGCTTTTATGTGTTTTAAGTTGATGAATACGAATTTATAAGCAGGAGCGGTGATCGATATTTAATATTGGGGCTGTTTACTCTGCGTGACTCTGTTGAGAGACATCTCGACAAACGGCGGCGGACCCTCCTCTCGTTTTGGGCGCTTCGACTCCATAAAACTTGAACACTTCTAACTTTTGAACATAAAACATTAAGGAGGAGCCGATAATTGGATGTGAACCCGGGGCGATAGGTACTGTTGTTTACCTCTTCTTCTTGCTCGGAATTACAAAAAAAAATTGGGGGTTAAACCGAATTTCACTCCTGCCCCTCGAGCAGCATCCAGTAACGAGGTCGATTTCAGAAATTGAGATAAACGCTCAGGAAAATGAGATTCGGAAATCTCTTTTCGAACGGTCCTTTCGGCAGGCTAAAAAACGATGAAGGGGACCTGGTGAGGATTAGCAGGGGCAAGATTTGGTCACTTTTCCACGAGGATCTAAATCACGATTTCTACAACATGGCATTTTTTTCTAGTCTTGTCTCAGGAGAACTGTTATTTAGTTCTAGTCAGCAATTGAAATCTAGTTTCGTATTTTTCAACGTAAGTTGTATATACTATATAGACACATTGCAAGTATCGAAATGGTAACGAGAAGGTGACTCCTACACACAAAAAATACTGTGCTAACGTCAATAGTAGTTATTTAATTGATATCGTTTCAATTGGTCCAATAAAACTTCTTCTTATATCAATAAATTATTTTTGAAGTAATTAAATTCAGATAATTCATTGAATAATACGGTAGTCCTTCAATTCTAGTCCGACTAATATTGAAATAAGGAAGAACTACATATTCGTTTGATGAGACTTGTATTTGAATGAATTGATCAGAATAATATTGAAATAAAGAAGAACTATATTTGCTTTGAATACAACCTATATTTGAATGAATTGGTTCATTTTAACGGAATAACAACTAGATTGAATCCAATGAAGCCTATCTTTGAATCAAATATAGTAGAAAAAGTTTGCAACCAGCGTTGCGAGCGAAACACAAAAGGGAGACAACTGTCTCAGCCCTCGAGTCCCAACAGGTTTTGATTCAGTTGCATGTGATTTGCGTGAGTGAACTACTGTCAATGAAAAAAAAAATAGTTAAAAAATGGAGGACTTCTTAACTAGGTGGGGAATGGAATTCCTAATTCAACATTTTCAGGGTAAGTACTTTCAGATTCATATAATAATGTAAACATCTAATAATGATACTTTTTTACCGATAAAGGCTAGTATTTTAGGTATTTCTCTATTTAATCCTATTAGGTGTACGTATTGAAAGGGTATTAGAATAACAATCTATATAATAAAAGCTATTTGTATTCCCACTGAATAATTTCAATTTCTCCTCTTTTTTATTTTGGTTCAACTCATAAATAATTGTTGAACCTTCGACTGAATATATCCATCAGCATTATATTTTATTTTTAGCCAACGACATTCATGATTCAGATTTTGCATCAAATCCATGGTGCGTCTAATAATTTGGCCAGGGACTGTACTTTCAAACACACCCATCTCAGTAGTATGAACGATTGACATATATTAGTAAGAAGGTTTTGCTCATGTAGTTTTTTGGGGTTTAGAAGAATTGAGGATTGAGAAGAAAACTATCCATTAAGATATGGATTGTATTCATCATTATGGCTTATTACAGTGCCACAATATGTTCAAATTAGAGAAAATAAGTTTTAGTTTTGTTTTTTACCTCAGTATGTTTCTGTTTACTTATTGCTGATACTCATTGTGTTGTTGAATTTATAGCATATTTGATTTTGTTGAAACAATAATAAAAAATTTAAGACATTAAAAGTTGTTTCATTTTATACATCTTATCATTCAATCAATAAATAAATTAAAGAATTAAATCAATAGTATAGTGAAATATTTCTAACAACTGCATCATATTCAATCAACTATTACTGTTTTTTTCAATATGAAGTTTATTTAAATCAAAATCAAGCATTCTTCCTTGTCATGATAAATTACCTTTCGATAGAAAAAATGGGTTTGTTTCAATCATATTCTTTCATTGAAACTAAGTAAAGCTTATCTTGGCTCAAATATAGCATTTTATTGAATACCTTCACTGTTTAAATAAAATCAATAAGTCCTATAATTGAATCAAAAATAGGAAGCATTGGCAATGGAAGAACAAGATAAGCATTGAATTAAATATACTAATCATTCAGGAATAGGGAACACCGTGTTTTTTGTGTGTACTCTAGGAGAGAAAGAAAACTGAAAAATAATAATTTTTCCGGAACTAGTGTGCAACATCATAATCAAATTTAATACGAATATTTTCTTCGAGCTGATACATCTGATTGATGTGTTTAAAAATCTGGTTCTCATTGAGGGCACTACGGTTCGTATCAAGTTGTTCCGAACATATCTTTTTCAATATTTCACCATTTGAGCCAAATTTCAAGCCATCTCAAACATCACTAAATTTTACACCAAAAAGTTACTCTCGATGAAACTGGATATTGTGCACCGTTTTCGGAATATTTTGATTTGTAAATTTCGAAGCAATAAAGGATGCTGAAGTTGAGTACTGATGAAGTAGTTAATTATTATTAGTTTTAATTATCGAGCACAATGGAGCTCCATGCCTCATTGAAAGAAGGTGCCGTATTCGGTTGAGTAACCATTTTCCGAATCGATGGATTGTTGGAACTGTAGAAGCTCCGATTCATTGGCCTCCTCGGTCATGCGATCTTCATCCCTTGGATTACACAGTTAAGTCGTAGCTTGAAAAAGATTATGTAATAGGGGTATATTTACCTGAAAAATTGAAGGACAAATTTTATCGGCACTTCAATGGCCTCATATCTGACACCCAAGTCTCAAAAGGCACCTAATCTTATTGAAATATTTTATATTTTCAGCCTTTTTAAACTTTTCTTGTGATTTTTTGTTCAATCAATACATTCATCATTACTTTATACCACCATAGCCTATAACTTCATAATTTCCAAATCGATTTTCCCAGAACAGTGCACAGTGTCTAGTTCATTCAAGAATAAGTACTCTTCTTGGTGTCAAATGAAATGATTTTTGAGATCGCTCAAAACGTAGCTTAATAATAACTAATAATTAAAAAATTTTATATTCAAAACAACTTGGTATGAACCCTGTAACTAGCGCCATCTATGAGAATCAAACAACAAAACACATCCATTAGAGTTATCAGCTTTCAAAACATACTCGTTTGAAATTACATCACAATTTTCAGTTTTCTATGTATCCCAGAAACTGGATCAACTCTTTTTGAAACACCCTTCATTGTAGATATTGCCTCCTTCAACAAGGATAACAGAAACCTAGATTCAGGAAAAATTTTTTTTTTCAATTTTGGAATATATTATGTCCGAAGAGACTGATGTAGCATCAGCCAATAAGATGTCCGATGATCCATGTCCATTCAAAAAGTCCATACTTCAAAAGTTCAAAGAACTTTTATGTTTTATTATGTTTAGCAAAAATGTATCGGATACGAATAATATGCCCGAGATCACTTCCACATTGTCTGTTTCACTATTTTCGCCGTTATTCCATTATCAATGGTTATTTTGAAACGTAATTCTACAGTCAGATTGCAGTCGATACGATCTTCAAAAATCTGACGGTCACAAGTTGGCATAATCGGATAAAACCATTCTCATCGAAAAAAAAAATTACCGGTGAAATTATTTTCTAATTTCGTATTTTTCTTTTGTGAATTAGAGAGATACTAGCGAAAATTACAACGGTAAACTTGACATTCGAGTCTCAGGAACAAATGAGTGCTAGGCTGACATTTTTTTCATTTTTGTAATTCACTGAAGAATTTTAATGAGAATATCTACGGTGCACGACAGAAAAATAAAGCACATATTTTTCAGTCATTTGTGTTAGAGAGACGCATTACTCAGTTCTTGTGAGGCAAATGCTGAGTAGGAATATCTTTTCGATTTTTGGAATATCTGAAGAACCACATGAAAATAAATAAACATTACCGGATAAAGTAGCACAATTCAGCAAAACAACAACAAAATTAGTAAATCGAAACATACAAATATACTGACTCTTTTCCCCTTTTTTATTATGACAATTTCGACTTTCGAACCTCGGCATCCCGAAATGAGGAATAAATTATGCGAGTTTTATATTCGGATATAATCTTGTTCGAAAAAAGTGTTGAAGTAAGCTGGAGCAGCACGAAATAGACAACATTGGAAGTAGCTGTCCTGGCTGTAACTCTGGGTCTCAGGTGTGTGCATCTAAATGTACGGAAACTGGAAATGACAAATCATTTCTCAAGGGAGAAGAGAATTTTTCTCCATTCTTTTGTCGCTTCCATTTCTCCCTTTACATTTTGTAATTTGTTGGCTTCTTCTGTGGCGGGACAATTATCCCGCATCAGAGCTGCTAGGGCGACGTCACTCTGAATAAATTTGGCGGCAGCTTTCAGACGGGATAATTCTAATAGAATAGGGAATGAAGATTTTATGGTTTTATCATGACAAAGCACTGACGACACAACTTTTCTCATTTTTTCGCTCTACTCACAAATAAATATAGACCAATAAGATGAAACATTGTTGTCACTTGAAAGTAACAAAATGATACTTATTCACTTGTTTCGTCTATCTTCAATTTTCCACATAATTTGATTAATTTATCAAGTGTCAAGTTAAATAACAAAAAATGTTCTGTCAATCAACATTAATTCTAGATGCAAAAATAAGTAAACTCGTTCATCAAAAGAGCCGAAATTAGTTTTCAGTGAGTTCAATGTCATACCACACTGACATCACCTATTTAGCAAATAGTTAAACAGCCTCACTATAGAAACGTAAGAAAAAGAGTGTTCTTAATTATGAGATATAAAAAAAGAGACAAGATTCAAACAATTCACACAATATTCTCATACATATTGGAATTCTCAAAAATATACTGTCTGCATTTTTTTAATAAAAATTTTCTGTTACTTATCTGTTTCATATCTTATGGCAATAGATTATAGTATTTTGACGCAAGATACAGCAAAGATTTAAGATTCAGGGTTTCAAAAGTTTCGGAAACCTTCACGTTGATGTGTGCTTTGCTACGGGTGTTCTGTTGATTAGTTACAATAATTTTCGATTTCTCAAATTCATACTTGTATGTGCAGGATGATAACATTTAAAGTTGTTAAATGTTCATGGTGTTCTCGTTGTTCAACTGCTTTGAAGGACAAAGTTTATTTTATGTGACATGTTCTTTCGAGCATTTAGGCCGTCGTCGTAGATTAGTTCTCGACGTTTCGCCAGTTCGAGTGTCTGGCATCTTCAGGAGTTATATTTCAGGAGATGTTCTCACTGGACTGAACTGCCTGAGTGTGACGGGGACGCATATTGTACTTATATAACCTCGGTCGGGGGGCGTGGCTGCGCTTGACCGGTCTGGTCTAGATAACGAACGCGCGCCGGTGTCCGACCGGTTCACAACCGGTTCCCGATCTTCATTCACTTCATGAACCCGGTTATTATTATAGGGAAGTCGTTTTGTGTTTTTGAGTACTGGCACCCATGTTCTATTGATTTTCAAAGATTCCTCGAGGAGGCCACGCCCCCCGGCCGAGGTTATATAAGGAAGTACAATCTGCGTCCCCGTCACACTCAGGCAGTTCAGTCCAGTGAGAACATCTCCTGAAATATAACTCCTGAAGATGCCAGACACTCGAACTGGCGAAACGTCGAGAACTAATCTACGACGACGGCCTAAATGCTCGAAAGAACATGTCACATTGAACGATGGCCGCGAAAGCCTCAACCAATTCATTAAAGTTTATTTTTTCGTAAAATATAAATAAATTTTGATTTCGAATAGGATAGAATGGAATAGTGATTTCCAAAAATCACTCATAAAAATATCAAAGAAAAAAAACAGGTCTAATGACAAGGGGGATGACAATCAAGAAAGTTTTTCAGATGTCAAAAATTATTTCACTTACATATATGTGGTTTCTAATTTCAGTTATGATATAGATAATAAAACATATTGAAAAAAGTAATGTAAATATTAATATTTCATTATTATGGGCATTTTAATGTAAATTTTTCAGGCACTACCGGTGAAATGGGGTTACTTTGAACCGCGGAGAAACTTGGAAAAAAAATTGATTTCGTTTTATCGACTGATGGTGAAAAAACCATTAGATTAAGCGACATCTGGTGTTCACTACTCAACTCGTGACACATTCAAGAATGGCATGACAGCATTTACATGAAAATAAGTTCTCATGCTCGCAAAATATCTGCTACAACAAAACAATATCTCAAAAACACATTTTGTTCTATTTATACTTTTGGAGAACAATGTGCTTAGTCATCATTTTCAGGGTAATTTTGAACGTGTTCAATGAAGCTCAAGGAATGAAACCTCGGTTTTTTCTTGTATGAAATGTTCCACTCTTACAAAAGAAAACATGGTGCAGGAAAATATGCCACTTATGGTTCAGGTTCAGAAATCTCAGGGAAGCTCCCAGTGAAATTAATTGAGAAAAAAATTTCTTTGCGTGAGTTTTCCTGGCAAAAAAGGAATTAAAATGATCACCAAAATATTCACGGCTCGGCAAGACCCCAAGGTAAGCAGATACGGAAGTGTCCCTCTTGTTCAGTGCAAATCATCCTCGCCCATATCTGAGAAGTTGGGACTAGATAGTTCAGTCCTATTTATCATTATCTGATACATATTTTTCTATTGTCACAAAATATTAGTTTAATTAAATATATACCAACTTTATTTTTCAGGAAAACTTCTCTTTTTTGATTAATTTTTTGTGATAATGAATGCCTGATACTATTTCGAAAAAAAATTATTTTTAATGTATTATGTACATATTTCTATTCTACAATTTTTTCAAGTATTTTCAGTACTGAGGTGTTCAGAGAAACCCTCTCAGGGTTTCGAATCGAAATTTTGTGGTTCTTCATAGTCGTTCAAAGTATCCCGATCGTAGGGTAACTTTGAACACCCATAATTTAATAAAAAAAAGGATAATTGATTATTTTAAAATGTAATTTTTTGTCGGCATCAATCTCTTACTGATGCCCGGCATATATATTTTTTGAGATTTTTCATTCCTTTCCTTACAGAGGATATTTAGCTTCTAAGGAAAAATCGTTCAGTTACCCCGTTTCACCTTACTTTTCTTTCCAATTAACTCTCTAAATTTCACTTTTCAATTTATGGTTTAAAATCCACAAATATTTTTCACGGTAATCCTAATACATTTTTCGTAGAATCTACAGAATTCAATTTTGTATCTGAATCTTTCAATTTTCATCCTCAGAGGTTTCCGAAAACCTTTGATAGATTTATATGAAATCAGAATTTAGATACTACTCTTGACATATGGATCAAATGAGATAATTTGGAAATGAACATCTTGAATTAAAAATGAATTGAAATTCGAAATTTAAATTTTATATTTTATGCATGTAATTGCAAATGAGACAGGTAATGTGTCATGGATGTTTATTTTAATTCGAAATATGCAATTTTGAATCATAACAATGCCTCTACTCATCCATTTTTTTTGCCCCGTTCATTTCCGATGTCCGTTTGTTTTCTCTTGTTAGAATTAGGTTTTGAATGCTAGGGAGAGTAGATGTCTATGAAATAGGTTTTGAACTTTCATATCAGATACTGAATTGTTATGATCCCGTTATTCACTTCTGCTGAAACTTTCATGAATGTACTGTCTGGTTTTTTATTCATTTTTTCTATGATTTTCCTAATGGAGTTATATCTGAAACACATGATTCAGTTTTTCATCTCAATAATTGTTGTTGACGAAAAACGTGAAAGGAAGGAATTTCTAAGCTGAGGTATATCAGATATAATGCAACCTGAAAGATTTCGGATAACTAAATTTCTCTTCTTAATCTCCTAATCCCAACATTGTCATCGGGATTCAACACCAAGCAGCAGATGAACGCTTGGCGAGTCGCCTTTCGTACTGTATCGGATACGTGTGCTGGTGATCTCATGATGGATGATTTGGAGAAAGAATTACAAAAGTTTACAACAAAAGTATATAGATGTATCGGGGGAAATCTTTACGGCAATCCCGCGAGATCAGAGATCGGTCACGTACCGGCGCAGGACTGTATATATTGAGAGTTGGGGAGGACGAGAGGGATGGAACTCCGGCAACTTTCGACCCGGAATCGCTCCGACACTTGAATTACATCGAAATCGGCCGCCGAGAGTGTTCCGAGTTGACAGTTCTATCGGAGGGCTTAGCCCTCGAACACAGAATTTTTCTGAAGCGAAGAAGTTACGTCAATTTCGTCGTACGGCGGAAAAGAAGCTCTTTCCTGCTCCGGGCTAGGAATTATCCTTTTATTATTCCTGCAGCGAAAGAGCTCAGCACGAAGTACATAATTTTGTAGTTATTTCAACAGTTTAAAAATTTCAAATCGAATATCACCGAATACGCAATTCATTTCGAACCAATGTTCTATCTGAAGTGTGAAACATTCATTTCATATTTTTTATTATTATGAATATTAAACCTGACAATTGCAACCGAGTTGGTAGTGTAATTCTGCGAAAAAAACTCCAAATCTCTGAAGCAACTTTCTTATAGTCTATGATTGGAACCTAAATCAATCTTCAATGAGCTGATGATAGAATAAAACCAATTGCATGATGAGTTTTACATATCGTAAACGGGGTGACCTCAATTTTTTGTTTCAAACCTATATATCATCGGTATGACAGCGAATTAAAAACCCCAAAAAAATATATATCCTGGACACCAGTCAGAAGTTTCCCTTGACGAAAACAACAATTTTTTTAAATCAAATTTAGTTTTCGAAGTAACCTGACGATACTTTGAACGACGATGGGTGGAAACACGCTACTCCAATTCAACCTCCTGAGGGAGTTTTTTGAACACCTCAATACCTACCAAAAAGTCTTTTTCATAAAAAAGCCAAATATGCAACAGAAATACGTAATGTACTAGAAATAATTTTCTCCAAAACAGTATCAGCCATTCATCATCACAACAAATGAATGAAAAACCAAAAGTAAAGTAGGTATAAACTGAACTAGACTGATATTTTGTAATCATAGAAAATAAAAGGTATCAGAAAACGGGGAATAGGGCTGAACAATCAGAAGTAACTTCTCAGATACCTATGAGCGAAGATGATTTGCACTAAACAACAAAACAAGGCTCAGTTCTATTCTGCCTACCTAGCGGTCTTGCAAAGCTGTGAATAATTCGGTGATGGGTATAATTTTCTCGTCGTGCACTCGTTGCCAGAAACATTGGGCGCGTTCACCGAACAAAAATTCTGCCACCGCTCCGCTACCGCTACCTAACATAAATTGAAAGCACGCCCAAAATGCCCGCTTCTCCAGAACGTGTTGGGTTTGTAGCGTATGTGACACCAGACGATTCCGCAACAGTTTCACAACTGTTACGTTCGGTGAACGCGGCTATTGAGGCAAAGATTTATTTCATCTTTTTCTAAGATTCCAGAATTTGAACTATATTTGGCATTTCTGTACCATGTGTTCTTTTATAAGGTCGGAACATTTTCTACAAGAAAAATTCGAGTTAGTATAGAACCTCAAGCTGCATTAAGCACGTTAAAAGTGATCCCAAATGCCCAATGTTCTTAAAAATAATGACTAGAAAATGTCTGTGAAAGGATCTCAAATTTTTTTGGTATACTCTTCCTAGGATAATGTATTATTGTAGCAGATATATTTATCCAAAATGTGGTGCAAATACCAATGTTTACAGCAACAAGAGTTTGAGGATCATTCTGAGAGTGTATTTTTTTAAGGTTCGTAAAAACATGTCAGGATTGCTAACGTTCTGAACTCCTTTTCATATAAGTACATGCTGCCATACCCTTGTTGAATGTGTGACAAATTGAGTAGTAAAAACTAGATGTCACTTAACCTACTGGTTTTTTCACCATGAGTACATGTAAACATTCATTTTTTGTTCAGAATTATCTCACGGTTCAAAGTTACCCATTTTACCAGTATTAGAAAATGTATTGAAAAGACGTTATTTGAAAAAATCCTGCGAAGGATATCTTACATTGTAAATGGAGTAAGGGGTCAATCAGAAAGCTGATAGTACTTATTTTGGAGTAGTTAATGATGATAATATTTCATTGAAACAACTGTCATTCTGATTTTCGTGATTGAAAAATTGCTGAAAATTATATTTTTGTTTTGCGGAGACGGTTTTTTGGTGATTTTATTCATGAAACTCTGAAGGATAAAATAAGGTTTTCGTAAAACAAAAAAGAAACTAAAATAACATCAATCTCAACTAACTCCAGCAGAACTCGATTTCGTTGGTTGCCATACCACGTGTTACAAAAAAGTAAAGAATGAATGCAATGAAGAATTCAGAATTATTTCTTCTGAGTATTCAGTAAGTAGGAATATAAAATGTTATTCTTCCAGTTGCTACAAAATAACGCCATCCTTTTTACAATATGTAAGTTGGTTTGTATATGTCGCAGTCGGATTCTAAAATACGTCAGTTTGCAAAATGACTAGTCATTTTGTAAACTGGCGCACGTTTTATAAAACGCTTTTAAGATACAGATCGTTTTACAATCGGCCTGAAATTTTCAGTCGGTTTCTAAACCGCGTATAACGGATCAGACGGATTGTCATATCCTTTATCCTTTTGAACTTTCCACCTGAAACCTACTAGTTGTATGATCTTTTGAACGAAGTGCAACTGGTGACGTTCACGCAATATGGCAAATTTGGAGAAACCCGTGGAGAGGGATATTTTTGTCAAGAATTAGAGAATTACTGTTCTGTTGAGTTTAATAGGAATATGCGGATGAATTTATTTTTGCTCATTCGTTATTCTCTGGAAGTTCATTTGAACATGTCCTTTGATAATTTATTGATTGATATCAAATACAGCAGAAAGTTACTCCTAGTAAGAAAGAAGTTTTTTTTCTTTTATTATTTTTGTATCCAGAATAATATAATAGTCATTCAATTTGCACCAAGACAGAAAACGTTTTCAGAATATAATTCAAATGATTTGACAATCCGTCGGATGTATTGTTCACAGTTTACAAACTGACTGACAATTTCAGACCGATTGTAAAACGATCTTCCTTCCAAGAGCGTTTTAGAAAACGTTCGTCAGTTAACAAATTGCCTAGTCATTTCGCAAACTGACGGATTTTAGTATTCGACTGCGACATATACATGTGAAAATCAATAAATAAAATGATAATAACCATATAACTATAAAAGTACCGTAATATTGGTAATTTGCAATACACGCTGAAATTCAAGTAGTAGGGGTACCTCTACTCTTCATAATTTCATAGTTCACGAACCGCGGGGACCTGTCATTCACCCATTTCCACAAGCGTCGAAATTTCGATCTTCAAAATTCACAAACCTCTATTGAGATAAAATTATTTGCGAACAACTCTGTATCAACGATTTCTCCATAAAACAGCGCTTATGTTGATATAGAAGTTTTTCATTATGAAACAAGTGAATGACACTGGTATCAACATACCTTTTCAAACCTGGAAACCCATTAGTTCCTACAGCTAAGTAATAGACAATCCTATGCTTGCACATTCTACTTTATGAAAAATCATTTCATAAAAAGACATTAAAAATATTAGGTCCTGGATTTTTTGGATCTATTTTTATTATATTTTTAGATTTTTGCTTATACGAGATTTATCATGAAATAGGTTTTTACTATTATCAGCTCGGTTCCAATGTGTTTTTTTTTCATGATAGAGTATATAATATCGGACGATTGAATTCTTTCTCTGTGAAAATGAAATAAATATTTCACATGATCTTTCAAAAATTTACACTCAGAATGTATGCAAAATAAAAATAAACCTAGTGTGCTATTTAAAATTCGAATCATTTCCCGTGTAACCAGAGATATCTCGTCGATGTCTCTGCCAATCTTAACGTTTTCCATACTAAGATACGCGAAGTCGGTAACTCGAATAATATACAAACGCGGGCATGTTTCCATATTCTGTTGACACATTGTATAAGTTTCGAGACAGAAACGTTAAACCAGACGATCGTCATCAACCTCTGCTAGCAGAAGAAAGAAAAAGAAGAAGGCCAAATGATTTCAAAAGATATTTTGCAATTGTGTTGTGTGAAATCATATTCGTATAATTTGTAATTGATATTCGTTGTTCCCCACCTTGAATTTCATGTCATTAACAACGAAAACAGACTTGAATTTCCGATACATATGCTGAGTAATTAACACAGGCGGATAAGTCTGATACGAGTAGCAGTTTATTTCTTATAATGGGGCAAGCTTGATAAAAATTTTGAGCCTTCTTCAAATATGGTTATTTTGTTCCTCGAATACTTCGAAATGTTGCTTCTTCTAGATCTCTGAATATATAAATGAAACGATTGAATATCGAAAAAGCCTTCTTCCTGGCTGAAATTAAAGTAAAACGTGTCCTGAACTTAGGTCCTCCGAAGTGCGATGTCCGGACAACCGCACGTTCCATCATGACCCATGACGCTTCAGCTGGACGTGATGCCGATGTGGCTGTTTCACGATTTCCATTCCAGCATTTAGACCTCTCTCCGAGCCAGTCCTTCTTATCGTAAATTCGTCGAAATGGTTTTTGTGAAGACATGATGCTGAGTTCACTAGATATCGTATTGACATTTGCTTCTGTTAATACTTGCACTTTTCTATTAACATCAACGTTTTAATCATGCTCTTGGCTACGTTTCAGGAAGATTAAATTCTTTTTTAGCCTGTAGAGCCAAATTAAACATTTCTTTCATTTGAGAATATATCTCTTTCGTAGTATAGTATCTCTTCCGAAGAGTAACTGCATTAATTAAATAAACATAACAATTAATTTCATTTTCTAAAAATTTCAGAACTTTTGTGTCAACCGAGAATGACTTCATAAGCAAAGTATTTCCAAATATAATTGTCAACCACAAGAATCTGTATGGGTTGAGTAAACGAGATATTCTTGCTGTAAAGAACAAAGATGTTAATGAGTTAAATTTTATTATTCGAAGTGAAATTATTGGTCTACTGCTTTGTTAGAAATCTATAGATAGTGCAACAGACGAGAATGAAGCTACAAATCACCCTACTGAGTTTTTGAACTCATTGAATTTATCAGGTTTGCCACCACACAATTCAAAACTGAAGGTTGGATGAGTTGTTATTATGTTGAGAAATCTTAACCAGCCAAAATTATGCAATGGAACATGTTTGGTGATGGAACATCCCAAAGGTAACGTAATTCATTGCACAGTACTCGCAAGTTCTCATTCCCAGAATTGTAATGATCCCAACAGATTTACTATTTCAGTTTAAGAGAATTCAATTTCCAATTCCTCTAGCGTTTGCTATGACAATAAATCCCAAAGCCAGTCTTTGAGTGTATGTGGCATAAATCTAGAAAAAAGTAGTTTTTCACATGGCCAGTTGTATTCTGCTCTTTTCATTCTCGCACCCGAGAAAAAAACTTAAAATGTGGTTCATCATTAGGTACTTCAATGAGATAATTTTTAAATAATAATAAGGTACCGCTCGAATGGAGTGAAGTCTATTTATGTAAATAGCAATGTACATACCTACCTATTTCAATGTAATTAAATTTTTCATATATTTTGTCGGTGTCGAGACCATTCTGCGTTTGGGGTGGAATTGTTCGGGTCATATTAGAGTGCTCGATTGTCCAGAAAAAAAAAATTCATAATGGAGACCAAGAGTGGAAACATTCAGAAATAGAGGAAGACTACCAGCCTGATGAAGGCCGACGTAAGACATAAGGAGACTTGCTGGAATCTGGACGATGATGGCACAGGAACGAAAATATTGGCAAAATATGCTTTTGTCGAGCAGTGGCCAGTATAGGCTGATGATGATGATGATAAGAAGTCAATTTGTGATTGTCTTTACTGTCTACAATTTCAATTCTTGTGCTATTGTGAATGATCTGCGTACATTTTGACTGAAAATTTTACTCGATTTTGAATTTCTTCATTATCCAAAATTCATCAAATTGCTTGAAAATTTGAAGGTTACTAAAACAATAATAGTCCAAATGTTTCTTCACCGAATAAAGCAGCTGTTATTGAAGCTTCTTGGCTTCATGCTTCGAGAGTTTTTCATCTCCCCAGAATGTAGCTTGGCGCCCCTTGAAGCATATGTCCACTTTGCCTAAGGGATGCTCCTCCACTCTTCATGTTTTTTGAACTATTCGTCTGAACGACAGAGATCATCAGAATTAAATACTTAAAGGGAAAAAAGAATCAATTTTGGTAAATATAATAAAATATGTAATTTAAAGAAAATTGAAATTTCGCTTCACGATTTCCTTCGATGACAGGTTAATCCTCACACAAAAGTCTGAGCGAAAAATAGTGGAAGAGTGATAACTACTAAGTACCTTTTGAATGAGTCGGATATGAATAATAGTCTTGAGATAAATTCGATATAGACCGTTTCAACATTTTCGCTGCCTTTTTTCGTCCATGGATATTTTGAAGCAAAATTTTAGGATTTGATAGTACTCGAGTTCAAATAAAAATAAAAATTTTATTTACAAAAGGTTACAACTACAGGTAACAATTGATACTCAATTAAAAAGCAATGGAAAAAAACCTCATTTGAAACAGAAAAAAAACATTACTGATTCCTGCCAGGGTCTCTTCTGCCTCGGGTGCATCGCCCTAAATAATGAGAGCGTATGATATCCTGCTTGATTTGAACCACGATTGGGCTTCTTACAGAGTATTTTCGGTTTTTGCTCTTGCTGATATTTTGCATTCATTCAGAAAGGTGGTATCATCTGCACACAATTGCATACATGGTCACACAAGATATTGTTGGGAAGGTCATTAATATATACCTATTATGAAAAGTAGTGGCCCCAGTATCGAGCCTTGGGGTACGCCCTTCACCATAGTTATCCAGGAGATTTTTATGTTGTTTACCTACACCCGCTGCTGCCTACCTTTCAAAAAGGAAATTATCAATCCGTCTGTAGGACCTTGTACTCCATAGTACTCTAACTTTTGAAGGAGAATCTGATGAGAAACACTGTCAAAAGCTCTGGAAAGATCACATAAACTCAATTCGATTCCGGAAAAGAGGAGAAATTTTCCAGTCAATTCTTTTATTTTTTCATACTGGATGTTTTTTTCTGAGCTCAACAAAGTTGAATTTTTATTTCAGTGTGCATAATTTTAGCGACATCTGAACTTTCAGAAATCCTAACAACGGAAAATCATAGTCATCTGATATATGAACGTTTCTATCTTTATACTCTATAATCTCTTGATCTGCACGAATTATTTCATTCATAATACTGATAGAATAGCAATTATGGGTGTTCCATTATAAAGATGAACACTTACCAACTGAATTTCATAACAAAAATTATATTATCTTACTTGAATTTGAAAGTCAATAGATGTTCAATTCTTGACAACAACATTTATAAATTGCTCAAAACTCTCCCTCAAAATATCTAAAATTCTGATGTTTATGTAGAGCGTCCTCGGAAAAGTTAGAACTTCTGAATCGACCGATTTCCCTCACAAACGCTATTCTGTTTTTCTAGAAAATGAAATGAAGCATCGTGAAATCGAACCAGGACCTCGACGTACTTGCAAATACATTCCCCAATTTCTCAAACACTTTGCAAAGATACCATGATGTTCATATTGGAAGAACCTACATTCTTTGAATTCATTATCAACCTCCCCCTCTCGCTCAGAAAGTTTATTCATGCTGAAATATTCAACATTGGCTGAAGGCGAAACTTCTCAACGCAGCTCTTTCCTCCGGTTCTCTCTGGATGGAATCTTTGCGCGAGACACATCCAGACGAGAAAAAAGTAGAATATTTCCAAGGACGCCGAAGAACCGCGTCGTATGAATATATTGCAAGTGGAGAATGAATTTTTTGAACTGTCATTTCGAACTATGTCGATATAATAAATTTCGTTACTTCGATTTTCGATGAGGAGATCGTAAGAAAATTCATTCGAACGTTTTTTCTCTTTCAGGATTTGAAATATCTTCGAATTACAATGAACGAGAGCTAATTTTCTTAGAAATTTATTAGGGGTGGATAGAAAGTAAATATATCAAAATTGAAAGTCCTGATCTATATATATTCCCATTTTTCACCTGCTATTCGACAACGTTGCTTTTTTGTTAAAACATCCATATAACAATCTTTAAGACATTTTTCCTCGTTTACCTGGAGTATAGGTAATCTGGAAGAACTTTTTCACAGTAGTCAGATTTCGATGATTTCGTACTACGTCTACTAAATTGAAAGTGATGAAAACAAGTAATATACATGCCATGTTTTCTTTTTTCGAGAAACATAAATTGCTGAATACCGCAAGTCGCTACCGTGTCTAGCCTCCGAACTGAAGAGTCATTTATTATAATTGGCTGTAACTTCTGTATTATTTGAGTATGATCTAGAAATAAATACATAGTCAGGCAACTCTTCAAACCATAGTGTGCTATGAAATAGATTTCTGGGGAACTGGGCCTAATAGATATCTGAAAATTGGAAATATGCTAAGGTTCGACATTATATACCGGGCTCGAATATTCTTGATTCTTGACTACTTTCACTTATACAAGAAAGAAAAAAAAAGAAAAAATAAACTGTATTCTGTTTTTCAGTTCCAAATTTTGATGAAATATTTAAATCGTATCAAAATCGTTGCTATCCTGAATATCTTAACTTCAACCAGTTTTCACATTTTGGAAGTTGAAGAATGTGAAAATACTGGAAATTTCCAGATCTTTGGTGAGCTCTTCAGAGGATGCTCCAAAGGTTTGGTGAAAAAATGGGATTAAAATTGACCTTTAACAGATCCTATAACTTTCGTTACTCGATTATTATTTTTTTTGTATTGTTTTGGATTTTATGAAATTTTACTCTACGTATGACATGAAATTAAAAAATCTTGGATAACCTAATAATTATTCATTTCAGGTGCTTCAACACTATTTTCTTCGCGATATCCAACGCAATCATGAAAAAATTTTGTTCTGATTCGATTATGAAAAGTAGGCCAATCTTGATCCCAATTCTTAACACTGTTACTAATTTTTCAAAATTCACAATGACTTCAGTCTTCGACTTCAAATATGTGAAAACAATTTGAGCCCAAGATATTTAGAATAGGAATAACATACATTATTCCAAATACTCCTATCTCCCTTTTTTCTTCATTCTTTTCTCGATGTTTTGAAAATTTTTTTGATATATGTAGCGATTTGACTGAGAACGTATATAGAATAAAATGGTCTATCAAAATTCTATACGTCTGTATAACTGAAAGGGGGTCAGGCTTCAAGAATATTTTAACTCGGTAGATAATGTTGAACAATATCATAATCCAAATTTTCAGATTTGTCGAAACCAGTTACTTCCGTTTGTGTGACAATAGAAAACTATATCGGCATAAGCGCTGTTTCATTGTGAACACTGATAAAGGGTTGTTCTACTAGAGGTTTGCAATTTTTGAAGATTTGAATTTCGACGTGTTTGGAAATTAATGAAAGACATGTGCTAGGTGAGTATACCGAGTAATAATACAGACCCGAACATCGCAGTCGCATTTAATGAGACCCTGCAAGTAAAACAATTCGCTTTGTGATTCTGAGAATTTTAGTCTAGAATTAATTTGAGAATACCTACTTCAAATACGCAAGACATCGTTTTTCATCTTGAAAAATATCGAAGTATACCTAAGTATGTTTGTACACTCGGTTATCACAAGAATGTGTCCCAGGTACAGCAGTTTGCCAATAATATATAACAAAAGGAATTCTTCAACTTCAGACTTTCTTCTTCTCATAATAATAATATTTAGTGGGTATACCAATAGGCTAACGACCGAGGTCTTTCTGCCCGTTTACAATATTATTACATTTTATTTACAAGTATTCTGTTTGATAAAATATACATTTCCATATTGAAAAAAAAAGAACGAAAAATTCAATATAATACACCTATTAAATTAATAAAAATAAAAAGAGTTAAGAGGGAAAGTTTAATTTCTTAATTCTTGGAGTTCTGAAGCTATTATTTTAATAGGATATTTGCGTTTACTTCTCTGGCTGTGGTCTATACTAATCAAAGGTTCAATTATGTTGAGGTTATTCGGGTTGTCAGCGAATTTCTTGTTCAGTCTTTGAAATCTGGTTTGAATTGGTTCTATTTTGGTTCGATGGGTTGTATAATGGGTTACTGTGGTGTCTTATTTTGGTAAGAATTCTTAGACTTGTCCTCTCGGCTACCTCAACATTTCTCAATGTTGGTTTTCTTGCTTTGATTAATGAGTGATGTCCATATTCTTATATAGGTCGACATATCATCTTGTAAATATTTGTAGCAGTCTTCAAACTAATACCTTCTCGTTTGTATGTCAATGATCGGAAGTGTTTCTTTTTTTCGATATTTGAAAATATTATGTATTTAAACGTTTTTTTTTATGTTTCATGATTTATTTTTACGAGAATACTTCTTATTTTTTACCTCTTCATCACAATTTCGTTTCATTTTTGCTCATGACCTTGAATAATGAAGGATCTCGAATCGCCTTTAAGTGATGTTCAACACAAAACCACACTCATGGTGCAACAAGTCAGGAACCATTTAATCATCAACAAATCGCTGGCAGTACACTGCAAAAACTAGGCCAAAGCTGTCTAAATAAGAAATGGAAAAAATACGCTCAAATGCGAGGGATTTCCCGAGCGTCAACTCTTTCGGTCCGACCGGAATGAAACGAAAATCACGTCCCAGACATAATGTGTTTTCATTGCCATCAACTAATTTTCCAGCCTCGCCAGCACTCACTGCGACGATGATTTGTTATAAGTCGACAATTTCTAGTTTTGCGCTGTGTGTGCGGCCGAACGTTGATAGCATTATTAGAGTCGTTATTTTTCATCCCGTTCCCGAGTCGCAAGCCCGTGATCCTAGGAGGCTGGGTGCTGCAGATAAGCCAATCCCGCACTCTTGAGGAAACTCACGCTGCCGAGGTCACCGAATATGAATCATGGACGGCCGTGATCCGAACTCGACACTGATGTTTCCTCCGTCCGCTTTGTTGCCTTTTCCCGGAAAGGAAGACGAGGAAGGAACTGATTTTCATATCATTTTCGTGAAATTTATTACGGTGACACGAAACTCGATCCTTCATCGCGGTGGGCGCAGAATGGAGGGTCTCTGTCTCATCGCCATGCAACGTTGTTGATTGATGGATGGCACTTGGCTTCTGTAGTCGATAATTGGTCATTCATGTAATCGCTAATTCCATTAATAATCTCAGAATCTTGAGTTTGAAAGGGATAAATAAGGCCGCCGCTAGAGTCAGGTTCTCGATTGTGAATGATGGATTTGCGGTCATTCAAGGCTACATTTTTCTCGACATCTTTAATGGGACCATCATTTGAAGTTGAAACCAGCATTAGCTAACTCGCACTCATTCAAGTTATAACTAATCACTCCTGAATCGATTATAAAATTATCCTGTCAGAAAAAGTTTTCTTTATTCTGGAATTCATAAATTGAAATACCGGCTTTTTTTCCTATGCTATCGCCAAATAACTCGAATTTTCGAGCAACTCGTCCTAACCTGCTGGATCTATGAGGTTTGGTAAATATTTATTATAATAATATCTTTTTTTAGTGTATGACAATTTTCCAAAATGTATAACATCGTCAACTCAAATACATGTAGTAAATAATTAAAATATGTAGCATGAATAGAAAATTACAACAGAGCAATATTGTAAATAGAAATTGAAAAAATATAATTATGTATTTTGGGTTGAAGACACCGTTTTTAAAAACAGTTTTATTTAGGAACAATGAGATGATACAGCAATGATACAATTAAGAGACAGATTATTCTTGAATGACGAATTATTCTTTACTGACAAATTATTCTTGTGCCTATTTATACCTTCGGTATTTACGATGCATTCAGCATAAGATAAGCGGCACGTGTGCTTAGTCAGCTAAAGTTAATATGGACATATTCAATAACAAATGAAGTTACAAAGTATGGAGTATTTCAGAATACAGGGGGTGTATTACATAATTATATATATAAACATGACAAATAGCTACAAACACAGTCACAGAACATACGAAGCTGACTATCGGATAAAATGTTCAGGTATAAACTCGTCCAAAGTATAAATGGTTCTGTCCAGCAGCAAGGACACTACCAATTTCCGGAACCTGGATCTCACGCAGACCTTCATGTGTTGCGAAAGTTAATTAAATAATATGTAAACAAGTTAGTGGGCAGCTAGGACGTTGAAGTAGGTAGGTGAATAAAATTCAGAGATAACCTGACGTTTCGCTAACTTTATTATATCTTCTTCAGAGGTATCTTTGGTCAATCACCCTTGTCATTATACATGCAAACCGAAATCATCTAAAGAGCACTTGGATGTAAATTCCATCTCCGTATACTCTTCTTGGATCTCGATATGTCGCCATATCCCAGAAATTATATGTATTGATGTTTTGCGTCCCCAATATTATGTTATGTAACCAAGTTAGTGGGTAGCTAGGACGTAGTGGTAGGTAGGTGAATAAAATTCAGAGATAACCTGACGTTTCGCTAACTTTATTCTAGCTTCTTCAGAGGTATCTTTGGTCAGTCACCCTTGTCATTATACATGCAAACCGAAATCATCTAAAGAGCACTTGGAGTGTGACGCAAAACATCAATACAGTTAATTAAATAATTTCGTGCACCAGTAATTAAAATCCGCCTGACCCGCTGTCACTCTGTGATAGGAACACTGTAGTCCATTTCTTCTTCGGGTGTGATATTCATGATTTTCATGATTCTGTCTGAATCCTGGCCTATTATCATATACGTATAGAACACAGGTAAGTGTGTACAAGGAAGTTACGGTGAGAATTCTCAATTTTTTAAATAATGGCCTTCAGCTTGTTCTCTCTTCAGGATTGCAGTAGTTCATTAGTCTTACACATGTTTTCTGTTTTTTTAGCACCATCTCCACAACATGTGGACTGTTTCCTCACAGGATTTTCCATATGAAATCAAGCTGTCAGGCTCCGAAACATTGAGAGTGGTCGTGAAAGCATTTCCGTTCACGATAAAATATTCATCTAATGTTCAGAGAAAAAGTTTCCATATGAAAACTATTTTCACTCCCAATGTATCTGCTTTCAAATTTACTATACTTCGATTCTTGGCAAACTGCTGAATCCATTATTCATTTTGAGTACATATTTCAGATGTTTCGCTTGTTTTCAATTTAGAAGGGTAGCTTCTAAATTGGTTGTCCCCACAGAAACAATTTACAGTGAAGCAATACGTATGTTTTCATGACATTAATTCAATATTTCTATTATTTACAGTTACTTCGATTTGTACCTATTATTTAACCGTAGATTTCTAAAATTAAAAGAAAGACTTTTTTCTTCACCGTTTCTTCTGATTCCGCCTTGATAAAAATATATAGCCATTTTAACCATTCATAATGAGCTATGCCACCCCTGAAAATCATAGATGTTAGGTATAGATATGCTTACCATTCAACCTGGGTATTCATTAGCAACTTCATTATAAAAACAAGAGTTTATTTCCTATTTCAATACTATTTGACGAAATATGAAGCTCGATTCTTTCAAGAGAAGGAATAAATCAGAAAACAAGAAAATTATCTGCCTTTACGGGGACCACAATAGGAATTGAAATTGGTATTCATTACGGCAATAATTATTTTGAGTACATCTATGTTTCAAAACTTTTCAAGAGTTTTATTCAAATAACTCAAAATCTGATTGAGTCGACTCGATCAGACAATAAAATCTGGACTAGCGGAACATGCTCTAACAGATGGAAACAATATAGTTTTCTCGAAGGCAGAGGTTTTTTTGTATATCAACAATTTCTATCCTTGGCTGAACATGAGAATTATAAATTCAAATATAACATGAACATCTCCGGATCGAAAACATCTGTGTCAGATTTTCAGCGTTCAAAGTTTAATCTCAGACAAGAATCCTCAGGGAATGCTTACCGCAGATGTTGGCGAAACGTTAGTTGAAATACTTCCTAACAGACCTCGGTTGATCAGCCCAGCAGACTTTCTCAATGTTTCTAGAAATACTGTCTCCATTTGAAAAAATCGAAGTTTTGACTTTTTTTAGATTCCAACTTTGATTCTCTCATTTTAAATACCAGTGTATCAAAATGTTATGTTTTCTCTAGAGTGACTTCCAACATTTCAAAAAACAGTTAACTTGGGAACGGTTCTAGATGGCTAAAGGGAATTATAAAAGGAATTAATTCGAAGATGTATACTAAAAAGTAACAATATACATGCAAATTGAAAAATTGGCATAACCCATTGAAAAATTGGCATAATTCAATAGAAAACTGGATTGCTATAAAAAAGTTCCTGGATAATGTTTTCATTTCAACATCCTAGCACAAACAGGAACAGAGCTAATGACCAAAGGTGAAGTCGCCAAATTTCAATTTGGGCCTATAACTCGAAAACAAAAGAAGATAGATGAACGCAGTTGATTGCATTATCAGTTGCTCTAAAAAAGACCACCGTAACGTGTCATACAATTTCCCCTATCTCTTATGGTTGTAGTTCCAGTATCACCAATTTTGCCCACCCTGTACAGTGAAGGTTTACAATCCCGAACCCGAACAGAATAAACAATATCCTCTTTGAAAAATTCTGAAAATCAAATTTGTTGAAGAACTTGCATGCCGTTTATTTTCTAAACCATGATGGAAGTTTTTAAATCAAACAAAAGAGCCCCAAACTGATGTAATGTAATGTTAGTTCCAATGAACAACTGTCATTGATCGACTCAACACGAAGGGAACTATCGCCGAGAACGCACGTAACCTGTCAAGATCCACCAGAAATTGAACCAATTTGATAAGTTCGAACAGACTGAGGCAGAAGGGCAGATACGAGTATTGTTTTTGCATCAAAACAGCCTCGGGATGTTGTCGGGTGTGCTGTAGTCACAATTGAACTAATTAGCCATACGGTTATTCTGCTACATGTACACAGACCAAAGACTACATCGAGTCTGGATGCGTGAATAGCGGCTGTGTGTTAGCTGGGATGCGTTCCAATTATTTCGGAAATAATGAGTGAATCTTTGAGGAACACGTGATCCTGGGGAAATTTACTTTGCCGATTGTCAGTCCCACTGTCCAAATGAAAACCTAAATGAATTTGAATGATATCACTCGCTTATTTGGGGTCTGGATAAAGTATGAAATCGTGTAAATACCTTCTGAAGGAAAAGAACGAAAAGCATGATTGTTGAGAAATTTCGCAAGGTGCAATCGCAAAATATACAATTTTTTGTTAATAACATACTTCCGGTTGAACCGGAAATACCTTCGAGTATCTGGATTTCTATGGGGTTCTCTTGTATATCTTCAGATGCTGTTGCGAACTCGCAAATACTTAGTTAAGTATAAAAATATGTAGGTATACACGAGGAATCAACGAACGTTCATTATAGGCTACATTATAGCTAAAATAATACAATAAATATTGAAACAAAAAGTATCTGAGCTGAGGTAAAGAAAGAACAGGGTATCATAACATTTATCGTATGATTCTATAGTATCATACTATAGATACGATACTATCATCACTAATATCATACGATACTATACAGCCAGGGGAAAAAACTTCAGCCGAAGAACCGCCGTAAAAAAATAATATAAAATATTAAATATCAGGAAAATTTGAAAGACATCACTGTGATCATCTTCATGTTATCCGTCGACGGGCTCGGATAAACATATTATTTCCAAAACAACTCGCAATTCTTAATCTGAAATGAAAAAAAAACGAAAGCAGAAAAGAAACTGAAAATTCAGAATGAATCAAATGTATTTTAGAAATGCTTCTGCTACTTTGAAAAACGTCAACATTCAGATTTCTTGACAGAATAATGTTCTGAGGTTTATAAATATTTATGACAGAAATGTCACAAAATTTAAAAGAAATAAAAAAAACTCCATCAATTTCCCCTTTCCGAATCTGTTGAAAATTACGAACTGATAATTTCTTAACATAATAAGCCAAACTTGTAAAAAATCAATTAATACATAACTTTCAACTGTCCTTTTTCACGAGAATTTTTTCTGTTGCCATGTGAGTTTCTTGCAGAAGAATCACTTCGATACCATGTTCATCAGCTAATTTGGAGACGTGATCACACTTGTCTTTCTAAATTCCTTCGATATTCCAATTCAAAATCCACAAATTCTTGCTCTCTGGTCGTTAGGGTTTTTCAAACCGGATACGACCTTCCAGGTGATGATTTTTCGGCACTTCAGATGTTTGAAGACCGCTATGGGACCCAAATGAAAGAAAATCATCTCCCATAGATAAACCAAACATTTTATAACACGAGAAAAAAAAATTTTTCAGGACATATTTCAAGAATTGTCATTCTAATAATAGGTTATTATGAATTGATGGAAAGCGTTTCACCAGAAATAGGTCTATTATCAACAAAAAATTGTACATCAGATGCATTCTGTGCCTATTACTATTCTCCCACAAAGAACTATTCTTTTTCTCAATATTTTGTTGTGTGTGGATGATACTTTTGTTTTTCTGATCACATGAATGATTTCGGGGTCATCTTCTATTTCCTGTAATTTTTATAGAGATCAGTATAATATCGTAAGCAAAATGAAGGTGTTTCGCCCTATGTTTACTGCTCTGACTTCCTAATTAAGTCCCTTAAAATCATCTTCGAGGGCAAAGGTAAGCAGTTTACAGGATATTGTTCTCCTTGTCGTACTCCTGATTCAAATTTCATTTTATCAGTGACTTGGTCGTTTGTGACTTCCTTTCAAAATATAGCATTGTTGAATGTGTATTTTGAGAGATTCATATCTAGGAAGAATCGCAAATTTTTTCCCGTTTCGAAAATATATCAAACATCATATATATCCCTCAAATTCATTCAGATATCATGAAAAATATAGTTCGTATTTGAAATTTGAAGTATTGAGTATTAAGTAGGCTGAATCACAAAATAATATGTTTCTACGCATGGTGCCATAATGGTTTTGGGTTTGAATACTGTCAATTCGAAGTCATTATTGTCGCTAAGAAATAACATATCATATCATATCATATCGTTTGGAACATTTACATATTGCCGGCAATAATGACTTCGAATTCTACTAATTGAAATCGGTTCTGAGCAGAGATCAAATCACGCAGAATTGAATCAATTATTAAGTGGGAAAATAATAATGACACTATTCGTAGAGTCATATTATTCTGTGATGCAGCCTACTCAATACTCAATAATTCAAATTTCAAAAACAAACTATTTTTTAATATGATATCTGAATGTTTGATGTATGGTATATTCCTGAAACAAAAAAAAACTGGTGATTCTTATTGAGCCATTTCAATAAATAATTGTTGTCATAAAAAAACACAACTTCATGTTATGACTCAGCAAGGAAACGTCTTGGTGAAGGGGGCATTAAAGGTTTTCATTTCTAAATTCTAGCACAAACAGAAACGGAGATAATGGCCAAAGTTCAAATCGAACAAATGTCAATTTTCGAATATGAGTAGAAAAGAAGATTTTTTTTTTTTGGATAATTCAGTTGATGGCATCATCAGTTTTCCCATTGTAGACCACCGTAACGTGTCATTCATTTTCGTTTATCTCTGACATTAAAAAGTTGTAGTTCAGGTATCACCAATTTCGCCCACTTTGTACACTGCTTGCAGCTTTATTGCTCATTACTAAGGAAAAGGTTACGCAACTCCGATTGCTCATTTGGTGATCTTCTTATCTTATTGAAATCTACTTGTAATGTTTTCTCTATCAAATGAACTAACCAGAAGCATCATATCCCTAATCGGAAATTTGATCCAAAATTTAAAATCAGAGTCCATTGGAATCACCCAAACGAAGGGTGAAAACTTAACTTTGTGATCAAAACGAATCAGATGAATATTCTAGTTGTTTCATTATCCCAAGGGTTGTTTTTCTGGGATCATAACTGTTCTGATATTCTTGATACAGTTGATACGTGGAATTGCATATCACGAATTGTTTGTGACTAATCTTCATAATATTATACTAATTGCGAAGATATCAAACGCATTTATGTTGCAGTAGAAGTAAATCCGACGAAAATTATCATATCTCCGATATTCAAATCATATCAACTGAAGTTATTTCATTCAGAGAAAAATTAACCTAAACACACCTAGTTAGAGGAAAAACTTCTTGGTAAAAAGAACTGTTGCATGTTGTTCTAGATTAGGCAAGTAGTGCTTAATTCCAACAGTAGAGTGGCATATTCACGTTGCCTGCAATGATTGTTGCATATATTATTAAAGATAACAAGGGGAGTCCTAGTGATGTGGTAGATATTCTGGAATACTGTTGAATAATTCAATGATATAAGTTTGAAATGTGAACACTCATCATTTTTTAAATGTTCTAAGAAGAAACATGACCCGAGAGCGATCTAAAAATTTACGTCTTCTGTTTATATAAAAAATTTGAATTATGCATTTGAAGTCGCTTAATTTATTGATATATGATTATTTTCAAACTATTCATGTTAAAACATTAAGTAATGCAAAATTTTCCATATAAAGTATCGCATGAAAATATAATTATAAACATGAAAAATAAATACACAGTTTTACAGCAAATTAGCTCGAGACGAGTTCTAAGAACTGGAACTTTTCCCAAATTTGTGTCATTATCTTTCAACTTTTATTGAGTTCTGTAACAAACACAAGTTCAAAATGAGGATAGGAAAGTTGCTAATATAAACAACAGTGTAAAAAAAATTAGCAAGTTCACAAACTCACCTATAAAATGTATGAAAATTACAGAAAAATGTCGTAATGATCGGAGTTCAACTTAGTTGGCTCGCACCTCACCATGAATTAGAATCATATCAATAAGTCCGCCATTTCTACTGTTCATCCTTGACCAGTTCTATGCCTATTTTTACGGTCTTATGAAAATATGGGCTTTCTATTCTACCCTGCGACATTTTTCAAAAACCCTGAAATTCGGACAAATAACAAAAATCATAAAATATTTCGGATATTTTTCAATGATATCACATCATCCAAACTAAAAATAGATGTAGACCTTCAATGGATGTATGCTGCTTTCATCTTCAGGATTCAGATCTGCAGAAAAAGATTGATGTGTATGTGGCCAAATTACTGATTCATAAATTCAGAATTCTCAGTTGGAAAAATAAACTTTCAGAAAGATGCAAGAAATTTTTCAGAATTGCATTATTTTCAGATCTGATAGTTGGTCAGATACAGATCAATCATCGCTACAGATCTGTAGCCTACCGATAAAAAGCAGAAAACGATAATGAGTCAGATCTGGTTAACCTTGTTTTCAATTTCAATTCATTTAAATTCTGGCATCAAAACCACGAGGTGAAATTGATTCGGATCTTTTTTATAAGAAAATGTAATCAGCCTGCACCAATTTCTTATTTTTTTCATTCCAGTATTGCCAGAAATCTGAAATTCTGTAATTTTCTGGTACTCATCAGTGACGGATACACAAACACTCAAGGCGATTTCGATATATCTTTTATACTTCACATCGCCTTAATGTGGACTCCTCAAGAGGAGGGAGGCTACCACCCATATGTATCCACCTCTGGCACTCGCAAAAAACTAATCACGGGTATTTTTGCAATATTTCAATTAACAACCCTCACTTCATTTCATATCGAAACTTTTTAAAAAATAACATCATAAATTAGAATCCTAGTGCTGATCAGGTACAAATTATTTTTATTATCGAATTATTTTCTCAAAACCAATATCTGAAGAAAAAACTATCTCTAATAGTTATTTCAATAAATTTGGATGAAAAGAGCGAAGATGCTGAAGGATTCTTATTAAATGGTGGAAATATTCGCCCTTAGCCAAAATACACGAACGTTGTCTACATGTCTTGAATAATAAAAAATAATATTGAAGTTTAATCACCAGTTATATTCCGGAAAGAGGTGGGCTGAAGAAATTTTGTTATAAGATAGACCCCTTTTAGTAACATAAGAGAAGTCACCTGACACAGCATATTTCATAGAAGTATCTTGAGTATAATACCTTTTTTTTTTTAGTATTAACTAGAACTTCGATGAAATGGTGATGAAACAATTCCATTGTTCTCAGAATTTTTAATATCTTCTTGTTTATTAGTAAAGTTGTCTAGTCTAGTATACATCAAGAATCTTGGAAAAGTAAGAATTGCCTTTGATATCAGGTATCAGACTGTTACTTTTGGCCCAACTGCTTCAATCCCTTCTAAAGGCTGAAATATCACTAATTCATCAAGTGAAACTCTTAGAGTGAATGGATGAGGTTACCTCGGAAATTTTTTCAATATAGAGTATTAATAAATGAATTCGTGTTCTAACAACTCAAAAACAGGTTTGTTATTATAGCATGATCCACCTGCTGAGCAGCCTTGCGTTTAATTCATGTGTTGTCAACATTTGATAATAGAAATCTGGACACTTGATTTCAATTTCAGGTTCTCAATTGAATCATTACAGCGTCAGTGAAGCCGACACTATCAAACACCAATCGTAGTCAGGGTAACGAAGGGTCACGAATTCTGAAAACTATGATGACCACATTGAGATTTCAAAGGCCCCTTAACTTTTGTTCCGTATCTTTCCGATGTGTCTGATAATGCAGACGGTCATTTGGTCGTCCGGATGACCACTGTTCAGCCAGATACTTTCTGCGGAATATTTAATCCTTCCCTCATATGCATTTGCATAAATATTCATCGAAATGGTCTACACCCTTTCATATTCTGTGTTATGCAAGGCGGCTTCTGTGTTCGCCCTACTAGGATCCGCGAATGATCCACTCATTCAAGAGTAAAGCAGTAGGTCACTAACCCCTAAACGTTCTCCCCTCAGACAGTGGCACGTGGGACGGCATCCCCTTTTCGAAGGGGTAGTCAGAATATAAATCACGAAAAGCTTGAATTTCAAGCTGGGCACTCTCACAGAAGGACTTCCCGTGCTCTTACGTGAAACGACGAAAGGACATTTTAATATCATCTTTTTATTTCAACTTCATTCTGAATCCTTAAATGGACGATTCAGCATTGGATATGAATACAAATTCATTCCTCAGTCAATCGGAAAATAATTTGTTCTGCTGTCTCCCTTCCATGGAAAATTTGTTTAAATTATGTCGAAATTAAAAGATATATGAAAATACCCTAATTCACTTTATTGTTTGTAGGAGGTAATCTCGTTTATTTAGAATCATTGTGGATCATAATGATGTTTTTGAGTCCATATTAGTGCAGTCAGGATTCAGTGTACCATATGGAACCATATGCATCGTCATTCGAAATCATATCTTAGAACAAAAACTGATTTTAATCTCCAAGTGAATTGTAGGGACTTTTACTGTAATGAAACTATTGACAAATTTTACTGAAATATTCTGATTTGAGAGTTAACAGCTCAACATTCAAATTGATAATTCTGTACCATACTTGTAACAGGCTAGTACGTCAATTTGTTGGAAAAAATATAACATGAATGATTTTCACCAAGTAAATATGCTTGTTATCTTATTTGGGATCTCATACAGTAAGTCGCAACTTTTTTCGACTTGTGCATTAATTGATTTATCTTCCATCGTATTATAATATTTTTTTTGCTAGAATATTTCAAGGTAAAATTATATTTTTCATACATATAACTGAATTTAGTTATCGAATAATTTTTGATGTAATATATCACAAGCAAAATTTCTCCAATAAAAAAAAATGAGGATTGAGGGTATTGTCTCTCAACTTCAAAACTGCATGCATTTCTTACACCCCGAAAATGAAAATCGGCGGGTAGGAGTTTATTTCTCAATATTTATTATATCAAGAATCAGGTATTGACCCGAATCAGAATTTGTTTATTTTGTGATAAAAAAATTCTATTCTCAGTCAAACCGCTCGATGTGCAATCGAATGACCTTTAATACTTCGAAACGTCATCTGGAGATTCACTGACATATTACAGAAATCTCAATAGAACAGATACGTTCACGTCTCTTACGTGATGGGTAACAGTTGTTCCATTATAGACCACATATTATGAGGTCACATTCACAATACTTCATTTTGTAAACAAACAGCTCGTATCAATGATAATGTAACTATGGACAAAATGAAAATTCTGAAGTGGTTCTTGCCATATTGCACAAATATTGATATTTTCCTATATCGAATTCGTGTGATAAGCTCGATGAAATAATCATACACTTTCGTCAACGCTGTTTATTTCAGATGGATACTCTTCATGGATTTTACTTTGGATATTTAGTTTCAACCCCACCTATCTATAGTTTTATTCATAACTCAGAGCAATTCAAAATTTTAATGTTGTCCAAAGGGAGCTGGTTGGGATGAAATGTCATGTGGATGTTGTACGTTTTTTCAGAAAAATACAATTGTTTGCGTAATCAGCAGTATTCATTTCTGGCATTCTTGATGCAAATGACATACAGTTTCAGTGCGAGGATTGGAGATATTACGTCGCTTAGCCAAACAAAACCTGCATCACTAATTTTGCGAACGATGGCGCTGATTGATGAGCATCAATATAATCACTAACGACATGAATCTAATGATATGTGTTGAATATTTTGAATAAGAGGGAAAATAAGTTAATGAGTATGTGAAAAAACTTTTATTTGCATTTTATACAACTGAATACCAAATAACAAACTGGTTATAATAATATTGCAAAAAACTCTAATTACCGCACCTTCGTCATGTAGGATGTAATGAATTTCTAGTGATAAAAGTTGGGCAAGAACATGAAATAAGAAAATCCGGACCAATATATTATAAATATGAAGGTCCATGGTTTTGTTTCTTTGTTTGCATTTACACAACACCGAAACCTGATATTGGAATTTGATGGAAATCTCAATAAAGTGTGGAGAAAATTATCGATTTTTCATGAATAACCTAGTTAATTTGAGCTTATGCGGCCGACGATGGGTAAAGATCGGGGAACATAATGAAAATTTTAATGTGCTAAAAGAAATCCTATATTTGATAATTGAAAAGACATGAAGGCTGCCTGAAGAATGATCATTATAGGATCATTTCGATTTGGACTATGATCGTGATGATGATGTAGCTGAATACAGACAATGAGGAATTCTAGAGTATTTTTCCCTATTACCGTATCGTGATAAGTTGATTACAGTCATACGAGTAGTGCTATGATGAAATCATTACAGCATTATTTTCAGTTATATTTTCCATTTTATGGTTGTCTACTGTGACTTTCGATCCTATCAATTTTCAAATCAAATCTATCAAATTGTCCTACCAGCTGCGAAGATACAATGCGAAAGTCACTTAGATGTATTATCTGAATTTTTATTTAAATTTCGAGAGTATTTCATAAGAATTGACGGAAATAGAAATTCTATCGTCTGATACTAGCTTGTTCGTGTTGGAATAGGAGCAAATTCTGCAACTTGTTTCAAAAAACAATATTTCGGGTAGGTTGGGCGACTCTTTTGAAAGTGGTGCTTGTTTCTTGTTTTCTTCATTTAGGGGGTTTTAGATACATCTCCAGCAATGTTTTCTTCATTTTGGGGGTTTTAGATACATCTCTACCAATCCCTAATGTACTAATAATATTTTGAATGTAAAAGTCCGTGAATTTGGTTTGTCAAAATAACTTCAGAACCTGATGTCTGATTTTGATTTTAATTTCACCAAATACCTAGTTGAAATTTGAATAGGCTAACGTGAAGAACGAAGTATAAATTATAATGTATATAAAACAAAATTTTTTAGTGATATATTACACGACCGACGCCGCCAGATTGATATCTAGTAAAATAATCTTTCTGATAATTTGAAAAGTTGGTAGAAAACAGCAGCTCTATCTCTCCATTTGTCAACTATTTTCAACTGAGAAATCAATTGAAATCGGAAAAAAATTAAATTATAAAAACCTTAATAGGCAAAGGCCCTATCAAGATATTAATAAACCTGTGTTTAGTTATAAGTATGGAATCATGGGTTATTCCGTCCCCACAGGTTTATTCCCAAAATAGTATCAAGGACTTATTTCGAAAACCTCATAATATAAGAGGGGCAACTTCATTTTTAAACGGAGGTCCAATCCTCCTTCAGAGTCATGATAATCTCAGTATTGAGGACATTTTAGAATAATATAAAATAAAAAAGTAAAAATGATTATTTCAAGTCTCGACTCTCAATTTGCATGAGATTTTAACGAATTCCCTATGTTGGGAAGTTGTTTGGATCTTGTTTTCCTTTTGATAATATGAGACCGACTTTTGTTCTCCTCCTGGATTGTTTCAACACTATGTTCTTCTCTGTGACAACGTTTTGAATTAGATTGACTTTTACACCTGTATTTATTTATATTAATGTTTTCCCTCTGTGCATTAAAGTGCCTTGACGTAAATGTCTGAAGATGCTCCTGCAAAACCGGTCAACACCTTGTTGAACTATCAAAAAGATTCCTTGTTTTAGGTATTCAAAATATCTTAACTCCTCATGTGGACATTATTTCACAAATATCACAAAATGAGGTAGAGAAATAATTGCTTTGATGAACCATGCACTGCACAAAATCTGTACAAAGTTTTCTTTCCGAAAAAATCTAACTAATTAAATTTACTCCAACTATGGAGGGGAAAATTGTGACCGCTAAAAGCACTAAAACAACAACCATTAGCCGGCCGTATAGACAAGGTTTGGACGTGCGTGACCCAAGAGTGAATAGCTCATGTTGAAACTTATTAGATTAGCCATAAAATTGTATAAACCTGCCTATTTTGTCTTGAGCTTCATATCAGACTTGCACGAAAGCTGAATGATCGCTTGAAAATGAGTTAGTCCATTCGGAAAGACTGACGCGTCCCTCACCATATGAGGGTGTTGTTCGCGGGTGTCTGAGACACCTGGTTTGAATTTTACGATCGGGGTGGCTGGTTTTATCTTTATCAGGACTGTGGAATTGACCTTTCTGCATGAAACTGGATGGATTCAACGATTTTCAACGCATACGAATCACCAAGAAATGAATTGTTGGGGATAGGTGTAACACTTGGGGTTTCTCGATGGCGGTTATTTTCATCCCGAGTTTGTTTCCGGTTTATTTTTTTCCTATGGTGATGTTGGGTGGAACACTTCACATTTTATCACGGAAGGACCAATGGATTGAAGGAAGATTTTTATTCTCATTGATAGAAAAGGATTGAAGAGATATTGTAGAAACTTCTTTTACCGAAATTATATTGGGATAATTTGTGAACTATTGTGAAGAAATTTGCTATAGATTTCAAATTGATTGTATCAACAATATACCGCACCCTTATTTCAAACGTGTCAAAAAAAATCTAAATATCCAAATGATGAATATTATCTAATGGATTGGAAGAAAGAAACTTACTTTGATATGTAGGTATTGTAATGGTTCCTTATTTATCTTTGAAATTTTTGAATTTAATTTGAATTTTAAGGAACCGAAATAATAAAAAAAAAATATAGAATTTTGAATTTTGAAAATTTACCTGGCCTAGACTCTATCACAATTGAGGGTTCAAAAATTCTATTTCAATTAAAATTGAAAGATTTTGATTTGAATTTTAAAATATTATAATTTAAATTTTATCAAATACAATAAACTCTCAATAACTAATTAATATTGAATTTGATTTCAATATCAAACTATTCTAATAATATTGAAGAATGATAACCTACTTCTACGGTTGATTTTTGTTCAGTGTTCATAAAATTAGGTCAATTTTTAGGTTATCTAATTTTTTATAAGTTAACTCACTTAGCTCACTTTCGGATTTCACAGTCTTCTCTTGAATGTTTATTTTCAGTAATTTATTCTTCTGATTACTGGTCCAACATCTTTATTTCTTCTTTTTGTAAGTTTATATCAACTGTCACCATTCTTCATATATATTACTATTTCCATTCATATACTAATAACACTATCGGTATTATATCGGTAAATCATTCAACATTTATCAAACCGGTGTGAACTTGGCAGACCGTTTCCAGCGGCCTCCAGCGGCCAGTTTGGCGAAAGCACCCGAACGGCGGGATCAGTGGCGTGCAGGTCGATCGAGAATTATTAACTGGAATCTGTTAAAATTCGATATCTCGGAGAATGTATGTTGGAGCATATTGGTATTTCGTGTGCTAGATTATGTTTCCAATATCGATATTACCAGAAGGCGATCGACTTCCCGTGGGAGCACGGGCTAGTTTATACAACCATTAAACTTTGAAAAATACATATATCGGAAACTATTCTTCGGAACACATATAGATTTTGCATGTGGGTTAATCATATCAATACTAATCACCACTGAAAAAATGATCGACTTCCCGTGGGACGGAGGGGTTGTTTTTTCAACCCTTAACATTAAAAAATTCATATCTCGGAAACTATTCTTCGGAACACATACAGATTTTGTATGTGGGTTAATCATATCGATACTAATCACCACTGAAAAAATGATCGACTTCCCGTGGGACGGAGGGGTTGTTTTTTCAACCCCTAACTTTGAAAAATTCATATCTCAGAAACTATTCTTCGGAACACATACAGATTTTGCATGTGGGTTAATCATATCGATACTAATCACCACTGAAAAAATGATCGACTTCCTGTGGGACGGAGGGGTTGTTTTTTCAACCCTTAACTTTGAAAAATTCATATCTCAGAAACTATTCTTCGGAACACATACAGATTTTGCATGTGGGTTAATCATATCGATACTAATCACCACTGAAAAAATGATCGACTTCCCGTGGGACGGAGGGGTTGTTTTTTCAACCCTTAACTTTGAAAAATTCATATCTCGGGAACTATTCTTCGGAACACATACAGATTTTGCATGTGGGTTAATCATATCGATACTAATCACCACTGAAAAAATGATCGACTTCCCGTGGGACGGAGGGGTTGTTTTTTCAACCCTTAACTTTGAAAAATTCATATCTCGGGAACTATTCTTCGGAACACATATAGATTTTGCATGTGGGTTAATCATATCGATACTAATCACCACTGAAAAAATGATCGACTTCTCGTATGACGGAGGGGTTGTTTTTTCAACCCTTAACTTTGAAAAATTCATATCTCGGGAACTATTCTTCGGAACACATACAGATTTTGCATGTGGGTTAATCATATCGATACTAATCAACACTGAAAAAATGATCGACTTCCCGTGGGACGGAGGGGTTGTTTTTTCAACCCTTAACTTTGAAAAATTCATATCTCAGAAACTATTCTTCGGAACACATACAGATTTTGCATGTGGGTTAATCATATCGATACTAATCACCACTGAAAAAATGATCGACTTCCCGTGGGACGGAGGGGTTGTTTTTTCAACCCCTAATTTTGAAAAATTCATATCTCAGAAACTATTCTTCGGAACACATACAGATTTTGCATGTGGGTTAATCATATCGATACTAATCACCACTGAAAAAATGATCGACTTCCTGTGGGACGGAGGGGTTGTTTTTTCAACCCTTAACTTTGAAAAATTCATATCTCAGAAACTATTCTTCGGAACACATACAGATTTTGCATGTGGGTTAATCATATCGATACTAATCACCACTGAAAAAATGATCGACTTCCCGTGGGACGGAGGGGTTGTTTTTTCAACCCTTAACTTTGAAAAATTCATATCTCGGGAACTATTCTTTGGAACACATACAGATTTTGCATGTGGGTTAATCATATCGATACTAATCACCACTGAAAAAATGATCGACTTCCCGTGGGACGGAGGGGTTGTTTTTTCAACCCTTAACTTTGAAAAATTCATATCTCGGGAACTATTCTTCGGAACACATACAGATTTTGCATGTGGGTTAATCATATCGATACTAATCACCACTGAAAAAATGATCGACTTCCCGTGGGACGGAGGGGTTGTTTTTTCAACCCTTAACTTTGAAAAATTCATATCTCGGGAACTATTCTTCGGAACACATACAGATTTTGCATGTGGGTTAATCATATCGATACTAATCAACACTGAAAAAATGATCGACTTCCCGTGGGACGGAGGGGTTGTTTTTTCAACCCTTAACTTTGAAAAATTCATATCTCAGAAACTATTCTTCGGAACACATACAGATTTTGCATGTGGGTTAATCATATCGATACTAATCACCACTGAAAAAATGATCGACTTCCCGTGGGACGGAGGGGTTGTTTTTTCAACCCTTAACTTTGAAAAATTCATATCTCGGGAACTATTCTTCGGAACACATACAGATTTTGCATGTGGGTTAATCATATCGATACTAATCAACACTGAAAAAATGATCGACTTCCCGTGGGACGGAGGGGTTGTTTTTTCAACCCTTAACTTTGAAAAATTCATATCTCAGAAACTATTCTTCGGAACACATACAGATTTTGCATGTGGGTTAATCATATCGATACTAATCACCACTGAAAAAATGATCGACTTCCCGTGGGACGGAGGGGTTGTTTTTTCAACCCTTAACTTTAAAAAATTCATTTCTCGGGAACTATTCTTCGGAACACATACAGATTTTGCATGTGGGTTAATCATATCGATACTAATCACCACTGAAAAAATTATCGACTTCCCGTGGGACGGAGGGGTTGTTTTTTCAACCCTTAATTTTGAAAAATTCATATCTCAGAAACTATTCTTCGGAACACATACAGATTTTGCATGTGGGTTAATCATATCGATACTAATCACCACTGAAAAAATTATCGACTTCCCGTGGGACGGAGGGGTTGTTTTTTCAACCCTTAATTTTGAAAAATTCATATCTCAGAAACTATTCTTCGGAACACATACAGATTTTGCATGTGGGTTAATCATATCGATACTGATCACCACTGAAAAAATGATCGACTTTCCGTGGGACGGAGGGGTTGTTTTTTCATTCCTTAACTCTGAAAGATTCATATCTCGGAAACTATTCTTCGGAACACATACAGATTTTGCATGTGGGTTAATCATATCGATAATCACCACTGAAAAAATGATCGACTTCCCGTGGGACGGAGGGGTTGTTTTTCCATTGCTTTATTTCGATAGTCCCATAACTTGGAATAACTCATATTCATATAATATTCAAGTAGATCCAACAGACACTTATTTGATATCTACAAGTAATCACATACATATTTTATCGCAAAAAATTTAAAGGTACTATCCCATTTACGGTCCAAGTCTTACCTGAAATATACAATGCCTAAAGATATTCATAAAAGGTGATAATGCCAGATTATTTGCGAAACACCTCTTGGTTCAGTCTGAAAGAGAAATATTTCGAAGCTAAAAAATATACAATGGGCTTTAGGCACGTTTTGGAGATACTGGTTGCTCCTTACCTGTTCCACTAGACCTTTTTCTTATTCACAAATTTGCCAAATTTATTATGTCAATAAGCATTAATCGTTCAGGGAAAGTTTTGCTCTTTCGGATTTCATACTTGGAATATAATTTTGTGGAAAATATAGCTCTGAAGTATCTGTTTTTATATTTTTATATAAACTACAAAGAAGTCTTCAAACTTCACACATCCGAATGCCATAAAGGGCATCCATAGTCCCGCGGGAAGTCGATCATTTTTTCAGTGGTGATTAGTTTCGATATGATTAACCCCATGCCAAATCTGTATGTGTTCCGAAGAATAGTTTCCGAGATATGAATTTTTCAAAGTTAAGGGTTAAAAAACATCCCCTCCGTCCCACGGGAAGTCGATCATTTTTTCAGTGGTGATTAGTATCGATATGATTAACCCACATGCAAAATCTGTATGTGTTCCGAAGAATAGTTCCCGAGATATTAATTTTTTAATGTTAAGGGTTGAAAAAACAACCCCTCCGTCCCACGGGAAGTCGATCATTTTTTCAGTGGTGATTGGTATCAATATGATCAACCCACATGCAAAATCTGTATGTGTTCCGAAGAATAGTTTCCGAGATATGAATTTTTCAAAGTTAAGGGTTGAAAAAACAACCCCTCCGTCCCACGGGAAGTCGATCATTTTTTCAGTGGTGATTGGTATCGATATGATTAACCCACATGCAAAATCTGTATGTGTTCCGAAGAATAGTTCCCGAGATATGAATTTTTCAAAGTTAAGGGTTGAAAAAACAACCCCTCCGTCCCACGGGAAGTCGATCATTTTTCCAGTGGTGATTAGTATCGATATGATTAACCCACATGCAAAATCTGTATGTGTTCCGAAGAATAGTTTCCGAGATATGAATTTTTCAAAGTTAAGGGTTGAAAAAACAACCCCTCCGTCCCACGGGAAGTCGATCATTTTTTCAGTGGTGATTAGTATCGATATGATTAACCCACATGCAAAATCTGTATGTGTTCCGAAGAATAGTTTCCGAGATATTAATTTTTTAATGTTAAGGGTTGAAAAAACAACCCCTCCGTCCCACGGGAAGTCGATCATTTTTTCAGTGGTGATAAGTATCGATATGATCAACCCACATGCAAAATCTGTATGTGTTCCGAAGAATTGTTTTCGAGATATGAATTTTTTAATGTTAAGGGTTGAAAAAACAACCCCTCCGTCCGACAGGAAGTCGATCATTTTTTCAGTGGTGATTAGTATCGATATGATTAACCCACATGCAAAATCTGTATGTGTTCCGAAGAATAGTTTCCGAGATATGAATTTTTCAAAGTTAAGGGTTGAAAAAACAACCCCTCCGTCCCACGGGAAGTCGATCATTTTTCCAGTGGTGATTAGTATCGATATGATTAACCCACATGCAAAATCTGTATGTGTTCCGAAGAATAGTTTCCGAGATATGAATTTTTCAAAGTTAAGGGTTGAAAAAACAACCCCTCCGTCCCACGGGAAGTCGATCATTTTTTCAGTGGTGATTAGTATCGATATGATTAACCCACATGCAAAATCTGTATGTGTTCCGAAGAATAGTTTCCGAGATATGAATTTTTCAAAGTTAAGGGTTGAAAAAACAACCCCTCCGTCCCACGGGAAGTCGATCATTTTTTCAGTGGTGATTCGTATCGATATGATTAACCCACATGCAAAATCTGTATGTGTTCCGAAGAATAGTTCCCGAGATATGAATTTTTCAAAGTTAAGGGTTGAAAAAACAACCCCTCCGTCCCACGGGAAGTCGATCATTTTTTCAGTGGTGATTAGTATCGATATGATTAACCCACATGCAAAATCTGTATGTGTTCCGAAGAATAGTTTCCGAGATATGAATTTTTCAAAGTTGAGGGTTGAAAAAACAACCCCTCCGTCCCACGGGAAGTCGATCATTTTTTCAGTGGTGATTAGTATCGATATGATTAACTCACATGCAAAATCTGTATGTGTTCCGAAGAACAGTTTCCGAGATATGAATTTTTCAAAGTTAAGGGTTGAAAAAACAACCCCTTCGTCCCACGGGAAGTCGATCATTTTTTCAGTGGTGATAAGTATCGATATGATCAACCCACATGCAAAATCTGTATGTGTTCCGAAGAATTGTTTTCGAGATATGAATTTTTTAATGTTAAGGGTTGAAAAAACAACCCCTCCGTCCCACGGGAAGTCGATCATTTTTTCAGTGGTGATTAGTATCGATATGATTAACCCACATGCAAAATCTATATGTGTTCCGAAGAATAGTTTCCGATATATGAATTTTTCAAAGTTAAAGGTTGTATAAACTAGCCCGTGCTCCCACGGGAAGTCGATCGCCTTCTGGTAATATCGATATTGGAAATATAATCTAGCACACGAAATACCAATATGCTCCAACATATATTCTCCGAGATATCGAATTTTAACAGATTTCAGTTAATAATTTTCGATCGACCAGCACGCCACTGATCCCGCCGTTCGGGTGCTTTCGCCAAACTGGCCGCTGGAGGCCGCTGGAAACGGTCTGCCAAGTTCACACCGGTATTTATCAATTTCTTCATCTATATCATATAGTTTTTATTTTTCCATCCTTCTCAATTCCAATTTTTTTTTATTCCACTTCCCTTCAATCCTTTTTTCGTCCCCTTGGCTTCACTCCTCAAAAGTCCTTACTCTCTAGATTTCCTTACAGTAATACATAATACAATAACATAGAATTTATTTACATTTTTCTTATCAAAATCTTTCAATTTTAGCCTCATCAAGAAACCAGCAATTTAACTCATTGTATTTGGAAATCGAATACTACAATCGAAGACTATAATTTTGAATTGAAATTATCTCTGGAATGTAAACAATAAATTTAAATGTTGAAACTTTTGAATTTTGTTTCATGTACTTGCAATTATGTTATGATATAGTTTCAACCAGGTAACGTACTATGTATTCTTTTGAAATAATCAAAATTTAGATATAAATATAGAACCATAACAAAATTTCATAACAGTATCTATATGATCTATGGAGGACCCACTGATGTGAGAAATTTTTTTTTATGATTTGATGTAGGCTCGTTTACAGATCTTTCCCATATCATCATTAACCGGAAAATGTAAATTTTCAGTTTTGTCACTTTTGAAGCGAGGGTGTGATATGTTCTCAGGATATTTATTGAAATGGTTAAGTAGAAAAAACTCGAAAGAGTTGGTGCACAGTGTTTTTTCGAGTTTATATATTCAACACAGTGTTTATTTTTATCTTTATCAAGCAATGGATATTCCGGCCTCTTCTTTATCCTAGTCCTCCTGGAAAACAGGATTTATTTGTTATAGTTACCAAGATTAGGCGTAATCCAACATGTTGCTCTGCAACAATATTATCATGTAACGCCTTTTATCCCTTATGTCTCGAACGAAAAAAAAAAAGTGTTTGTATGTTGTTGCTTCTTTCTAAACTAGAGCTTGTGATAAGCTTCTTAGTTATTTATTATACGAGTGCAGAAGGAATTGATATTCTATCACGATTGCAATAATTGAAACCGCGCCACTAACTTGGAGTTTTTATATCAACTGGTGTTAGAATAAGCCTTCTCTGTACGATCATACATTATTTTCCCCAATTTCAACTGTTTTCGGAATCACTAATATTTCAGATAATAAACGAATCCATGACAGGATGCCAACATAGCCATGAAAACTGTGTTAAATTGAGATATTCTAGCACGATGTCGTTCAAGGTTGAACAGGTTTGCCACAAAATTAGAAAGACAAAGTTATTTTCTGAGGGAGTCATGTGGTGATCCACATATACCTACATTTAACCTTGAATTAATTTCAATCTTAACAATGATTCGAAATTGGATGTCGAAAAGTATGGGGATTACTGAAAGGAGATCAAGTGTAAAGTGTTCTAGAGGTGTCATAGGAGGAGTTCTTCATGAACAGGAATTGAAAGCGTCAGAAGAAAGAAATATTAGTGGTGTATAATATAAGGTACATCTAGAATTTGATTCGTTACTCGTGACTATCAATGCATAGAATGATGCAGATGTGTACAGTTTTCCTGGAAAAAATCACAAACATGATAAAACTGTTACCAACAGGTTACTCAACGGTACTTGATATGTCTTTGTTGCGCTTTCTATTACGATGACCCTGGGATAACTGAAAGAGGGCGGAAGAATCACAACATTTCCCAACTTTTTGTTTTTCTAATAACTCATTAGTTTTCGAATAAAGCATTCTGTTTCAAAGGTTTGCAGCATTTAATTGGTTACAATTAAATGTAAACATTTCAGTCAATCTCATATGAACCAAGAACGGTCTGAAAGTGTTCTCTGATTAACAACATTTGTCTAAAAACGAAGGTTTGACCTTTGTAACTATCAACTCAACGTCATTTTGACTTCGATCTGTTGGCTCCCAATTCATTCTTCAGCATTGATGTAAAATTCATCTGAAATGCAAAGGTTCCTCAAGAAACTCTGACGAAGTTTTGATACCTTGGTGATTTCATAGTTCATCCCACTAGTATATCTATCAAAAACCACTATGGTATTACTCTCAAGGTGCTTTCTGATGCAGTCCACGTAGTGTCGACAGTTCATCTGGAATGTTGCTCCTCTTGACTTCGTCCAATCCCTATTCAGCAGAAACCGTTCATCAATGACATTGCATTTTCAGCCCGATGGAAAGCAATACACCATACTCCTTCGATATGATGCTTTTTAGTATTCCTTTTTCTGTGTAAAGAGAACACCTTAGAGAGCCTTCAACGAATCTACGTTGATCTGTGTGTTTTGACTTTCACAGAAAACAAATCAGGAGCCAATGTAACCACCTTCTCTTCAATTTTAACTTTGTCCTCGAGATCTTCTTTTGGTGAGCAGAGATATTGCCCATTGACCGGGATATGTAACAATCAACTTCTTCAGGAGTAGCAGTCCCTGAACTGATTGAAATAAGCTTTTCCGTGTCAGGAAATGGTGAATGTTTAACGAACTGATCTTTGTTTATGTCAAAATTAGCCCTGCCAAAGCGAGAATATTTTAGTGAACCTAATGCTCTTCAACTTTGAAAATGAACGTTTAGGTCCAAAACTAATTGCAGCAGAGTTTATGAGAAAAACAAGCCAAAACCAGTCCGATACTCTTGATGTTCTTTGGCTCTTCTCCAGTTATCACAGAGTACTTCTTTCGGAAAGACAGACTTATCTTACTGCTCCCCCGCCCAAAATTTGAAGAATTTTTTCTCTGTTCACTGGACTGATGATATCCTAATATCATCAATTATTGTGAAGCCGCGAAATATCCTTTTAAGATTGCTTGAAGATATTCATCCTGAGTCTTTCATCAGTTTAGGATCCTCGCCTCGAAGAAGGTAAATTTCGAATATAACCAAGAGCATATATCTGAAAAATTATGTTCTGAACTAATACGCCGGCGAATATTCACCTTGAGCAGTGAAACCAGCTCGAATAATAAAATCCTAATTATAACCCTAAACCAAATTACTTTAATAAAATTTAACGGTTATGCAAGCAAAACCGTAAAGTGAATTTAATGGGTTTCGGAGTGGAGGCTTAATATTTCCTAAACATCATACTGAAATCGTATTATCTGAATAAATGTATATGCGCGCATGTTGGTACTAAAATAATGGCATAAACCCTTTCGGAGCCATAAATTCCTAATGCTGCGTTCAAACACCGAACAGGACTCTTCTCGAATGTCCAGTGGATTTGGACTGATTGGAATTGGTACCCTAGATGGTGGCATAACTTATAAATTCCCAGTTCAATCGCTGAGGTACGTGTCCTACAAATTCTCGCTAGAGATTGATTGAAATACTGTTTTAACTTTCAGAATCTTTCCACATTATCTGGTTCTGCACGAAGAAAGTGTTCCTCTCACAAACCTTATCACAATATTCAGGTATCAAACGCGACCTCCTTCTATTTGCATTTCTGTATCCGAAATAATGAAGTTTACGATTCTTGACAGCATAAAATAACTCAGCTTTCCACTTATACGGTTCGTAATTTTCAACGGTTGATAATTTCTGAAGAAGGATCAATTGGATTCTTATGTCACAAGTACTGCAGGTCCAATCACCCTAATTATTTTCAGGCTGGAGGTCCAGGAAAGGACCATTCAAACTGTGGAACTCCCAAACCTCATCATCGTATCACTCATTTCATCAGTGTATATCTTTCTCCACAACAGAATATGATATGTTCACCAACTATAATTTCAGCTCCTAACATCGCGCGAGTAGCATTTACGAAACAGTATCCTATTTACAATCTAGTTATCCTATTTCCTATTCATATAACGACCCTAGTGGTTAAGTTGAAATGTCCTACTTCGGGTCATATCTCCCATTTACTTTTCGTCGATTTATTTTTCACTTATGAATTTTAATAACTTTCTATCTTGATTATTCAGTTTGCGCCTATTTTTCGGTCCGTTTTATAAAGATTTGGCTAACAGTTTTTCATCATTTCTTGAATAGTTATATGAATTTGAAATTCTCTTTTACTACGAAGTACCCGAAAATCGAGAATACGATTTCTCTGATGTGAATTCGTCGTTTTTGCATAAAAATTCTTAAATGAATTTAAAATACATTTTTTTCTGGAAAATACCAAAAAACAACAAAATCCTCTCATCTCCCACAACTTTCTGAAATTGCTGAAATTTATACTGAAATATCTATTATTTATTTCATAAGTACATCTGAATCGTTATGTTCATTGATCTTATAAAGGTCCCAATACTTTACTTAACTCATCTCGAGTCAGAATAAGCTCGCTTGTATATTTTCAATCCACTGCAATATTGGCTTTTTTATGTCAGTCTTCGAATTGATAGATAATGTCTGTATTATTTACATATTAACATAACTTTAACCCTTTATTGGTATGGTGCTTTAATAGTATACTTTAAAACGAGTTGCAGAATGAGCTCCTATTCCAACACGAATGCGAAGTTCGAAAACGAGCTACGAGGAGCGTGTTTTCCATATCATGAGTATTAGAATTGCCTTCTGCAACTAGTATTAGACGGTATTCTCTCTGTTTCACTGAAGTTTTGTGAAATACTCTCGAAATTCAAATAAAAATTCAGGTTAGTGACTTTTATATTTCATTTTGGCAGTTGTTGTGACTCATGAAATTTGGCAGATAACGGAATTTGAATTGATTTGATTCGAAACTTGATTCGTTCGGAGGTCAGTACTGACAGCTATATACAAAACGAAAAGTATAACTGAAACAATGCTGTAATGAGTTACATCACGATAATGAAAAAGAGAAATTCACTGTCAGGGTATGGAGGGGTCAATTTCGACCCTATGTATTGTTTCTATCAAATTCAGAAATATATGGTCTTCTACATCAAGAATTCTTCCCTATTTATCAGACTACTCAGTTAAAATGAATTGATTGTATTCCAAACATGAACTTTGAAAAATAACTTCATTATAACTTTGAGAAGAAACTACTACGAAAATAATAAATTTTTACTAGAATCCCTTTTTGGGATGAGTGTCTCCGAAAGTATATGGCAGTAAAATGTGAAAAAACGAAACCAGAAAAATATTCTTACAAACATGTTTTATGTAGTACTATTTCTTTATATGTTCATATTGATAAAAATTGGTTGGTTCCACTAACTTCAAGACGTTAATGGTAAGGCAGGGTAAAATTTTATTCCAAGCCCGCTGTCACGGTTTTATCCAGAAGCTAACAAAAAAATTTCTAGCGTATATTAGTCATATCAATAGACTAGGAGAAAAGCTGAAAGGGGGAGAAATCAGAATCACTTCGTATCTGGATATAGTACAGTTCGATTTGCGTAGGGTCAATTCTAACCCTGTCATATCAGTTAAGGATTAAGTATGTGTCGCAATATGGTTTGGACAGCAATTTATCTCAGTTAACTATTATTGAAAAAAGGGATATCAGTATAAGATGAGAAATGGAACCTGCTTGGAACAGATATTTATACATGAAATTCAGTTATTCAGAGGCTCATTCAAATTTTATGAATGGAGCACCCTGTGAATTTCAACGCAATTTTTGTCGGAATACATTGATGTATCACAATCTGAATCTTAAATAAATATCAGCTTCAAAAATGAATAAATTCATACTTCTGTTTGTTTCTAATCTTTATCATAACTTTTTTGGAACGACATGTGATTTAAACCTCCTTATTTGATTATATTTCAGACTAATATCACTTTTTAACATAAACCTGAAAATATTGAATACAAAGAACATAATTAAATAAATAGGTTAGATTGACATAGCATTTCCGGAATATGATAATTCAATGCATGTGTGACAGAATTCGAGGCCTACTGATAACTAAACAAACATGAATATGGATTTTTCTGATTTTCGAAATTGTGTTTCATTCAAGAATAGGTTGTGATATATCAACATATCGATGAAAAAAAAAATTTACGTTGAACCTAACAGACTGTTCTTCTCTAAAAAAATTATGTGCCAAATCTCAAAAAAAAAATTTACATATGTTATAGCCTTTTATGTAAACATATCTATTATCCATTTTCATTTTTTTTTCATATTATACAGGGCCTGAGATATATAATGGCATCTCCAAGAGTGAACATTTTTGTTTTCGCCCTGTTTTTAGGGACAAAAATAGTTGAAATAGTTTTGGTTGTGGATTAAAATGTTTCACAAAAAATTGACACAGAGGCCTGAAAACGGCATGTATCACGTGTGTACAATCACGAAATCTCACATAGAGATGTGAAGGACATGGAGGTCAAGCTGATTAAATTTTTGCCATCTAATTCTGAGCAACTCAGGATGTGATCTCTTTCTGTCGGACATTGTTTATCGTTACGAGAAATGAAACGAAATCTTCATGGATAAAGTTCTAGTATGATATTCTTTCGATATCTCGAATAAAAATGTTCCATTTAGAATGTCAATCAATATAATCGAAACGAAATGACAGAAATGTATATCTGAATTATCTGGTACGGAACAACAGCGCCATCCCAAAACAACCCCAATTAAACTTTCACTTCCACCTGTACTTCACCTACTTTGATAAAGCAGATCAAAAGGACGGGGGTCGGATGCAGTTCAGTCGATTTAACGTAGGCCTGATTCGCTCTGGGATCGGTCGATCATATAAACATGCGTTTAAAAATAATCCCCCTTTTTCAATCAAGCTGACCAGACGTATCGACGCACGGCCCGAACAGTTACCATCGGCAACTCTATCGATTTGTTTGCTTGTGCCACTGCGAAGAATCTGGTAATCCTCTAAGAAAATTAGTTTACACAGATGTTCAGGAAGATCTGTGTAGCAAGATTCATCATAAGTTTGCCGCAGCTATCGTCGTGTATTATGTAAGTTTTCATGGCAGTGATCTTCATAGGAAGCCAAAAGTTCACAGCAGATTATGATATTTTTCCGAGTTTAGAATTTTTGCATTTCGTTTGAAAATGTTTCATGATATTTTTTAAGTTGATATGAAACAAAATGTTGACTCAATAACTATTTTCTGGTTATTTGCTTGAAATCGATTAAGGTATTGTCGAATGAATATTTCATATGAAGTGATGAAACACTTACTTTCATGGTCAAATTCAATGTTAGAAGAGCTTCATTCTGTAGCAGTCTTGGAGAATAGTATATTCTGAAACTAGTTGTAGAATAGGCTCCTATTCCAACAGGAATGCAAAATTCGCTCCTTCGTCGCTAGTTTTCGAACGCATCAGATTTGGAATTGCCTTCTGTCACAAGTATAAAACGATATTTATATTCTGTTATTCTCACAAAATTGAATTAAAAATTCAGATTAGACATCCAAGTGTGTTTTGTATTGTATCTTGGCAGTTGGTGTGACTTACGAAATTTGACAGATTACGGAATTAATTTGATTTGAAATTTGATTTGATAATTCAGTATTGAGAACCACGAAATATAACTGAAAACAATGCTGTTATGAGTTCATTACTGCAGTACTTTTTGTACTGTAATGAACTAAGTGCGATATTAAAAAAGATAATAATATATTTCAAAACAAGTTATAGAATCAGCTTCTATTCCAACACGAATGCGAAGTTCGAAAGTATGAGTGTTGGAATTGATTTCTGCAACGAGTTTCAGTCGATCTCAGTGGCGTAATTTTTTTTCAAGGAAGTTGAGATCCATTACCCGTATGCAATGATGAACATCAAATTGTAAATTGCATGTCAAAAAATATGTAATTACTACTTCTTGAAACAAACAAGGTCATTATTTTTTCATGCAGAATCACTTCCTGAAGTTTGTCGTTTGTTGCACTCATTAACTAATACCCTGTACAGGGTGGGCAAAGTTAGTGATACTTGAACTTCAACTTTTTAACCGGTGATCTTTTTAGAGACACTGATATGCAATCAATTTCGTTCCTCTATCTTTTTTTGATTTCGAGTAATAGATCAAAATTGAAATTTAGCCGATTTCAACTTTGACCGAGACTTTGACCATTATCTTCGTTTCTGTTTGTGCTAGAATGTTGAAAAAAAGTCACAATGAAGGCATTTCTTTTATAGCATAGTAGCGAACTTTGTTTTTTTTCGAGAGGTTTTAGCTGAGCTGTAACAAGAAGTTGTGTTTCTTCTTATGGAAACAATAGTTTATTATAGCCCAGACAGAATCATCATGTTTTTCCGTCTCAAAAATATATAACACAATATACAGGGTGGCCACGTAAAACTGTTCAGCCTCCATTAATCTAAGTATGCTCCAGAAAATGCTTCGACAGAATAATATTAATCTTAATCATGAATATAATTACAAAACCTTTGCAATGATGTCTCACTTGAACCTAATAAAGTTTAGAATCTTGAAGGGGCTGCCACTCCGACTAGGGGTATGATCATTGGCTACTGACCTCGAAATTAAAGCGTCGAAAGAAAAACCTTTCTAAGCATTATTCATAACTTACTTGCGGAAATATTGGTCAGTTAGTATTTTTTCAAGTGACCCAGCTTGTATAATGATATACATATTTGTGAAACGGAAAAATATTGTGATTCTTTCTGAGTCATAATCAATTATTGTTTCCATAAAAGAAAACACAACTTCATGTTATAGCTTAGCAAAAAAACTTTTGGAGAAGAACAAAGTACGCTAATAAAATGCCATGAAATGAGTGTCTATATAATGTTTTCATTTCAACATCCTACCACAAACAGAAACAGAGGGAACAACAAAAGAAGATGCATTATCCGTTCCCCTGAAAAAGACGACCATAATGTGTCATTCATTTTCGTCTATTTCGTTCGGTTTAAAAGTTGCCCACCTGTACAAAATTGTACAATTGTACAATATTCATGAAAGTTACTTAGTGGACGCGTGAATATTTGTTATATGGGTGGTACATTTTGGACTGTCAGTCAGTAGATAAAATGTAAGGAATTCGCAAAAAAAGGGGGGAAAATAGTAAATCCCATTCACAACGAGGTTCACTGAAATGACTTTTTTTTCCAAATTCAAAATATGAATAAATCTTTCGCAAAAGGAAAAACAGGAGGTATTGTTATTAATTCGTCTTCAATTGTCTTCAATTAAAATTATATTTGCAGCAAATACTGTCACATTGACAAACCTAAATAGAATCTAGACACAATGTGTTAATTTGAACACAGAATTTCACCACGTGAAATGAAAAAGCCAATTAAAAATTCAGATATCAGCGGGTCACCACTATCTTGGTATAGTCCCTCTAACTGAAACGAATCACTAGCGCCATCTGTGGTTCATTCATTTGTCTTTCATTCGATTATCAAGTTTTGAATTTCCGAGTCGGGGAGATAGAGGAAAGCTGGAAACGTAAATCAACATCTAGGAGTTACTTGTTGCCCACATTCACATTTTCGCGATGGAATTAATCTTTGAGGCACCTATCCCGTTCAGCTGAGCCTCACACACAGGCTCTAATCACGCGTGAACTTGGCGCAGCACATGCACATCCAAAATACCGATCAACTCGACGAAAGCCCGCATCTAGCCGGTTCAGGTGTTCGGTTCACGTGAATCTTCAGGTCGCTAAACACACCGTCTAAACTGCACATCTCATTGCACCTACCGATCGATGCAAAGCGTAATGGCCATAAGAAGTGCGTGCGATAGACGCGTGCCATTGGCTGCGTCGCTGCAGCCCTCTCGCACCGCTCACCTCGGCTTGTCAGATCGCTCGGTTCGCTCGAAGGGTGCGTACGTCAGGACGCGAGGGCTGTTGCGTTGTTGCCATCTACCGACTACACAGTGTGACGTTCGCCGGTCTCGTAACTTGTTTTTCGCCCGTTGTAACGTGAACGGCAGTCCATATGGTGCAGGTCCTGGAAGTGGTCAGGTCGAATCCTTTCGACTTGCCCAATTTTGTGAGTATTCCTGTGAATTTCTACCACTAGATTGTTGAATTTCTGGCGTTCTGACCCCTTTTGTTTCACCCCCTCCCCCTTTCATCACCGGCAGCCAGACGAGGGGAGATCTCTACTGACTGGGACGTTTTCACTTTTTTACTCTACGCTGATAGTGACGTGTCATGGTCGTGGTTGAGTTATTATAGCATGTATTGAAAATTGCTGAAGGAATAGTTTGGGATTCAATGTAATAATATAATAATAAACTTGTTTATTTCGATGAATAAACACATTACATCACTGAGGTACAATTAGAAAATTATAACCTGTACGTGATATTCTAAACTAAATTATAATTCTTGAAATTGTTCTATGAAGGAACAAGTACTAAAAACAAAAAAAATTAACCACAGAGTAGGTAATTGTTTATGCACTGTAATACTTTTTTAACGTTTTCCTCTATAGTACACATTTTCGGGTATGATTTTCACTAATCGGGTAATTAAATGTCTTCATCGGGTATCAATTTATTGTCACAGTCGGTATTTGAGTCTCATTTTCAGGATTATCCAAAGTTATTTATTAGGGTATTGATAATTTCTCGAGTGTCATAATTCATCCAAGCTTTTAATCTTTTTTTGTATCTCCTAATATTCTTTATATCTGTCAGGTCATCGGGAACTATATTTAAAATCTTTGGTGCGAAGAAGGAGTAACTCCTTTGTCCTATACTTTTTTTGCATCTAGGTGTTTGATACATGCGATTTTTTCCCCTTGTTTCATATTCATGTTCCAATGTACAAACAGGTATCTTCTTCGAAAATACATCCACAAGAATTTTCAAGGCGTATATTTGTCTTATGTCTTGCACTTCTGAGATCTGAAACAGTTGTTTGCTAGAAAAAGAACGTTTCTTTTGATGGATTATTTTCAAGACCCATTTCTGGATAACCTCTAGGGGCTTTATGTGGTTGTGATAAGCACCACCCTATCCGACAATCCCATAGCTGATTTGGGATTCAATCAGAGCATGATAGAATATTTTAAGATATTTACTTGACTGGAGATGTTTTCGTAAGTGCTTGAATTTGTAAAGTAGGCCCCTTATCTTGTTCACAACATTCTTTATATGTTTATCCCATCTCAATTGTGGATCGATAGTTATTCCCAAGTATTTCACACTTTTCGTTTGAGCTATGTATGTCTCATTATCGATTACCAGATCTCCCAAATTTGGAAGACTGGGTACAACAAACAAAGCCTGTTGCTACTCAACTGAAGAAATTCTGTGAACTAATAAATAGATATGTTTGATTTTGCTCCTTTCAATGCACAAAATCCAGAATACCGATGTCGAGAAATAGAATATTTATTTATTCATATCCCTCAAATTTTCCAATTGGAAATAATATAATGTTATTCATTCATTTAAACCAGAAACTTTGTGTAAGTCTCGAACAGTGTAGTTGATATCCACTATACATTTTCCATCGCTTTCGCAAAAGATGCTGGAGTTTTGTTGAATGATATATGTGACGGAAGTCGGACTTATTACTACATCGTTACGATGTTAGTAAAAATAAAAATTTGTTTTTTTCCCGACACAATGTTTTCTGCATTCCTCCATATGGAAAACAACATTGATGATTGTTCACGTTGACAGAATACTAATTCTCTTTCCGCCAAATTGTTATAAATTAGAAATGATGCGACACTTCAGATTGAAATGGCTTTAATATACTGCGATTGGTTTGCTTTCAATTTTATAAACGTAATGTTACAAACATAGCTTATAAATTAATCTTGAAAGACACGCTGATGCTGCTTTACTCAAGTGAATGATTTTCATGAGACGTCATTGTTTCGTTTATCTCAATGAACGAATTCAAGTCGTTTTCTTTTTATTTCTGAAAACTTTGTTCTTCACTTCAGTATTTCCATACTTCGTTAAAGTGAGAGTTGAAAAAGTAGTGTTGAACTATTATAGCATTCTCTCGTCGGATAGCATCATACTCTCAATCCGAGTCTCGATCATATACCATATAGTGAAAATTCACAGAAAAATTCGTTACAGATTTGAAATATTTCTTGTCAAATTCTTGAATATTGTCTAGATATAAAAGAATCAACAGATTGGTACTGCCACATTCTCATGTTGATATGAAATCTCATGTAGCCGAGATTTATTCCATAATTCTTAGTTTTCTTGTATAAGACAAAGTCTTATACTTATCATATCCCTATTCCGGCAACTATGAAACTATTTATGAGCGATCACTGACTAATTTTATAAATCAATCATTCTCCTTCGGAATGCAGATTTTTGTTCACTTTGACCAGTTTGAAAGTTATTTCTTCCGAAAAGACAAAATCATTAACCTTTATTTAACATTTCGTTTTTCGTCGAATTCTCATTCGAATAATTCTGATTGCGCGATAGAATGATGAAATCCCGGTTTATAACAGTGTTCATATAGTATGTAAATACTATGATCTGAATAAAAGAATAACATGATTTTCTCAATTAATGAATTTCTCATTAACTTCAATTTTAAATTTCCAGTTACCAAAAATCCGAATAATTTCTGTACTTTCTCATTTCCATCATTATATAATACTTGTGTGTGATTCTTTGTCATTTTCATCCTGCTGTTGTCCAAAAACAAGTCTAAGAATAACTCAACAAAAGGATTTCGTGGTAGTTTGACTTTCTTAAATCCAGAATATGTATACTCTCTCACAAAAATGAATACCCATCATGTTAATTTCTGCACTAGGCACAAATAAAGTTGCTTCCGACTGACTTTCCTATAAATCAGGGTTTCCGATTATTACCGATCTTCATTATGAATAAACAGGGTCTTTCCAAAGGTGAGGCTTTTCTTGGACCGGTGATATAATATATTGGTCATACAAAATATTCAATAACCTGATACTTCTGTGAACTAGTTCTCTCTGTTTCTCAGATGGCGTGAGGAGGTTGTCGGTTTACTCGCGCGATGTTGGTTAGCCCATCGCTTCCACTCCATATAAGCTTGAACTTTGCGAGGGTGATGTTTCCTGAAAGGAATTCTTAAGTTCAGAGTATGGAGAAAATAATTTGGGAAGCTAAAGGCCGTGAAATAAAAATTGAGGAAGTTCACATACTTAAAATTGGTCCATACTGTTCACAGAAATTGGTTCAAATGACCTCTGTTCGAGTGCATTGTCTTAGTTATTCCGAACGCCATCAATTAAAATCACATCAGCGAATAAAACTGCGGTATTCTTCAAAACTGTCCAGAATCCGGAAAAATCACAAAAGTGTTACACCATGTTGAATAGTTTTCAGTTTTCGCAACTGCTCATCTATAACAAGCGATATACCTAGATGTATCAAGTCAATATATTCAAGTCAGATCCGGACTGTGAATTCTGCATATGAAGGATTTTTGTTATAATGACTTAATTGTGATGAAAAAGTTTGAAAACACAAATGTCTGATCTTTCCTGCATAAGGCAGATTATTTACTCTGATTTGAAATTCCTGGTATCGGCAATCGTTATTGGCACCTAATACTTTTCCCTTATTCTGTGTCAACACCGTTCATTCTGCCATGTTTTTCAGAACCAAATAGTGCAAGAATATTCATTCGAGAACAGTTGTCTCAGCAGTATTTATTGATTACAGGTTGGCTGTCTGCGATCGATTTATTTACAATTTTAAAATTGCGAGAGAGAAAACAGTTCTGCCAATCAATATTTTTCAATTCAAAAATCACTAAACGATATTTATGAAAATATTCCATTAACTGAAGTGAAAATTCAACAATAAAATTCTAACCCTCGTGCATTCAAAAATTCACCACTTCGTGACTCGTTTTGAAATTTGAACTCTTGTATGAATATCAATGCTATCTGCACTTGTAGCATGAATAATCGATAATCTGAATGAAATATGTAGTTGTAAACAGAGCGAATAATACTAAGAAGCATTAATTTCTTTTCGAAAACATAATTGGGGAACGAGAAAGTAATGAATTGAATGCGAGAAATAATAATTGATTGAAATAATTTGTTTTTTGCGTTTTCCTTCTCTTGTCAGAAAAACGACAAGAAGTCAATCCTTACCTATTGATAATAATAAGCCTTTATAAGTGAAAGTCACATAATTTTCACAGTGCCGACAAAGTTCTTTGAGTTCTGCATAGTTTCCGAAACAACATATCAAATCTGATGGAAAAACTGAGAATCCAAAAAAAAAGAAAATACCCATAAAAATAGTTGTAACCAGAGCGAGTAATACTAAGAAGCATTAATTTCTTTTCGAAAACATAATTGGGGAACGAGAAAGTAATGAATTGAATGCGAGAAATAATAATTGATTGAAATAATTTGTTTTTTGCGTTGTCCTGCTCTTGTTAGAAAAACGAGAAGGAGTCAGTCCTTACCTATTGATTGCGAGTCCTCCATTTTGTTCGCCAATTGTATCATTTCATCAGCCCTTCAAACGAAGCTTGTTACAGAAAGGACCGACGTTTACTGAATTCCTGTGCGATGTGTGTCAGGACACGTGAAAGGAAACGTACAGGCGGTATTTTGATGGACGTCCCTGTAATTTAGTACCCTTACGTGTTCGGTCACCCTCCATGTCGTTTCGATTTTGGGTTGTTTCTTTTTTATGGGGATTTAATTGCTTACTTTCATTTCGAAAGAGGGCAGGTTATATTGTTATGACGTCGTCTGGTGGTGGAACGTCACGGCCTCAAGTTCTTTTTATTGAATTAGTCGACGAACAAACTCGTGTTGATCGTGAATTTTGATAACTGCAGAAAGTCATTCCACACAAAAATAATACTAATTCAGCACTCCAGATGGTATGCAAGATATTCTGGCGACACGAAAGGTGTGTAAAAATGGCCAAAATTCTTTTATGAGAGAAGATGAGAAAATGATCTCATTTGATTCACCTACGATCTATCCAAAATAGCCGAGTAACTGACAAAAATTTGCAAAACGAAATCTCGGATACTTCTGCTACACAAAAACCATTGATTTTCAGAACTTTGTAGTAACTGGAATAATAAATAAGTAATTAATTAATTCCGAGAAGGAGCGAATTTTTCAACGCATGAGTGTTGAAATTGCCCTCTGCAACTAGTTTTAGACGATCTTTTCTCTATCTCTGTGTCAAATCTTGTGAAACAAAGTTCTAACACTTTGATGGTTATATTTATTGGAGACATGCTGGCGTTGGCCTCCTGCCACTGATTTATTCATTATGAATATGACGAATTTTTGAAAGAGAAAACAATTCGGCCAATCGATAGTCATCAACGCAGAGATCACTTAACGATAATTACGGAAAGATTTCATTAATTTCGATCAAAATTCAACGAATTAGTGAAAATAATGTATGATATTCGTACAAAAGGGTCATTCTAAATTTGAATTTTGGAGGAATTCGAAGAAGAAAGGTGATTACGTTCCAATATCAGCCACTGAACATGATGTGAGATCTTCTAAGAAACCCACATGGCAACAGAGGAACTTCTTCGTGAAGGAAGACAATTACAAGTTATGTACTCATTAGTCCAAATAACGATTAAGCTTTTTGTGTTATGAGTTCTCAGCAATTCGAAAATTGATTGTGTTTGTTCATTTCTTTCAAACATTGTGACATTTCTGTCATAACTTATTTATGAAGAAAGAATTTCTAGAATGGGTGGTGCATTCAGTACTTTTAGTACTGTAATGAATTGATTACGATACTGAATAGAGAAAAAAAAAATCAACACTTTCAACTATCAAGTCATCAAAAAAAACTACAAAGTGATCAAATTCTGTTCTCATTTTACCGTTTCATTCGACTTCTCACTCCCTGCTGATGGAGAAATCCCTTGGAAAATTTTGCATGAGCATTCCTTTTATAGTTTCACCGCTTCATCCTATGCTAAATTCATATGGATTTTAAAGTTATTCTACAGATCAGACTGAGCGGCAGACAAGAGATCGAAATTCATAAATTTCTTCAGATATAAATTAACAAAATTCCTTATCGACTGATGTTACTCTAGTGTTGGTGAGTTTTTGTTGTGATGACAAGTAGAAGAAGAAGAATATTACAGGGTGACCCGAAATTAATACGACAAGATTCAGGTGATGCATGTTAGTATGAAAATAAGAAATTGATTGTAGAAATTGAAGTGGACAAGAGAGCTATTTACTCATATGAAATATGAAACTCCACCCATGGACTACTTCCAGAAATTAAGATGAGTCTATCCCATAACAAATTTCGTCAGCTCACCCGTTTCTCAGTTATCACCTTTAAAAGGGTTATTTTCGTGCACTCTCAAAGAACTAATCACTGGTAGTTTTTTAAAATTTCTGATGTATTATTATCAATATTACTGATACACTATCAATTTTAAGTTTAGTTCAAGAAACTTTTGATATAAAATAAAATAGGGATTACTTATTTTACCCTCATATGATGTAACAGGAACTAACAGTGGTTAGTTTGTCGAGAGTACATGAAACTTACAGAATTTCCAGTTTCTAGCTTTACTGGAATCAGGAAAAAATGACAACGGAATTTTAGTCACCACCTTTCAAGGGTGTTATCTCGGAAAGGTAAAATAAAATAATTCAAACTTACTTATAGGACCCATACCTACTCTGTGGGGAATATCATTTTCCGTTTTTCTCCTCCGAAAACACTATGCATAAATTTTATAGTATTAAAATCGTATGATTCATTCTGGCCTTCGATTACAAAACCACTGACAGCAACAAGGCATTGCTCTCAACAATATAAACTTATGCTGATATGACCAAATTTGATGGGACATGAAGTGAAAACCTGAATAAATTAAACTGCCTATTTAGATTTAGACGATGTCCCATTCTAAAATCATTATTATAACAGAGCAATATGAGACGTGCGTCTATGGAATTCAATATCAGTAGAACTGGACGTAGATCTTTCAGGGTCTGAAGCCAACTCTTCCTGAATAGAATCCTCGAGACCATTCCTTTTCTCATTCAAATCTTATTTGAACTTCAGTTACATCATAGAATACGACACAATGAAAGGGCTGAATTAGATATGCTGACCCTAAATACATTACGGATGCCATACTAGTGTAACTCAAAGGTTGGGCGCATTGATGAGAGGGCGAATGTTGCTTATTCATCTTCACTTTCGTCCGCACCCCCGTCTAGCGGAGAAACTGCTGAAAATCAAATCAGGTTCATTCCACATCCGATGTCTACATTTCGCTCGACGCAATGTGCTCGGGGATATGCTCCAGATATTTCTCATCCTTTCTCGAGAGCAGGATACTGAAAAGGGTCACACGATTCAGTTTGCTGACGTACCCGTGGGAGGAGAATGTCGGTTTAATAACTTCGATAATCGAAATTTCCATATTTGTTGATCTTGTCGCTCAAAGAAGCTTCGAAACTTCATGATTGTTCGTACTTCTTCATTAAGTCGTTAACGTGATTCAATAGACATCCAAATTGAATAATTATGACAATCTATCTATCTACAATAAAAATATAGCTTGACAACATATTTTAAAACAAGTCGCAGAATGAGCTCCTATTCCAACACGAATGCGAAATAAGAAATCGAGCGATGAAGGAGAGAGTTTTCGACCACATGAGTGTTGGAATTGCTGAAAAGTTATTTGGGCTGTTCCCATTATCTACGTAGTTGATTGTTAGCTACGTTTCGGCAAGCATTCACCTGCCGTCGTCAGGGTGTTGTTGGTCCTGAGAAAAACCAGTTTTTGCCAAACTTTTTCTGTCTGGACTTGTGCGCTCCATACTTTTTCAATTTTGCAATTACAGTATGAAGGTTCGTATTCGAGTTATCAGAGGTGCAATTTGCGAAATTCAACTCACTCTAACCCTCGCTCTAACCTCTATTTTACCGAAACAGGAAATTATTATACAATTTAAGTTGGTATAGCAGCTCCACATCAATAATCAATGTCACAAATGAATGATATATTAATTATTTCATTTGTGACATCCAAAAATTCTCACCTTCTTGATCTATCTGACACGGCACACGGCCAATACACGATGTAGGATATTTTTTCTTATCAAGGAATTCATATAACCAAATGAGCAAGTTGTCTAATTGTTTCTTCTGTGAATCTCCCATTAATTTATCCTGATTGTCAATAATCTGAAATTTCGTTAGATATATTTAACTGTAGACTTAACTATAGGAAGATTCTCTCATAGTCTCTTCGATTATCTTATCTAGATTGAAACGAAGAGAATTGTATAAACATATGGGTGTTTTTTACCCGAGGGTTATTCTCCGAGGGTCCTGCCATGTGAATGTAAAGGGTGAGGGTCGATGTAGTTCGATACTTGATACTGAATAGAACAAGAGTTTCAGTGAGCTTGTCATATTTTTCTCTACCTGCTACAGTCATTTCAGAGGTATTGGGTCCTGCGTTCTAAACCTATATTTTAGTTTTCTTGGATTCACAGTATACACATCTACTGAATTTCGTTTTTTGAACTGTAAAGTTTCATTATGTTTATTTCTCTATTTCTCTGTCGTAATAAGTTGATAACAGTAGAGAGTGAAAGTAGTGCTGTCATGAACTCTTTGAAACATTGCTGCAGGCTTGGCATAGATTTTCCATACCTCATAAAACCCAAAGGGTTTTTTCAAATTGATAAAACCCACTATGATAAGTTTTTTATTCAAACGTTCGGTTGAACGAACCTTATATATGTACATAATATTTTTATTTGTGATCTTCTTATCATGACTTATTTTAAAATTCTGTTATTTCAATGAGTATGATCCCTGTCACTATAGTAATTGCTGAAGCAAATGCGGAATTTTTCGTTTTCTACGAAAAAACACGCATTTTTGAACAATGAAAGTATGAAATATTGAAATAAATATGATGAAACATTCATGAAACCAGTGAAAAACAAGCTGAAACTCGAACTAACCTTATTTTTTTTTAAATATAGAGATTGGAGACTTCTCTTTTTCATTTTCGTGGTCTGTGAGCTTGAAAGAGTGCGAAAGTAACATTATTTTAACAGCGCCGACAAAGTTCTATGAGTTCTGCATAGATTTCGAAACAACATATCCAATCTGATGGAAAAATTGAAAATCCAAAAAAAGACAATACCCATAAAAACAAAAAAAAAACCGCTGCATTGGGCTTCTTCAAAAACACCCAGGTGTTTCCAACCTTCTATTGCTTTCAGTTATATTTTTCGTTTTGTGGTTGTTCTATCAATTTTAACCTCAGGTCATTTCAAATTTCTTAATCTGTCAATTTTCATAGTAGTTACACCCACTGCTAAGATACAATACGAAAGTCACTATATAATAATAATAATAATAATAATAATTTTATTTAATCCCTTAGACATCTACAAATGTATGAGACAAGTCAGAAATTCACCAGAAAAAAAAATTTCAGCAATTGATAAGAAAACAAAAAACTAAACACAATCAACATCCAACGAAATCTTCATCTTCCAAATATTCATCAATACTATAATAACTCTTAGCTATTAAACAACGTTTCACAATAGTTTTGAACCTCATCTTATTCAAAGATTTAACACTTTTTGGTAGGTGGTTATACAAAGTTATCGATCTATATGTAGGTCCTGATTCGAACTTTGCAGTAAGATGTGGTGGAATGCATAAAGTGTCAATATTCCTCGTTGAATAATTGTGAAAGCTAGATAATTTTGGCATAGAGTCTACATTTTCCCTCATATGAATTAAACAACGAAAAATATAAAGACAAGGAAGTGTCAATATCTCGTTTGATTTGAAATATTGTCTACATGAATCACGTGGCTTCAAATTGAACATCAATCTGATGATCCTTTTTTGCATAATGAAAACTCTATTAGAATCAACAGAATTACCCCATATTATCACATTATAATTCAAAACGCTGTAAACTAAACTATAGTAGATCTCTTTTATTGATTGAATGGGTAATGCTCCTTTAAGTCTACTGATAGCATAATATGAACTAGCCAATCTTTTGCAAACATGTTCAACATGGTAAGTCCACTTGAATAGCCTATCCAAATGAACCCCCAAGAATTTGACTGATTCTTTTGACATAATCTCATGATTCATGCATCTTATGACTAAACGATTCCTATCGACATTTTTATTATTGAAATGGATACATTGGGTTTTCTCCAAATTTAAAATTAAATTGTTCAACTTGCACCAATCTAAAAAACTGAATAATAGGGAGTTACAAATTTTTGACAATTCCCCAAAACTCTGAGCTGAGACCGCTACAGATGTATCATCTACAAATATAACCAAAATATCAGGATTTATATGGACAGGTAAATCGTTTATTAAAAGAAGGAATAGTAGTGGTCCCAGCACAGAGCCCTGCGGAACACCATGTTCGGTCTGACATCTCTTTGACCATTGGTTATCAATTCTGACATAAATATGTCGATCAGTCAGAAAACATATAATCCAATCGAGAAATACCCCGCGAAAACCAATATTGTAGAGTTTACTCTGTATGAATTCACTCGATAGTACATCGAAAGCTCTTGACAGATCAAAAAAAATACCAGCAACACACAAGCCCTCATCTAATTTATTATACACAAAATTTACAAAAGAGAATGCCGCAGTTTGAGTAGATCTGCCTTCTCTAAAGCCATGTTGGCTATCAGTGATAATTTTGAAACGGTTAAGGAAGGATATCATTCTACCATAAATGATTTTTTCGAATACTTTGGATAAAACACTCAGTATTGAAATAGGACGATAATTAGAAATATCACAAGGATCATTCTTCTTATGAACAGGTATTACTAAAGCTGTTTTCAATAATTTGGGAAATTTTCCAGTGCTTACCGACAAATTTATCAAATGAGCCAGGTGGTCAGCAATTTTGTCAGCAATTTTTTTCAGAATTTTAATTGAGATATGATCGACACCTGTACTTTTCTTATTTTTTAATGTATTTATGACACTTGTTATCTCTTCTTTAAACACTGGGTTGAAAAAGAATGTATTCTCAAACAAAGAAGAAGTAGTACAATTCAATGATAATGATGTACCGTAGTATTTTTTAAGGCTGACATCAGCAATAGAAACAAAGTGTTCTGCAAATAAGTTAGCAATTTCAATGGGTTCAGAATATAATTTACCATTAAAATTTATCTTACTTATATGATTTAGTTTTCTTTTCCTTCCAGTTTCTAATCCAACAATATTCCAAACTGTTTTAGTCTTGTTTTCAGACGAATTAAGCACATTCTGATAGAAGTTATGTTTAGTTTGCTTTAGGAGATATCTGAAATTACTTTTCGCCCTTTTATAATTTTCATCCCAAATATGGGTATTCAAATTCATTTTAAGCCAATACATATTTTTTAACTCCTTACTAGCCTGTCTGATGTCATTATTAATCCAGTGTTTACGTCGATCGCCGAAACTATTTGAGTGTCTCAGTGGACATGAGGTTTCAAGTAAATATTCGAATAATTGATAAAAACAATTGAAACTATCATCAATATCTGAATATGAATATATGTCATCAAAGCTGACACTTGACACTAAATTTAGTAAGTCGTCCAATGTTCTAGGGGACACTATTCTTACTAATGGACATTTATAGTCAGAATTTTTTATCATTGCAGGCTTTTCTATAATATAATCTAGGGCAACTACCCTATGATCACTCATATGACCATCAAAAACCTTGACTTGCACACAACTAGAATGAGCATTTGTCAGAATATAATCTATTTTAGATGAAGTTGTTACATTATTAACATTTGTAAAAATTCTAGTTGGATCTATAGAAGTTACTTTCAGATTAAAACATAGCAAAAGATCATCAAAGAGTTTCTTACGCGAACAATTGGATATCAAATAATTAATATTAAAATCTCCGCATACAAACACTATATCAGCCATATTGTCACAGTGTTGCATAACGAAGGAAAACTTTTCCAAAAATATTGAAAAATCACCAGTAGGTACTCTGTAAGCACTTATGACGCAGTATTTCACCTCATGGAGAACAAACTTTACACCACAAAATTCAAAGTTTTTTTCACTGGAAAATTTTGAAATGCCTATGTCACTCACTGATAAACCATCCCTTGCATATATGACAGTACCCCCATGGATATGGTTTTGACGGGAATAAGATGCAGCTTGATAATATCCAGGAATCCCGATTGTGTTCAATTTTTCGTCGTTACACCAGTGCTCGACAACACTTGCAATTAGTGGACGTTCTTCTTCAAGGAGCAATTCAAAATTCTCAACTTTATTGCTTAGGGATTGTACATTGGTATGAATCAATCTAAAATATTCGGAAGCTATACAATCTCCTGATTTCTTCTCTGTCTGTGAAAATAATAATTAACACAGGCATTGTTTGGCCAGTTGGATGAATCCTGTACTTTCTCAAATTCATCATTTCGAATGAGCACTTTGAAAGATGAGTAGGATTCTGGATACTTTGATTGTAATTGTTCACACTTGACATCCCTGAAATTCTTATTCAAGAAAGTCTGCAAATCCTCGGTCGTTGTAGAAGGTTTCGGTCTAGACACATGAAAAGCTCGTAGTTTCTCAACACCTTCCACTGTAGACGGTTCCAAAGATTTCCCAATGACAAGTACTGGGCGAGATTTTCTTTTATTTTTCTTGGAAACGACAGTCCTCCACTGATTGGTATTCGATATATTTTCCCCATCCGTTTTCTGTTCCGTAAGTACCCTGACATTTGATTGCGGATTGCCCGTAATCTGCGGTCTACTTTTAGGTTCATCCTTGCTTGTAGATTGCCCTGGATCATTTGTTACAGCACGCGAAATGTCAACACACATATCCGCAGCATCTCGATATTGTTTCCCTCTCTTATCTCTGTTGTTTATTTTTTCGTTCCGTATGTTGGCTGGTTTTTCACATACATTACATATCACTGGTTCCTTCTTATTAATTTGATTTTCCAATATAGAGATTTTATATTTTAATAAAGCAGTATTTTCCTCCAGTAAGCGATTTTTGTCTTCTAATTCACGTATAATTTTCAGTAGAAGATCTTGGTTTGAATATTCGGAAATTTCGTGAACAGAATCGCCATTTTCGCTTTCCTGGGATGGATCATCGATTGTTGAAAATATGATTTCTTCCTCACAGCACTTTTTCACTTTATTGGCACAACTGCGGTGATACATTTTCAAACAATTTTTGCATTTTAGACCGCTTTTTACAACGGAATTTTTACATACGCCGCATTTAATCGGACACATATTCGCATTGATGTTCATCGTTCAACACGCGGTGTTGAATATACTATAGTAAGTATAATCTGAATTTATCATTGATTATCGAGAGTAATCAATAAGACTTAACTGAAATAGAGAAAGTATCGTCTGATAATCGTTGCAGAAATCAATTCTGAAACTCATGCCTTCAAAAATCAGGTCCTTTGAAGTACGTTTTCGAAGTTCGCATTCGTTTCAGAATGTAATTTCATCTTAGAATATTCTTTTAACCTAGGAATTTTTTCAATAAACTGGTGTTCAACAAAATATGATTGTTGATTAAATATTACCTCAATGTACATCTATCTTACATAAACTGTACCACACACTGTTTTGAATAAATTAACTGATTGTCAAGTAACTTTGGGTCATTATAATGTTGTTGAAGGGGGATTTATACAGATTGGGTTAATTCACAAATGGGTAACAATCAAGCACTTGTTACCACTGATGGCCTGATTAGGACCGAATGCCCAAACCATCGAAATTTCCATTCGAAACAACCCAACCCTAGAAATATTGAAACAGAATTAATTTTCGCTCCCATTATCGCTAAATAAAGCCGAAACTCAAACTACCGTGAAACTTCAACCCCTCCAGATAATTCCTGAACCGAAAAACTGCTGAATTATAACACCCGAATTTAATCAATACAGAAACATGTAGGAGCACCAATCATTAATGAAAAACACCTCGTTAATTCAATTTCCGTGGCTTAAATTCGTATTTTCGTAATGCGGGACTCTTTAACAGTAAAAAAGCTCGAACTAACCCTACGTGTGCGTGTGAAGTCTGTATTATTATGGGAATTTTAATGGGTGTTCATTCTGGCGGAAAGCGTGGAGGCCTTACGGAATCGGATTAAGTCCACATTATTGTGAGGGGACCGACGAGCCAGCGAGGTCCCGAAAATTTTGTAAACCGTACTTCATCTCCTATTTAGACGGACGCAAATTCTGAATTCGGTCAAAAAGGAAGTGGGGAAAATTCGGCTTTGCGAGCGGCCTAAGCTCAATGATCGTAGATATTCTTGATGCAGGCTCGTCTTCAGCAGAAAAATCCTCGACATGTGTCAAACTGCCCCTGGAATATTAAACCCCACGTTCAATAACAAACTGTAACTCTCTCAGAGACGAATAGTAGTAGTACGAAAAATACAAGGAAATGTTCTCTATTTCAGACGCGAAAGCAAAACGTTAAACATTCAACTGTGTCACCAAAATCGTACAAATCCGTAGAGAAGTCGCGAAATATGATTGCATCACCCAGAAAAAACAAAGTTTTCTGAAAAAAGGCATTCACAAAAAAGAATTATTCAGCTATGGAGACATTCTTCAGAATTTTTTTAATGCAGTTTACTAGAAACTAAATAGTTGTTGACTCATAAGTAGAACTTTGATATGAAATTATTTCGGGCCCATTCAGTTTTCGAGATATTTCGAGTTTTCAATATAGTCACAAACTTAACGCTCTGATTCATATATGAAATTCTCAAACTTTTTTTTTCGATAAATTGTGCCCATTTTGTGCTCATGTGGTGCCGTAAGTTATGAATTTTATAACCACTCAGTTCTCGATAAACAGGGTGGCCATTTGAAAACGAAACGAGCAAGGGTTGAAGCGCTATGCGTCCGTAACCTACATCTTAAGTTGTCCCCCTCGAAACAGAAATCGACCTGTCCGAGCATTTCTATCGAAAAAATTTATTTCGTCTGTAATCTCGTCTGTTTCGTTTTCGAATGGCCACTCTGTATTTCGAGAACTAATGCATAAAATGAAGAAATAATAACTGTGCTGAAATCAGTATAAAAATACCTTTCAAATGAGGTATCACTCACCCCATACTCCCTATTCAAAAATTGGGGGGTGAGGGTTGTAGTAGCAAGGGTTGAAGCGCTATGCGTCCGTAACCTACATCTTAAGTTGTCCCCCTCGAAACAGAAATCGACCTGTCCGAGCATTTCTATCGAAAAAATTAATTTCGTCTGTAATCTCGTCTGTTTCGTTTTCAAATGCCACCCTGTATATCGAGTTCTCACTGCTCATTTTGTAGCAATCTGTACCGTATGTTGTGAAATGCGTGCCAATTCAGTTTTCGAAGAATTTAGAGTTTTGTTTCACTGTGAATCAACAGCTAGACGCTGTGACCAACAGATGGAATTTTGGAAATTCTCTTTTTTCGACAAATTGTGCTCGTTTTGTGCATTGTTTCATCAATTTTGAGCCTGTTCAGATTCCGAATTATTTCAAATTTTCACTGTGAGTAGATGAATTCGCAGGAATATGGTTGGGGTGCATAAAACAAGTTTATTGATTATTCTTATGATTCTTATCGATTTGAATTAAAAAATTGATGACGCATAATGAAAACTCGAAATCTAAATGGTTAAAAAATTCATAACTTACAGCACAAATTGACAAAAAGTAGCACAAATTGACAAAAAGTTGCACAAATTACCCAAAATATTTTGACATCAAAATTCTACTGGTGAGTCACCAACTTGACTTACCTAGACTGAAGGTTGAGTTTCGAAGAAAATGGTATTCATTTCGATGATTTCAATTCTGATTTTCGTTATGTTCCGAACATTCATTTTTTCCATTTGTTCCTTCTTTCAGAATGTGATAGGAGAAGTGGAATTTTTTTTCACGCTACTAGAAATTGCCACTCAGTAGACGCAAACTATTTTCTTCAAATATAATCGATTTTATTCTTGAGCGATATAATTATTGGAATGTTGAAATCAGTTTACTTTTAGTAATGCAGAATATGGATCAACGAACCAGAACTAAAGAGAAAAATTACCAAAAATCAATGAAATTCGCGTTCCAATTTCAAGTACTTATTCGAGTTTCAAAAATCCCAACTCCCCGAGTACACATTCCCGTCGGTACTTAAACAGACATCACACGTTGTTGTATCGCCCATTACTACTACATTTTTTAGTGTTTGAACAATAAATTACTAGCCGAATGTTTACCCTGGCGCAATAACTATCATACAGTTAATTCCAGCTCCCATAAATAGAATATCAATCGGTGAGGTTGTCTTCGATTTGGCCACTGACAGGACTCACGTAATATTGATTGCACTCTTGTTGTCGAAGATGAGGCACGATTGCTCCTTGAATATTTAATGGTGCATCGTGACAGACATGCTGAAAGGCCGTCATTAGTTTTGAGGAAGGAAACACTTTCATGATGTACACGCAATTCATGGAAAACTAACAGAACAGAAACTCCAATGGTCGCTGTTGTTATTTCTTGCTATTTGAAAGGTTGACAGTAAATGACAATCGCGAGGTGCTTCAACTGAAAATTCTTAATTTTATATCAATGTCAAGATAATACACAGGGTAAATTGTTAATTTTTAGATATACATACATACATAGATATATTAGGTTCACAGAGTGAGAGCAATACTTTTTCGTTTAAGAAGAGAGAAAGAAATATGAAGCCATTTCAAACTGTCATAATGAGCTATGTCGTCCCTAGGAAAGTTGTCACAGAAGTTTTGCCAGCATTAGATCTTCCGCTTGAACCTTCGAAAGAAGGGAGCGTCAATTTAATTATTATTTGAAACTTTTGAACGGAGTTGCATTCAGCCAAATCAACAAATTTTTCTAATCTTGCACCTACTCTTACCAGAGGTAGAGTTGGACTGGGTGAATACTGATTGACTATTAAAAATTAATTCCTGGATTTCCCTAGGAAGCTACAGGGTAATTTGCAATTTTCACGAAAATACTAAGACCATCATAAAATCCAAACTTATTGACGAATATTATTGAATCTTGGGGGGTTATTGGCACATGCTAAGGTCTAGTCAGAAAGATATCAATTATTTCATTATTTCAGGGCCGGACACATTAATCTTCATTCAAAGCCTTCAGGGTAAAACAAACAATTTGTACTTCGAATTACGAATAGCTGAATTATACTTCAATTTGTGATTTTGCTTAAAGTTGTCACATCAACAATTATTTTTCTATGAATTTCTGAATTTGGATAAAGTTCGAAAAATTGAATGTTTCACCATGAGGATAACTGAAAATCTCATGTTTGAAAATAAAATGCGAAAGTATTAATAGAACATTTTTAGACGAGTTCTGATCTTTAAGAACCACAACGAAACAATAACAAATTGAAGAAACTAAAATACAGTGAAAAGTATCTAATGAAATTGCAGATAGAAACGAATGATATGCTGAGTCAACGTTATTTCAGAAGTAATTCGAAATTAAAAACATTAGCTCGTATACATTTCTCTCGCCACATGTTCAAATTGGATATAGCTTTGCGAATCATATTGCCACAATTTCTTAAATATCGCAACACTTGATAATTCTGTTCATCACCTGTTCTCTTGACTGGATATCTTCAAAATAAACCATATCCCTCAATTTTCCCCATGAAAAATAATCTAGCGGGTTGAATTCTGGAGGTACTCCTCGATTCACTAATTCAGTTAGAGGTTTTAATATTGGAAAAAGTGTCACTTTAGTCTAAATCTTTGTTTTCGAATAATTTTGAAATGTGCTTTTGTATACCCTATGAATTTCACCAATTTTTTTTTTAAATACCTTCATTTACTTCATCGCAATGAGATCCGCGTCTGCTGTGGTCACCCAGTATATCAAAAAATGATTATAGTTTTCATCGCCTCCAGTTACTTTTTCTAGAAAACTTATTATTTATTTTCGACCTCCACAAGATGACCAAGTCCTTTTCAGGTAAATAAATTAAATTTGTCGAACCTTATTCAAATTCGAAAATTCATGAAAAAATAATTGCTGATGTGACACCTTTAAGCGATACCACAAATTGAAGTAGAATTCAGCTTCTTTCTTGAAGGCGAACCAATTATTTGTAATTCGAAATACCAAGTGTTTGTTTTATCCTGAAGGGTTTAAATGAAGATTAATGAGTCCGGACCTGGAATAATGAAATAATTGATATCTTTCTGACTCGACCTAAGCATGTGCCAATAACTCCCAAGTTTCAATAATATCTTTCAATGAGTTTGGATTTTATGATGGTCTTAGTATTTCCATGAAGTTAGAAAGTCTCCCGGTAGCCTTCTAGAGAAATCCAGGAATTAATTTCTTATAGTCAATCAGTAATCACCTAGTCCAACTCTATTTCTGGTAAGAGTATGTACAGTTATTCCCCGGAGACCCTTTATATTCACCTGAATGAACTGCTGGATTGCCAGGTATGAGCAGACATGTCGATACCAGCTACAAGTACTATATGTGATAATAGAAGAAATTTCATATCAGCCTAAAAGCTGTTTCATTGTGAACACGTTGTTATAGGGTTGTCTTAAAAAAAAATCGGTCCTAGAAGAGGTTTGCGAGTTTCAAATATTGAAATTTCTATTGGTGTGGAAATGAGTGACAGATCCGAGGTGAATATACCGTAGGATAATAAAGGATACTGCAGTATGCTGTGATGGGACCCTGACAGTGCGTATAGATTGCTCATTCTAACTCTTCCTTGCTGGTTTCAACTCGAAGAAAAATATCAATGCTCTCTGATCTCATTATGAATAACCATTCTCCACTTCATTGGCAAATTCGTTCATTATTCTATACTTTAAAAGCAGAATATGCAGGAATAACTCAGTTTCAAACAGATTTTATAATGAACTATATGTTCATACTCGGATCTCTAGCATATCTATGACACAAAAACATTTTCTGCCAGTCAACATTTTTCAATGCATAAATTCGATACGTTCCAATCTGAAATAATTTTTGTCATGGTATTATTATTGAGAAATCAATCGACAATCTGAAAAACACCAAAATCAAATGAGCGATTTGCCAGGAATCCAACATTGAAAATTTTTTGCCAATTTGTCCATATACTATTTTCATCCTCTCGTTGGCTAGAAAAACCAAAGGGTATGGATAGATGAACCCACGTGTCAAAAATGGACAACAGAGTCTTTTTAATCGCTCGTTCTCTCGAGCGTTTCAACAGGATATGGGCGTCAGTACTCGAAAGCAGAACATCAGACTGGTCAGGCGCGATCACTGTACAGCGTAAGGACATACAATCTGCATCCTCGTCCTAATCAGATAGGTAATTTCAGCCAGAACAACTCCTCAAGGAATAACTCAAGATGCCAGACACTCGGACAGGCGGTAAGTCGAGAATGAATGAACGAGGACGTCCGAAATGCTCGAGAAAACAGGTGACATTGAGGGATAGCAGTGCAAGCCTCAACCAAATCATTACAGCGATTTTTATCAGGCGTCTAGGAAAACTAGTAACTCGAACATGAACACAATGTGAGTGGCAAATCACCGTCACAGATTATTATCGAGCAATAAATGATAAATGTCAAATATAAACGTACCCAAACATTCCTAACTCCGAACGAATCAATATCTTTCTGCTCGGTTTACATTCCATTCAGCTCCAATATCCGAATGTAACTACAACTCATTAAACTGAGTAGAATGGAATCCAGATCGCAGAAAAAACTTCCAGTCTTCTTAATTATGAAATCAACTTTCGAGAAAGACGGGCTGAAATCTGCTTCTAGGATTTTCGTTATTATTTTTCAAGCACCAACAGCAAAGTTTGACGGCATAAATTGGGAAAGTCGAGGGGGAAGGAACGCTTGACGCTTCAATTCTTCTCGAAAGTTTTTCAGCAACACGAAAATTCTTGTTTGTTGGAGTTTTCGCCTTCGAACAAGGTGCTCGTTTTCATTTCAAAGTAATCGCTAATGATTGACATATTTACATCGGATGTTATGCCTGCAGAATGTCGAGAGAGAAATGTTTTTTTTTTCGTACTTATCAGATCAATTTTAACAAGAGTGCGAGGGACTGATTGTCGTATTCTGATTGAAGCCTGAAATAAATCAATCCATGCATCTGAAAACCTTCTTAACTTCTAAATATGATAAATATTTATTAACGCCTTTTTTCTCAGACTCACAAGAGGCGAAGTCATGTTACTTCTACACTTAAACTTCAGAAAATTAATGAATGAAATTCATTCTGTACCACCAGAAAATACATTAAAATAAAAAGTGACAGCTCTGACACATGAATCGCACTGAAACGTACTTGTGAAAATCAGCTAATTAGGAGCCAAGATGCATCAGGCGGGAATGAGAAACATGCTTACTGATTCCTGAACAGACTATTCAGCAATATAGAAGATGCCAAGGGTCTCCTGATGAATATAATCCCGAGTTTCAATGAATATATTGAGTTGAAGGAAAAACCTTTTCTAAACTTTGCAGTTTGATGGCTCCATTATATCTGCTGTCAAACCTGAAGTAGCAATCGCAGAGTTATATGACAAAAATCCAATTTTTTCAAGAAATGTCGAGTTTTGGATTTTGAGAATGATCTACCTGAAATGAGCACACGGTATAAGGGATGAATATTCAAGTGATATTATGCTCTTCTGTCCCGTTGTTAATTCTTTGACATTGTGCAAACATCGTACCTATTCACTAAGGAAAAATTAAAACTTATTGAAGGCCATACTAAATGAACTAGTGTGATCTGGTTTTCATATGCATTAAAAAAAAGGATTCATAGAATTGAAAAAAGTTTTGTCTTTATAATGACGCATCAGTGGCTAGGCTACGAAAAACGAGCATCTTGGAGGCCAGTATCATGCAGCAAGGCACATCTAAGCGGTAGCAAAATCTGCTCTCATCAGAGCTCCTTGATAAACAGAAATCTCTTTGTACCTTCATTTCTGAATAAAATGTCCCAAAATGCCAGCAGACTATTGAGCTCTTGGCCGCTTTAAACGGGTAGTTCATTCAGTTGGCCGATATGACTCTAGGGTGCAGTGGTGGATCCATCTTGCATCCACTGCATTCCTATGAAAATCTCCATTTCTTGAAGAAAGATCTGAAAATTGTTCTCGGATTAGTCGAAACGATTTAGTCTATCTTGAGAAAACGAAGCACTTGAAGATAGCTTTCTCATTACAAATATTCAATTAAATCTAACACGTACTTTTGATGTCTTGCGGATGTCAGTTATTTTCTGCAACTCCTCTTCATTTTTTACGATGGAATGAATTTTTTGAATATTTTCGTTAAAAGACCGTTGATATCAATATGACCGCTTCAGTAGTATTTAAACATATACTGTTGAAAATGTACGTCACCTTGTCTCATACAAAAAATTTTCATCAAATTTATGTTTCAATATACCATTCGAGATCCCCGAAATAAAATAGAAATGGACACCAGCTCATTCGCCAATTCGCTACGAAATCACAATAGCATATTCCAAATCAAGTTGCAACAGAATGGCTCCTATTCCGAAACGAATGCGAAATGTTGAAATTGTCTTCTGCCAAGAGTTTCAGAGTTTTCAGTCAAGTTTTCTAAAATACTCTCGATTTTCGAATAAAAATTCAGATAAGTGACTTTTATATTGTATTTTGGCAGTTGGTGCGACTTATGAAATTTGACGGATTACGGAATTTAAATTGATTTGATTTAAAAATTGACTTGATTTAAAAATTGATTTAAAAAATGAAAATGAACTCATGCAGTTTTCAGACAACACGCTGTCATGCAGAATTCTCGGTAATTTTGATGCACTTGTGCAATTACTTCCGATAATTGCATTGTAGAAAGCGAAACATCCCTGCGATAATTGCACTACACGTATCCATAGAAATTTCAGGAAATATTCACCTGAATTACACTTGTGCAACTTACCTGATAATTCTGCATCCCAGCGTGTTGTCTTTGAAAATCTGCATTCGAGCATTTTCAGTTTCTGAGAAAGAGCCCTCCACCTTCGGGTGGAGTTTTTAGACAACACGGTTATTTTGATGCACTTATGCAATTACTTTCGGAAACACTGCTGTAATGAGTTTCATTACAGCACTTCTTTTAGCACTGTAATGGACTCAATACGATACCGAAATAGAGAACAATTATTTATGATACAAGTGCATGCAGAAGGCACGAGTTCAAAATTGAAAACGAAGCCACGAAGTGACAATTTTTGGAATGAAAGAGTGTCAGAATGAGTCTTCTGTACGAGTGTCATACATTATTTTCGCTTAATTTCTATCGAAATTAATTAAAAATTGCCATAAATAACGTTTAGTTATTTTTACATTCAAAACTATTCATTGGCAAAACTGTTTTCCATCTCATAAAATTTGACAGATGTTAAATAAATTCGTGTCAGGACGCCAACATATCATCAATAAGTAATACTGAAAACAGAGTTAGAATGAAATATTCTTACGTTGTTTTGTTCCACGAGATGTGGCGGAATGAACAGATTGGACACATTTTAAGAGGAAAGTTTGTACGCAATTGCCACAGCTCGAACAGTAATTGTGAATGTATGATGCACACGATGTATTAGATTGTCGGAGATTCACATAAAACGGTTTATTGAATTCAAGAATAAATTTCCAATCATTAGAAACCTTACAATCTTACAATGCCTGTTGAATTGGAGGTAACCACTTCGCCATGGTTCCACATTTCCAGAATGGTAGTCTCAACTAGGGAAAAATGAATTGGGGAAACTGCCGAACAATTCACTGTTGGGTGATCAATTAACAGGGCTGATGTGGCTTCGGGACAGAGTAACAAAGCCTATACAAAATACACCTATCCTCCCCCGAAGGCCTTACAAAATTACAAGGCTTTCTTCAACAACACGAAGTAAATAGTTACCTAATTTTTTCCCTATATCCAAATTATTGTGCCGAAACGCCTGCCATCGAGTTGCGCCGATTTCCACACAGCATAAGCTACTTCATCAATTATGAATTATGAAAAACGAGCCGATATCACGTTAAATGATTATTGTCGCAATACATCATGTCCAATCGGAACACACATGCAAAACAAGCCACGGCACACTCGATGGGATCGATGAACATCACATTTCGGAAGGTCGAAAACGAATTCGTGATTACATGTTCGCCAAATACCACCACCTTGTTATGCCGCCCCCACATCTGCCTTCCGAAGCAATTAATAATCAGCCGAGAGCCTCCCAGGAGAATACAGCAAACCGCTGACGTGTGAATAACTTTGATTGATTTCGGCGTTATCGGAACCGTGCAAGTGCTAACTGAATAACGCTCTAGATTATCTACAGCGTGCACATTATTGCCCACAACTGAAGGTAACGATCTATAATTGTCGCATGCACCTAGTACCATGTACCTCTTGGACGCCGTAGAGAATCAGAGTCGCCTCATGTTGGGTCAGGTATGGGCATATTGAGATAAGAGATAACAGTGCCGGTTCAGTGGAGGAATATGGATCAGTTTCGATTTTGCGATAGTGCCGACGGTAAATGCGTTCTGCCAGAATTTGGTCCGATAGCTTATCTCGCACATTCATCTTCCTATATTGTCCCTATCATTGGTGCGCGTCTTGAAATATTTCACTTTTATGTGCCAAAGATTCGCTCAAACAGTGTCATATATCAACTCAGACCCTTTTTATAGGCCTTTTCTATAAAACAGATTCCTGGTGAAGCTGAACAATCAATTAAAATCTAATGATGTTATGCAGACTAAGAATGGGGTTCGCAATAAATTACTTGAAGGTTAAGAGCTGGAAGATTTAAGAGCATAATCCTTCTTTACCGTTCTGAACCCTGACGCAGCAAAAAAGTACTTCCAACTGAATTTGCTATAAACGCGACCAGAAAGTATCGGGTAAACTTGATATGAATGTTATTTCATGTTTTGAATCAGCTGTTACCAAACTAGGGATTAAATTTAACAGTTGGTTACTCAGAACATGCGTTATTCAATGAAGAAATAACAAATAACGAGAGATTATCTAAACCTGAGTTATATCGCTGACACATGTATTTGTCGATTTCTTGTTGGTAACACTAGGGTATTTTGAATTGTTTGTACGGAATTAAAGAATTGTGTTGTATGTTCATGACCGTGTCCTACCCGTAGTATATAACTACTCTCGGTTTGTTTCTCGGTGAAACAATAGCAAGAAATGGTGTCTGGGTGGTATATTTTAACACTATTGTTTTGTCGATTACATGTCGACAGAACGAGATCTGTTCACAAATTTCCTTTTACTTAGCCCATCTAAATGATTATGCCATTACCGAAATGTTCACCTCGTCCCATTTTGGTTCAGACTGCACTGAATCTCGGCTATTATAAATGATAGAGACATGCGGTTTTTGCGACCTTGCATCATCACTTTTATGTAAAACTTTTAAAGCCACAAACAGAAATATGCCAACGAATCTAGTTCTTGAAATACAGGGTGAAAAAGAAAATACTCACTTTTGGAGATGTTATTATTTATAACGCCCTGAATAAAAAAAAATGAAAACTGCAAATAATAAATATTTTCACATAACCATAAGACGCGTATTCAATTTTTTTTAGAGCACTGTTCTATAGATTGTGCACAAATTCGATATTTTTGAATGATACACTCTGTGAATTTCAAACTAGAATTTTTGCAATTTTTTTTTAATACATATATCGATGTATCACAACCTAATCTCCAATGAATTTCAGCTCAAAATATGAGAATAATTTATGAAAGTGTTTACGACAAAAGTTGAACATGCACAAACGATATTAATATGGATATTCATGGATATTTTCTTGTCAACATTTTGAAGGTCATATTTAAAAGTGATATTTTGAGTTCATGTTCAAAATATACCTGAAAAAATAGGTTCCAATCACATGTGTGAATGAATTTATGGCCTACGAACATGAATAATATAGATTTTTCTGATTTTGAAGCTGAAAATGATAAATGATCAGGTTTTCATACATCAATGTGTTAAAAAAATTGTGAAAATTTGGCGTTAATATACACAGGGAGTTTCATTTAAAAATTCCAATTTTTTACCCAAACTATGAAACAGTGCTCGAGCAAAATGTTTAGATACTCCAGTGACTCCTATGGAAAAATATCTATTAGAAGCAGTTTTCATTTTTTTATTTCACGAGTATACGGGGCCATCTTCTCTTTCGCCCTGTATTTCAAGAACAAAAGTAGTTGAAAGGTTGAGTTACATGAGGATTTTATTATTCATTCTATTATAGAACTATCAGAACCTTGAGGTTTGGAACAAGACGTGAAAGTCATCAAATTCCCTAATTCGAATAGTGAAGAACCAGTATGTTACTATTTCGATATATTTTGAAAACAAAGTCCAAATTGAGGTCCAAAACAAAAAGGTCTCACCTATTTTCGCAAACTTCCAGTGCTCTGTTTCTCCACATCTCGTGAGCTTGAAACACAACTTAAAACAATTAATTAAATCTGATTCTCATAAAAGTAACGATTCTTCGTGTTTGATCCAGATTTTTGATGGTTTTTCCCAAAAACTTCTATTTAGTTCTCAAGTCGGTTATGACTGTGATTGTATGTTTACCTATTAAATTAATTTCTTCCCATATATTTTTTTCCTGAGACGAATTTAATACTAATGTTTCTATTTTTTCCAGATGAACCGCCCTATACAAGTGAAACCAGCGGACAGTGAAAACCGCGGAGGTAAGATACGATTTCTTTGCGCTTCAAGTATAAAACTGAAATTATCTGAAGATTTCATCAATTTGTCCTTGTCATTGGCTTCACGTATAGAACATATCCATTTTGGTAAACCAAAATTGGCCACTATATATTTGCTAGTACCTAGTGAACTCCAAGAAAGTGAATTTGAAAATGATGGAACGAACCATCTGTTCATTCTCATGACTGTAGGATTGTACAAAGATGTTTCTTTCCCATAGAAACATACCTTCTTTCTGATGTTCGCGATTTTCCACGACTTGAATCATAAAATTTTCATACCGAACTGGGGATAATTAGTTGCTTTCTGCCTGAGCATCTTTAATCAGACCGCCTAAATAAATCTTATCAAAGATGAATATATAATTACTGAGAGATCTGAAGGAGTGTGGCAATATTAAATTAAGAAATTGGATACTGCTCCTGGCTTTTGATGCTAAGGTTTCCCCGCTAGCAACTTTCCTTGAACCCGAAACTTTTCAGAATTTGGAGAACAAACATACAATTTATTTATACCTGCCAAAGATGAATATTTCCAAGGAAAAGCAGCTATCGAAATCTCGTCACTAAACTTTGTAGCAAGACTTTTCCCTTTGCGGTAAAAGACGAAACCTCTGAGGGAATCTTCAGCGAGTCTACATTTTTCATAATTTGTGATGATTCCGGAGCGTTTTCACAAAAATATGTTTTCGGTTGAGAGTCTGCAAAATAACTGAAAATAGATGAGTTTTCAATATAAAATGGGGACACTTTCAATTGAATAAATACTATCAAGAACTTGCAACGGTTAGTCCAGTAACTTTAAAAATATCACCACCTATGTCAAATCCGATAGTTCTTATTTTTTACAGACTTGTTCATGATGTTGGCCTTATTAATAATTCAAGTTTGTGCCCTCGAGCGTTAAACGCAACTTCGTCAATAAATTTTTCTTCAAAGTTTGGCGATTACCACCCTCAAGTACTAAATTTTGAAAAACTTCTTCGGAAGGTGTTCAATGTAAACTAGATTTTTTATACCTTAAATGGCATCAAAGCAAAAGTTAATTGGTTCATTCTTCTGGAACACTAGTATTACTAATAATAAATTAAGCCTTCTATATCGACGCATAGGGACGGCATCTCCTCTTCAGTGGAGCATTTTGATTCTGCCTTTAGGCAGCTGTAGGCGTTCCCACAACTTTTCGAGCAGCTTTAAGAAATCATTTGCCTGGTCATTTCTTCGATCCCTTGTGGCATGAATATCCATCCCTCAAGAAAAAGGCTTCAGTGTGACACCCAACAACACCTGAACGTGTAAGAAGATTGTACATGAGAATAGAAAATGATCAATTATTGTTGCGAGGACAAATTTTCATCTGATGGTATGTTCGCAAGGAGTGGAATCGTGCAAAGACTCGAGTCTCTTAGCCTAATAAGCAATATTTCTAGTTATAACAACTTGAGACATAGATGAACAGGGAAAGCTCTTATTCAAAGGGGATTTAGTAGAATAGATGTTGGATTATATATGATAACTTATGCTCTAATTCTTCTATATTTAGTAATGAATTTCATGTTGGTTTGAGGTCGCAGTAAAGATGATCAGCAAGTCAATGTCCTCACCAACGACTATGTAGGTAGGTAGAGGCAGCAGTTACAGCTATAGTGATAATGTGCATCTTTCTGTTCTTGGAGTGATTGAAAGTTGTTTTTTCCCATTTTTGATACCAGCAGCTTTATGCTCGAATTTTATATAAAAATGGGAATTTAGGTAGTTTTTTCTAAGAACTATACGCTGTTCAAATTCAAGCGAGAGCAATAGAAACAAACAGAATCATCTGGTCAAACGGTCAAAACAAGGCTCCTTTCGACCGCCCTTAAAGATTACCAGGGTCGTACTCGGCACTATGCTTGAAATTACAAGAAGGTAATTTCAGGGAACACCAGAGTTCTCCTAGATTCAACTCTGGACGGAAAATAACTATCCGAAGGCCCTCCTACCTCTGCGCGAACCTTGTTTTATTGCTCTCGCTTGAATTTGAACAGAAAATGATCCTTCAGATCTCCAAAATGTGAAACGAGAACGATGTTGTGCTTTTTTTCAATTTTTGACAAAGTTGCGTTCAACGTTGATGGAACAAACTTGGATTATTCATAAGGCCAACATCATAAACGATTCGAATTGAAATACGAACTGGCAGACTTGACGCATAATACTCAATATACCCAATACATACAATTTACACGATTACGACAGTTTAAATATTCTTGATCTGAAAATGGAATCACTAGGATAATTGCCGAATTCAAGAGCGTTTTGTACCAAGTATGTTCTCGAACGAATGGGGCTTCCAAAAATAAATTCAACGTGAAATCGTCGTATGAAGCCGTTCCGTTCAGACGAACGGCAATTGTTCATCATGGCACTCCGCTCATTACCAAGCTCGAAAAGACACGAAAGAGTGGGACATAACTCTCCATAATTGGATGCATTTTCCAGGCTAATAAGTTAAGAAAGGACTCTTCACGTGTAAACGAGCGTGAGGTCGATTGTAGACAGAAAGATGAGCAAGTACCTTCGAGTACAGAATGCCATACAACATGAGATGAAAGGAGCTTAAACGAGAACCATTGAAAACGGCAGGTATTTACATTAATCAGCACTTCCAGGGCCTGAAGCATGCATGTGTACTTCTCACTGGATGGCGCTCGCTGTTTGTGACGCTGACGCATCCTACGGCGACACTTCAGTCTCTTATCACAATACAAAGGGGGGAAAGCCCGCACTTATCTTCATAATGGATGTGCGCGTGAATCGTTTATATTGTCCCTCAGATTCGTAATACAGGAACTGGATGGATAAATGAGCTGTTTTGCTGGAATATAGTCGAAATGGGGGAAGTTGCAAGACAAAACAATCATTAGCCATCGGCTTGATGACGGTTAGTTTGCATCATGTCGGATGCGCTTGATGGAATTCAGATGCTTCCCGCTGTTTTGATGTATTAACCCTATCGCTATCGCTGAATGCGAGGCTTATTCGGGTCGGGTCAATTGGTAATGCTGTATTTGACAACTTGAACTATCCCGAATCCATGATAATTATGGAAGTGCTATCTTACGAATCGAGCGGTGCCCGGACTAGGGTTGCGTTCGGAATCAACGTTGAACGTTGTCTGGTATGCGTCCAAGGCAGCGTTCACAAACTTACTCAGAGAGTAGAGTAAGAGTATGACCATATGATCAGAAATATACTTCGGTCTTTACTCCATACTCGTCGTTCACAAACTTACTCTGACAAATGTCATTCAAAATTCAAACATGTGTATAGGTTATGAATAATACTTTCGCATCATATACATTTTTTATTTATCATTTTTATATTGAAATTGTTGCTATCATGAATGAATAATAGAAGTTTAAGAAAATAATTCTCTCTAGTCGTACATTTTCAGTTGTGTCTTCGCAGTATAGTCAATTTTTCTCTTATTTGAAAAGCAGAGCACAAACGTGTTTTTTGATGATTGTGATAAAACTGATAAATGTTCTCAGGACTTTGAATTACTCTCAATGAGACAGGAAGAATGAAAAAGGATATTATTGTCTATAATCTTCTCTTGCAAGCAGAAAATTGAAAATGTTATTACATGTTTTGTTGTTTTATTGACTCTACGCCAGAAAAAAATTAAATACTTCGTAACAAAAAATAGTTTCATTTGAGGAAGCTAACAAAAAGAAGTTAAAAAAATATTGTATGAAAGATAAAGCAAAATATGAATGAATCTTGACAGATCTAAACTCTCGAATAAAACAAAATATCAACGTAGATTCCAATTCAGGTACAAAAAACAGTTATTGTGGGACTTTTCATGTCTCGATTTATTTGAACTTGAACGGACCACTCTAGGTTCTGCAATACAGCGAAACACTCTTTTTGTCTTTACCATTATCTCTTGGTAAAGTTCACTTTGAGCTTCGTTAATTCACTGCAAGCAATTTCATTAAATTTATTAATGTAATAATGTAATTATTTCCAATATTTCTTTATTTCACAGAATAGTTGTTTCACTTGAAAAATTAATTGTTTCGTATTTCCTTATTGAAATGAAACAAAACCAGAAATAAATACTTATTCGAATAATATTCAAGTTTCAAAAAGTCCGCGGGAGCAGGACAGAATGAAAATCGTACGTCACAACTGTCAGAGTATGTGTTTACTCTCCCAAATAGCAGAGTATGCAGAGCTTACTCAGAGGTAGTTTATGAACGCTCACAGAGTATACTCCGAGGAAGACAAAGCAAGTTTGTGAACGCTTCAGAGTAAGGGGAGCTTACTCTGAGTAAGTTTATGAACGCAACCCAAGCTGTTTGAAATCGACGCTGGTTGAATGTTTCTGCCATTTGGAATCACTTCAGACGTTCGCCAGGGTGTACAACTTCGCAACAGAGAAAATATTTACTTAGTTAATTCTTTATTTAACCATCAGAAAATATATCACATGGTAAGTCAATAATAAATATAAAAATATATATATATATATATATATAAGCAGAAATGACAACAATAATGAGAACACATAAAAAAACTTTCAGAATTGAAATTTCATAAACTCATCAACAGAATAGAAGCTCTTCTATTGAGAATTCTCATTGGAGAATTCCTTTCATTACTTTCACAAATTGATTTTTGGGTAATATTCTCAGATTGTTCGGTATCTTGTTGAACAATTTGATGCATATATGGTTTGTCATTACCTGAGTTCTCTTGATACCATGATGTGGAATAAGCAGGTCATTTCGTTTTCTTGTATCATACCGATGGAAGTCCCCCAGAGCAGAAAATTTCACGCCTTTTTCGAGTGTATATAACAGGTTGTTTAGTAAATAGACACGGGGTAGAGTGAGTATTCTCTCTTTTCTGAAAAGGTCCCTACATCTCGTTGTTCTCGAGACCCCACATAAGGAAGGCTCCCATTGCCTCTTTCTGCTTGAGGAATACTCTCTTCGCTGCAGAGCTATATCCCCACAGTAAAATACTGTAGGTTGCTATGAATGGAAATTAGCGTAGTATGTTAATCTGCAAACGTCTGGAGATGATATGACCCCCATTCTTCGTATCGTCAAAAAAGCCGTTGATAATTTCCCCGATATCTCATCTATATACGGGTTCCAGGAAAGAGAACTGTCAAAAACCACAACGAGCAACTTGATCCTCTCAGTATCTCCACCACATCCAAAGCTGAGTTTTAGTCCATTAGTGGCGAACCAATCCTCTGCCATCTGCAACGATGAAGATGAAAGTTCTTTCAATTCATCTGATGAACTAGCCCAATTGAAATTTGAATTGCGGCGTAACGCAGTGATTTGCTAGTGAGTACATTGGCTGGCGGATCGTTGGTATAAATAAATAAGAGACAAATAGAAGAGGCTCCAGAATGGAGGAATCCTTCTGAAGTAGTTTCCTTCTAAGCAACCACCTGGAACCTATCTGTCAAAAAGGACTCGAGTATGGAAAGAGCCGCAGAGGTAACTACTTGTCGTTATTCAACTTTTGAAATTTTCTTTTACGCGGGAATTTCTGGTGTCAGGATAGATAAGATAGTGTAATATGATTCATTTTTCAAGATGAGTATAGTTTCAAATTTTACAGAAGTCAACGGTTTCCTCAATAAAATCTGCCGCCTCTCAAATCAAGTCCAAAGCCGCAGAAGCCAGTATGGACGTATTGGTGATTGTTTATATTTTACTCAATAGCTATCTCAATTAATATTGGTCCTACAAAGTAGTTTGAATGAGCAAATTTTTAGACTTTTTTGGGGCATTCAGAATTCAGTACTGAGAAATGCGAGAACAGACCTCTTGGAGAATTCCTCAATGGCAGATATTCCATTGGATTCTATAGCCTTCTAACTGTCTCGACTTCAAGCCATTAGACACTTTTTTATGGGGATCCCTCATGAGCATTACTCAGGTGTTTTCATTTTTATTGACACAACTCAACTGCCTCAGAAAGAGCTTTTCGTCATTGAACGATAGGTATTACAATCCAGTTCAGAATTTTCCCACTGCAAACCTAAGGTATGCCTGATTAATGCCACCATATGGTAGAATCTGAAACGGGTCGAAAATAATTGAAAACGGAATGTAAAGGTTGTTTCTTCAACCTATGAAATTTATCTGAAGTTAACACAATTCCCAGCCTGAAATTGTTAAAAGTGTTGGAATTATTGAAGGTACACAAAAATATCGTTTCACACTGAAAATTTCATCAAAATTGATCGAGCTTGACTGTACATGTAAAATTCATTCTGTCGTTGGGGCAGTTCCTAATCCATTGAAAAAAATTAATATAAAAGAAAAGCGTGTGGAAGAAGAATGTACGCTAACACGAATTCGTGTTCGCCATTGAAAGAGTAATTGCGTCATTCCCTACCTCAATATAGGAATAACTCACCTTCAGTACTCTTCGTGAAGATACTGTAATAGTGTTCTGTAACTTGATTCAAGGAGTTAATGACTTGCGATAATCATCCGTTCGTTGGCTGAATCCAAGCCAGAATTGGAGCTATTAAACTTCGGAGAACTGCTAACTGTTTTTGATGACAAAGTTTTACTATGGCCTGAAAGGATGGAAACTCGTTTGTGGGGATAATGGGGGTAAACGATTTTTACGTGGTTTTGAATGTATTCGAGTGGACAGATAATTGAATCTGGGCGAAAGTAATTTTTGTCGTCTAGACAGTTCCACAATTGGGTTTGCGAATTCGTAAGTCGATTTATTTCACGAAACTCTTTCAAGGCTGGAGGACTAGAACAATGTATCGTGTATTGTTTTAAAAAATTTTGATGCGTTAACGACGAGAGCATTCCAAGAAGTTTTCGAAAACTGTCTCAAATGGAAATTTTCACAGAATTTCACAACATCGAGTTCAGTTTGCGAATTTTTCGTGCTTGCTCAAATTCATAGAACTGAAAGCTGTTGGCCCACTCAATCAGCATGAAAACTTGACGAGTTCAGTGAAATACTCGCGAAATTCAAATTAAAATTCACATTATACATCCTAGTGACTTCTGTATTGTATCTTGGCAGTTTTGAGGACCAAAACGAAAAATAATATAGGATGGTAATTCTCGGGGAAACTGAAAAAACACTGTCATACATACAAGGTTTTACACATGGTACAATAGACTCACTTAAGTATCATTGTACAATCATTCCATACAATGATGCCATATCACAGCAGTGACTCAATTAGTGCCAATCAAGCCGTTCTTGAAATATTTCCTGACTCTTTAGTAGACATATTATCAGCAAGTACATATTTTTTATACAATTACGATGCCAGCTGACCATCGTTGACGTCACAACGCAAAGTAGGGTCCAACGTAACCCTAAAAACGGATTGTAACCCTGAAGATCCCCCACATGTATCTCCCTGAGGTAAAAGACCAGTTCAACGGTTTTACTCTCGTTAACGACTATTTGACTAAACGTGAAGAAGAAATGAGAAATATCCACTCAAGTAAGGAGGCAAGTCATTCATCAATATAAAAAAGAGTATGGGTGCTGAGACCGAACCTTGAGTTACACCTAGATTTATATTCCGCTAAGCTGACCAACCACTACATCGCTGAAAACGCCTGATTTCTATCACTCAAGAGTGAGTCGATCGGAGTGATCAAGAGAACGCACTACATCAAAGAAAAGCGTAATGCAGAACTTACCATCAAAAAAACATTGCAAGCTAAAATCAAAACAAAATTTCAAATTGCATTCCTCGTATTGAGGCAGCCAGCAGTGTAGCGTCAAGTTTATCACCTGCAAATTCAGCTTCAAGGTACGAGTGAGAATACGACGACTTCAAGAAGTGGCAAAACAAAAATAGTGTGATTGTTGTAACTGAACATGTTTTGTTGGTCTACTTGAATCAACTATCAGCTAGATTCAGTCCTAATACTTTATGGGCAAAATGGTCTATGCAGAAAAGCTGCTTGGAAATGAAAGAAAATGCCTCTGTTCGCAGGTTTGTTTTCCTGAAAAAATGTATTGAAAAATATGACGTTTAGTTGTCATTTGCAGATTCAAAAGGTATTAGCGTTTCTGAAACGAAGAAATAAGCGTTAAACGCCAAAAAGGCCAAGGTATTAAGTAAGGAAAAGGCTGAACAATTTCTTCTACATGCTCCTGATGACCAGTGGTTGCTGACGAAAATTGTTACAATATTTGGGATTTTTCGATGTGACGAAATTCTCTCCTTAAACATGAATGATGTAAAAGACATGAAATTATACGTTATTGTGACATTGCGGCAAACAAAAAAAAATAACAACAAGAAGATTCACAATAACCGATGATGGCTGCAGCTTCAAGCCCTCCATCTTATACAGAAAATATATAAATCTTCGGCCTCCTGGAACAGAAAATTTTTTTGACATACCGACATGGGAAGTGCATTTCCCTTAATGCTGGCCAGCACACTATTGGTGGTGTCTCAAAGCGAATAGCGAAATATTTTGGTTTAAAGGGCCCAGAGTTATACACCGGCCACTCTTTTCTCAAAACTGGAGCCACTATGGTTGCTGATTCGGGTGGAGATATTTTAGCACTAAAGCGTGAAGGAGGGTGGAAGAGCACCGAAACTACGATGACTTATGTCGATGATTAGGTCAACAAAAAATCGAAATCTCTAGCAACTTATTTGGTATATAGTAAGGAAAGTACAAATGTTCTGCAATCCTCAGTTCAGCATTTTCTGAGTCAACAGATAGTTCAGCATAATCAGTATCAACTCTTCCATCATAAAAAATCTGTGTTACTGAAACTAACAATTGTACCATAATTTTCAAAATATATGACATTAAAACAAAATTTTCTAAAGTGAATAAAACTACTAACTCGTAAAAATTTTGCGAGTTAACTGTCAGTTTTATAAGTTAGTGACTTGATAAAATCAACTTTCTTGATTATTATTGTGTTTTTGGAAACTGACGTTTACAAATGAGAAACAAATAAAAGTATTCCTTTCAAAATTGACAACAGCCTACTAAGAATCTTTGCCAAATGGACCCAAAACATAAGAGCTTCTCGAGAAATGTTCGATGACGTCCATAGTTTCCAACAACATCCTTCTTGATCAAAGAGATGTGTTGCTGGAAGGTACCCGAAATTCATGAATTTGATGGTCGAATAAGAATAGAATCTCAGCCAGATGTTTCCTTTTTAGTTCGATCTGAGGTCTCTTCCATCGTTCCTTTCGAAACCACACGATTGCATTTCGTACTCCAGTCATTATCAGAGGCAACCCGACCGATGCTCTCGTTTATACGGGACCGTTCTTCGGATTCGAAACGGCAAGCTTCTCCCCCGTTCTAAGCAAGCCCGCGGAAAGAATATCAGGTAACAACACTGGTTACGTTAACTCGGTACATCAATTCGAAACCAGATACGGTTTTCTAAGCCGTCCTTGATGTTCTAGCTCGCTCGGATGAAGTCGATTCCGCTTCATTTCCCCGGGAAAATCGTCGAATTTACTTAAACTTTGCGTATTTTAACGACTGTTGCTGACTGATGTTTTCCTTTGTCTTCCACTCTCCCGGTTTATACTGCCGATAACTTGCTCTCCCTCGAATTGATAAGCGACGTCTTTAGTCACGGCCATAAAAATCTTCTGCTCTGCTCTCCGATTTCCTCCTCGATTTTATCGACTTTTTTCGGATCCTACACATTATAAAATTGCCCGTCTTGTATCCAATTCGACCTATCGGGCGCATATCGTTGAATTTCGAACAGAACTAGACTGAAATGTGAGGAATTTCAAATATATTCTTTTGAATTAGAAAGCTAAATACAATTAATGTTGAAACACCTGAGCTGAGGTAAAAGAGAAGGGGGTACCATATCATTCTTCGTATGATACTATGGCATCATACGATACTAACATCACTAGTATCATACGATACTATAGAGCCCGGGAAAAAAATCTCAGCTGAAAAACCTGAAAAAAAATAAAATGAAACTCTTGTATGTGAATATTATCGGAACGGCTCTTCGAAAGAAGTATTCCCAAAAACAAACTCCAACCTGAAAATAAAAGAAGACAGAACAGCAAGAGAATTCAATTGATGTTTCATCAAATTGATCTGAAATTTTCAACCCATTGCAAAAATGAATTTGATAATGTCTTGAATTGAATCTTAGAGGATTTCCTGTATGGGTTTTTGATAACTCATTTTAGAGAAGTTCTCGTAATTTTTTGGGAACTGTTCTGGTTCTGAAAAGATAAATGGATTGAATTGGAAGAAAAACTTTCAACAACGCAATATCATGTTGATAAAGTTATCAGAACAACCATTCGAGTTATCTAAGAAGCACACCTCGGCCACTTTTCTCTAGTTTATTTGAGTAAAACTACTTACTGTTGATGTTCACTTCAAAAGAACTTTATCTATCTATTGAATGAAAAACAATTCATTACCTATGCAACAGCTTTTATCTGAACAAATAGAATTTTATGTATCATCTACGTATATCGAGTAAGTTCTTTTTAATTATAAAGGCTTCGTCTGTTTTGTCCTTTTGCCGCTTCTCTTCTCCCATTTAGTTCTATCAATATCTCAATAGTTCGTTTATGCCTTACAACTCCTCACATCTTGTGTTACGTTCTAATTATCCTGAGGTATCTTATTGTTGCGTCGGTGTTCTTGAGTGCATCTTTGATATTATGAGGATTCCTTGTTCTCGTATAGGCTTGAGGCGTTCCGAATTAGTTTTGAAGTGTACACATATACTTGAACGAAATACTTTTTCGTGAGGTCGAATGGAACCTACCCTTTTTCTGTCTCGATTGCACCCCGAATGGAAAAACACATTTTCAATTGTATCTCGCAAATGACTCCGTCAAATTAAATGATTTTCGGAAAATGAATTATTATAAATCTGATGAATCTCACACTCAAATACAACTGTGAACTATACCCATTTTTACATATTATATTATAATATTATATTATTTATAATAGGTATTAGCTTATAATCGGAAAACCACAATTTTGTGGTTACCTCCTGCCACGAATAGTAACTCGATATTGACGATTCTAAGACTTTCATATTGAGGATTTAAAAACTTAACCACCTAGATTCGAGATTAAATTATGCCACATCGCAATAGCATAAGTATATAAACATTGACAAAGCTGATTTTCATACATGGAATATTTAGAGAATAACTTTAGAGAACAAAGCATATACATAGTATGGAGAATATGAATTTTTTATTCAATTTCAGGGATATATGATTCAAAATGCAATATATATTATCGACTATGTCTATTCAGTAGCAAGTAGCAGTACACAGAATACAGACACACATCAACTGTTCGCAATTTTCTCCATGAAGAAGTATTGGATCGAATTATAATTTATATGGCACTTTTTAGGAACATCGTGGTGAAACTTTCGGCAGTTTAGCCAGTATAAGCAATCATATCAAGTCTGATACACTTAACCACAAGTCAATGAAAAATAAGAAATCATAATATTCAATTTCCTATCAAAACCACAGCTCACTTCGAATTTTATCGAATCTGAAGGACCTTTTCAATGGTCTGTTGCGTCATTATTTCCAGTTCGAGCAAATAAGGCTGGCCTCAGAACCACCCCAACGAAGTCTATCACAAAGAAACTCGAAAAATATAGCTACTTTAAATTCGACCTCGTGCTGATGCTATGCCATGCTGGGACAAGTTGATGAAATCTCGATCTGCTCACTGAACAATCAAGAAATATCACTTGCCTCACCTCACTTCAAACTCCGACCGAAAGAAGTTTCTTAAGGGGTCCTTGGAACACCCCTTAAAAAGACAACCGACGCCGCTGCTTGATCTGTTTTATTACAGAGCGAGCCATGGCGGCCCACAGCTGCAGCGGCGGCGTTTACTGGAAGTAGGGGCAGCAAGGTAACGAGGAATAAGCTAGCCTCCTAAGTCCGCCCCCTACAACCGCTTCGGTCAAGTAAGACCACCGTCCTGTCCTTGTTGTGCCGTTGTGACAGTGTCGTTCGTGCGTATTAGACTGTTGTAGTTGCGTTGCGTTGTTTTCTATTTTGTGCCAGCCATTTTTTATATACAGCTCGTTCGTTCGATGTATGTCTTAGACGTTTGTGTACCTGAATGTATTCATGATCTTGAAGACTGGCCGTCTAGTAGACATTTCATCAGTTCATCATGGATAATTCATACTTGTTTCGCGAGTATCTCTTCGACACACATCTCTTTTTCGTTTTAATGAAAGCATACCGAACAAAATTCCATTTCGGCCACGTACCAAAATCCCCTGACACTAAGAGAATTCACAATAAATTCAAACCAGGGAACCAGAGCAAGAAATGCACCATTTGCAAATACTATGTCGAGTCCGATATGAGTGAAAAACAAGCTTTTATATTTGTAGATTCCCCTTCAGGAATCAAGGTAAGTAGAACATAAGTGTAAGTGGTTGACTGGGTGTTGTTAGATGGTGTTTCAATGTTCTTAGTTCTCGTGATAATGAAGCTTGCTCACCCTCTTACTTTAGCCAGGATGGAACTAATGCAGATACTCGTAGTATTTAGTAGCGGTGAGTTGAACTGTTAGTTCGATATTGTGAGCTTCTTTGGCACATCTAGCAACACCGTTCAGTGGATTATAACGCAGCAACAAGCATACTGTCAACCACATCCCTATAGCATTTTCCTTTCGAACCTGAACGAAGCTTTCTTCGAATTGGAAGTGACTAAAATATGAGCTGTATCTGTAGAGTTGTCCTTAGGTGTTTCTATTGATACCTTATTCCTTCAATGATTTTTCATATAGAATTTTTAATTTTGCAAATTCTTCATTGAGATACAAAAGCATCGCTAATTGAATGCGGCTCTGATATCAACAATGAATAGTTCAAGTTCTCACGACGGAATAAAATGACATTATAACAGCTTTCTTGATTTTTTTGGACGTTGTCGATTAGGAATTATTACAAGTAAGGCCGGGCCCAGACGAATATAATGTAATGCGAATTCTTTCGTTTGGACGGCACCACGAGCATTACGCGTAACGCTCTCAACGAAGAATTCGCATTACATCACGCGTTACATTACACCCGTCTGGACGAAGCTTAACGCTCCGTCTACATCTGCGGTATGCATCTCCAGATGATTCTTGGTCTAAGATTGTAACTCGACTGTTGAGTTCTGAGTGTCCTGTTGCGGTTCAATCGTGAACCGATATTTAAAGCGCCGCATATGGACAAAGATAGACGTATCGATCCAATTCGAGTTCTGCCTGAGACTGGCAACAATGCGCCACGTGTACAAGGTAGTTTAATATTTCGTGCTTATTTTGTTTATATCTTCGTGAATCTCAACGGCTTTTATGTTCAACCTGGGATAGTGACTCTTGAGAGATTATATCAAAAAGCAAAAGTTACTATCCTATCCTATAATGAACCTGGAAGTCATTGGATTCATAAACAAATGAACAACTCGATCAGATGAGATGAAACGCTCTTGGTACGTGGCGCATTGTTGCCTGTCTAGGACAGCACCCGAATCAAGCGTGGGAGCGACGGGCCAATTGAGGCAATATACGTTAACTAACGACCTTCTCCCTCCATAAGCGAAGCTTCAGATAACAGCTCAAGATTGAACTGTGACACAGAACGTTCGAGTTAGAATCTACGACCAGGAACCCTCTGAAGGTGCCTACTGCAGATGTGGGCGAAACGTTATAGACCATGGCCAAAACGCCCGAACTCTCATAATATTATGACCCCAATATTTCGAGAATACATAAAATGCTGGAATGTCATGAGAAGCTCTCATCACTTAACATTGTTTCACTTTCTTTGGCATTTGAGAGTCGCTTGGTCTGGGCTCTGTTTGCTGTGAACTATCAGCTAATAGCATAACTTTGGGCAGTGAAGAAAAGACTACTTGTATAAATTTTAGGAGATTGATGCATATTTTTCCTCCTACTCTCAATTACAACTCAATCTTTCGTGTACATCATTAAGCAAGCTTTCATTCAGTTTAATAATTTTTCATCATTTGGTGTGTATTATTGATAATACTAGTGACAGCAGAAGGTATTAATATTCTTCCAGGAGTTCTAAATTCAAACCGAAACTGAAATATTTCCATAAATAATATCGTTCATCAATTCTCACATTGAATAATGTTGATTGACAAAACTTTTTCCTGTATCACGAAGGTCTGAATTCAAATTCAAACAACTGAAAAGTTGGAACACTACCCTTTGTCCCAAAATCGGTTCATTATTAACTTTTCATTTATGTATTATACATTTTCGTAATCTTCTTGTAGAGGATAACAATGCCATAATGTATAGGGTGTTTTCATAGTTTTAAGGAGTGACTATAGAAAGAGGAAGGTGAAAGTTATACCTTTATGTAATTCATCAGAGTTATTTGAGATGAATAGTTTTCATTGAAATGCTCTGTATGTTTAAGAGATACCTAACATCTTCGTCGTCTTCGAACATCTCTTGTTAGCCAGAAATTCACGAACTCACATATTTTCACTACGTTTACACCCCTCAGTATTTGCATATTCACCTTCCCAATAAGGTTATCAATTGGAATATCTCATTTTAATTGAACCCTTTCAAATTATTTTCCAAATATTGGTCATTCAGGTACACAAACGTAAAATATGATTTGTAATTAAGCATAATTGATCATAGGTATGGATAGATCATTACCATTCAGGTTGTTATTTCAACGTGAAGTAAACGCATTCCAATATTTCTTATATCAAATGTTGCCTGGCACATTCCTTGAACAAAATTCTCATACCGAAAATAGCTGAAATGAAATCTTTTCATATTTTATGGATGATTTTTCGACATTAGAACCACTAGGTCGGGTCGCCATCCATTCCCCAAGGTATTTATCCCTTCTTCCAGTCCCTAAATTTTCCAACCCTCGCCTTAGTGTCGTCAACTGACAACTAGATCCGATGTTATCATCGTGTGCTAGCTCCAGAGCTCGTACCTTGAATGTCTATCATATAAACCTCTGTGTATTCGGTAACTGGAAATCCTGGTGTAAGATAACAACCTGGTACAGATATTTCATCCAGTTTCAAATCTACAATGAAGGTTTTCATTAATTTTCTATTCAATAGGCAGTGCAAAAACATTTCACACTAAAAGTAACTCGCATTCGCCATTCTGCAACTACTTTTATATATTTAAAGCCACTTTTCAGTTACCGACTACTGATGGTTTTAAACAATTTTAGCGATGAATATATGGAAATGCACCAAGGCTAGTTTGTTTGGCTGTTCTTGAACTTGAATAATGAGTATTTTTTATCTAATTTATCCTTTTTATAATCACAGATCGAAAGCTGTTCGTGGGTATGCTCAGCAAGCAACAAACTGAGGAAGATGTCAGACAGTTATTTGCGCCTTTTGGAACAATAGAGGAGTGTACTATCTTGAGAGGACCAGACGGTGCTAGCAAAGGTAAGAAAAAATCAAGCCATATGAAGTTTTGGCTTTTCCCTCATTCATTCATTGCATTATTTTTCAACTAAATTGCTATAACACAAAAAGGTATTTCTTGAAGAAATTCAGTTTTATTTTATGAAAAGATTCAATAAATTCACAAAAGAGATTTAGACTGTCCTCTTCCAGTAGCAGTACATTCACGAAATTTTTAAAAAATTTTCAGATGTGCGAATCTTCCCTTGATGAATTGTACTGCTCCTCCAATTCGCTACCGAAGCTCAGCACATATTCAATTCGTTCTGAGGAAGAATTCAAGTGATTGAAATGAAGTGAACGGGCTGGCCTCGATATTGTACCTATCTATTCTCCCGGATATTCTTCATTTAGATATTCTCGAATTGTGAGGTCATAGTGCACTGTCAGCCAACTTGAAGAAACCATATTTCTCTGGAAATACTGAGTGACATGTCTTCCAGTTAATTTGACCATTGGCTTTTCAAAAAATCTAAATAAATTCCAGCATTTAAAACCTCAAGAGACTCAAAAGGTCCATTCCGTATAATATTCAGGTTGAAACAATATTGAGATTCATCTTGTCGCATTGAATTAGGATTTTCTACGTGCACTTGAATCAATTTTACATCATTTCGAAACTGTTTCTTCGAGGAAGATCGTTTTCCCTATTGATCTGAGTGTTATTAAATTTAAGAATCCTTAGTAAATGGGCAAACGTTCAATGTAATATGATGAACTGATCTAGTACAGTTCACATTTATGAATCGAAGTGTTGACCATCGCTGGCAACTACTTTCACTGATCTTCCGGTCATTGAACGATTCATGCGTTGAAAAAACTTGAATCGATACACGAATCGACCCAATTTTTTACTTCTTCATAAGACCGGATGTGCCAATGATCGAAACGAGTGATCGACCGAGGTAGCAACGTCTGGAGAATACGGCGGGTGGGGTAGGACTTGGGGCATGTCTTGACCACTTTCGTTATATGGAGTCCAGCAATGTCGTGTATCTTATTTCTCGTTGTATTAAGTCCGCATTATTTTCGTTCGATGTGATTGCTCAAGTAATGCAATTCTGCATTTTCAAAAATTTCCTCTCTTCCACCGCCATGCTGGTCTTCGCCCTTGAAATCGCTGTTCCTTGAAGCGTTGAAACCACTGTTTGCACGTTCTTTCACTAATAGTGGCTTCAACATAGGTATCTGAAAAGCATTCGATGAGCTTCAGCCTCGAATTTCTTCATGTTGAAGTAGAAAATTATAAACTCCTGCAAATAACAAGAATTTCACACTTAAACTGACATAATTAATTAAGAAAAACTTTATGATGCAGACACATATCAACTAATATTACGATGGGTTTATGTTAACAATTACCTGAGCTCATTGCTGGACATCTAAGGCCCGGTTGTACAGTCCGAGCTCAAGAGCCGAAGGGCCGAGTTCAAGTCTGAGCGCTACTCAAATCGGAAATATCTGTTGTACAGTTAGAGCTCAACGCTGAACTTCCCTCAAACAAACCCTCAACTTGAGCTTCCAAATTCGGGCGCTCAAGCCCGGATATCTACGGCTCAAGCGCTGTGAAACGTCACATCAAGTGTGAATATATAGGTTATGTTCTGAATGAAGGTTATGTTTTGAATTTATGCCGTCTGGTAAATTGTGGGAACTGAAGTAAATGAAATATTGATAAAAATTGAATAACAGAACAGAAATGACATACCAAAAATAATAACATAACCATGTAATTCGAAATTGAACAGGTTATTTCATTGCTCATCATAAACGAATAAACGAGTTCTTCTTTTTTTATACTTTCATAGTTTAATGTTTATATTATAATTGCTCGTAGATTATAAACCTAATATGAATATTCATGATATTTATATATAATTGTATATCTGTATATGCGTTTTTATATATAAATTATATAATATCAACATGCATTTATAATAAGCGCATGTATAATAAAACGCGATGTTGCCATTTTCTGAAGAATCATCTTTAGGGACAGCTTTGTTGAGCTCGCCTGAATTACTGACTGTACAACCGAAAAGGATCGCTGAACCGGACTTGCCAGTGAGCCGTGTTCAACAGAGCCCCCATTTGAGCTCGGACTGTACAACCGTGCCTAAGAAGTATTCATTTCAACTACTACTTTCCTATCTGATGATTTAAAAATAAACGATTTTTTTAATTTTTCTGACGACTCTTATGAGTCGGCCTGTAACACGATACCGGCTTGACATCTGGGATATACTGTATATGCATTTGTCATATTCTGAAAAATCCGAGGAAAAATCAGAAAAGGGGGTTATTCAAAATCACTGTAGTTCTCAGATTCAATTTCTATTATCGAGTTCTGTAGAAAAAATGAGTACTCCTATTTCCATCGTTCGAAGAAGTTGGACATACGAAATATTCGCATCGCAGGCTTCTTCCTCGGATTTCCCTACCTACGTTTCACCCATAATTTCCGAAATATATTCATGGCAATCGCGGATGTTTTCGTCAAAATGAAATACCGTCTAGGGATAACCGGGGCGAACATCATTTACTCGAGGAAATATTAGATTTTGGAGTGAATTAAAAATTCGCGGGTTGCCCCGTACTCCCCTGTACTGCAATTTCTCAGTAAATATAATTTGAACGAGCGTTTTACTATGTAAATAACTTTGAGGTAAGAGGGTGGAAGCTGGGGGAGTTGCGCGAATTGTCTCATTTGCCGGAATTTGAATTCTTCCGAAACTCCAGCTCGTGATAAGAATTTAATCGTACCGAAACATCAAATGGAAATCAAATTATTTTCACCATTGTTTTAATCACATCGTTTTCAATACTTCATGGATAATCAACCGATTTGAATTTGTTATTTCAATTATCAAATTCGTTCTGATTAATGGGTTCTAATTCAAATTGTGATTGTTTAAATTCCGTTAGACTCTCATCATGGATGAATGGATTGGTATTCATCGAAATATATAGGTTCGATATTGCTCATAATTGCTGAACGAATAGAAGATTATCTATGAGTGCATCACAGCTAATACAAGAATAAAAGAGCTCAATAGTCTAATTTTTATTCATTTCTATAATGAGGGAAGAAACTTAGTATTCTTCACACTTTCAAGTTATTTACACTGTGTCCCATTTTGGTTGAGACTGCAACATTTCTCAGCTATTATATGAAGATAGAGACATGCGGTTATCGCAACCCTGTATCACTTTTCTGTGAAACTCCGAACGCCACAAACAAAAATATTACAACTTCTTTTGTTCCTGAATGACGAAAATGTTCACTTTCAGAGAAGTAACTATTTCTCAGGCCCTGTATAAGATGACATATTTCTACATGAAACTCAGTAGCTCATTCAAAACTAAGTATTTTTTTTTTTAATCAAACACCTTGTAACGTAGTTTCAGAATTTTTTTCAATGGATGGATGAACCATAACCTAATTTTCAAACAAAAATTAGAAAAATCCATTTATTCATGTTCGAATATTTGAAAGAAGGCCATAATTTCACACATGATGAAAGTTGAACTTGCATAAAAATATTTATATTCATATTTCTTGTTCTCAACATGTGTATGTTAAAGAATGATATTTGGAATGTTGAAACTATAATTGAATGAATAGGTGGAAAATTGAAAAAAACAAACACAACAATAGATTTTTTTAATTTTTGAAGGATGTTTAAGATAAGGTTGTGATAAATCAATGTATTACAAAAAATTCGAATTGATAAAACGCAGTTGAATTACAATATCTAAATGTTTTGTTCTAATGACTCTCGGTTTTCCACTTAATTACTGTTGAAAAACATTCGTAATTCAAGAAATCCACATGGCTTCCATAATACTTTTTCCTTCCGTCTTCAATTGTTCATACATTCATTCAATAATCTGTCGTAATAATAACACGATCAGTTCTCATTTTGATATACATTTTGCAGAAATATATTTCATTTGTGAAAAAGATCTTTTTTTAGAGCATAAGATAATTGAACTTTGCAGTGTAAAAATATCACGTTCACGTTAACATCTTCATAATGAAAAAATCCCAACAATTTTCCAAATTGTTACGAATTTTCATATCTGATATCTTGTTATATAGCCTTTCAACCTTCTCTTCAGTACACCATTTCTGATTGTAATTCAGAAATCATCAACTGACATTCACAAAACATCACTTGTATTTCAGATTAGTCAATTATATTTCGGAAAACATCAATTGTTATTCAGATTTGTGAATTGAATTTCAGAAACTATAGAATGAAATTCGATTGAGCAATGCGAAATACATTTGATGTTTTATGAACTTCAATTGACTAATCCGATATTCCGTTGAATCTTTCTGAAATTAAAGTAACTAATCTGAACTTGACGGTTTCTGAATAACACTTCGGAATGGTGTAGAAGCTGCCTCGGACGAAATATTCACATATTATCAAAATTTTTCTAAATTGGTGGCTAACTGACATATATTTCCAATCAACTTTTTCTTGTCTAATTTTCTAACTTAAGAAATGAAAAGCTTACATTCAGGAGTACTGAATACACAATAAATTGAAGTTGTCCTAGAACATTTTGGTTTCAATATTGTGATGAGTTGAAATAATTTTGAAATTTTGAAATCGTAGAGCAAATAAATTTTCCAGGGATTTCATTTCGAATGAATGTGTTCCATTACTTGAATCTGAAAATCTCCAGCCAGAGTCTGGAAGAAAACATTTCAGGGGTTAAATATTCATACTAAAATTACACTATATGGTCCTGACATAATCGAATATAAAATAACAAAAGAAAATAAAATTTTCACCTTTGAATGCGGATAAAAGTCAGAGCACTTCTTGCCTCGCATACTACCGATCACAAAAATACGAAGTTATTCGTTGGCTACAAGGTTTTCCCCTCAAGAAATAATACCATTCATAGCCCTGTTGGATAGTCGCCAAATGTCTCAGATCTCTGGATAATGGGGCTTCATGAATATAATAATATGAGACGTCCCATAAGAATTGGGGAAATATCGAGAACACAGAAAAACCCGATTGCCCCAGATTTCTTACGATGTACTTATCAGTTGACGTTGGAATTTTATTGACATCCACCGTGGAAGGGAAACGTTAAGTTGAGATACTGTAACATTTAAGGCTTTCTTTCTCACGAAATTATACGCATAATAACGCCGAGGAATTGCGGAAGACATTCTGAAATTCAGAAAATTATCGTTCGAGAAATTCTGAAAATCTTGTATCAAACCCTAGACACTGGTGATCGGATTCCCAAAACCTGATTTTCTTTTCATTATTCACCTCTTTGAACTCCTTGCCTTCGGCACCAAATCCGCACCATGTTAATTCTAAAGACAGGGTATTTCATCGAGATTAGGGTGAACTTTCATTTCTGATACCGGTTAACTTTCGGATATCATAAAGTAGAGCTAGGAATTTAATAAAAGTTTAATTAGAATTTTGCTCATAATTGTGAAATTAGCTCGGATAGCACTTTGTTTCTGTTACCCAGTTCGTAGGCAGAATAAATTAGATCGGAAAGTAATGCAGAAATGGGAAGCCAGAGATCGAAGTTTCCAATGCGATATGAAAATTATGAATAAAATTTCGATTCGGTAAGTTTCCAGTCTTCCTTTCCTTATCGAGGTTCCTGAGCCGGCATTTCAGTTAATTTTTTCTTAACTCATTAATGTAGATAACTGCATAATTTCGTGGGTAAAATTTAATATTCACGGATTCCAGCTCTCTTGCTGTTGGGTTTGCCAATTGAAGTTTCATTTTCAATGAGAATAAGAAGCACCACAAACAAACTAAAACCACAGGGATGTTCAACTTTGGTTTTACACGCAGAAATGAACAGGTGATCTCATTAAAAAGGTTTAGAATTCCTTTCACACATTTTATGAACCACCACTCAGACCGTAGTAAAAAATTTCGTGGTCAATAACTTTGTTTACCGACCAATTTTTTAATCGTTTTCAAATCGCCGCCAATGTTCTTGATCTTCGAAGGGACCTCAAACACCCTCTATACACAGTAGTAGCAACTACAATGCAAGAGTTTGGAGTGAAATAGTCTCTTTATGAATAAAAAGTCATGGTTTCAGGTAAAAAGGCAATACATACCATGCAATTAATTTTATAATAATTAAAAAACTGGTTTTTATGTGGGGAAAAATTTATGTACCTACCATGCAATTAATTCTATAATTAAAAAACTAGTTTCTATTCGAGGAAAAATTTATGTACCTACTTTTCGACCTCACCAACTCCAACTATCCAAAGTCAACAACACGGAAATCCTCATTTAACTTGATTAATTCCGGCACATTTAAATTTTTTTTTGTAGATTTGTATAATTTATGAAATATTCATTTCGTTTAAACAAAAAACTGAGTGTCAATTAAAGCCCTCCTACTTTAATTATTATCATATAGTATTCATACATCTTATATTTATTATAAACAAATTAGGTTAGGAGAATTCGGGGCAAAACGGGGTACCGCCATTTCACGTGCACTTTATTCGAAGAATTTTCGATATTTATGGAAACCGAAACAAACGCAAATTCAATACATAATTCAATCACATAATTTGAAGGATTAGTATTATGTGTAATATTGCTCAAATGCGGTTGACCGCGGTTTAAAACAATTTATTAAGAAAAAAAGATCGAGTGAAGCAGATTAACAAAAAGTTTGGGTCTCGCAGCGAATTGTAGTCGAGAGGTTGATTCATTTTGGAATCTATCGGGTGAGAATATCACCTTCCGAAAAAGGATAAGCTCAAAAATACACAGAATGATGATAATTTCTGAGGATGGATTCATCCCGCAGCTCTACATTAGCATTGTTCAGGACGAAGTCTCAAATGCATAGTTTTCTATCCATGGATATCTCTCCGAACTGCTTTAGCCCGGTCGTCCACTGGAAGCGTATGCAAACGGCTTCGCGCTCACATGAAACAAACGTTTGTAGCTGCTACAACACAGGTGGCAATGAGCTGCAGGGTTCGTCTACTGTCAGCGGTGATAAAACTGATTGTCCGATACAAAGACCATAGTTTGTCTTCGAAAACAACCTTTTTCGAATTTTTTCTGCATTGAGTGCAATATGCTATAGATCCGAGAAACTTGTACATTCTTAAGTCTAGGTATTTAGTCAAAAGACTCCGGAAACACAGAAATCCTGATAATATTGAATGTACCCAATTTTCATAGGCAGAAAATCGTTGGGAGAACTCTCAAGCTTTGTAACGTTTCAGAGTTTATGTCAGACTCCCTCTTCAGACAATTTCTCAACGTGAGCTTTACCGAATCTTGAGAATTTTTTCATTTCTAAATTGACATTTGTCAATTCATGGTGCGATAGATTGATATTAATTACTTTGATGGAGACATTGGTACTTCATTTCCAAATACCCTGATATCAGTTCCATTTTCATTCAATCATTCCAAATACGATCCACACCCACCGAACAATTGACCAGATGTCAGTTTCACCCAACGATATTCAGGCCGACAGTCCGAAACTTGATTTTTCTCTTGAACTATCAGGTTCCATCATTAGTTTCTTCTTGTAATTCTAATTCATCATGTGATCGCCTGTATTGCAAGTCACATGATCTCGATCTACCAATATTTCTTTTTCATGTTATGCAAATTTTCAATTTCGAATTGTCTTCATGTTTCTCCTGTAGATGTTTTTCCAAAAAAACAGGAAATATTGTAAATACAGGTTTTTTTATCTACGTTTCTTATTCAAAGGTTTAGTTTTTGCAAGTACTGATCCTGAATCGTGTCGTCTTTTTTCAACGGTTCTTATATTAAATTCAGAACCGATTCTTTGAATTTTTCTGAAAGTCCATGGACATGACGAATCAAATTCAATGAAGTTGTTAATTCTTGATTGTTGATTCCTTATCATCATCATAATCTCTAAATTTGAATTGGATTTTCCAATGAAATTCGTTGGATATTGACTTTCTTCAAGAATATTTTTAGTGAAAAAATTATTATTTCTCATTTCATTTGTAGATGAGATTAAATGAGCTCCACCGTTAAATATTTTATGATTGGTTAGAATATGAATTGAGATATCGATTGTTGTGTGTCTTTCTTCTGAACACACACGAAAACATAACGACATAACGTCACAAAGTCTTTAGGCATTGCACCACAGACTTTTCATAACACAAAATTAGATTTCAAGATTTCTTTGAATTTCATACATTTTTTCAGAAAAAAGACACAATCCAATCGACACTAAGAATTGGTATGAAGCCAAATTTGTACCGGAAGTAGACACTTTCATGTACCTACGCCAGGCTCGCCGAATTGAAGAGTCCTGGCCAATATTGAGTAAGCTGTCTGTACATGTTGCAAGGAATATCTTCAAGTAATATTGGGAAATTATCCACGTGTTCCGTCGAAGTTTTTCCCAAAATAGGCCCAATCAATGATAAGAACTTCAAAGCTTCACCCGAACCCAAGCTTTACCAGACTAAATTCGCCCCACAGACTAATTTGCATGGCAGATTCAATAACATACCCCGAGCTCTTTCTCTCTCTCTCTCTCCCTCCCCACGTGCGCGTTCACCCCTTATGCCTACAGCGTGAATTCTTCATATCCTTCACTCTCACTTATTCAGCCAAATCCTAATTATACTCGAGGGTGAATGATCTAATACGCTTTTCCATTGGAGGGGAATAATGCTTTTCGCCTAAGTCTGTGTCTATTCGATTATTTGCACCGTCAAAACGCTTTAATTGAATTCATGAGAAACTAACTGCGGTTATCGATAATACACACCAATCTTCGCTAAATTACAAGGCGATATCGATATCCTCAAATTTATCCTTCTTCTGTGAAGCCCATTACTCTCTCAAACAACAGAAAGTCGAATGCTCGGTCCTATGTCCAAGATTACAAAACACTTTGACCTAAAAGAAGGTCAGTGTGAAGTACAGCACCCAACAAAACTGTAAGAGAGTATCCATGGCTACAGTCTATAGAATGTTCGATTGAATGAAGGATTCAAATTGTAATGGACCATTCAATTTTTTAAGGACGTTGCTGAAATTCAAGGAAAGTGAGGAAGATGTATGTGCGAACTGTGAATAAAGAATTTCTCCTTTGTTGAGGCTGCTAGATGTTATTATCGCATTGAGTTACTCGAAAGCCCTTATTAGTGGACTTGAAGTAAAAAGTTTTTATTGAGATTTGGGCTCTGAAAAATATGAGATACTAACGAGAACCGTAACTGGTTCATCTTTTCTCTCAGTGTCAAAACTGGATTAATCTTTTAGACCACCTGATGAATGTTTTGTCTTTTTCAGCTACTTCATTTTTGGTAGCACTGATTTTGACAGTTCCCGCTAGAGTTGGATAGTACACGTTTTAAAATTGAGTTTGTAAGAGGAGCCCCTCTTTGTTACTCAAGCGGTACAGTGTACCACTTAGAATGAGGCGAGGCATTCTGGGCGTTCAAGACGTGATAGGCAATCGAGACAAAATTTGTTCTACTACATACTATGTCGCTCGCAACTGGACCGATGCAAAAGGGGGATAACAGCCTTACGTTAGACGTTTGAGTTGAAGCTCCCATTGTAGTATAAACTCCCTGTATATTCGGTCGGTTAGAGCGGTCAAATACAAATATGTATTTTTATTACTTTAGGTGAGGCGTAAGTTCTCTAAATTCAAGTTGAGTTACATGATGCTCGAGATCTTCGACTACCTGGGTTGTTCTCGCGTCTTTCAGTTCTCCTCGATCGCCTTTCGATATGTAGTTGCTTAGTGGGACATTCGAAATGAGGGTATACAATTTGTCAGAGTGAGCTTCTCTTACATTTCTGAGTCGTTTCCGGGACACATGTAAGCCCTCTTACAAGAGTAACCATTCAAACATTCTCAAACATCTGGTATATAATTTAAATAGGTACGAATCGTCTCACAAATGAACAACGCTTACAAATTCACATTTTTCAACATTGAAGAACCAACACGCTTACGTACAGTGCAAACTGAAGAAAATATCACAGATGTATCTGTCAGTGTTAGTGATGACCATCAATTATTAATTGGGCCTCTGGTTCTAAACCACTTGAAAAGGTTTGCAAAAGTATTCAGGAGTGGAACCTTTCGAAATAATGAACCATGAAAGTGTACTGTGAATGAACCATTTGATGGGTAGTCGCGGTTGAATTGTATTTTTTATGAGAAAGAATTTTCTATCGTTAAAAACAGACAAAAACTTTAACTCATTAATCTTAGGTTATCTCAACTTCCCAATAATGGATTCGATGAGGATGAGAATCTTGACATTCATCCAGGATAGTTCAGAAATGTCACCGAGGTTCCCATTCCTGTCAATTTTTTATGTCTTGGGGAGGAATTCAACTTAAGTACCATACAACAAACAAAAACCATCCATATTGCAACAACTTTTAATTGCCTTAAACTTTACTTTTTGCCCAAAGTTATCAAGATTGACTTCCTTTCTATATGAGGTATCACTCACCCCATTTGCCCTATTCAAAAATTGGGGGTGGTAGCAAGGGTTGAAGCGCTATGCGTCCATAACCTACATCTTAAGTTGTCCCCCTCGAAACACAAATCGACCTGTCGAGCATTTCTGTCGAAAAAATTTATTTCGTCTGTAATATCGTCTGTTTTGTTTTCAAATGGCCACCCTGTATTTCGAGAACTAATACATATAATGAAAAAAACAATTACTGTGCTGAAATCAGTATAAAAATACCTTTCAAATGAGGTATCACTCACCCCATCTTCCCTATTCAAAAATTGGGGGTGAGGGTTGTAGTAGCAAGGGTTGGAGCGCTATACGTCCGTAACCTACATCTTAAGTTGTCTCCCCCGAAACAGAAACCGACCTATCCGAGCATTTCTATCGAAAAAATTTATTTCGTCTGTAATGTCGTCTGTTTCGTTTTCAAATGGCCACCCTGTACCTATATTGTTTCGTTTTTTCCTTCATGATATCATATGATTAACGCTGAATATAAACCGTCCAATTCATTTCCATTCCACATATTTTAGTTCACAAGTTTCAATCCGCGTGATGTCTGTTGTTCTTTCATCCTCAGTTTTATTTTGTTGAGAAAACAATAGAGACTACCTGGTAATTTGAGTAGCTCGATAAAAGAAATATAGAAAAATTGTTTTTAGAAGAAGTTGAAGAGAACTGAAGAGAAGAAGTTGTAGGAACTGTCGCGGAATGTGTACGTTTTTAAAAGTGCTCCTATGAAAATCGTCTCAAAATCAACGATCAATAAAAAAAGGAAGTGTGAAAAGGGGGTCATACTGATCAGTGATAGATCAGAACTATTATTTGTGGGGATTGATAAGTTTGAAAAAACATCAAGAAACTGAAACTAAAGAAAACAAAATCTCAGCCATTTCATTCTTGTTTCCGAGATAAGGAACTCATCTAAATCCTTATCGCACCCTGCAGGTGTTGACTCGATAAACACCAGTAAAGAGTTCCACACATTTGCTGATTCTTCGTGGTGAGATGCCTGACGAGACAGGGGAAGTTATTTCAACTAGGCATTTATTAGATGAAATAATTGAAAACAGAAAAGAATTGAAGAATAGTATCACGGCATCCGAGACAAGACTGATTTTGGAAATACAAAACCTGAAAAAAAGATTGAACGATTTGGAAAAACAAAATCTATATCTTAGTGAACAATTGGAACTTAGTAAACGCAGCCAGAACAAAAACAACATCATTTTATTCGGGCTGAAGAAGAAGAATGACGAAATAACTGCATCACTCGTCTGCGAAGAACTAACACGCCTCTTAGATATTAGAGTGGAGGAATCTGACATAAATGATTTTTTTCCTCTGGGAAGAACTGAAAATTGTCCCATAAAAGTTGAGCTAATATCTTATCTAAAGAAAAGACTAATTTTCAAGAATACCAAGAAGCTGAAAGGAACGGGTGTATCCATAGCAAACGACCTCACTTTGCAGCAACGTGAAGAAATAAAATTTCTGAATAAATTCCTCAAAAACGCTAGACAGCAAGGAAGAGAAGCATACATCAGAGGCAACAAGTTGGTTATAGAAAAAAACGTATATACGGTGGAAGATCTACAAAGCAATGAAAATGAGATTAAATCAAATAGCGCACCACATACACCTTTGAGAGACAAAGAGCATAGTTCCTGTGAAGAGGAGATAAGTGATTACATAGAAGAAGAGGCAACCGATTCATCTAGCAAGATACCCAGAATATCGGAGACCACATCCAAAACAACAACACCTCAACCAACTACCAGTGGGAAGAGCGTTCCATCGAAGAACAAAACAACAAAGGGTGCTGGAGCTAAAGTCATGAAACTACGAGCTAGGGCATTGCCCAAAGACTAAACTACGAGCGGCTTATCGTTGTGTTCTTGCAGCATATTGTAAGTGTCGAAATGTGGAATTGTTGATGTGTATGTGTGATGATATTGTGGGTACTGTATTAGAGAAAACATTATGGATAAGTTCATCAGAGATTACCAGAACGAAGAGTATGTACAATACAAAGACTATTGAAAATATTCATGATTTAAATAAAAATATTATAGGGCATAATTTCAGATTGTTTCAAATGAATATACGAAGCATACGGAAAAATTTCGATGAGCTGATCATACTATTGGAAACGACCAAGCAATGTTATGAGGCTATAATTTTAACGGAAACTTTTCATGTTGCGAACCCCGACCTATACAATATACCGGGATATAATATAATCTATAACAACGGAGGTTTCAACAAAAATGACGGTGTGGTAATATACATTAAAGAAAACATCAATTATGAATATAAAACACTGAAAATCGATGACATGAATTTATTAGACGTTAATATAATAACAGTAAATGGAGAAAACTTGAAGTTGTCCGCCATATATCGGTCGCCGGGAACACCCCTTGCCTCATTCAACATAGAAATGTCGACATACCTACAAAATATTGATTTGAATGTGAAGCATATCATTGCGGGCGATATGAATGTGAATTTACTCAGTGATGACAATTATGTAGAGGAATATAAAAACATTTTATCCTCATATGGTTTCATCTCAATGATAAATATTGCAACACGTCCGGGCAGCGAGACGTGTCTCGATCATTTTTTTGTTAGGGGTTTTGTCCCCGGAAATGACGAAGCTGATGCTAGTGTCCTGCAGTATCTTGTAACAGATCATTACCCTGTTATCTTGAGTTTAGCTATAAGAATAAAATATAAAAATAATAACTCCAAAAAAGAAAAGAATTACATTAATTATTGTATGCTCAAAGAAAAACTAAAAACTGAATCATGGCTAAGGGTATATAAACATAATGAGGTGAACGAAATCGCTGATAGCTTTGTCGGTCTTTTAACTGAATATATTAACGCATGTACAACTACGATCGCTATAAAAAAAAATGAAAGAATAAGGAGAAGATGGATCACCCCTGCGATATGTAAATTGATCAACCACAAAAATGAATTATATCGTAAGTTGAAGAAAGAACAACAAAATTTAAACTTGAAAACTGAATATTCGAGATGCAAAAATGAGGTCCAGAAAAAAATTAGGGAAGCTAAATTCAACTTCTTTCAAAATCGCATTCAAAAGAGTTCAGGGTCAAAGGCGTTATGGGAATGTGTGAACGACATCTGTAATGGACATAAAACCGAAACTGAAATAAATTTCTTGCAAACAGCTGATAAAGGAAAAACTTATGATGATTACGAAATCGCACAATCTTTCAATGAATATTACAGTCAGTTGGGCGAAAAATATGCTGGTAAAATAAAAAGTCCTGATAACTTCACTGAAAATATTACGAAAGTTGATAACTCGTTTTATTTAACTCCGGTAGAACCGCCAGAAATCATCCGGATTATAGGGGAATTAAAAACTAAAAAATCAACTGGTCCTGATGGAATAAGAGCCGAGACGCTGAAAGAAATAAAAGAGGAAATAGCTGATCCCTTAACTTATCTGGTGAACACTTGTTTTCAGAGGGGTTGTTTTCCTGATATTTTGAAGTTGGGAATTGTGAGACCAATACATAAAAGCGGGGATAAAGCGCAAATGACTAATTATAGACCAATTACTCCGGTTTCAAATGTCGGGAAAATTATTGAAAAATTACTGAAAGTGCGGATGATGAACTTTCTGGAAAAGAATAAAATATTATCAAAGAATCAATTTGGATTTCGACAGGGACTTTCAACAGAAGATGCAATTAAAGCCTTAACAGCAAAACTTTATGAAAATATGGATAAAAATACGCCAACTCTCGCTGTATTCATTGATCTTGAGAAAGCTTTCGACACTGTGAGTCATAAAAAATTATTAGAAAAAATATATATGTATGGATTCCGTGGATCAATGTTTGACCTTATCGAGAGCTATCTCACAAACAGATATCAAGTTGTGATGGTGAATAATAAAATAAGTGAAAAAAAAAAGAGTAGTTACGGAATTCCCCAGGGTACAGTTCTTGGACCGCTTCTTTTCCTAATTTATATAAATAGCCTGTTGGAGATGCATAGTGAGGGGCAACTCATGGGTTTTGCAGACGATACCGCAGTTTTGTACGAGAATGAGTCATGGTCGGATTTGGAGAATATGGTACGGAGGGATTTTGGTAAAATAAATGAGTGGCTACAGCTGAATAAACTTACCTTAAACCAAAACAAAACAAAATACTTACCATTCACGTCGAGTAAAGGTGGAACTGGGGATCTTGGAGATATACATATCAACGAAGAGTTGATTATTCACAGAGCAGAAACTGTGAAGTATTTAGGAATAATAATCGACCGACACTTGAAATGGGATCAGCACATGATTTACCTAACTAGGAAACTACGAGGTATATTGTACAAATTTAAATATATGAGAACTAACATAACTAGTACTATACACCTCAATATTCTGTACAGTGCTCTCGTACAATCCCAACTATCATATGGTGTAATTGGTTGGGGTGGGGTACTGGACACTCACAAAAGAAGACTGGATGTAGTTCAGAAGTATTTTCTCAAAATTATACATAATAAAAAAGTAACCTTCCCTAGTAAGCAGCTCTACGAACTGGCGAAAGTACCTGATATAAGACAGATATTTGCTCTGAAGATTGCCATGAACATCTTTGAAGGAAAAATTCATTTAAAAAAAAAAGACCACCAATATAGTACCCGAATTGCTAAAAAAAACTTCGAGCGACCAAGATCTATAAAAAGAATTGGACAAAGAGGCTGGGCCTACATAGCTCCAAGACTGTTTCTCTTACTGCCCGAAGGACTAGTAAACCTACAAAGTAAACGAATTTTCAAAAAAGAATTGAAAAAATGGATTCTGAATTTTGACAAAGCCAAAATACATAAAGTAATAAACCAAAGTTATTAAAATTCCCGATTTTGACAAGTTAAACAAATGGATTAGGACAAATGGACACTTACCCGGACTCGACGGAAAAAACAATGGATTTGGACGATTTTAGTGTGATTTCCACGTGGTGGACTTTGTATTATCTCTGTGTTTTTGGGAGTACATTAATAGAAAATAAATTATTTTTGCGGCGGATTACAAGAAGAATAGTTATGTTTTAATACTGTGCACAGTTAATCTCAATATTTAGTGTATTAACTCTACAGTACTTATCATAGAGTTTGTTTAATGTAGATTCTCCTTGAATAAACTCTTATTCTATTCTATTCTATTCTATATCCGAATTTGAACTGAATAATTTTGCAACTGTTCTTTGTACATTAATGAAACTTCTACAGAAGTGGACATACATCATGGTATCATACTTTGAAAAACTCAGGGTGGTCCCAAAGTCACTCACAAAGTTACATTCAGTTACTTATACAGCTTCATGGAACAGCCTGTATAACGAAACTTAACGTGGTGGGCGATGTTTGGATATCTGTGATATCTTGTTATTCAGACCTCAAAGCATCATGATGAAATTCTGAAAATTAGAAGAATTATTATCAAAATTTAAAGTTCAATTTTCCGTCGCTGCAATTTTGAAACGCCCTATAGAACAAACCGGATGTAAGACCTTCGTGAAAATCTGATATATTGTTCTTAAGGTTGATATAAATATAATATGTAAAAATGGGGAAAATTCACTGGACCCGCTTTTCCTAAATAAGTTTGCGGGGTCCTTTCTAATGACACTGCCTGAACAATTCAAGCATTTTCGATCAGTGGGAGTCAGTACCAGTGGAAAGCCAAACGTTGGAAGAATTAACTTCATGATCATTACTGGAAGAAGAAAGATGTAAATCTGCAGGGTCTACAAAAGCACTAGTGAATAAAACCTATCAGAAGAATTTAAGTAAAGTGCTTTATATGCTCCAAAACTGGTCACATAGCAAAAAGCTGCTTTTTTCGAAATAAAACAAACAAAACCCAGATCATAAAGGGGTAAATATTTTTTGTAATTACTGTCGTAAACAGGACATTCGAAGCAGACTTGCTGGATTAAGAAATACAAGAAAAAGGAGAATCTACCAGCAAAAACTCATCAGGACGAGAAAATGAATCCAATGCATTCATGGTCCAATTGATTGGTTTACAATCAAATGATTGGTTTCTTGACTCACCGAACACATGTCATGGAACAAGGAATTATTTGAAGAAATCTAACAGACTGAAATCCCTAAAATGGTGCAGGTTGGAAATGGATAAAAACTCAAGATGAGAGGATTTGGATAGATAAAATTGTGGTCCTTCAATGGTAAAAAGCTCATTGAAACTTGTCTGTCTAATGTTATGTATGTGTCAGATCTCAAATTTATTTTCTGCGGGATGTGCTCTCGATAAAGGATACTTCATGAGTTCTGATAAGTGAACATGTAAGTTTTCTGATAAATATGGAAATCTCAGAGCACAAGCAATAAGACAGAATAAAATTGTACAAAATGCTATTTACTAGAAAAAATTCCGAAGATTTTCAAGCTAGTATGTATTCTGAAATGAAACGAATTGAAAATATTCAAATTTCTGATTGCATGACAATAAAGAATGTAGAGAACTTAGAAACCTGGCGTTGTGAATTAGCACATCAAAATATGTCAAAGAAATCCTTAAGAAAATGAATATAGATTCTATACAAAATGAATTTATTTGGGAACACTGTTTATCAGGTGAGCAACATAGATTAAAATTCACAAATAGTGAGTCACGAGCAACAGCACCATTGGAACTGAATAACATTCAGCTGTGTGTGGTCCAATGGAAACACAATCGATAGGTGGAGCTCGATATTTCATTTTATTCAAAGATGACTACTCCTCATATAGAAAAGTTTATTTCTTTCAAAATAAATCTGAATTACCAAAAATAATTGAGAAATTCATATCTATGCCTGAAAGGCAAACAATGGCTAAAATGAAAACGTTGAAAACTGACAATGGGTTAGAGTTCATAAATAAGAAGGTCACAGAAATTTTTCAATGCAGAGGTATTTGCCACCAACGTTCAGTGGTATATAGGTACTCCTCAACAAAATGGTAGGGCTGAAAGGGAAAATCGAACTTTAGTAGAAGCCGCCAGAACTATGATAAGTAGTAATAAAAATTTGGGAAAAATATTTTGGACAGAAACCATAAATGCTGCATCTTACATATTAAACGAACAAGTCCTAGCCCTAGGAAAGTAAAAAGTCCATATGAACTGTGGCATTAAAAAATATAAAATAGAAAATTTTTATATCTTTGGGAGTAGAGTCTCTGTACTTATACCAAAAGAAAAAACGACTAAAGTGGAATGCAAAGAATAAACAAGGATTCTTCATTGGATCCCAGACGGCACAGAAATATTCCATGCATATTCAATGAATATACCGCTGGCATATTGAGATATTCCAAACATATTCCAAATCTCCCAGGGCATAAGCCTGGCAGATAGCAGGAATATCCAAGGTCACCATGAAACATCTGCCAGGAATATCCCATGATCTTCAAAAATATATCCATGGCATATGCCATACAGATTCATCTGTGAATATCTCCCTTACATATATGCTGGCAATATCTTTTTATCTCCTGATTTGTCCATGCCATATGCTGGTAATATCTTTGTATATATTTAAATATATGTAAATTTTTGTAGCGGTACTAAATAATAATGCATTGATTAGATTGTTTCAAAAAAATTTATTACAGTTTTAAGAATATTTTGTACAATAACAATAATTAACAAAATTATCACATTAAATTATAAAAATGAACATAAAGTAAAAATATAAATATAAATCAACTAGGTATTTTACAAAAAAAAAATCCAAGGCATATGAACTAAGAATAAGTAAAAAATTAACATTTGATGAATTAAACTAAAAAATAGGGAAAACACAATGAGGTAATATTTTAAATGATATAAATATTGAACTGTGAACTTCAATTATTTGGTTTGTGAACTAGAGGCGATTTCGATTGACTGGTTCTTGGTTGGTTCATAGATTGGTCCGTCAGTTTTGGACCAACCGCATTCGAATGACATTCTGGTGACGTCTCAAATCAGATGTTTCTCCAAAATTTGAACAGAATTCGAAAGCGCAGTTCGTTTGACGTTGTCATTTATGAACCGAGCGGTCAACCGTTAACCAACCAAAACAGCCATTCGAAATCGACTCATCAGATTGAGGGTCGGTTTCACAAATCGAATTACTTGTTTTGAAATTTCTACGAATCGTGGTGGCTCTAGTTAATTAAACGGTACTAACAGAGTTTTGTGAAACCGACCTTATATTTATATATCAGCACCTCAGAGGTAAAGTGTGTTAAGTCACATTTTTTCAGACACGACCTATCTAGAATATTGGATTCACATTAGTAAATTCTAGCTAGTGGAACACATTTTTGACTCCCTAGGTTTATTAAGACGCCAAGTAATGGCAGTACACATTCTTTGAAACAATTATCGAACTGAAAAATCTCTCATTTGCCTAATTTTGATATTGTGACTTGACACACTTTACCTTTGGGGTGCTGATATAGATATCCGTGTTTATAACATCCCAGGCCTTCCAATTCCCAGTCTCCAGCCCCTTCTATCAACACCATTCTCCCGGTCTCTCAGACATCGTCTTCTGTATGCCGCTCATCCAGGTAGCTTTTGGTCTTCCTCGCCTTTTTCCTTCTCTATTTCACAGCAAGTTGGGAATTCTTTGATTTTGGCCCTGAAAAAAACCAGTGATTCTAAGATTTTCAAGATAAGAGGCTGTCTACTGCTATAGTAATAGTGGAATCTGTTCTGATTATTTAATATTTATAAACTTACTTTGAATTTTAGTAGGCAGTGTTGGCAATTTATATCGAGGCAACCTTCCTTCTCGAAGACGATCCCTCTTTTTGATTTTTAGGGCCTAAATCCGTATTGATGCCACTAATATTTTCGACCTGTACAGCCTTTTTGCTTGCAGGAACAAAATTACGATATACAGCTTGGGTGAGACTTACTACACCTGAGAAGCTCCTCCACTCATGCTCTTGTAGTTTTTACGTTTGGATTGAAAGCAAAATTTTGGTTAAGCTATCTGCACAACGTGGAGCCATTTTTCAGTAACAAATTTAGTATTTTCATTCTGTTTAAGAACCTCTGAAAATATTAATAAAACATAAAATGGGTTTTATGATCACTGAAATTATTAATATTATACCTTTGAGAACATTGCACAATTTTATTAGGATGAAAAGTTAGTTTTTGCCTTTTTCCCAACCCAACTAAAATATAGGAAATATCCTTTCTATCACTTCCTCACTGTAAAGTCCTCAATTCTTTGACCTGAAAAAACGTAAATCCACATAACCAAAGATAAAGCACTGACAAGTGATTGGCATATTACGAAAACCTTTTTCAAGCATTCCAAATATATAAGAGTACCTACCAACGCTGATTTGATATTCACGCTCCTACAGTCATGCTCTTGTCTGCCTGTCTTATCTTTTATCATGTGCTCGGCTGCATCACAAACTATTTATCACATAATACTCAAACAATAACATATTTTCAACTCCACACACAATTTAATAATTTTTTCAATAAGACTCTTTCAACTCATGGAGCTCCATAAGTCATGTCACCACCGTGACGTGACGACCATTTTGGAAGTTTGGAACGCCAAACTGAAACTGCTAATCACAGAACACAAATAACCTCAATCCAAGACCACAAAACAAAAATATGAATATTTTGACTGAAAACGTCGTGACGTAATGTTTACATCCATAAGAAAAAGTCAAATCTCAGTAAAATCGAAATTTGATATTCTTATCAGTAAATTCAGGGAACGAAATTGCAGGAGTTAAGAATGGGAGAGGCCAGAAAATAGTTAATTTTTTATTTGTAAAGGAGTATTTTTATTCCTGTAAAGAAATAATGTCATTGGTATTTCTGTCAGATATTTTGATAAAATTCAAGGAAATATCTAGAAAGGGCGAAAATATGGTTCGAAGTGGCCACATAACTTCCTCAACCTACAATGGCTCTGAAATGTTTGAAATGCAATGTATTTGGTTCAATGAAAAGCAAGAAGTATTAAGTTGAACTAGAAAGATTATTAGTTCCAGACATCTCTGTCACCACATGGCAGCTTCATGGAAACAAAAATATGAGCAAAAGTGATTCGATCCTCCAGTGGAATAAGCTACTCTCACCTCTGCTGACTAATATTTGATTATCATATATGATTTTTGACAACTTGTCTACGACCTTTTCACATATCTGCTCGAATATCATATATTGTTTTTCCATTTATTGAAAATATATATTTGATCTCTTTCCTATAAGATCAAAATCATAATGGACCTCTTTTTCTGTTTCATCGAACATTTCAATTATTTAAAAAGTCACTCGACTCTCAGTCGATATACGATATAGTATAGCATGTCCATTTTTCACAAATAAAAACGTTTAATTTGTTGCCTGCTCTTTCATTTCATTGTATCAATCATATAAATAAATTACAAATCATTGATTCCATTGTTTACTCAGTTTAATGAATAAGATCAAATTATTAAGCGAATGAAAGTGTTATTTTTTAACTTGAATCCAACTATAATTAACTTGATGATAACTGCGATTCCTCGAAAATATAATCTATATGGAAAGTTTGTAGTTCTTTAACAGTTTACTGGAAAATAACAAACTCATCAATTATTGATGAGTTCGGAACAAAAGCAAAATCGAGGTAGTGGTAGTACCTACACTTTAAAAAATTATCGTTCAAAAAGGGTTTTGTAACGTTTGTAATATTCCATGAAGATTCATGTATATATACCAATAAATACTATTGCATAATATTCTAAACGCATATCATATAGATATTCCCATTGCATATACCAGACATATCTGGGATGGCATATATTTGGAATATTCCTTTGAGAGCAGATATATTTGATATATATCTGGCATATGCCTCGCATATTGCAATATCTTTTGGCTTAATGGCAGATTGGAGGAATATTCCGGGAATATAGGGTGCCGTCTGGGATATGGATGATGATCCCAAAATCTGTTGAGGTTGGCAGAATTTTTTCAGCAATGACATTTCTATATGCAATGGAATGATCAACATAGCCCTCGGCTACCGTCGTAGACTTCCATCCACCATGTATTTTGATATGCGTAATATTTGCTCCTGTTTCTGCTAGCAATGAAGCGGAGGATCTTCGAAAACAGTGTCCTGTATATTGTTCTGGTTCTGGCAGTTTGCGGAATTCGGCAAAAATAGATAGAATTTTCCCAAATGTATTAATACCAACTGGATTGGCACTGCATTTATTATTCATGTATTTCAGGAAAAAACTACGATGTTTGATGACAGAAGGGCGCAGTGCGAAGTACTCATGAAAATAGTCTACATACTTTCCAATAATACTGAGAGAACGACTGACTTTCGTTTTTGTGTTTGGAAGTTGTATAACCAATGATTTATTTGTTATTTCGATGCCTTTCACTGATAAATTACACAATTCTTCAAGCCGACAGGCTCCAAATAATCCGTAAATAGTTGCAACCTTAACCCTCAAGTATTTATCATCTGGTGCCTCCTTTATAAACTTTTCAACTTGTTCACGAGTAAGAATTTTCAATTTTTTGGGACGATATCCTTTACTTTTCCGTTTTAAATATGCTATTACCTTCAAATATTTACTAACATCCACACCATTTTAAACAAGGGCGCGCGACTTTATCATTGAAAATTTACTCCACAAAGTTGATGAACTCCATATTTTTGATTTTTCTTCTAAATGAGCCAAGAAAACAGTTTCACCGAAGTTCTATTCTACCTCTTTTCAATTTACAGCAGGCCAGGAAATTGTTATATGCAATATCCTACTGCTGAACAGATTTTTCAGGTAGGAGTTCCAGATTTGCTCTACTTCTAGACTCTTCAATATCCATAGGAACAACCAAATCGTCACTTTTATTAATGATTGGACTCTCGACAAACATATTAAGCAGTTAAAAACCCAAGACGAAAACTGAACAGGAACGAAATTCAAATAACAGCGTCTATTCTCATTTGTTAGTAATCATAACGTTGGCAACGTTTGCCATTCGCAACAACCTTCTGATTATTAAAATATTTAAATACATTTTGAAGTTTATTGTCATTGCAAATTCGCCCATTTCATTTTCAAAATAAGGTAGCTGTACAAAAAATATTGTATGGTGAAATTGTTCAATTCGCTCGGCTCATTTCAAAAACTTTTTCACTCACAAAATGAAACTCCACTTTTAACACTCATATCATTAATAATTATTTTTCTGTGATGAGAAAAAAATTAGACATTTTATTTTTGTTGATAGGTCATGAAATATTACTTTGTGAAATAACTTTTTTCCCCACTTTTTGCCCGGATATAAAGGTTTCCTTAGCAACGCAGTTCTAATTGTCAAAAGCATGCCAGTTGAGAAATTGAATTTTACGGTGACAATATTATGGTTCAATATGTTGTTATATTGAATCGTCGTTTTTTTCCGTCAAAGAAAAAAGTTGTATATTGTACACGATTTGAGCTCTCGCTGTTATGCAAAACAACTTCGAGCTAAAATCTAATGTTATCAATAATTCTTATACAAATCACAGCATCCGGTGGTCTTTCTGTGTTGTTACTATACAAGGTATCTACTTCCAAAACGGCAAAACTTATAGAGGAGATTACTCGAGTGATTTACAACAACGAATGTCATACAACAATGGCCAAATTCTCGACGGTTATTCTTCAATTTAACATTTCTTGTTTTCACGAAATTTTTCTATGAAATCAATAATACTTCAGTTATCCTTGTAGCTTCATCAAATCTAATTACATATCTGGAAATGGTATTAAATTTTCTACAAGAAATGAATTTCAGTGTTCCGAAAAATTTTTATTGCTGGCTTGGTGAGGGGATGACTATCACGATACTGAAGTGAACAAAATCAGCCAGATTTTTCCAATGGTTTTTTCGCTGAAAAATTGAAAATAATTTTCAGCATGAACTACTTCATTCGGTGTGCTTTCGATTGACATATAAACTTTGTTGAAAACTGCTTTTCTTCTACCATAATATTACGGCTATCAAGATAACAACGAAAAATTTGAAAATTTCCAAACCTCTATTTTGAAGCTCATTATGATTGAATATCAAAATAAATATCGTATTTGAAATTATGAGAAAAAATGATGAAGCAGCAAGTAAAATTGTATAGGAAATGTGAGTTGTAGCACTTTCCCTCAAGTTCCTGAATATTTACGATCGCGAGCAATAAAAACAAATACCATTCACAAAAACAAATATACCTCTTCTTGATAATTAATTCTCAGTCCGCACTTAACGAACAATAATACATCTTCCGCTCAACGAGGCGGACATGGATCGTCATTCAACAGATGTGTGTTTTAACACGCGGTTGCCAAAAATTTTCTACGTGCGAAAATAAAAAAATCCACAACTTGCGCTCCCAACGAGACTGCCGTGTTTCATAGATTTTCTCTGTTTTCGATCGTTCGAAAATAGAATGGACTTGAATAATTGCTGAGGGGACTTGGGGCGTACGTTTTGTAATAATATTTTGGCATGGAAAATATACACTGGGATGAACTATTTTAGGTCGAACTGTGAAATACTTCATGGGCAGTGATCAGTTGATTTATGATGCGGGAAAGTTCTCGAGGATTTTCGTACGAAAAAATGAAATTTATTTTAAAGAAAAATTACATTCTGTAAATAGGAAAACTTTGAAACATTTTTCTGCAGATATCGATTGGAAATGATTCTCGGAGGATTCGGCAATTTCCGGAACTTTTTAAGTTCATTTATTTTTTCATGTGATGTCAATGCCTCTTTCCCTGTTCTCTGATTTCCGTTGGTTCTGTCAAATTATAGTATATATATATATATATATATATATATATATATATATATATATATATGTATTAGACTGTTTCAAATAAATCGACATTTTTTGTTTTCACGAAACCCCCCTCTAATTATCTTCAGGGTATCGAAAAGAGACCTCTATGAAAATATCAGCTTCAAATAATAATATTTAGAGGTCGCTCATCAATTACTAATAGCAGGGAAAAATTTCTTTCTTCAATAAGAAATTCCTAGAGCAGAAACCAATAGACGGATTTCATTGTGCGATACATTTTCGTGTAGACAATCAGATACTCTACAAAAATTACTTTTACGATATTTCGATAAATCGGCCCCTTCAAAAGTTATTCGATTCGATGCTAATATTGAGATAATTTTGAAGAAAAAAATTATTCAAGAAAATCGATTCTGTTTCTAATTATCTTCAGGGTATCGAAAAAAAGCGTCTGTGAAGATATTAGCTTCGAATATTAATATTTAGAGGTCGCTCAGAGATTACTTTTATTTCCGCAATTGACGGATTCCACTCTGTGATACATTTTCGTGTAGGGAACTAGATGCTCTACGAAAATGTTTCATACGATATTTCGATAAAACCGCTCGTTCAAAAGTTATTCGAACTTTTTCTTCAAAAATACCTCTATATTAATACCTTATTTTGAGGTATTTTGGAAAAAAAGTTCAAATTACTTTTGAAAGACTGCTTTATCGAGATATCGTATGGAACAGTTTCGTAGAGTATCTAGTTCCCTACATCAAAATGTATCATACAGTGGAATACGTCTATTGGAACAAAAAATTTTTTATCGAAAAAAGAATGAATCGATGAGCGACCCCTAAATATTTATATTCAAACCTAATATTTTCACAGACGCCTTTTGTCGATACCCTGAAGATGATTAGAAGGCGGGTTACGTGAAAACGAGTAAAGTCGTTTTTTTTTCAATAATTTTTTTCTTCAAAAATACCTCAATATTAGCATCGAATCGAATAACTTTTGAAGAGGCCGTTTTATCGAAATATCGTAAGGGACATATTTGTAGTGTATCTGATTGCCTACACGAAAATGTATCACACAAAGAAATCCGTCTATTGGTTTGTGTTCTAGGAATTTATTGAAAAAAAAAAATTTTCCCCTGCTATTAGTAGGCAAAATAGAAATAATTGATGAGCGACCTATAAATGTAATTAATTGGAGCTGATATTTTTACAGAGGTCTTTTTTCGATACCCTGAAGATAATTAGTGGGAAGTTTCGCGAAAACAAAAAAAGTCCATTTTTTTGAATCAGTCTATCATGTATACAGGGTGTCCCACCGGGAGTGCCCATTAAAAAATTATGGAGAAATAATTATTCGATCAATTTCAAATTTTGTGTGGATATATGAGCCAAGTAGACCTTCATTTATGATATATTTTCAAATATCAATGACTTTCGCTTTCACCGGAAATTGTATCAACATTCTGATTTCGAATGGAACACCCTGTATATTCACTGTTTTGTGAAAAAAAATACAAATTGAGGCTAATAGAACACTGAGAAGTCAATGAAAGCGCAACGCACAATCTCAGATCTGTTTTTTGAAATGGTTTACCGAAAAGAAATTCGACGTCACCCTGTAGAGAAAATAACGTTTTGATATATTGGGAGGTAAAATGAGGGTGTCGAAGTTGGAATTCAAAAAAAGCCAAAAACTCGATTTTTAAATACAACCCTTTTTTTTTACTCACATATGAATTTGTGTATAAAAATAAGTGGAGTTTTTTTAGGGTTCCCAATATCTGAAATGTACCATTTTCGAGATATTCAGATCTTCTGAGCGTTCTGTCATATGCATTGTTGCCCCTGAGTCTATATACCAATCATCTGGATTCAATGAGCTGTAAGCTGAAAAAATGGCTGCGAAATTATTTTGATTATTATTCTTTCGACATTGACTTTTATAATATCCATATTTATTGCAACCATAGCAGCGTGGGCCTCTTCCTTTTGATTTGCTGTTTTGTGAGTTTGTGTCGCTTTTTTTGTGTTTTGTAAGAAATGCTTTGAATTCTGTCACTTTGACCTCTTGTAACAATTTTGTCTTGACAAAATCAGAAGAAATTTTTTATACTTGAACTTTCTAGGCCCATTATCATTGGCTTATAATTATCCGGTAAGCCTGCCAACATGAGAGTTCCAAGCCACTCATCTCCAACTTCAAAACCAATGTTACGTAACTTATAAGCTGTGCTCATAATTTTGTTCACGTATTCCTCCACACTGGCACAATTATCCAACGTTGTGTTGATTAGGTCCTTCAGCAAGCCGACTTTTCTTGACAGCCCGGAGTCCTCGAAAGCATTTTGCAGGTTTAGCCAAACTTCTCGCGATGTCGACGCATTTTCAATATGAACGAAGTTGATTGGTTCTACCAGCAAAATTATCTTGGTCTTGGCTTTTATGTCTTTCTTCGCATCTTGACCTCCAGGATCAACACAATTCCACAAATCTTCGTGCTCTAAGTATGATCTGACTGCAAACTTCCAGGTCGTATAGTTTTCTCTACCGGCGAGCTTTGAAATTTGTAGATTAGACATACTCATGGTGAAAATTTACTAGGGTTCACTCTTTTTATTTTGACTGCAATATTATATCAATCACGGTTCTATTCTGGGTGTATGGGACGGCCCATAACCTGAGGAAATTAGATGATACACCAAGAAGTAGAATTGATTAGAAAAACGTATATTGCAATCAATGACAATCGTTCAACTGTTCAATACATAGCTAACTGGAAAAATCGCAATTATATGGTTACTATGTAACTATACGACCAAAGAATATTATATTCATTAACTATGAACATTGGGTTGTGTTTAATATATTTCCAACATACTTAATAGGCGAGAATGTTCGATGCATGCTTGGCGAATCTAGTTTAATTCTAGGTAAACTTTTTTTAGCCACCGCAGGAGGATGAATTTATTTCAGTTGCTGTCATTTTTCAGATAACCTCGGAGAAAATAATTCAGAGGCGTTAGATCCGGGAACCTTGAGGGCCATGCAGCAGGTTCAGCATTCAGATAACGAGTCCGTATCGATTCAGAGAAGTTACTCATTATCTGAATATCCACTATCTTGATTTTTCTCTCAAGTCCCAAAATTTATATTTTTCACATTCCTCATAGAAATTTCGTTATTGCCATGAGAAACTACATAACTTATTCTGAAGAATTAAATTTTCACTTTGCATGGCACACTCGTCACAAGAGAATAGGAACCGGACGAATTCATGCTCTATGATAGTTTTTCGAAACGCAGTCCTGTTTTTTACCCCTTTGGTGATAATATTTATTGTCTTTTGCCGAGATTTTGAATTATTTTGAATTCTGTTCAAGACCTTCTTATTTTGAAATACCAGTCCTCATTAGGTGAAAAGTGATTGAAAGTATGCAAAACCGAGCCCACAAATCTTCTGAAATTACAAATTGAAATTTCATATAAATAATTTGTACCCTCTTGAAAAATGAAATCCGTAAGTGTATTTGCTTCACAACAGAAATAAGTATAAAACTTTATCCTTTCGATACCTTGGTGATCATGCCACAAGTCCGCCATTTCCTATCCATCTGTGAATTTTCAGATTGTGTCAAATGTTGATTATTCTTAGCCAATACACGACGAGTTCTGTAATTGAATACCCCAACTTCTCCTCAGTTCTTCATCTCCTTGTTCTAATTTTTGGACATCTTGGTGATAAAAAGAATTAATTTTTCTTGAATTGGTGGAGGCTTTCGTGGCCATCGTTCAATGTGACATGTTCTTTCGAGCATTTAGGCCGTCGTCGTAGATTAGTTCTCGACGTTTCGCCAGTTCGAGTGTCTGGCATCTTCAGGAGTTATATTTCAGGAGATGTTCTCACTGGACTGAACTGCCTGAGTGTGACGGGGACGCAGATTGTACTTCCTTATATAACCTCGGTCGGGGGGCGTGGCTGCGCTTGACCGGTCCCGTCCCGATAACGAACGCGCGCCGGTGTCCGACCGGTTCACAACCGGTTCCCGATCTTCATTCACTTCATGAACCCGGTTATTATTATAGGGAAGTGGTTTTGTGTTTTTGAGTACTGGCACCCATGATCTATTGATTTTCAAAGATTCCTCCGATTTATTGAAATTCGTTGGGTGGATTGCTTCCCTGTAGAGCCTGGGGTAGTATGCGGTAGTGGTGCACAACACTTGGGTTTTGTCGAATTCTATTGCATGATTCGTGTTGTTCAGTGTGTGCTCTGCGACGGCGGATTTCTCTGAATGACCCAGTCTACAATTGGCCTTGTGTTCCTTGATCCTCGTATTGATGGATCGCTCCGTTGTACCGATGTATACACTTCCACAGCTGCACGGAATTCGGTATACACCTGGTGTACTGAGTGTATCCCTTCTGTCCTTGGGGGAGTTGAGATGGTCCTTGATCTTCTTCGACGGTTTGAATATTGTCTTAATGTTATGTTTCCCCAGAATTCGTCCGATTCTGTCACCCGTGGGATAAACGGCAAGAATGTTTTGTTTCCGATTCTTGGCGACGTGATACATTGTCGTTGTTGTGTTCAGGCCTTTGTTTGATATATCTATCGATGTCGTTTTTCGTGTAGCCGTTAGCCATAATAGCGAGCTTCAAGTGTTCTAACTCGGTTGCTAGTTGTTCTGGCTCACAAATTCTTCTCGCTCTGTCGACTAGCGTTTTGATTATCCCTTTACGTTGGCATGGATGATGATTTGAGGTGTTGTGTAGATATCTGTCCGAGTGTGGAGGTTTTCGGTATACAGTGTGTCCTAGAGTAGTTTCCTTCCGTGTGACAAGTACATCAAGGAAAGCCAAATTTCTGTTTTGGTCTTCTAATTCCATTGTGAACTGTATACATGGGTGCATGTTATTTATGTGTGTCAGAAATTCATTGAGCTTTTTTCTTCCATGACTCCATATGACGAATGTGTCATCTACATATCGAAACCATACTTTCGGTTTGAGAGGTGCGGTATTCAGAGTTTTCTCTTCTAATTTCTTCATGAAGTAGTTCGCTACCACTGGGGCCAGTGGATTACCCATTGATATTCCATCGGTTTGTTCGTATATTTCCTGGTTGAAGGTGAAATAGGATGATGTAAGGCATATTTTAAACATTTCACCTTCAACCAGGAAATATACGCACAAACCGATGGAATATCAATAGGTAATCCACTGGCCCCAGTGGTAGCGAACTACTTCATAGAGAAATTAGAAGAGAAAACTCTGAATACCGCACCTCTCAAACCGAAAGTATGGTTTCGATATGTAGATGACACATTCGTCATATGGAGTCATGGAAGAGAAAAGCTCAATGAATTTCTGACACACATAAATAACATGCACCCAAGTATACAGTTCACAATGGAATTAAAAGACCAAAACAGAAATTTGGCTTTCCTTGATGTACTTGTCACACGGAAGGAAACTACTCTAGGACACACTGTATACCGAAAACCTACACACACGGACAGATATCTACACAACACCTCAAATCATCATCCATGCCAACGTAAAGGGATAATCAAAACGCTAGTCGACAGAGCGAGAAGAATTTGTGAGCCAGAACAACTAGCAACCGAGTTAGAACACTTGAAGCGCGCTCTCATGGCTAACGGCTACACGAAAAACGACATCGAAAGATACATCAAACAAAGGCCTGAACACAACAACGACAATGTATCACGTCGCCAAGAATCGGAAACAAAAGCATTCTTGCCGTTTATCCCACGGGTGACAGATAGAATCGGACGAATTCTGGGGAAACATAACATTAAGACAATATTCAAACCGTCGAAGAAGATCAAGGACCATCTCAACTCCCCCAAGGACAGAAGGGATACACTCAGTACACCAGGTGTATACCGAATTCCGTGCAGCTGTGGAAGTGTATACATCGGTACAACGGAGCGATCCATCAATACGAGGATCAAGGAACACAAGGCCAATTGTAGACTGGGTCATTCAGAGAAATCCGCCGTCGCAGAGCACACACTGAACAACACGAATCATGCAATAGAATTCGACAAAACCCAAGTGTTGTGCACCACTACCGCATACTACCCCAGGCTCTACAGGGAAGCAATCGAAATTCATAAACACCCAACGAATTTCAATAAATCGGAGGAATCTTTGAAAATCAAAAGAACATGGGTGCCAGTACTCAAAAACACAAAACCACTTACCTATAATAATAACCGGGTTCATGAAGTGAATGAAGATCGGGAACCGGTTGTGAACCGGTCGGACACCGGCGCGCGTTCGTTATCGGGACGGGACCGGTCAAGCGCAGCCAAGCCCCCCGACCGAGGTTATATAAGGAAGTACAATCTGCGTCCCAGTCACACTCAGGCAGTTCAGTCCAGTGAGATTATCTCCTGAAATATAACTCCTGAAGATGCCAGACACTCGAACTGGCGAAACGTCGAGAACTAATCTACGACGACGGCCTAAATGCTCGAAAGAACATGTCACATTAATTTTTCTTGTTTTAAATTTCGAAAGACTTCCTATTCTTCTGGTTCTTGTTGGATTCAGAGCCAGCGTACCAAAAATTTCTTAGTTTTCAACTCCTTACTTTAGGTGTGGCAACGTGAGGGAATCTAACATGTTGTCACAGGTAATTTCTCACATTGGCGAACGTTCTTCTATTAGGAAATCTCTGACAATATTTTCGCACTGCTGCTCTGGAATTGCCATTATAAAAACCATAAACCATGCACAAATATCATATCGAACTATTCACATTAGTGCGAATCTGAGCCATAGTTTTAATTTTGAATGAAAATTATACTTACTACCTCTGATTTTGACAGCGTATTGGGAAGCATAGAACATCTCGTGAAATCAATTAACACAAATATTGAATAATTGAATGAAGCCATAATTCTTGCGGAGTAAAAGTCAGAATTTATTGTGTTTCGGACGGAATTCACACACGTATTACATTTTCCAAGAGGGTTTACTTCATTTGAACCTCAATTCAAACTGTGATTCCAAAAAATTCTAAGCTTGATAACACTTGCTATAATCGCTTTATCAGACACACTCAGTACGAACTGAGGTTTCAAAATAAAAAAAAATTGATCAAAATAGTTCAAAATCTCGGCAAAAGACAATAAATGTTATCAATACAGAGATAAAAACAGGACCGCATTTCAAAAAACTTACATAGAGCATGGATTCCTCTGGTTCCTATTCTCTTGTGACAAGTGTGCCATGCAAAGTGAAAATTGAACTCTTTAGAATAACCTATGTTGTTTCTCATTTCTGATGGCAACAACGAAATTTCTGCGAGAAATGTAGAAAATATAGATTTCTCTATTTCAGTATCGTAATGAGTTCATTACAGTACTAAAAGTAGTGCTGTAATGAAACTCATTACAGCATTGTTTTCAGTTATATTTTTTGTTTTTTGGTTGTCAGTACTCACCTCCGATCGAAACAAGTTTCGAATCAAATCAATTCAAATTCCGTAATCTGTCAAATTTCGTAAGTCACGCCAACTGCCAAGATGAAATATAAAAGTCACTAACCTGAATTTTCATTTAAATTTCGAGAGTATTTCACAAAACTTGACTGAAATAGAGAAAATATCGTCTAATACTCGTTGCAGAAGGCAATTCCAACACTCATGCTATCGAAAACTCGCTCCTTCGTCGCTCGTTTTCGAACTTCGCATTCGTGTTGGAATAGGAGCTCATTATGCAACTTGTTTTAGAATATACTATTTGGGGCTTGAAAGAAAAACCAAAATTTTCTCAGTACTGCCTTGAAATTATGGATAATTCATGAACTGTTTGAAAGAGCATCCTGAAGTGAACAAACCCATGATATTTGCTTGAAATCATACGTTGCTTTCTAGTGTTATAGCTATCGCAAATTTAGGCCAATGTTAATGAAACACCCCGTATCTCCGAAACTAAGGGTCTTAAGATACAAAACAAACAATTTTTATGGAAGTCCTAGATGTCCTGCATTCACCATTTGGCTATTGCTAACGACTCGTGATGCACCCTGTATAAAAGACTGAAAGAGACACAAGTAGCCCGTGATTTTTCTTCAGTCTTCTAAAAGTTCCCTTCTTTACAATATGGGTGTACCTTTCAGGTAGAGCCACAATCTACTACAAATATCATCAACTTTTATTTCACCGAAAATTCAATAAGTGACAATTCTTAGGACCTACTTTCTCTCCACTTGACTTTTTAAATATCACCAAAAACAATGTAGGTGAATCCCAACACACTCCCACCTTGTGTCATTCATACAACAATAATTATTAATGACACAATCAAACCGACCTAATATTGTTAGGAACCTTCAAAACTTCTACTCCAACATGATAAATCTTGATATGCTCTTCGAAAATCAAACGTGTTTGTGTGCAATACGAATGGCGTACTAAAATCCTCTGCCTTAGATCTATCAGATATTTTTGTTCGCAATCTGCTCAACCCTTCAATTTTCATTTTCTCTTCATCAATGCAAAAATTCTGCCTAAACCATTGGGACATCGGATCACATAACCACCTAGGAGAATCTTCCCACCATCTTTCATCAGCTAGTGATTGAAGAGAACAACCTCGAGATGGGGGATCCACTGCATTCATTGCACCAGATGCACGATACTATTCTATAGGTTTAGAAAAATGTTTTATTCCCTCGTTGTTCCAAATCAAGGTTTCCCAATTTTCTTTCCCAGTTGGAGAGTCAGAAAAATCGAAATTAGTAGATGAGGGGGGATGACCTACGATCAAAGGTATGCACACTTTATTTCTCTATCATCTCTCGGTTTGATTGTTGTTGGAAAATATTCCACAACAAGCTCTTCTTGCTCCTGTAGCGATTCAGTTCCTTCAAGAATTTGAATACCATCAAACTGTTTGAGTTCAAGATTGGGGACTTTCAATTTCTTTTTCGATTCTGATTTCATGGAGCCGCTTCCTTGACATATTAACTTGTCAAATGTGAATTTTATCTTATGATATTGATAGCTCATCGTATTCATCAATTCCATTTCTGCATTCATTGTTGCTTCGTCAACATCTGAATCCAACATCAGATCAATCATGAGTTGATTCAGTTCGGAAAATTGAAGCATTCTTTCATCCAAAACTTTGATATCACCATGTATTTCTGAGATGTCGTATTTTTCTTTGGAGAATTCCTCCTTCAGCTTTTCATAAATCCTGGTAGAAATGGTTCTGTTTAGAGATAGGGCTTTCTTGGTTTTTTCCATATTTTGTAATAGAAAAGTCCTGTCACGGTCGCCAAATGTTAAAACTGATTTGTCTTCAGTCTTATAAAAGTTCTCTTCTTCACAATATGGGTGAACCTTTCAGGCAGAGCCACAATCTACTACAAAATACAATAAGTGACAATTCTCAAAAACTGCTTTCTGTCCACTTGACTTTTTAAATATCATCATCATCATCAATGGCTCTACAACTCAAGGTGAGTCTTGGCCGCATTTACTATTCTTCTCCACTCTAGTCGATTTTGTACTGCTAGCTCCCATTGTGTTACTCCCAGTCTCTGCAAATCACTGGTCACTGCGTCTTTCCACCGTTTTCTTGGACGACCAACCGTTCTTCTACCCTCAGGTTTTTCCCAGAATGCTGTTTTGAGGAGTCTTCCATCTTGTGACCTCATGACATGTCCTGCCCATCTTATGCGATTGGACTTGATGTGTCGCACTATATTCTCTTTCCCAAAGAGTGCCTGTAGTTCTTGATTCTTTCTTATTCTCCATTCTCCCGTTATTTCGTCTCTAAAAGGCCCAAAAATAGCCCTCAGGATCTTCCGTTCCAGTACCAGCAATCTTTCAGCCTCACGTTTATTCAGGATCCATGTCTCACTCCCATAAGTTATTGCGGGACGAATGATAGTTCTGTAGATTTTTATTTTCGCTTCTCTTGAAATTAATTTTGATTTTAAAAGCGTCGCCAAGGAATAATATGCCCTGTTTCCGACCATAATTCTCGATTCCACGTCTCTTTCATTCTTGTTATCAGCTGTTATGACTGCTCCCAAATATTTAAATTCTTTTACTACTTCAAAATTGTAGTCATTTATAGTAACATTTTGACCAAAACGTGATCTTGGGTTTTTTGTGATTACCATATATTTGGTCTTGTCTTCATTGATGTAGACGAATCCCAACAGCCCGTAAGTGCCTTATAGGGCTTATATGTGCATATCATATATAACGTGACTCTTAGAATCGCGATATCTTAGGGATGATAACTCTTAGGAAAAATTCACGGGCACTGATTCTTGTAGAGAATTTAAAGATTGTTCGCAGCTTTTTTGGACAAACCTTACCGGTTTTGAGTAAAAATCAAAAATATCGAACTTCGACCCCGAATAACTAACCCCGCACACATAAGATCGACACGTTATTACCAAAATTTGGCTCCCCGGCAATTATTGTTATTTAGCACTATTTTTATGCGTAACTTGACTGTGCTATGTCGAAAACCCTTCTAGTGGACGACAATCTCCAGAGTACAGTCTCGAATAATGATAGTTTCCAGATATTTTATTGGCGCTTTCTAAAATTGAGTTGAAACTGCAAAACACTGCAGGTACGAACGATAAAGAAATTTTGCCGATAAGTCGCCTTTTATATGTCTCTGTTCCTGCAACTTCTATCGATAACTATCCCAACTTATATGGGGCCCTTAAATTCTCGACCACCTTTATAGTGCCTGACCCTAACAAGATTAGATTTCTGTCGAATATAAACGGTGTTGGAGTTAGTTTATAACACCGACGTGCACAGCTACGACGTCCACAGCTACGCCATCAAAATTTCATCAGCTATCAAATTATATCAGGTTGGTTTTAGAGTTTCGATCCATTTTGAGGATACGATCCTAGTCTCTCTGAAATTTGTGATGTCGCAGCTTCGAGTTTCTATACATTTACCGCATTTATAGGATTATTTCGTTGTTCTCTCTTCATTTCCGCTTCTGTTTTTTCTCCTCATTTCATTAATTCGAATACTTCAATTCCACGCAACAATGATAGAACAAGAAGAAGTTTATGTTATTAGTACGATGGCAGTTAGTGAGAGCAACTGTTCAAAATCAGGGTTGTTCTGATTTTGTAAAAGACTGTTAGGACTGTATCCAGATAATAGAGTTGGAGATGGTAGTGTAAAAACATTTAGTGACATCATTCACAATCATAAAATGAATAAGTCACCCGCATGAAGTTAATACAGTAAAAAATACAAATATTGAAGTCATCTATAAACTCAGAGTGAATTATTCAACAGAGGTAATCTGGAGATGTTCAAAATGAGAGGTCAGATGAAGTCAGACTTAGACTTTGAGATAGTTCCATTAATTCAAAATTAAACACAGCGTTTACAGAGATGATGGAATTGAAATTGCTTGCGAGAGCTTCTCAATTTCCTAAGAAAAACAGAAGGTTGAGAAATAAATTGTTATAGTAGGCTGAGTGGTAATAAAAGTGAGATCAGGCCTTAGAGGAGATACGTGTATTGAAAGCTTAGTAGTCTAAGTCTGTTCTTCATTGAGATTATTACAAATGTGAGAATACTATGATTGAGATATCAATATTTATGATCTATAACGTTGGACATAAAGAGAATGCTAATTAATCAATTGAGACAAAATATTCAGTGACAAACTGCTTTTGGTAAGCAGGGTTAGTGTTCATCAGAAAAAAAGTGGCTACAATGGACAATTATGACGATTGTAACATGAGAGTGAATTAAAAACCACCAACCCGTTGGCTTCGAGAAAGCAGAAGGCTTGAGATCTTACTTGCTAAGTGCTTCAGATGAATGAAATTGAGAACTCCTTATGAATGATGAGAAGATCATATCAGCTGAATGGTTTTATCAATATTCGAGGAGACCGCTACAACTGAAGCAGGGTCTGAGACTGTCAATCAGGTACAATGTTTTAGCTACTTGATCGTTCAAATACTTCAGAGAAGTTCACTTGGTTTTATTGAGAGAGAAGACTGATTCCATGATTCACCATTGCGTTTGAGGATTTTCATTTATCTGAAACTCGAGAACAATAATTAGCAAGTATTATGAGAAGTGAATAGTTGAGAAATGAGATGAATCAATTAAGATAATGAGATGCAGATGAGAATATAACAAATCAGTATTCATTACCACAAAGAATGTTCATTTTTGGAGCAAATGATCATTTCCATGTGAGGAGTCTAGAGATATCTGAAAAATCTATGAGAACTGCAAAAATATACCAAAATATATATCTTAGAGAAGAAAATAAATTAGTTTAATGTAATAGAGATCTTATTAGAATAAAATGAGAGAGGATTACCAATATTTTTTATAGATTTTCATGATCTGAAACGTGGACAAATTTTCGAACTTTATAAAAAGCAGGAATATGCAACAATTAAGGATTCTGAGAATTCACTCACCTTTAGGAGGATTAGTTACTTCAAGAAATGAACGAGATGATCAGTTATTGAGCGAGGTGACTTTTTGAAAATTCTAATTTAAAAGAGTAGCACAAGAGGAGGTCTATTAACAGGCAAAGCTGGATACAAAAGAGAACGATTTATTGATTCAATTAATGAACATGAGTTAAGCTGTCAGCTGATTATCACAAAGAGGAGACTAATTTGACGCGAGCAGTCAATCAGTCGACCATATAGCTGTCGGAGTGGAGTTGGCGTGGCGCTGCGGTCCAACCATAAGCGTAACTGAGGATGAGGTCTCAAGGGTGCAATGCTCAATTTTCAACAGCAAGAAACATAAAATATTCGTAAAATATCAGAAAATTCACAAATAAGATTTTAATAGTATATTCTAAAACAAGTTGCAGAATTAGCTCCTATTCCAACACATGAGTGTTGGAATTGCCTTCTGCAACCAGTATTAGACGATATTTTCTCTATTTCAGTAAAGTTTTATCTAAAACTCTTCAAATTCAAATAAAAATTCATATTAGTGACTTTTGTATTGTATCTTGGCAGTTGGTGTCACTAACGAAATTTGACAGATTGCGGAATTTGAATTGATTTGATTCGAAAATTGAGTGGATCGGAGGTCAGTACTGACAACCACAAAACGAAAAAATAACTGAAAACAATGCTGTAATGAGTTTCATTACAGCACTACTTTTAGAACTGTAATGAACTCATTACGATACTGAAATAGAGAAAAATAGTTATTTATGATATGAGTGTTAAAAAGTGACGTTATATATTGTAAGTTAAAAATTTTGTGAATCAGCGGAGCGAATTGAACAATTCCGCGAACAAAATAAAATCTGTTTTAACACAAATACCATACAATGTTTTTTGTCAACTGCTGCTCCATTTTGATAATGAAAGGGGCGAATTCGCAATAACAATAAACTTCAGAATGTATTTCAATATTCAAATAATCAAAAGGTTGTTGTGAATAGCAAACGTTCTCAACGTTATGATTACTAACAAATGAGAAAAGACGCTGTCATTTGAATTTCGTTGCTGTCCAATTTTCGTCTTGGGTTTTCAACGGCTAATATGTTTGTCGAAAGTCCAATTATTAATAAAACTGACTATTTGGTTGTTCATCTGGATATTGAAGAGTCTGAAAGAAAAGCAAATCTGGAACTCCTACCTAAAATATCTGTTCAGTTGTACGATATTGCATATAACAATTTCCTGGCCTGGTGTAAATTGAAAAATATAGAAGGGAACTTCAGTGAACCTGTTTTCCTGGCATACTTAGAAGGATAATCAAAAATATGCAGTTCGTCATCTTTGTGGAGCAAATTTTCAATGATAAAGTCAAGCGCCCTTGTTAAAAATGATGTGGATGTTAGTAAATATTTCGAGGGAATAGCATATTTAAAACGGAAAAGTGAGGGATATCGTCACCAAAAATCTCACGCGTGAACAAGTTGAAAAGTTTATTGAGGAGGCAGCAGATGAGATATACTTAATGGTTAAGGTTACAACTATTCTTGGATTATTTGGAGCCTGTCGGCGTGAGGAATTGTGTAATTTATCAGTGGAAGACATCGAAATTACAAATAAATCATTGGTTATACAACTTCCAAATACAAAAACGAAAGTCAGTCGTTCTTTCAGTATTATTGGGTAGTATGTGGACTATTTTCATAAGTAATTTGCACTGATAATCCAGTTGGTATTAATTCATTTGGGAAAATTCCATCTATTGTTGCCGAATTCCTCAATCTGCCAGAACCAAAGCAATATACAGTACACTGTTTTCGAATATCGTCCGCTTTATTGCTAGCAAAATCAGGAGCAAATATTACGGATATAGAAAAACATGGTGGATGGAAGTCTACGACGGTAGCCGAGGGCTATGTTGATCATTCAATTGCATAAAGAAATGTCATTGCTGAAAAAATTCTCCCAACCTCAACAGATTTTGGATCATCATCATCCAATATTGTTCTTCCGGTTTCTACAAGTACTGATGGTGCTGAGGATTATAATAATGTGTTGCGAAGCTCCCTAACGTCACAGGGCATTAAGTTAGTAATTGTTCTACTTTTACGATTAATATCAGCACCTCAGAGGTAAAGTGTGTTAAGTCACATTTTTCTCAGACACGATTTATCTACAATATTAGATTCAATTATTAAATTCTATCTAGTGGAAATCATACTTCATTCCGTAGGTACATCAATTCGCTGAAAAATAGCAAAAAACAATCTTTGAAAGAATAATTGAATTGAAAACTCTCTTTTGGCCGATTTTGATTTTGTGACTTAACACACCTTGCCTCGGAGGTGCTGATATTAATGTTCATAAGTAATGATTGTCAAGTATTGATAATAAAAATTTGTAATTGCTGAAATTTTCTCTTTTGATTTCATCATGAGAAAATGAAGTGCTAATAATATTTTAACACAAATGTTAAAAATATTTTTTTGCACGATAGAACGAATTTTGTTAGTTACCGCGTTTGTTGCTATATCCGTAGATCATTTTTACTGGTTGCTAAAGTGGACAGAACGGTAAGTGAATCATTTACCGTTCAGCGAACGGTAAGTGGAAATGACTGAATATTCTTTGAAATAATGAAATAACACAAACAATTTGAATTAATTGAAAATGATCTTCTTTGTCCCTGTTGCTCATGTTGTACAACTCTTCTCTTCTACACGCCCCTGATATATAATATCATTCCCACCTGAAAGGACATAATTAGTTTATAAAGCACTATTAGATTAATAAGAGCACATCTTAATAATTAGAAACATATATCATCTGGTGCTTCTTTTAAGAATTTATTCATTTCTTCTCTACTAAAAACAGCAGAGTTTTTGGGTTTGTAATCAATAAATTTTTTTTTGAGGAATGCTATGAGTGTTGCAAACTTGGATATGTCAATACCGTCGTTCAAAAATATTGTGCTCTTCAGCATTGAAAATTCCGCTAAAAGACTTCCAGGCAATCTCAGCTTTTCTATTCTTCTAACAAAATAGGCCAGTAACACTTTTTCATTGATTCGACTGAATTTAGTCTGAATCCATTCCTTGAAAGTATTCTATGTTCCTTCGTAGCGGATTTTAGATTTTTCAGGAATAACTGAAGAACAGCCGATTTCCCAGGTTGTTTGAATTTCATTATCTTCCGAAGATTCTACATCGCTCATTTTTCAATGCTAGTAAATTCAATTGATTATTGTCACTTTGACAATCTACCAAGTTTTCATCACCAAGACAACACCTTATATTATATTCCTACACAACATTGATAAAGCCACGAATAAATGAATTTGTCAGATAATTATTTTTTACATTTTACTATTGTATTCGATCGGTAAAATGCCCTTACCAAAGATTATAGAGTATAAAGATGGGAAACGAAGCGACTACAGTGATGTCAGCGACATCTGTTTTTCAAAAGTAATCGGGTTAAGGTTGAAATATTTAATTAGGGTCCATTTGGCATGGATTATATAGAGATTATTAGTAGGCTGTTGTCAATTTTGAATGAAATACTTGAATAAATATTTTTGCTGAATGATGATTGTATTTTCTCGCGTATTTTCCACTGAAATCTACAAGAGTAGCACCTAGCTCACTCCATAATCTTGGTTTGTGTGTTTTTCTGTTATAAATTTTGTGTTAAAAACTGGCCGACATTCGAAATGCATGGTGATTAATTGGAGAAATAATAGAAAGAATAATCTTGAATGTGCATTCTTTTCACTACCAAAGAGAATAGAAATGTCTTGTTCATTGCTTTTTATTTTCAGTGTTGTCAAATGGATAGAGGTTTCGGGGCAAAAATATATTGTTCTGGATAATTTGTTTGCGAATCGAATTTTCTTCGGTCTCATTCATTAGATCAAAAATTTCCACTCATAGAGGCAATGGTGGTCAGAAGAACGACTTATAGAGGTGGTGGTTCTCTTGACGACCCTTCCAGCAGTTCGACTCATCTACTAGACCCTCTAGACTCATTGAGGTTAAAATACACTGGGTAAGATATGTATGAATCGGGTCCAGAACAACTGTTTGACTTATCGATGTTCGATTCATCGAGAGTTCACTGTATGAATAAGTTCTTGAAATTGTTATAATAATTCTTTAATATGTGAACAAATTTTTGAAATGTTCCCAATTTCATAATAATTATTGTATTGTAGTTGATTTTGTACAATCATTTCAAATTGAAATATAAAGAATCCAGAAGCTTTTTTCATTCGATTCAAAACAATGTGTAGATGGAAAATATAATCCTGATCGAAAAACGGAGCTCTGCTTTTGTTTTGTCGATCAGGATGTTTCTCTAAAATCTCGACAAAGAATACTCAATTTAATGGAAATTTATGAAAAGTATAATTCGAATTTCGCGCCTATTAAAATAGTTTTCTGTACTGAATTATGTTTTCAGCGCAATCTAGGTGTCAGAAGTAAGAAACTAGCCACAAATCGTAGTAGGATTTTAGTACCACAGATGTAAGGGCATTTCCTATCTTTCTAACTCTATAATCTTTGGCCCTTACCGCTCTCTATACTTAATATACTATAACACGCTTCCACGTAAACAATAATTAATCTTGACATTGTTTGCTGTCATTAAAATTGTCACTTTTAATGGCAGTTGTACAAGATGGTTGTTATTCACAGGCATACCTGAACTCTCAGTCGAATTCAAATGGACCGAAAGCGAAAAAAATCTCATCGGAAAGAACTTCTGTTTCGTCTTTAAACCCGGACCATTGTTTTCTGGCAATAACATTGTCCGCGAAACCCCGATATTGCTGATGTCTGCAGAACGTGACTAGGCCGCCGCGGGAAGTTGCTATTTTACTTTGTAATCTCGGCGCAAACATGCAAACGGAAACCCGAAATCTTGAGGGCGACCTGAAGAAGGTAGGGAGAGGGCTTTGAGATCTGCAGCTGGCTTCTCTCGATTAAGCCCACCTCATCCCACGACGCCAAAACAAGGGGTTGGTAGATTGCGTTCATAATGAAGAATGGATTAGTTGGCATCAGCCTCGACTTTCGTAAGACGAAAATCAGATTCGCAAACTTTGAATTCATTATTTCTGATGAAAATCCGATGAAATCGTTCGATGTAGCGAAATAAAATTTTACGTTTCGAATAAATAAAATGAGAGCACTCACTTCAAGGCAGCGATTGAAATCATTACAAATCAAGAGTTATGAGTTAGGCCCTTCGTCCACTGAGCGACTGGTTTTCAATACTTTCTCTGTTTCTTTTGCGCCCCTCCGCGTTGATTCAAATTGTACACTATACTTTCAAAAGCTATCTCATAAAGGAATTAGGGTTGACATATTTACTACAGCAATATTTCTTTCTTGTGTCTCGCATCAGAAAAAATTCAGCCCTGTTATGCTGCTTAGGTTTTTATCACTTATTTTATATTATGCTTACATATTGTCCGAATTTTCATAGTTTCAACTTTTACTGCAACATCTTCATAATTACCTTTTGCCTAGGGAGGTGTTCCCCGAGGCATACAACCTCCAGAAATTTAAGAAGAACACCAACTCCTACCTTCTTCCCCTTGGTTCCCACGATGTTCTCTGAACATTGCAGGATATCCCTTTTCGTGGAACCAGAACATAAAAAAAAAAAAAAATTCCTGAAATTATAACTTAAATACAGGGTGGCCATTTGAAAACGAAACAGACGAGATTACAGACGAAATAAATTTTTTCGATAGAAATGCTCGGACAGGTCGATTTCTGTTTCGAGGGGGACAACTTAAGATGTAGGTTACGGACGCATAGCGCTTCAACCCTTGCTACTACAACCCTCACCCCCAATTTTTTGAATAGGGAAGATGATTTTTCACAAAAAAACACTACAAGTGCCATGAAAACACCACTTCATTTTCAAATGCTTAGTCAAGAATATTTCGAGAACTAATGCATAAAATGAAAAAAACAAATACTGTGCTGAAATCAGTATAAAAATACCTTTCAAAAGAGGTATCCCTCACCCCATCTTTTCTATTCAAAAATTTGGGGTGAGGGTTGTAGTAGCAAGGGTTGAAGCGCTATGCGTCCGTAACCTACATCTTAAGTTGTCTCCCTCGAAAAAGAAATCGACCTGTCCGAGCATTTCTATCGAAAAAATTTATTTCGTCTGTAATCTCGTCTGTTTCGTTTTCAAATGGCCACCCTGTATTTCGAGAACTAATGCATAAAATGATAAAACAATTACTGTGCTGAAATAAGTATAAAAATACCTTTCAAATAAGGTATCACTCACCCCATCTTCCCTTTTCAAAAATTAGGGGTGAGGGTTGTAGTAGCAAGGGTTGAAGCGCTATGCGTCCGTAACCTACATCTTAAGTTGTCCCCCTCGAAACAGAAATCGACCTGTCCGAGCATTTCTATCGAAAAAATTTATTTCGTCTGTAATCTCGTTTGTTTCGTTTTCAAATGGCCACCCTGTATAATGACTAGGAGAAAATTTCAGTTCCTTACTTGTGTAAGGAGTTCTTTGTCATTTTCTGGATCTCCCATTGATCCTTAATTGCTTTTAAACAGAAAATGAATTACTTTCAATTGAAAAGAACATAATGCAAATACAACTTATTACAATTGGCTGTGCAGGCTCATATTTGTATGGTAGTGGTTTCATGAGATCCCTCAGGAAGTTTTTTTGTAGGAACTTTTCTTTTCAGCCTCTAACATGGTCCTTGTTATCACGACGTTTACATCCATAAATACAACAATAAACTCCGATTTTCGGCATATTGTTTCTTACATCATTCATTTTCAAACACAATCAAATCAAGGAGAAGTAGAAAATGAGCTTTGAACTTTTCAAACCTCACCAAAAACTGTAGAAAATGAAAATACATCCAGGGCCGCCGATAGACATTTTGCCGCCCCTGCAAAATATAATTCCGCCGCCCCCGGCTCTGAGTAGAAGTTAAATGATTAATTTCATTCCAAAGACAATTAGCGCGTCTTGGATTTTTATTATTACTAATTTCTGTTTCCAAGAAACACACAGCTCTCGCATGTGAGAAAAATTCAAGACAATGTTATCCTGATTGAATGTACTGTTTTCGTTTTGATTTTTGACCTCATAAATTTTTTTCACGTTACGGTGACCAAGTTCTCGACTCAAAAATTTGATTCAGCTAATGTGAGCAATCAATATAAATATTGAATCGAATGAGCCCATCAGAATTTTAGACCAAAAGGGCCTTATAGGGGATATGAGGCCTAACTTTGATATTTCGATTGCAAACTCGTCTTATGTATTGCAGATTTGGATGCAGCGGGAAAAATTTTAACCAGATTTGGTTGAAAAAAAAATTTTCTCGACCATATTTGGCCCCTATAGGGCATTTTTCTTCAAAAATCAGCGGGATTATTCATACCGGGATGCGAAAATTCATATTCTAATAGTGAGATCCTCAGTAATTTTTCTCAGGGAATCGATTGGGCCCATCATATTTTGGCCCCCATGGGGCTTATGCGGGATATGAGGACAAACTTTGAATTTTCAAGGAAAAACGATGCATAGAGCCCAAAAATCGACGAAAATTTTTAGTTCAACCAATTCGGATGTGAAATCTCCCGCTGAATTCAAATTTGAAATAATAATAATAATAAAAAGGAAGGTTTGCATTTGAAAATGCAAAGTTGATGGTCCTTTCATCTCGTATGAACCTTTCGGGACCCAAAATCTGATGGGTTCAAATATTACTAAGAACCTTAGTATCGGAATATAAATTTTTGCATCCTGATCTGAATGAACGTCCCCGGATTTTTGAACAAATAACGCTGCATATAGGGCCCAAATATGGACGAAAACATTTTTCGGATGAAAAATTTCTCGTTTAATCCGAATCGGCAAGAAAAAAAAGGGTTTGCATTCGAAATTTGAACTTCGGCCTCATATCTCATATACGGTTTTTTTGGTCTAGAAATTTGATCAGCCCATTCGATTCCACGGGAGAAATCACTAAAGACCTCAGTATCGCAATTTCGATTTTCCACCTGTGCGCGAAATAAATTCACCGTCAGGCATCCTTTTAACTCATAAAAGGAGCCTTTTCGAATTTGGAAATGAAGGCCTCTTATTATCGATATGCGTACTTGGGACAATCGATAAAAAAAAAACAAAAACAATCGCCTACATTTCGTATCAATTAGCGGAGAGAGCAATATACGTATCGTCGTTTGAATGTAAAATCCGACGGTCCCAAAATTTTTAAACCCCTCCTAGAAATAAAAATTTTGAATCCTGATCGGCAAACTGAAAATAAAAATCACTTCAGAATTATCCCAAAAACTATAGGTTTTTCTTCTGCCTGTGCTTCTACTCAAAAGCAGGCGACTTTTCGATTTTGAAGAAGAAAAATTTCAGTACGAAAAAGCTAATTTGCCGCCCCTAGAATCTGCCGCCCCGGCAGATTGCCCGGTTTGCCGGCCCTGGCGGCGGCCCTGAATACATCAACAAACACTGTGAAGTCAGTACAATCTCAAACTAAACGCAGGGCCGCCGCCAGACATTTTGCCGCCCCGGCAAAATGAAATTTCGCCGCCCCGGCTCTGAGTAGATGTAAAATGTATTGATTTCGTTCCAAATACAATTAGCGCGCCCTGAATTTTTATTCTTACTAATTTCTGCTTCCAACACAACTCTCGCATGTAGGAAAAATTCAAGACAATGTTATCCGGATTACATGTAGATTTTTTTACTATTTTCGTTTTTCGATTTGATATTTGACCTCATAACATTTTTTCACAGTACGGTGGCCAAGTTCTCGACTCAAAAAATTGATCCAACTAATGTGAGCAATCGAATGAGCCCACCAGATTTTTGGACCAAAAGGGCCTTATTCGAGATATGAGGCCTAACTTTGACATTTCGAATGCAAACTAGTCTTTTTTATTGCAGCGGGAAAATTATCAACAGAATTGGTTGAAACCAAAAATTTTCTCAACCATATTTGGGGCGGGGCCTATAAAGCATTTTTTGTTCAGAAAACCGGGGGATTATTCATACCGGAATGCGAAAATTTATATTCTAATAGTGAGGTCCTCGCATTAATTTTTCTCAGGTAATCGATTGGGCCCATCATATTTTGGCCCATATGGTACTTATAAGTGATTTGAGAACAAACTTTGAATTTTCAAGGATAAAGCCTAAAAATGGATGAAAAAATTTCTCTTCAACCAATTCGGATGTAAAATCTCCCGCTGAACCCAAATTTGAAATTAAAAAGGAAGGTTTGCATTTGAAATTGCAAATTGGACCTCTCATCTCGTACAAGCCTTTCTGGACCCAAAATCTGATCTGTTCAAAAATTACTAAGAACTTCAGCATCGGAATATGAATTTCTGCATCCTGATCAGAAAAAAACGTCCCCGGATTTTTGAACAAATAACGCTGCATATGGGGCTCAAATATTGACGAGAAAATTTTTGGTTTCAACCACTTCGGATGAAAAATTTCCCTCTTAATCCGAATCGGTAATAAAAAAGATGGGTTTGTATTTGAAATTCGAAGTCCGGCCTCATATCTCATATAAGGGCTTTCAGGTCCGAAAATTTGATCAGCCCATTCTATTCCACGGGCGAAATCACTAAAGACCTCAGTATCGCAATTTAGATTTTCCACCTGTGAGCGAAATAAATTCACCGTTTTCAGACTTTTGAACCACCATATCCTTCTTCTATGAGTATTATCATTTCAGTCAGGCATCTTTTTAATTCATAAAAGGGCCTTATCGAATTTTGAAACGACTTCGCCTTATTATCAATAATAATACATTTCGTATGAATTAGAGAAGAGAGAATGTCAAATCCGACAATTGAAATTTTTTAAACCCCTCTGAGTAATAAAAATTTTTAATCCTGATTGGCAAACTGAAAATGAAAATCATTTCAGAATTATCCTGGAAACCCTTTCAAAAACTAAACGATTTTTTTCTGTCGGAATAACTCCGAGTTTAATAAAATTTTTATTCAGTTGTTCGTGTACTAATAGATTGGTCGAGCAAAGTCAAAATCCGCCTCAGTCTTGGCATCTTTTGGATTTCATACTCAATAACAGGCGAATTTTCGATTTTGAAGAAGAAAAATGTCAGTATGAAAAACTGATTTGCCGCCCCGGCAGGTTGTCCGGTTTGCCGGCCCTGGCGGCGGCCCTGACTAAGCGACACCAAGCGAAAGTTTGAAATTTTTGCCTCTAGGTGGTTCCGAGATGAAGTTGAATCGCCTATATTATGAGGAGGTATAATCTGCGCCCTCGGCATGATCAGGCAGCTGAATACTGGTGGAACATTTCCTGAAAGAATAACTCCTGAATATGCCAGACTCTCGAACTGGCAAAACGTCGAGAATAAATATACGACGACGGCCGATATGCTCGGAAAAACAAGTGACTATATGAAGTTTTTTTTATGTGATTGTAGTTATTGTAACTTATTTCAGAGTTTATTTACAATAACAAAATTTAAAAAAAACGAGATTGGTAATGATGAAAAATTCCACTCGATATTCTAAAAACTTGATTAAAAAAATTCAGACGAATTTTGGGCATCAGCCCCACTCTACTGATTTGAAAATTTATCTGTATTTTCAATATTCAAATAATTGCATTCCGGACATTGTAAAGTTTTTTCATATTATACACATAAATGACATTTTTGCCGATATTGCTTCAACGAATGCCTGAACAAAAACATAATAAGAGACCTCGATAAGACCAGAAAGGGTGAAAATGAATAAATGGAACATGTAATATTACAAAAAAAAACAAATGAGCACTTATCCAACTCGAATTACTTCATTAGAGGATGAATCTATACGTGAGGAATTTTTGACAGGTAGAACATATCAAAATGAGTCAGTACATTGAAAAATCATGCTATATACCTGAGATTTTCAGTACAAACATAAACCAAGATTCTGAGAAAGTATAGGACTGAATCTGACTTATACGTTTTGTCTCATTTTGGTTGTGACTGCTCTGTATTTAAGCTATTACTTTTTTGTGAAACTTTAACAGTCACAAATGAAAATTTTTTAAGTACTTTTGTTTTTGAAAGAAAAAAAATGAAAACTGCTTATAATAGATATTTTTACATCAAAGTCAGTAGCGTATTAAATTTTTTTTAAAACACTGCTTTTAAGATTGGGCACAAACTTTGTTTTTTTTTTCAAATGGAACACCTGTATTTTTTGTCGTCAAATTTTCGAAATCTTTCTTCTGAATACATTGATTCATCACAACCTGATCTTTAATAAATTTCAGCCTTAAAAATCGTAAAAATGCAATTGTATGTTTGTATTTTTTACAGTTGGCCATGAATTATTTCACACATGCATTTAATTATTACACTTTTTAAACTAAACTACAGATTCAACACTCAAAACAGTAATTGTAAAAATCAAATTAGAGAATTAAATACAAAAGCTAAAAAAACTTTCCGCCATATTTTGTCTTATAGATAAACCACATGCAGTTCCAAGTCACCTTGAGTCATAAAATTAAAAGTGCGTTTCTGAATGAGAGTTCATTTTCATCGTCACGCTGATTTGCATAAACTTTCTTTTCAAGTATGACCATACAAAGAAAAACACTTAAGTCCGATTGGTCATCATCTTTGATTTGTATGTTTGTGACATACTTTCTATGAATGCAATAAACAAAATTTTTTTTAAGCATGTTCAATTTTTATGCATATACAGGGTGAGTCTTTGACTTGTACATATATTTAAACCAAAGATTGTTGAGGTCAAAAGAAATACTTTTTTCGCAAAGCAGTTTTTCTGATTCAGCCTAGATAAAAAGATATGGTCATCTTAAACTTTCATAATGAGCTATGCCGCCCCTGGACTAAAATTTTCCGAGCATTAGATCAACCACCTAAACCTTCCAGCAAATGTAGCTGAAATTTAATACTGCGAATCTTCTGAACGAAATTATATTCAGATAAAATATCCGATTTTTTTTATTTCTATGATATAGATTTTTGTTAATCATTAATTACTCGAAGAGTGCGCATTTCACGAGATTTCACGAAGAATACTTTTGTTATCCAAAATGGCCAAATATTCATTAAATGGCATTCAACTCACTTCGAAGGGTCGGGATCATAGAATTTCTGCTATAATTATGGAATTGAATGGTATATATTGATCATAACGGAAAAAATAAAACATGTGAGTTAAATTTTATATTCGTAAAAGATTTGCCACATTAATGAGAACCTATATTCTGAAAATCATTTTATACGATGAAATCGTTCACGAGATATATTCGAAAATTACATTTTTTTATGGATTTTCAACAGCCTGTATCTTTCTAACCGAGCCGAATCGGAAGGAATGGTAGAGACAAAAAATGTTTCTTTCGACCTCAGGAATATCCGGTTAAAATATATGTACAAGTCAAAGACTCACCCTGTATAAAAGTATCCCGAAAAAAATTTCAAAAACAACAAGATGTTCCATTTAAAAAATAACAAGATTGTGATCTGAAAAAATTTCCAAACAGGCCTCTGACTTTTTTGTAAAATTTTCTATTTTAAGTAGTTTCCATATACAGGGTGTTTCAAAAAAGGGGATCTCGTCTCTAGGATAGATAGAAAACTGTAAAATAATAGGGGTTTTTTTCAGTAAAAAATGTTCGTAACGCCATCTGCATTCAAAAAGAACAAAATTTAAACAATTCTTAGGATTTTGCTGAAAATACTGGCAACATTGCTATGAGATCTCATACGAATAAGTTTTGGGAGCTGATGCATCTAATGAACTTTTAAGAAAATAAATAAACCGAAAAACGAAAAGTTCTTTACGGCGGCCACACTGGAAACATTTTTTTAACATGGATGAATTCAAAATAGTAATCAGTTGAATGATTATCATTTTCAATTCCCAGGCTCAGAGATCTTTTATCATAAGGTTGGAGAAATGATATCAGATTTCATCACTGAGATGAGAGATACAGCAGTTTCAGCTTATTTGGCATCATCAGTGTCCCATTCCTCAGGAACAAAATCTTCATAAAAAACTTCTATACTTGCAGCAATTAGGTGCGATATTCTGAGTAGAAATTACAAAACAATGTCATACAATTGCGTCAAATTAAAGTTGCACATCTCCAATCGCATGCTGAAAAGAACTCTGTACATCCTCTTTTACTCAATGAAATTTTAGCAGTGGCCCTAAATCAGGGCCCTCATGCAAGTTTCTCAGAGTGATGGATACGCCGAATTCAGTTCGCGACTGTGAAGCCAAGTGTTTTTAAGAAAGAGAATGAAACAGGTTTTAATTTTTTTCTTGAAGACACGCTTCACGGTTGCGGAAAGAATTGGGCGTTTTCACCCTGAGAAATAATAACATCTACAAAAATGAACATTTTCGTTTTCGCTCTGTAATTCATGAACAAAAGTGGTTCTAATATTTCCGTTTGTAGCTTTGAAAGTTTTACGAAAAAGTGATACAGGGTAGCAAACACCGTATGTCTTTTAATTTCCATTATATTTATTGAATTGTCCATTTTTTTTTAGATTTGAAAACAAACACTTGGTAGCTTGGAATTACTTTCATAAATAGAATTTGAATTTCATACTTGAAATCATTTCATTTAAACTACAAGTAATAAACAAGAACAATAGTAGTAGTATTCAATTTCCACTCCTCCTCGGAAAGTTGTATACGACTGAAAAGAAGTATTATAATTCGAAAGTTGAGGGTTTTATGCTCCAAACGTGAGAAAAATTGCAAATACACATTTTGTCAGAAGATCAAATGAATCTTGAAAATTCCAATTTTTCACTCACCTAGACCCATTTTTCTAAGTGATTCATAATGACCATTCACTTGAGCTTTCACAAGAAATATGATTTCAACTTTTTATCCGGACTACAATAGTTTTTAATTCGTGCATTAAAACTTCGTAAAGCTGTTATCTTTTCCGCTACTCCGAATTTAAGAGCTGGTTATTAAAATGATATTCAGATAACACGTTTTTCGTCCCTAGGTCCTTTGTGAATGGCTCTGGATCCGGCTATGGGAAAAAAAGTTAAATAATAACCAGATAATATAATGTTTTCCCCATGGTAGCCTTTCCGTCTCTACTGCACGGCGGGCATAAACTTTTTACGATCTCGTAAGAAATTTCCGTGAGTTATTACTGAAATTATTTTAATTCTAGTTGTTCGATGAAAATATGTGGAAAAACGTACCATGCAGTCGAATACAGTTATTTTACTACGTCGTGCAATATACACTTACCCTTGTGTAATTACTATTTCTCGAACAACTCGATGGCAGGCGATCAGATCGCGAAGAAAGTATCGGCATTTCAAAAAAAATTTATTTCCCCCCCACAAATCGAAAACTATCTGGGAAGAAGTAGAAGATTAAATGAATATATATCAATAAATGTCAGGACCTTGCGAAGTTCAATGTGTTGTTTTCAGCAACCATCTAAAAAGGGTTTACCCATTGATAACACGTTATTTATAAGGAATTATTTTATATTTTGAAAATCTCAATGCATTGCATAATACATTTTGATGTTAGTTTGCTATATTTACAGTTATTTGATAGTTAGTACAATTATTGAAAATTGGATGAACATTTTTATAACTATGAGAAACAATAGGAGGGTTATTTTGTTGGATATTTCGTACTGTGTAACAACCCTGTTATTGAAAGATTTTTTGTTATATTCTTCAGCAACGTTTGATGATTTTCGCCATATCTCTTTAAATCTATGCGCAACAATAAAAGGAACAAAAAAATTTTTCTGGTGATTTTCAAAAAGCTGTATCTTAGTGAAAATGGTCGTATTGAGAATGAAGAAACTTCCTTCGGAAGTTTGGAAACTCTAGTTTTCTTAATTTATTAGTTGAAAATTATTCGGATAAAACAGCAAGAAAAAATTTTCAAAACTTTTTCCATCAATATTTTTGCTTTACGCACTCGCATGAAATTTTTCGAAGTAGACCGATGCAAAGGCTCTAATTTGCTTTTTACGAATGGCATTTTTCTGTTATTTATTCACGTTAACGTTTTAAGCGCAGATTTTTGTAGGAAATTTTCTGCAGATAAAGAAAACATCTGTCCGCTTGCTAGGCGAACTGTAGATCTAGAGATATCGGCAATTGAGTGAAAAAGGATCTTGTTGCATTCAAAAATGGATATATCGAAGACTACAGTTCGCCTAGCAAGCGGACAGATGTTTTCTTTATCTGCAGAAAATTTCTTACAAAAATCTGCGCTTAAAACGTTAACGTGAATAAATAACAGAAAAATGCCATTCTGCCATTTTTTGGTTGATGAACTGTATTGGGGAAAAGCTTAGGTTGTAATGAAATTTTACAGCCTGGTGTTAATCAAATTCATCCCCAAATCGTTGGATCGATCGGTTCAGCGGTTTTGATGGATCGATTGATTGAAATTTGAAAAAAAATTTAGGGAACAAAATTTTTGTTCCTTAAACTATTCTTTTGAATCTATCAATAATTACATGATCTCTTCATTTTCTTCTCAACTTAAATTGGTTGTTTTAATAAATTATTAAAAAAAATTCAAGAATTCCAATAATTTGAAAAAAAATTTGAATTTGAAAAAACAACAGACCCTTTCTGCTTCACCTCAATTGAAGCTGTAGACACATTTAAACCTGCATTTTCCTCAGATAAAAATTCATTGAATAAATTCAAAGTTAATAGTCCTAAGCTGCCCACGGTACTCGTTGAGCGAAATTCTGAGCTACAGAATTTTCTGCAGAGCCACAACGTATTGAAAAACAGATTTTTTGAGAACTCTTCGACTCATTCGGTAAAAACACCGAATCAAAAAATTAGTTCAGGGAAAAAAACCTTGTTCCCTTAATTTTTTCAAAATTACAATCAATCGGTCCATCAGGCTGTAAAATTTCTTCATAACCAAAGTTCTCCCCCCCCCAATATTGACGAAGATACAGTCCATTAACAAAAAATGGCAATTATTTCCATTTTTTTTCACGTTAATGTTACAGGCGGAAAATTTTTTTTTACCAGGACAGGTTTTCATAGGAAATCTTCTGCAGGAAAAAAAATCGCTAGTCGGCTTGCTAGGCGATCAGTAGTTCCGGAGATATTGGCAGTTGATTTAAAAAGATCTTTTCGCATTCAAAATTAGATATCTCGAAAAGAAATAAGAACTTAATAAACAGGCTTTGTCACCTTTGCATCGGTCTAACTCCGAAAATTTTTTTCTATGCGCGTAGAGCAAAAATAAAAATTAGAAAAATTTTTCTTTCTGATTTATTCGAAGATTGCATGGTCACCAGTACTCCGAAAAATTGTTTACCAATAAATTAAGAAACTACAGTCTTCAAGCTTCAGAAATAAGTGTTTTTATTTCGCATACAACCATTTTTCACTAAAATACAGCCTGTTGAAAATCACCAGAATATTTGAACATTTTTCTGTTCCATTAATTGTTTGGGGAAGTGTAGTTATGTCGACAGCAAAGTCAACCAATATTGTTGCAGTGACCAGTATATTATGTCGTATTCTCCAAGTTCAAATAACTAGCAACTATTCAAGGTTTTTTCTGAATTGCTCTATTTCTACTAATTGTCATCAACCCTTTCCGCTTCGATATTCGAAAAGAAATCGATCACTGTTCATCTGTTCATGTGGTTTCCATGTGGTTTGAACAAAATAATAATCAAATGCATGTTTGAAAGAAATCGTGGCCTACTGTTCAAAGAACAAACATAAATTTGGATTTTTCTGTTTTTTGAAGCTGAAATTCATTGAAGGTTAGGTTGTGCTGCATCAATATATTCAAAAAAATGCAAAAATTTAACGTTAAGATATATAGAGTGTTTCATTTGAAAAATAGCAATTTTGTGTTCAATCTGAAAAACAGTGCTCTGCAAAAAACTACACCACTGAGTTCTACGTGAAAATATCTATCATGAGCAGTTTTTTCTTCCCAATTTTTTACAAGGCCTGAGAAATAGTAAAATCTCCAAAAATATACATTTTTGTTTTCGCCCTGTATTTCAGAAACAAAAGTAGTTGGAATATTTCTGCTTGTGTTTTACAAAAAGTGATACAGGGTCGCGAAAACCGCATGTCTCTATCTTCAATAATAGCTGAGATACTGTACAGACTCAAACAATTTGGGATACAAAAAGAGCAGCAAAAACAAAATTACAATAAATTTCAACTTCAGAATCTGTTGAATTTTCAAGACAAGAAATTTGCCTCTTTTTTTGTAGTAAATACAACCTTGAAGGATACAGAAGCAGTGATAATAGTATATTCTGAAACAAGTTTCAGAATAAGCTCTTATTTCCAACACGATTGCGAAATGTATGAGTGTTGGAATTGACATCTGCCACGAGTATTAGACTATATTCTCTAAATTTCAGTCAAGTTTTAGTGAAATACTCTCGAAATTAAAATTAAAATTCAGATAAGTGACTTTTGTATTGTATCTTGGTAGTTGATGTGTCTTACGAAATTTGACAGATTACGGAATTTGTATTGATTTGATTTGAAAATTGAGAGGATCGCAGGTCAGTACTGACAACCACAAAACGAAAAATATAATTGAAAACAATGCTATAATGGGTTTCATTACAGCACTACTTTTAGTGCTGTAATGAACTCTTAACGATACAAATAAAGAGAAAATGGGTATGAATACACATTCCTAGAAAGCCCTAGATAGATCTAGGAACAACCATCGGAATACTACCAAGTTCTAATATAATGAATCGAATGAGTTAGATCAAAGATGGATATATCTATAGTCTTCCCATGTTGAAACCTATGTTGCTGCTCCCTGAGAATGCCAAATTGCTCGACAATACTCAAATAAACTGCTCCACATTAGTTAGGCACATTGTCGATAATTTACTTAAATGGAAAAAAATATACAGGGTGAGTCTTTGACTTGTACATATATTTTAACGGGACATTCCTGAGGTCAAAAGAAACACTTTTTGTCTCTACCATTTCTTCCGATTCGGCTCGTTTAGAAAGATACAGGCTGTTGAAAATCCATAAAAAGATATAAATTTTCGAATTTATCTCGTAAACGATTTCATCGAATGAAATGATTGTCAGAATATAGGTTCTCATAAATGTGGCAAATCTTTTTCAAAAACAAAATTAAACTAACATGTTTTATTTTTTTCGTTATGACCAATATATACCATTCCATTCCATAATTATAGCAGAAATTGTATGATCCCTACCCTTCGAAGTGAGTTGAATGCCATTTAATAAATATTTGGCCACTTTGGACAACAAAGTATTCTTCATGAAATCTCGTGAAATGCACACTCTTCGAATAATTAATGATTTGAATGAATCTATATCAACGAAATTAAAAAAATGGTTACTTTGGCTAAATATAATTCTGTTCTGAAGATTCGCAGAATTAAATTTCTGCTACATTTTCTCGTAGGTTCAGGTGGTTGATCTAATGCTCGGAAACATTTTAGTGTCATATTTCCAGGGCGGCATTGCTCATTATGAAAGTTTAAGATGACTTTATCTTTTTATCTAGGCGGAATCAGAAAAAGTGGGATACGAAAATGGTATTTCTTTTGACCACAAAATTCTATGGTTTGAATATATGTACAAGTCAAAGACTCACCCTGTATAGTTTATGAGATTTTGTGATGGAAATTCATTTTAATATGATTTCAAGTTGCAGGAAATAAAATTAATATAAGCCTGTGGGTATGTAGCTTATACAGGGTGGTTAAGAGAAATCGAGTTGAATAACGAAATTTTATTTCCATAGAATTCGAGCATTTTGATACTATCGATACAATGTATGGCCTCCACGGGCGTCAATAACAGCGTGACATGAGGTTGTTGAACATTTCTTGAGAAATTTGGTTCCATAAACGGAGAAGAAGCTCTCTCAGATCTTTTATGGATTCTGAGGTAGGTTGATGATTATCTCATCTTATTTGGAGCATGTCCCATGCATGTTCTATGCAATTCAAATCTGGTGAGTGTGACGGTATTGGTGAAATGTGGAATACCAAGCTCCTCGCACGCATTCTCAACTATGACTGGTCTAGCGTTATCGTTAAGGAATGGAAAAGTTTCACAATAGCAGCGTGAAAATTTGGCAAAACATTGTAAACGACATGCTCCCTATAGTGGAAGGGGGAAATTTGTAGATCTGTGCGCCCGTTGAAACATATCCCGCCCATACCATAAACACTACCCCCTCGGAATGGATGGACTTCTTCTTGGACATAGCGACGATTACGGGTTATGCGCGGGATTTTCCATACCTTTATTCTTCGAAAATCTGAAAATCGTTCATATCTGGATTCATCAGTGAAAAGGACACTACGCTATTGATCGTTCAAATTGATATGTTGCCTTGCCCATTCCAGTCTTTGACGCTTATGGTCACGTGTTAATGGAACTCCTCTTACGGCCGTTTTCAATAAACAACCGAAGATAGCCGATAGCCGATATTTGTCTACCTGCGTTAGAGAAATCGATCCATTTGTACCTACTTCTGTTCCAATATTCTATCTGCCTACGGGGATTTCTATCGATCGGTAAGGTGTATCGTTGGTTTCCTAAAGAGGTCAGATAGAGCTACAGAGATACGAACCCCCGAAGTAAATGAGCCTACCGGCGTTCCAAAGAACTTTAAACTTAACCAAAGATAGTTGAAAGAATCTTCGGTAACGTTATTTGTTTACTGGTGGAATTCGGGCAGTAAGAACTATGGATAAGTGTTGGGAATTTTTGTTAGAGTACATTTTATTGCTGTTTTCTGGGATACCTGAGCGAAATTGAATTGTATTTATGAAGTACTTTAATCGCGATATGGAATTATTGCAATAAAATGATGGGATGAAGATGAGGAATGGAAAGAAACGATTACGCGAAAAGTCCATAAAATACTTGAATGATTAGGAGTTGACATGTAAATTCTTATTGAACTAGAGTGTGTTGAATGAAGTTTTCATTTATATTCGAAAGTAAAATCTCCAAGGTAAGACTATTTGAACCTATTCAGTTTAGAAATATCCACATTCTTAGTTTTCAGGAATCACGGAAAAAAAGCTGTAGTGGAATTGTGTGTGCAGTACGTTTCAATAGAAAGGTTCTACCAACAAGAATTTCACAAAATTGCTGATATTTATAGGCTTACAGGCTACATAATGGTGTAACTCGTATATTGATACGGTAAACGAGTAAGTATTCACTCTGAAAATAGAATAACATGTATTTAGGCTTTAACGAACTTTTATTTTCAGAAATAGTGAAAATATGACATTTCACATTGGGAGATTCAAGAAATATAAAAAGCATATCATCTTCGTATGTTCAGATTGGGTTAACTTATGCTTCTGAATGTTTCGACTTGGTGACCAGGATGAATTCATGATACAGCAATGTTTAATCATTCAGATTTGGAAGGTGAAATTTATAAACTGTTCCTGACTGTACCAACAAGTATCCATTGTATAATGATTTCAGGATATTGTGAACAACAAGACAGACTCGGAAATCGCCGGTTATTGTGTGATAATGGATATCCAGTAGTAGAGCTGAACAAATATTCAACGCAATCTCATATCTTGTATTTATTATTTTTATGTATTAACAAACTGAAAGATAATAATTTAGTTGAAAAAAATATACACAATAAGTTGAATTTCAAGTCAAATACTTTTTCAGGTGATTAGCGTGTTCGGAGGAGAAGATATTCTGTTTGAGCATTGAATATGAGGGTTGAAACTTGAAAATATTCTATTTGTAAATACTGCTACAGCTACTTGAAGATATTTCCAAAAGTTACAATTTTAAAGAAGTACATGCAGAAATGAGTGTCACTTATAGATATTTGGTTTCATGTATTTAGTCATAACCTCAGCTTGTTTTATTATTCCATAGAGTTCATATTTTAAACGGATGAGAATTTGCTTTTGATTGAGCAAGCTGAATAAGGCCATTGCCAACTAGTTTGGTACAATAGGCATCCTAGTGCCCGTTTATTGTAAGTTTCGTTGCCACCGCAATAAATGGAGTTGTACAAAATAATTGAATGGTCGGCTAGAACAAAGTTGGATGTCATTTTATTCTTTTGTCTAATTAGTTTAGGGTTTTTGTTAATTTTTATGTATTAGGTTTCACCTGTATGAAAATAAAGCTGTTTGTTCATTTTTATTTATGGTTATAATTTTTTCATTGTCCTTACTGGATAGATTATCTGCTAATTCACCCATTATTTTAGTTCCACGAGGAAATGCAGATGAACAAGATCATAATGGGTAACCTTACGATAACGAACGAATATGATTGCAATTGTGCTTTCAATTAGAGTTTCTCAATTTCAGCCTGAATGATATTTCTCTCTGTTTTTTTTTTTGTAGTCCGTTTCTTCACATCCAAATATTAGACAGCAGAAAAACAGTCACTTACATAAAAATAAATGATTTTCTGCATTCATAATAAGATTTTTCATTAACGAGTAGTAGTAATATTGAAATTGATATAGTTCATATCAGTATTCATGCAACCTCATTTAATTTCTCATCACGTTTATGATTTTTTTAATTAATTTTCTAGATCCCTTGATCCAAATACTTGTTTTAAATAATCATTTATTCACAAGTGAAACCTAAAGGAAGGGTTGAAGTACAATTACTTCAACCAAATCAGATTGGGAAGTCAGTTTAATGAAATACTTCATTTTAGTTCCCCTGGTATTCCCTAATTCCAATTTTAAACTAACAAAACTTCCGAGTTCTAAACATAGATCATGAGTTGTCTTTATGCCTATTCTTTCATCAAAAAAAAGGAAAAATGAAAAAACAACAGAATTTATATGAATAATTACATTCCAATTCGACATCCAATCACAGTGATGATACAAAAATATGCGATTAATGATTCGAAAAATAAAATGAATAAATCAAGTTCTATGGATTGAGGTGAAAACTGAAGAAGTCCCTATCTATCCATGCTTTAACCAAGATATGGTTAAACCATGATTGTGAAACGCAAACCATCATGGGCGCCCGCAGGGGGAGGCCAGGGGGGGCCGTGGCCCCCCCTGAGATTTCGATCTGCTTCTTGTTTTCGAGCAAAACCGAATACTGATTTCGCCTGCGCCTCATCAAATCATTACTTGGCCCCCCCTGAGAAAAAATTCTGCGGGCGCCCATGCAAACCATAGATAGATATCAGCACCGATAGAAGGCCGGTAAAACCGAAGATAGAGCTCTATCGGCTATCTTCGGTTGTTTATTGAAAACGGCCGTTAATGGACATCTATAATCTAGATTCACCTCTCTCAAACGTTGTCTGATGGTTTCGATGGAAACTTGGACCCCATCTGCATTTCGAAGTGTATTCCTTAACATTCTACACGTAGATGAAGAAACGGTGATGAAACGATCCGGAGCAGATGTTGTTTTTCGTTGACCACCAAGCCTTGGTCATTCCATCACGGAACCTAACTCCCTGAACCTATTCCAAAGTCGAGATATCACACTTTGGCTGACTTGGAGCCTTTCCGCTACAACAACCTGAGTTAGGCCACCCTGTAGCATTCCGATAGCGCTATTAGCCTCAGCGTTTGTATATTTACGTCTTGGCATTTTCAGAAAACTCATTTCAAATCGAAACCGTTGATGAACTGACTCCATTTCAAAATAAGAAGATTGACGAATTTTTATTGGATCGATTCAAATTGTTATTGAGTTTCAAATGATTCAACAGCCATTTTCTCGAAATAACATAATTTTCAAAACGATTGAATACGATATCCCTAACTGTTGTGGGGCAGTATACTTCAGAGAATGATGTGAACAGATTGATAAGTTTATGATTACTTATTCCATCATGAGTACCTTTTAGCGTAGTTTCCTAACTTGAAATACTTGGTGAAAAAGATATGTTGAAGAGACTTATTCATCATAAAGCATAAAAGTCCACCTATGATGTGAATGTTTATTTTTAGAGAAAGTGCCAATTCGAATATCGACTTTTCCGCGTATAAAGAGTTACAATTTACAATTCTCAGCTTCATACACACCCACGTGTTTGTTCATTGTGGGTTCACATGTTGGGACAGATTCTGCATATTTCAAAAACCAACATTGCAGCCCGTTTGCTCGTATAAAACAACATTGACATCGGTTACATGGAAATTGGATACGTGGCATTCCACGGTTTAAATGAAAATGATACGATGTAACTGGCGGATGTTGATACCCCATTTTGCCCGGACAGTGGAAATTTTACACATTAGGCCAATCAATAAAGAATGACTGAAGAGGAGGGTTCTATTTCATGATTTGAAAACATTTTCAAAATCATTTTTTTTTCATGAGAAGAAAGATGGATAAATGGAAAAATGCATAGGGGAAAGGGATGGATCTAATTCTTCCGTTGATATGCGAAAACCTTATGGCCATTCCGACCGTTCTTCATGATCCTCATAAAATCACAATTCGTGAAATATCGCTCACCGAATGAGATAAATAATCTGTTGCGTCTCGGAAAAGATTCGTACTAGCGATTTCAGAGAACATACGAAAAGATGAAAGCTTCAATAGTAGTCATCGAAATGAATACAATTTTCAATTCCCAGGCTCAGAGATCTTTTATCATGGAGTTGGAGAAATTATATTAGATTTAGTCACTGAGATGTGAAATATACTGATTTCAGCCTTATTCGGCATCATCAGTATTCCATACACCTCAAGGATCAAATCTTCCGAAAAAACTTCGATATTCAAGGCAATTGATTGTGACGTACTGAGTACAAATTACAAAGCAGTGACATCCAGAAGCGTCAAAAAGAAGTATATCTCTCGTCTCAGTTACAAATTCTTATATCATTTTTCCAACCTTATGATAAAGGATCTCTGAGTCTGGGATCAGTATCTCATACATCTCAGGGACAAAATCTTCATAAAAACTTCAATATTTGAAGCAATTAGTTGTGAAGTACTGAGTAAAATATTACAAAGTACTAAGGTGGTGACATCCAATTGCTTCAAAATGATGATTCACATCTCCGATCAATGCTAAAAAAAATTTTGCAAATCCTCTTTCACTGAATGAGATTTTAGCAGGAGATTCGTGCAGAAAATTGAATTGCCTCTCCAACAAGGGGCTGCTCGACCCGTTTCCCTATTAAAAAATGGGAGCTGTTAAGGGTTGCGGCTAGAAGGGTTGTGAGATCAAACTCATTTGAACACCCTTATTTTTGCCCCTTCAACAAAATTTGAACTGTCGGAGCGTTTCCTCGTTATTCCATCCCAAAGCTCAAAATTCGGAAAATGTATGTAAGGCCCAGCCTGTATATATAGTATTTGATACCGCAGATTTTCGAATAATCAATGCTTCTGAATTCCATGAATCAGATATGGAGCATAACTAGAGAATTATGTTATAATTATGTTCTCGGAAAACAAGTTGAAAACTTTTTTTTTCCATAACCGTCCAACTAAAATGAGTGTGAACTGCATATATCGATTGACTTATATTATCTACCTTGCCTATTAAATGTCTCCCAGTGAAAGTGTTTCGGAGTTCAAAGTCGGGATGGAATTTGTTCATTCCCTGTCTTTTTTTTTAACCCTTAACTATTATGGCGCTTTAAATTCACTTTCAGTGTATGGTAGGGTTAATTTTGACCCTGTGTATTTTTTTCTATCAAGTTCAAAAAAATTTTGTTCTTTCTTCCTCAAGAATTTCTCTCTGACAATCACACTTCACAGTGAAAATGAATTTATTGTAATTCAAACATATTGAATGACTGAATAATAAATTTTTCAGAAACTGCGGCAAAATACTAATTTATATCTTTGTGAAAAAACAACTACGAAAATGATGAATTTCAGCTCGAATATGCAAGTAAAATATGAAAACACGAAACCAGAAAATTTCAACAAACCTGTATGTATGGTACCATTTCATTATATTTTCATATTGATCACAATGTTGGAACAGTGTTTTAACCAAACATTGATTGTTGCAATCAATTTTTTTTTAAATTAGCACATGAATTGAAATGTTATTATCGTTTTTTGGACATAAAAACATCAAACTTCTTTTGGAGTCTAACAAAATCTTCGGTTGATTCCACTGACTTTCTGACGTTAGTGGGTATGGCAGGGTCAAAATGACCCCAAGCCCGCTGTCACGGTTTTATCACAGACGGTAACAAAAAAAATTCGTAACGTATATTAGTCACATCAATATACTAGAAGAATAGCTAAAGGGGGAAGAAACCGGAATCACTCCGTATCTGGCTATATTGCAAAATGATTCGAGTAGGGTCAATTTCGACCCTGCCATACCAGTTAAGGGTTAACATTGCCTAATCTATCCTTATTCGATTTGGACACATTGCATGATGTTTCTTGGACAGATCATACATTTCAGAAAGGAAATACCTGAGCTTGAATATAATCTTGACTAGCATGTTCTTTATTACAGAAAACACAAATAATTCTATTCTAAATCGTTCTGAATTCAGAACTACCGTCATGTAGATTAATGTAGGTCTACTCGCAGAAACCTTCACAAAGTTTGAGTGTGCTCTGCCTAAGCTTTATATGCAGTGAAGGACCCCTTAAGAATATTTAACGCATAACATGATTTTTTTTTAGTTTTTTTCATGTCATAGGCTGTAGGGTCTGTAGGTTATGTAAAATAAATCATAATCTGGCGATTGGCGAATCCAACTACCGTTGAGGGCGCTGTAAATACTTGTTTTCTAGGTTCGAAATTTAGCCACCCAGCCTGAGTGGCGCTAGGGGCTTTTTTGTACATTTTTGAATGACAACGGGATATTTATATCATTTTGTGAAATAAATGAATAGATTTTCATTTTAAGACTGATTTTAAGGCTTTTTAAGATGGTAGTGTGTGTGAATGCATTTCTGATTGTACATTAAGTGTGGCAAGTTCAGAAGAACAACTCGTTTTCACCACGAATGATGAAAACATTTTATGCAAAGATATTTTAATACTTGTAAGAACAATTATTTTAGTCAAATGAATATGTTTTACACTTGTTGGGATTACTCAAATGACGTAGAATAATATATTTGAAAGTATTTTCTAGATCCATGAGGTTCTGCAGAATTCGTAAATGAATGGTACTACCTCGAAGTGATATCCAATTGAAGCAGAATCATTCGTGCTGCACATAGGTTCAAATGAATCTGTTGAATTTGGAAACATACGACTTCATTGTTTATTGAAGTTTTCACAAATCAATTTTGAAAGTGGGTGCTCCCTTTCATGAAGATTACGAACAAAATTTGATTGAGAACATTACATTTAATCATTTCTTCAATCATATGTTGCAAAATGAATAAACGATTCTGAAATTTTTTCCAGTCTTTATTTGTATTTTGTTTGTAATTTCAAAATGTGAATTGTATATATCTTTCATCACACAATATTAAGATAACAATCAAATATAGATAAAATATTTGTTTACAATGGAAAACTTGCCAGAGATGATACCAAAAAGTCAGAAGAGATGGATGTAATTGCCAAGTCGAAGTGAAATGACAAATGCTGACATAAATATAGAACAAACCTTTGAAAATTTATAATTGTTTGAAAACTCATAGGGTCGGTTACAGAAAACTTCGATTTCACCGTTAAATTAATTGGAGCCAACACAATTCGTTGAAATTTCAAAACGAGTGATTTGATTGGTTCGAATTCACTTAAGGTTTTCAAATCGTACAATTTAAGCTTTGTGAAACCCGCCCATAATCTTTCAAACCCAGTGTTTGCAAATTCAGTCAAGGAGTTCAATTGTTTCTTATTTTCAATGGCATTAGCAAAATTTCACATCAAATCACAGTGTTCACTTGTCCCATTGTCTTTAGATACTTCCTCTGCATTTTTCAAATCTCACAGATTGCATTTTTGTGCAATCTGCTGTGCACATGCACAGCAGATTGTTCCGCTTTACTCAAAACAGACAATATTGCAGCATTTTTTTTATTTACACACCACTTTCAAAATCATGGAAATGAGTACACTGAGTTGTTGATTGAGAAATTATATTTTATCCCTAAGAGTATCATTCCTGGATTCTCTCCTCAATTTATGTTGGGCCATACAAGCCCTATTCATTTCTTCTGGATATTAACTACGTCGCAAGTTTCGAGAAGTCACAGCAGTAGCTTTAAGCTCAGGAGCTTTCATTTGCTGAAATTTTGAACCTGCAAGGATATATAAATAAATATTATGAATTATGCACACAATTTTTCACAACAGACTTATGACAAGATTATCAATCTGAAAATGATGAGAGAAAACAATAATTTTTTCCATCTTCAATCTTCTCACCCAAGCTTCTCTTTTCTCAATATATCAAGGCATTATAATTCATTCACACATGATGAAAATATTATTCCACTGGCTAATATTATTCAAATGAATCTTATTATTTCTGCTCAGCTTCAATATGGCTCCTAACCTTAAATTTTAACACATGAATTTGAGAATAATATTATGTTAACGTATAATTCTCGTATAAATACCTTTCGATAGTTTCTCAGCATCAATTCTACTATTCAGAAAACCTAATAATTTCACCAATCTTCGTATATTAAACGAAAATGTCAATAATTTATATTAAAAACCTTGTATTTTGAACGGGATTACTCCAAAGTATACTTGTTTTGTTAGGGCGATATTTCGCCGCTAGAGGGAGTTTAGATTTTTGGATTCGCCAATTCTGAACCGCTCAAGTGCATTCAAGCAATTGGGACGAATAATTTCACAACTTTTTCTTGTTGAATGAAATAATCAATTCCGATTTACGTCAATCGCTTCTGATTGATTGCGTAATACCGAAGGATGTCGTGTTTATAAATTCGTCATATCGTGGGCGATCTCTTCTCCGGTGGATGTTTCTTGAACATCCAATTTCCTTCTGAAATCTCCTTCCTACGAAAAAAATGTTCGATCATAATATCGTTTTTTCAACGCTCAGCTCATCTTACTTCAAAAACGCGTTTTGAAATCGAATGCCTTCTGGTAATGAAAAAAGCCTAGCGGATATTACGGACCTTTTCATGCTTACGTGTCTACCTTTCGTCGGCTTTTAGCTTTCAGCACTTCTGCCGATGATAATGCGGTTGTCAATAACACGTCTGTGTTTTTGGTACGATATGAAGACTGTATCATTTACAAACGTGCGATATTGAACTTTTCTGAGGGGGAAACATATTCTGTTTCTTTTTTTGAGTCTCCTGAATCCTCGTGGATTTTCGATTTCAGCGACTGGTCATTTTTTCCAATATTTGTCAGTGATTGATCATTTAGATTGCTCTGAAGTGTTTTTTTTGGCCCCTCTGAGTAATTCTATGTTAGATTCCTTTTGATAGAAATGTGTAGAGCCACAATTTTGATTCCTACAATCATTTTCACGTTGTTTCATTTTCTTCTGAGGTTTTGTTTAGAAAATTGATATGAATATCATTATGAAAAGATGATAACCAAGATAGGGCTTTTTTTCCCAAATAATTGATGAATTTTGGATAATTCCATCAAAACTGGCTGCTTTTGTGGATTTTGTATATTGGATCGCTGAAATTAATTCCTCCATTTTGAATGGGTTAGAAATATCATTCACGGTAATGTTTTGATGTCCTAAATTTATGTAATTTCAACTTCATATCCTTCATTTGGGTTTTCGATATTTTAACTGAATCAGAGACATTGAGCTCATGTGTTCTTTACTTTTTTCATTCGATGGGGAATTTTGAAACCTTTGTATAATGTTTCAGTTTCCTCTGACCATTCAGGAACGTATTTTTCACGAAAACCTCTCGGAATTAACTTTTTAGCTGCTGCTTTAACTACGCCCACGAATCTAGAATAATTATCATAAGATGTTCGAATCCATATCATGTCACTATCATTATTATTCCCAAACCTGATGCAATTAGCCTTACTGAAATTCCAACAGGGTTTATCTAAACATGGAGCAAAAAGAAATGCACCTAAAGTCAATAACATTGGCCTATGCTGACTACGCGGAAAATCCCCAAGAATTTTTCGATTTACTTCTAGAGGTTTTGAAGATATATCACACGAAACTAAGGATTATGATTATATTCGATATTCCATCTTGCAGAATGGAAAGAAGGTGAATCTTTAGTATCGAAAAAAAAAAAAATCATTGTCCTCCATCCAGTTACTGAGAGCTATACCACTTCTATCGACAGAATTATAACCCCACATTGCGTGATGAGAATTGAAATCTCCTCAATAAATTGATTGGTGGGAAACATCAACATTCAGATTTCTTGGCCAAATAATGTTCGGAGGTTTATAAATATTCATGACAGAAATGTCACAAAATTTGGAGGAATGAAAAAAACTACATCAATTTCCCCTTTCCGAATCTGTTGAAAATTGAAGAGTGGAAATTCAAATTTTGGTTGTTATGTTATGGGGTCTATGCCAAGGCCAATAGCCTACGAAATAGTTCATGTGCCATCCGCTTCAGGCAGTCATCATTTCTGATGAAAAAAATTTTTTCTTTTTCTTTTTTCATGAGTTTGAGACAGGTCTTATGTAATATTTCAGTTCGATCGTTTTGGCACTTAAACCCTTTTGAATTTCCACTCTTCAATTACGAACTGATAATTTTTCCACATAACAAGCTAAGCCGTATATTGGACTTAGTGAAAAATCAATTAATTCATAGCCTTTCAATGAGGAATGTTCACATTTTTCAATTTCTATATATTCCTATTCTCTGTAGAAAATGAAAATATTGTGTCCAAAAATTATTTGAATACTTCAAATAGCGCCCGAGATATCGAGTTATAAACATGAGTTCGATGGATCCGTGTGACGTCACTTTACATCCAACGACTTGCGAGGTTCAGTACGTAGCCGGGTCCAATATAAGGGCCTTTCGTCTCACGGAGTGCGATTTTCGAATGTAGTATGACGTCACATCGCCGCGAGGAATTGAATATTCACGGGGTTGTAAAATCCGAACTACTAGGTCTTTTCAACTGAAACAAAAACTAGTGATTTCATATACATATAGGTTATACTGTGACGGAGTTTCGATCGATTTTGCATACCTGTGAACATTCCTCATTGTCCTCTTTCAGGAAGATTTTTTTTGTTGCCGTGTGGGTTTATTGCAGAAGAATCACTTCGAAACCGTATTCATCAGCTGATTTGGAGACGTAATCAGACTTGTCCTTCCTCGAAATTCCTTCGATATTCAAATTCAAAATCCTCAAATTATTGCTCTCTGGTCGTGAGGGTTTTTCAACCAGGTACGACCATATAGGTGATGATTTTTCGGCTTTTCAGATGTTTGAAGACCGCTATGGGACCCTGATGAAAGGAAATCATCCCCCATAGATAAACCAAAAAATTTTTATTTCGACGAAAAAACGGAATATTTGTCGGAGACCAAACACTACTATTCCGAAAAATTGTCAAAATGGCGAATAATACATAATAATGATGAATTATCAAAACTATTGAACCCATAATTAATCCATAATAATTTTTAACTTACTTAGTAATTGTAATTACTTATTGCAATGGTTTTCCTTTCTATAGATGATTTCAGTTTGAATTTTCAAGTTACCCTCTTGTCAGTTATCATCACTCAAAACATTTCTAACTTGAAGGTGAATTTTTTTCAATGATAAATGTCTAAGTTAGTTATTAAGAGGTTACAGTACCCTGTGGTTTAAAATTATATTATGCCTCTTACCAGAGCTGTTTGCACCACTGCGAATAATTATAAAGATTCGTATTCAATGAAGATTGTTATTCATAATATTTCATATCATATTCGAAATTCCCCATTGTTATTAGTGATTTTGTGTTGTGTTGATTTAGAAATATGCCTGATAAATTTTCAAATTGCTGACACTAACTGGCCTTCAAAGTCCCCTGATTCTAATCCTGTAGATTATTATGTCTGGAGTGATAAGCTCATTATGAAAATGAAAGAACCTAGCCAAAAAATAAGGAACAATCGGAATATGATGCGGAAAGCAGTTCGGGATTTTATAAAACGAGCGAGGACTTGTTGAATTAAAATAGAAGCATGACGATATTAGAGAATAAATATCTGATTCCTCATATATCATATTTCGTGGAAAAGATCCCCATTGAAAGTTCACAAAAATGTCTGCACTTCCTTCAATTTCTCAAGATCAGTATAATTCATTGCGAAGAAATGCATATCGACCGACGAAAATTCGCAGCTATAAACTAGGGGCTTTCTGAAACGTGAGACATCGCGGAAATTCGTTCGGTCGCATTGCGTGCCACTAAACCGAATAGGAAATCGGAGTAGCTATTCTTAATTCGGATGAGGTTCTGCGGAAAGTAAAGAGTCTGACTCACCGTTTTTTCATGAATCGAACGTCATTTCTGGAAGTCGTGGGAGATATTCGCCCCTGGGAGTTGCGAAAAACACGCAGGTCGGGATTCCACAGGCAAAACGAGAATTACCTGCTGAATTTTTAATTATATTGAAGCTTTCGACAGCGGTAAATATGAAAGGGAGGCTGAACTATCCCAAAATTCGATGTGAACCAGAACAGATTTATTCATTTAATTTCATGAAAAAAAATTATCCTCTCTATTCGAATTATATTTGTTGATTATTTGATGTGTACACGACCAATTTAGTTATATTATTTTATTTTGTAATTGAATCTAATAGGACTTGTCCTCGATTCTTAACTTCTGATAATAATAATAATAATAATAATAATAATAAAAATTTGAAAACGGGATTTGGTATGACATTATTATTGTAATACAAAACAGACACATTCGGCAAGACATGTCTAGAGTCAGCAAATGAATGAGTGAAACGAAGATGTATGACTTATGAATGTTTTTTAATATCTGTAAATAATAAAGAAATAGAAAATGGTATATTCACCCATAGCATAAACTGATGCTAATGCAACAATGGGTCAAGGAAATAATTTCTATAGGCAAGCCTTGGCTAAATGATCAGAACTACTAGAGACAAAGTCGACCCACTTTCACAAGCTGGTATCTACACGAAACCCTACGAGTGCGGCAAAGTCTATAACGAAACAGAGTCTCAATATGAGAAATAATAAGCACGAATGATGCTGTCGACTCAATCTAATAAAACAATCTGCTCTGACGGAACATACCCTAACAGATGGACACAATATAGGCAGAGGTTATTTCGAATATCAAAGTTACTATCCCAGACTGAACATGAAAGCCATTGCTACTTATTAACATAAAAACAAATGGACAGCAAAAGAAGAATCCTCTTTGTTACATGGTTGCCGTATTAGAAAAAACCAAGATCAAGCCAATACGGAGTGAGAGCGATGGGTCAATCAACATCGCGCACGTAAACCCACAACCTTTTCCCGCCATCAACCGGGGTATAAGTACCACCGGATCGCATCCAACATTACTTTTGGAAATTCAGCGGTCAAGTTACCACCCCAGACGAAGATGCCTACTGCTGATGTAGGCGAAACTTTTTAAACATTTTTATTTTTGCTCTATGCGCATCGAGCCAGACCAATGCAGAGGTGGCATAGCCTGTTTATTCAACTCAAATTTGCTTTTCACCACCCTCGGATATGATCATTTGTCCGCGAGATATCCAATTTTGAAAGCAATAAGGTCCTTTTTCACTCAACTACAAAAATCCAACTCACACTGACAGATTTCTACAGAACGAATCCAATTATCACCCAAAACAGAAATGAGAAGTTATCAAAACAGTTGTAAGGAGAGCCTTACATTTATGCGAGCCGGAATTTCTGGGATGAACTTGAACATTTAGAGCATGCATTCATCGCCAATTCCGAAAAAATTCAGAGCGCAATTAGACCAAAAATTTTCACGCGTGATGCTAGCACATCATAAATCGCCCCTAAAGGAGGAGCCATCTTACTATACATCCTCAAGCTGACAGATAGAATTTGTAGAAGAATGAAAGACACAACATCAAGACTGTTAATAAGCCGACCCAAAAACTTGAGCAAATGATCAGAACTACCAAAGTTGAAGTCGACCTACTTTCACAAGTCGGTATTTACAAGATACCTTGTGACTGCGACAGAGTCTATAGCGGTACAATAGAACGAAGTATCAATACAAAAATTA